>JAUMJK010000634.1:0-643967 GCA_033558105.1 Coccyzus lansbergi | reverse complement strand
ACGCCTTCACCCTTCCCTCCCGCCAGTGCTACCAAAGGACATCGCGTCTATAGCCCCGAGTCTCGCGAGAGCTCCCGGGGCCGCGCGGGGAGGGGGATCCGCATTCCCCCCACCTCTAGGCCCCCTCCGGCCTGGGGAGGGCGGCTGGGGGTTGGCACGTGACCCAGCGCTAGACATGGGACCATAGAATGGGGTGGAGGGCACCTTAATGCCCATCCAGTTTCCCCGCTGCTACGGGCCGGGGCACCTCCCGCTGGATCAGGGTGCTCAAAGCCGCATCCGACGTGTCCTTCACCACCTCCAGGGATGGGGCAGGCACAGCTTCCCGGGGCAACCTGTGCCAGCGCCTTGCCATCCTCGTAGTGAGGAATTTCTTCCTGATGTCTAGTCCTTATCTTCCCTTTGCAATTTAAAGCCATTGTTCTACCTCCTTTCACTCCATGACTTTGTACAAAGTCCCTTCCCAGCTTTTCTGTAGCCCCTTCAGGCTGTGGACGGTCGCTATACGATCTCCTTGGAGCCTTCTCCAGGCTGAACAACTCTAGCTCACTCAGCCTGTCCTCTTATGGAAGGTGCTCCAGCCCTCTGATCATCTTTGTAGCCTCCTCTGGACCTGTTCCAACAGCTCCATATCCTTATGCTGGGGATTCCAGAACTGGACATAAGACTCCAGGTCTCACAAGAGCAGAGTAGAGGGGCAGAATCACCTCCCTCGACCTGCTGGCCATGCTTCTTTTGATGCAGCCAAGGACACAATTGGCCTTCTGGTCTGCGAGTGTACATAGCCGACTCATGTTGAGCTTCTCATTGACCAGAAACCCCAAGTCCTTCTCTGCAGGGCAGCTCTCAATCATGTCACCTCCCCATTCTGTACTGAGAACGGGGATTGCCCTGACCCAGGTGTAGGACCTTG
This sequence comes from Coccyzus lansbergi, assembly GCA_033558105.1. Taxonomy (NCBI): domain Eukaryota; kingdom Metazoa; phylum Chordata; class Aves; order Cuculiformes; family Coccyzidae; genus Coccyzus; species Coccyzus lansbergi. The sequence goes on along the minus strand of JAUMJK010000634.1, from coordinate 643,054 downwards.
CACCTGTTCTTGTTGAACTTCATGAGGTTCTCACAGCCCACTTCTCTAGCCTGTCCAGGTCCCTCTGGATGACATCCCGTCCTTCTGGTGTGGCAACTGCACCACTCAGCTGGGTGTCACCTGCAAACTTGATGAGGGTGCACTCGATCTCACTGTCTATATAATTGATGAAAATATTAAACAGCACTGGTCCCAGTACAGACATGACAGCAACTATAATCTAAATAATTTAAAGCAATTATATTGCTGAATAAGATGTGTTTTTCCTGTACAGCCTGCTTTCAGGGTGCAGGAAAGAGCCTATTATTTAACTTAGGTGTCAGACTTCACTTTGCATAGCTCTGAGTGCTTCATCCTTACAAAGGCTGATGCAATTGTCATGTGCATATACTCTCTATTCTTAATGAAAAATGTTAGCAGACTTCCTTAGCTGATTTGGGATCCTGGATAAAGTGCATGAGTTGGGGTTGTTCAGGCTGGAGAAGAGAAGGCTCTGGGAAGACCTTAGAGCAGACTTCTAGTACTTAAGCAGGGGCTATAGGAAAGCTGGGGATGCGCTCTTTATCAGGAAGTGTAGGTACAGGACAAGGGGTAACGATCTTAACCTGAAGGAGGATAGATTTAGATTAGATACTAGGAAAATTTTTTTTCCTGTGAGGGTGGTGAGGCAGTGGCCCAGGTTACCCAGAGAAGTGGTGGCTGCCCCATTCCAGATGTTCAACACCAGGTTGGATGAAACTTTGGGCAACCTGATCCAGTGGAAGGTGTCCGTGCCCATGGCAGGTGGGTTGGAAATGGAAAGGCTTTAAGGTGCTTTCCAACCCAAACCATTGCATGAATCTATGATTTACATTCACTTAAAACCCATAAAACTTTGGTCCTTACTTCCCTGTAATCTGCTCTTTCCCATCTCACATAGCATTCTGCTACGGAAACTGTCAGCCTCTGGCCTGGACAGACGTACACTCTCCTGGGTAGGAAACTGGCTGGATGGCCGGGCCCAGAGAGTGGTGGTAAATGGTGTTAAGTCCATCTGGAGGCCAGTGACAAGTGGTGTTCCCCAGGGCTCAGTGCTAGGTCCAGTCCTGTTCAATGTCTTCATCAATGACCTGGATGAGGGCATTGAGGGTATCCTTAGCAAATTTGCAGATGACACAAAGCTGGGTGGAAGTGTTGATCTGCTGGAGGGTAGGGAGGCTCTACAAAGGGATCTAAACAGCCTGGACAGCTGGGCTGAGTTCAATGGCATGAGGTTTAATATGGCCAAATACCGGGTCCTGCACTTGGGGCACAACAACCCTATGCAGAGCTACAGACTGGGAGAAGCCTGGCTGGAAAACTGCCAGGAGGAGAGGGACCTGGGGGTGTTGGTCGATAGCCGACTGAACATGAGCCAGCAGTGTGCCCAGGTGGCCAAGAAGGCCAATGGCATCCTGGCTTGGATCAGAAATGGTGTGACCAGCAGGTCCAGGGAGGTGATTCTCCCTCTATATTCAGCACTGGTAAGGCCGCTCCTTGAATATTGTGTCCAGTTCTGGGCCCCTCAGCACAAGAAGGATGTTGAGGCTCTGGAGCAAGTCCAGAGAAGAGCAACGAGGCTGGTGAAGGGGCTGGAGGACAGACCCTATGAGGAGCGGCTGAGAGAGCTGGGGTTGTTTAGCCTGGAGAAGAGGAGGCTGAGAGGAGACCTCATTACTCTCTACAAGTACCTGAAAGGTGGTTGTGGAGAGGAGGGAGCTGACCTCTTCTCCCAAGTGACAGGGGACAGGATGAGAGGGAATGGCCTCAAGCTCCGCCAGGGTAGGTTTAGGCTGGAGATTAGGAGGAGGTTTTTCACGCAGAGGGTCATTGGGCATTGGAATAGGCTGCCCAGGGAGGTGGTTGAGTCACCTTCCCTGGAGGTGTTTAAGACACGGGTGGATGAGGTATTGAGGGACTTGGTTTAGTGTTAGATAGGAATGGTTGGACTAGAAGATCCGATGGGTCCCTTCCAACCTGGTTGTTCTGTGATTCTGTGATCTTCTTCCATCTTCACTCTTCAAGAATTGCATATTTTTGACGTTTTAGAATGTGAATAATATTCAAATGGCAAAGAACTTTTTTGACTTTATCAACTGAGTGATGAACCAACTCTCTTACCCTTAATAAATAGTCCCCAGCAGAACAGTTTCTGTCACTGTGTCTTTCTGAATAACGTAGATCATCTTGATGACTCTGTGGGTGTACAGAGGAAAAGAGAGGAAATAAGGCAAAACTAGTGATGATGTTAAATGTCTTCTACTGTAAATCTCTTCCTGCCTGAAGTTTGTTTTGAAATGTAGGTTTCCCAGCTGACTTTGTTAACATGTTGATGTGGTCAAAGGGAACACACCACTCCTGTTGAACCTCCCAGTAAATCTTGAACTCTTTTCTGTGTGATATGCAAAAGAACTGCATTAAAATAGGAAGGTGACTGATACATGAGCTTTTAGAAATCATAAAAGCTGGACTATCATTACAAGCGCTTCCATGGACACACATTAATAAAAATCTTGTTCCCTTAATTGGAGTAACGAGAGATAAATGTGCATATCTCAGTGCTGTCTAACAAGACTCTTTTACGTGATGCCTACTGCCCTAGTTATACTTCTTTTTTTTGGGCCATGGAATAGCAAGTCATTGTAGCCAGGACACCATCCTGTAACTCATCATGTGAGTCTATCTTGGACTTCACGATCTGTATTTGAAAAAAATATTTTTTTTTTCAGGACACGTTGCATATCTCCTTGATAAATACATAGGAATGCCTTTTAAAAGAGGAGAAAGTTTAGGGCAAAATGAGGAAGCATCTCCAAAATATGTGAGGTTTGGCAGTTACCATGAGGGGAAAAAAAATTATAAAAATGTGTGAGGCAAGAAAAGCACAGCAGGAATTCCTTTGCTGCGAACGTACACAGCATGTATAACTTGCTAAATGTGGCTTGCTAAAGTCTGTGGCTTTAGTTCCATGCTACAACACCTATGAGGTTAATAAATTACGAGTGTTAACTCATACTATTGCCAACACCAATTTATTGAGCAGCAAAAGGGAAATGAGTCACTAGATTTGGTGCTATTTGACATAAAGAATAACTCTGAACATTTATGGTTAGTAGCACAAAGAAGGATTTTCAATAAATTTTATAGTATATAAATTGACATAATGAAGCTAAAGAGTTGCACTTCAAGATAGCATTCCTTCTGCAAAAAGCAAGTCCCATACTGATGAAGTCACATGATATTCCCGTGTCATACAAAACAAACTAAAATTGTGGTTTATTGTCTTCATAGTGCCTAGTTGTTAATTTATACTTTTTTTTCTCACCAGAACTGTTCATTAATATTGATGTTAGTTCCCAAATATTTTTACTGAATTTTTATATATATATATTCTGTTCATTTTAGTATTTTGTGCTTGGGCAAGACAGAAAATGGTTGGACTCGATGATCTGCTGGGTCTCTTCCAACCTGGTGATTCTGTGAAATTTCTGTGAAAAAATATTTTCTCTCCCCCTTCTTTGAAATGTTGCGGTTTCATGAATCCTGAAGTTCATAGTTCACATTGCCTGTGTGACCTTCAAAATACAGACTACTTGTGTGCTTTACATTTCACTGGTAGAAACTAAACAGGTTTTATATATACTTTTGTAGTTAAGACATTTTGAATGGCATTAGTAAGTCAGGTTTTGGAAGTGGTTTTATGTCTGAGAACAAGAAATTTTCCACAGTGGACCTTAGGGTGCATTTCTTTATCACAGGAATGCTATATTATCACTAGATTCAGCCTTGAACAATTCAAGTTTGTTCTATGCTGCCTTAGTCATTTTTTATTAAAAATAAGAAAGCAAATGTCTGTGGTAATGCAGCAATATCAGAAGTCTATTGAAGTCTATATTTAAAATGTAAGTAGTAAAAAATGGGTGTTGTAATCATGTATGTTTATATTCTCTGATAGACAGCCTTGTATTCTGTCTGTGATTTATTCTTCACCAAGTTTGTTGTCTGCCAGTGATGTGGTTGGCTATAAACATAACCCTGTTTCAATACCCTGTTGGTAACCTTGGCCTTGAATAATGGTGGGGTTTTTTTTTCTGTAAGCTATACGTGTTATCTCTTAGTGGCTGGTTCAGAGCTGTTTGTTTTGTACAGGCAGGAACCCTTAATAGCTGAGTAAGTGATTCCTAGTCCTGCCATCTTTGTGGCTTTGCTGTAATTTCAGAAGATGGAAAGAGGGCCAAGATTATGTACAGTTGCACTGAACCCTGAACAACAATAGACTTTCTTCTTTTTATCTTGGAAATGTGTAGAGAAACTTGAATTATTCACATGCCAGGTTTGAATGTGTAGCCTTTGGGGAAGCCTGAGTCCAAAATCCATCGAGATTGACAATAGACAATAATCAGTAGCGAGGGCAGAGGTTAATTCTGGTTTTACTGTTCAGGAGCTTCACATTCATTGCTGTCCAGCAACTTCCCGTTCATCTTGGGTCTGTGAAATGCCTTCCTGTGCATGCTCTGTAATGTTATAATTCCTGTTAGCTGTTACTAGTAGTTCAGAAATTAGTAAACAGAGAAAAAAGGAGAGCGAGTGTTTGATCTTAGAACAACAGATAGCCATTGTTTATGGTAGTTATTTTTTTGCTTCTGTTACGATGCAGAAACATTAAAATCTCCCAGGTAGTGCTTGGGTCTGAGTGCCCTGAAAGAGTTCAGCGTTCATTTGATAGCATGAGGCAGGCACTGGCCCAAACCTGTTATATTCTCAGTAGACACCACGAGGATCTCTCCTGCCTCATGGGAAAAAGATGCTTTTTCTCTATCCCAGGTTTTGTTTTTTTTTTTTTTTTTTTTTTTTTTTTTTATCAGGATGCAATGTAGAGGGTGAATACAGGCTAGCTGGGTAGGGGAGCAATGCTAATAAGATGCTGGGCTAGCTCAGTAAGAGACCCACACGCTAGGTTTTCTGCTGAGATGGATCACTGCCCTCTTGTATCCAGCACCAAGTACATTCACCACGTTGCATTAAACAGAATAGGGGGTGGCTTCCCAGAGCATCATGAAATCTGGTGGGTCTGTTGTCACTTTGGCTCCCATGAATAAAGCTAAGGTGGGCAGAAAATATCCTGGCTCTGTTTGGATATATGTTTGCTGGAAGACCCATTCCAAAACAATAGTAGTAATATAGGTTTTATTAGACCAGGTATATCTGGAAGAACTAGCAAGCTTCCTGAACATCCAAGTAGTATCTGTCCATGTCGGCTGAGAGAAGGGCTAAAAGCTGTCGTGCCTCTCTGAATTTTTAAGCAGTGTGTATTGAGTGTAGACTCAATGATCCTGTGGGTCTTTTCCAACCTAGTGATTCTGTGATTCAGCAATGGATTAGAAAAGTGGGTGGTTGCGCTATCAGGTTGCATGTACTCAATAGCCATTTAAGTAGTCCCACTGTGGTAGCCCCATGGATTTTCATAGTGGTATTTTTTTATTTTTTTAAGATGAACACATTGCTTTGCTTCACATGTTTTTTTTTTTTTTTTTTTTTTTTTGTGCTGGTGATTTTTCAATAGTGTACCCTCACCTTTGGCATTCCACTAGGCTGGTTCTTTGTCTGGGGTGGGGTGTCTGTTGGGAATTTTACAGACAGCAGTTGTTTGGTTCAAAGGACAAAATAAAACATCCTTTTGAGCAAATAAAACCAGGCTGTCTGTGTTTGAAGAGACAAATAAACAAAGGCAAAGTCACAGCAACGAATGAAGTGTGCAAATGGGGTGGAAATTCAATCAGGAGGTGAATTCAGCCCAGCACAGCTCAGACATCTGTGAAAGAGGGGTGCCTGTAGCTTGGAGAGCTCTCTGTACTCTGTGTGTCTCAGCAGTATATGAAAGTGTTGATGATAGGAATTGGAAAGCCAGGTTTCTTTGGTTTGTCCAGGTAGCAGCTTTGGCTAAGGGCCTAGCTGGCAAGCACTAGCATTATCCAGCAGTTACATGCTTGTGGTTAGCAAATCTGCCTGCTACATTTATATGGTTGCTGAAAGAAGTGGATGTGGAAGATAAAGAGTCCTTGAGGAATATAGCTTCCAGCTGAGAACATGCTGTCAAAGCTGCCTGCCTGTGCATTATGCCCATTAGCAACCACTGCATTTACATTTCCCTGCTGCCTGCTATAGCCAGGTTTCAGACATCAAAATCTGTCTGCTTGTGCATTAAGTTAAATCTCTCTTCCAGTATCGTTTTAGTGATTTATGCTTTCATTTCCATTTCATTAAAGAAATTGCTCAGGTCCTGCACAGCTGTTGTGCTTTGCCAACACCTCCACATGCACCTCCACATTTCTCATCCTTTTTCTTTAGCCTCTGATGGTCTGGCAGCCAGTGCTGCGATTATCAGTATTGATTTCCCAGGAGATGTTAAATCTAAGTAGTAAAAAAACCTGTAATGAGTTCTTAGAGTTAGCTATTAGCTTTCTACTTTTCCTAAGAGGAAGGCATTGTAGCCCCTTGTGAGAACCTCTCTTCAGGACCTCCTTTCAGTCTGAGGAGATGCTGGAGATCTTAAGTTCTGTCAAAATCCTTCTCCCCTTGGCAGAAACATGTTGCTCCTGAACTAGTTTCTAGGGGTCTGTACTGCTGGTTACAGCATGTTTTGCTCTTCGGCTCTGCTCATTTGAGCATGGAGGAGTTTCTTTGCTTTAAAATAATGTGAGGGCGTTGCTGGGAGAGCTGGGGTTTAGAGGCAGTACTGAGACCCAGCTGGAGATAATGTTTGTGCTTCTGCTGGCAGATCTAGTGGGGGAGAAGGTATCCCTGATGTTTGTGCTGAAAGCAAAGGAGGAGTCTGTTCTGAAGGCAAAGAAAATCTTCATATGCTACAGAGCTAAACCTTCAAAGGTGCTGCTTGGCTGGGAGGGCAGAACTGTGCATTTGGAAGCAGACAGCTAGACATATAGCAGAAAAAGTTTTGACTACAAAGTCTGATTTTTAATCCCTTGTAGAGTTGCTTGTCTTGCACTTGGAAAGTATTTTGAAGGGCACTATGGGTTTTGTAGTGGAAAATGTTGAATTTGTAGGCTGTAATTCAGAATTTGCTGCTTGCTTGATATGTTTTGCCTTGAGCTTGAGTACAGCTGGTGTGGGCTTCTTAAAAAAATACAGGGATTAGTTATTGTAATGAAGCAAATAATACATGACTGCGATGCAGTGCCAAAGTCTTTGAATGCTCTGGTGGTTTGTGGCTCAAATATTTATATTACTGAAGTAAATTATTTGCCAAACTGGAAAAAAAAAAGGAGTGGTGCTTAAGAAAAGAGAGGCAGAAACTTTGTTCTATGGGTTGCACATGCCAAGTGTTACGTATGCTTTGGATATTACATAGACTAATCACAATATTAAAATAGCTGATAGCACACATGGTTTCCAAGAGTGGTGTAATGAAATAAGCCTGGTTTTGAGTTGTGAGGATTCTGTGGTGGCTACTAAAGGCTGACTTGGAGCACTAATAATGTCTTGTTCCAACCATCTCCCCTTGCTTCACATACCTGAAAGTGTATTTGGAACTATCCAGGGGGTTTAGGAGCAGGTAGATGGGGCTGAAGAAACAGGCAGGGAGGTGCACACACACATAAAGATACACACACCACAATTGTAGAAATTGTGCTTTTTCAAGAAATGAGTCTAAAAATACCCTTGAATGGGAATCTAGGTCATACATGGTGCTGGCTGTAAAGTCTAGCATGATTTTATTGACTTAATATAGAATTTGCTTTTTGAGAACAACCGGGAGACACATTGAGGGTAGAACTTTCTTACCAAGGATATTACTGCCTTCAAATGTTTTCAGAATCAGTTTTTGAAAGGTCTTAAAGCACACAGTTGCTACAGTGAATGCTCAGATGCATAATGGAGACTAAACTTTGTCTTGAGGCTCAAGGGTGTTATTTTAAGACTCTTTAAGAAAAAAAAACTTGTCTGCTTTGATCGCTTTTGAACTTTTTGTTTGACATACTTTTAGGAAACAAGCTTTCCTGTACAGATACATTTTCATAGATTTGAAGAGGTCTGAAATAAATGCTAATAATCACACACATGATTTGTGTCTACCAGATTCATCTGGTAAACTGTGGTGCCAACAGCTGTATTAGATTAGGTGGTAACTGTGAACATTTAGCACTGTATCTGTTTCAGAACATAATTTTAGGATCCCAAAATGATTGTGTGCATGTGAGATCACTGGTATAAAGCATTATTCAGCCCTCATGAGGCTAATTTATCCTTTTTTTCACTACATGCCTTTTGATAAGTTAAGCCATACTTGCACAAGTAATTTTAAGCACAGTAGCATTTTTGTTTCAGTGCCTGATGTAGTCATAGGGCATCTGAAAAAACTCTAGCTTGTGGTTGTGGAATTCTCCATGGATTTTGTATCTGGTACATCTTCTCTGCACTAAAGGACACAAAGTAGGACTTCTTAAAGTTGCACATAAACACTCTGCATCTAGAAGATGTGATACTCAAGAAGAATACAGGCTGTTTTCACTGTTGTTTTACTGCACCTCACCCACAGTTTGGTTTTAATTATTATCATGAATGATTTACTGTTCCCTTTCTATCATGTTACTTTTTCATTGTTGTCTCCAGCAGGCAAAAAGCTTTCAAAGGGTTCTTTAGGGTTTAATGTATTGTTTGTCCTAGATACTGGGCATGACTTATTCAGAAATGTGTAATAAATACACAACTCCTCTCGTTTCTGATTGTTTGTACAGCTGACAGATTAACGGATGACTAGGTGATGGATTTCTCTGTTCTAAATGAAGTTAGAGAAGGTGTGTGGGTGCAGGTGGGATCTCAAAGGTCATATGCAAATACTTGTGAGCTCATTCAAGTCTGTGGAGATGCATCATTTTATACTAGTAGATAATGCCCCAGTTTAACTTGGAGAATTAACTTCTGAGGCTCTTTCCTGGTAGTGGCTGTCTGCATTTGTCCCTGATTGTGCCATATAGATATAATACTTCTGTCTTCAAAGATATATGCTTGTAAGTGGTTATTTTTAGTTCATAGATATCTAGTTCTTTTGGCTAGTAGCACCTACTGTGTCTGAAGAAGGAAGGACCTTATTTTCCCTGCTTGCTTTTTTTCCTGGTGGTCTGAGGCAAGGGATTTTGAGAGTTTGGTCTAACTGCTGCAAATGTGAGTCTGTGTGCTCTGGAGGATGTTTACTAGTACACATTTGATAAAACTTCTTTTCATTTTATGGATAACAAATTGTGAATCTCTGTGCTGCTCTCACAGAAACTTGCAGTAAACAGGTGAGTCATATAGATGAAGCCCGAAAATTCTCCCTTTGCAGATGTGAGGGAGACCTATGGCTTCCTCTGCAGAGAGTCCTGAACCACTGCATTCTGTGCCCTGCAAAATATTTGGACAGGCAGAAGGGTGAGCAAGTTGGCCCCTGCACTTTGTCAGGCAATGTGCTAATTCTGGTGCGCGGGGAGGCTTACGTATGCTGTGACATGCGCAGGCAGATCAATCACAGCTCACTCAGTTCCAGGAGCAGCAGGGAAGCAGGCAAAGTAGCGGTGGGCTGCCAGGTCACAGCCTGATAGCTGGGTTGCTTGAGAGTCAGCACAAACCTCTTTATCCCCAGCTATGGGCTAAACTGCTCAGTAATGTCTGCTCTTACCCTAGAAAAGGTCTTAAAGAGGCAGCTCTGTAGCTTAATTTGGCTTGTGGTAGATGTCTGATTTTTACCTGTTTACTTACTGTGCTTAAGGTCTGCAAACAGAGTTGTGTTTGCTATAGTGATTCCAACCTGCTTATTTCTGCTGATTATGTCTTTGGAAGACACAATCAGTATTAGGGAGGTTTGTGGACTGTGCATAGGCTATTGCACAAGAGGCTGTGCAATGTATCTTCAAAAAAAACCCTGCTTACAAGATCAAGTAAATAAAAGGAGTGTTATTAACCATGGGTTTCCCATAGCAGTCTCTTTCATGTAGTGCTGACTAATGGCTACTTCTTAACAAATTAAAAAAAATCAGATAATAGGAAGTAAAATATTTAAGCCTTTACTCAGGACCAGCTAAGCTTCAGCCATTCACTGTGACCGCTTTTGAAAGCTTGGTGTGCATCACTTGCATGGGAGAACTATTCTAGAGCTGTGGAAAGCCCTATATGTCTTAACTCTTGTCCTGTGTCTTGTGTCTTACCTATTTCCCACTTATACTATCTGTGTTTAAAGCTTTTTACAGGATCTGTCATTGTGCACAGTCCATGCTGAGGCATTAAAGACAGACAAAATTCTGTTCTTAAATCCTGCTTTTAAAATCTCCTCATACTATGTCCCTAGAAGAAACTTCTGGTTTGTTTATTTTGATTTGTCCTTTGTTTGTGGCTGGACACTGGTCATGGGCCAGGACCTCACTGGCTGAGAACCAACATAGAGCAATTTGAAGCTCCATGTGAGTGACTTCAGTTCATCTTGGCCATATCCCTGCGGCATTTCCTAGAGCTGCGCTTCATTTGGTTGGGGTGCAAACTGAACTCTGGCTTGCCTGGCTGAGCCTGCCAAGAAAAGCATTAGCTAAGCAGAAACAGCTTGTAGCTGAGGGCAAAGGTGAGCATGCATGAAGTATCCACATCTTGATACAGAAAGGATGCAGCTGCAATCAAAACAGGGAAAGGGGACTGGGCAGACAGACAGCCGCCTGAGGTGACCTGGAGTGCATGCCATGCTGCTTGCTGAGAAGGGCTTCTTTGTCTCCCTGCTGTGTGCCTGCCTGTTTTGACTGAGGTGCAGAAACACACCTATGTGGCCTTTATGACTTTTTCTGTGACTTGGTGTTGCTTTGTTGTGCTCAGAAAAGCCTTGAATGTGTTGGACCATTGTGTATATCTCAGCTACAGACAAGCAGAGGTATTTCTACAGCTGGCTTTGCCATTCCCTAATGTGCAGGCTAGGGGATAGAGAGGGTGTCTGAATGCAGGGGCACCTTTCGACAAGAGAATTCACTGCTGGATTACATCTAGGAGACAGGAGAAGGAGACTAAAGTTCTTCGTCTATGTTTAGGAAGAAGGAAGGAGCAGAGGTGGGGAGGAGACTATTAACCATCACCTAGCTCTTTAGCACTGGCTGGTGTGTCTGCCTGATCCCATGTCACACAGCATGGCACTGTTTGTATTGCTCTCCTGTTCCATTTAGAGCTTAACCAGTATGACCTACATTTCCAGACCTTATTTTGAACATAGCTAGTGCAAGCCATGCTCTGGTAACAGCCCTGCTGTGTCCACGAGTATCCCTCAAAGAGACAGGACAGCATTTCTAATAGTTTTATGAGGAATGGTCTTAATGGAAGTTTTTGGACTTCACCTGGATATGTAAAATCCCTTCTTGTTCTGACAAGACTTTACCTCATTGATAAATTCTGTTTATAACATCCTCCCGCCAGCCTGTGGACTACAGGTGACTTTAAAATGAACTTAACTTCCACTTACAACTGATTTTCTTTTTATACTGCCTTTGGTATCTGTTTCTGCACTGGCAAAATGGATAGAGTGTGGGTTTTGATACATAAGATTAAACATTAGAGATACCAGTTCTGTGTTTTCCTGAACCTTGGCAGCAATGAAAAGATTGTATTTGTAACTTGACCTCCATATCTACTAAATGCCTGTTTGGCAAGACAGTTCTTGAGTGGCACACCTTGATGCTGGGTTCAGCTCAGTGCTGTTTAATGGGTTTATTTTGTGGAAAGAGGTAGCTTCCTCTTCCTGCAGGGAGTTCAGGTCCAGCCAGGAGACATCCTGGGTGTTAGCATGAGGTAGCACAGTCCTTGAGCAGTCCTGGCTGCTGTTGGTGAGATGCAATTCTAGCAACAGGGAATGCCTGGAGTGCAATGCTTATGTCTTTCAGATGTCCCTTACTTTGGTGTCCAGCAGTAATAGCCTCTGAGCCCTTTGGCATAATGATAACTTTGGTCACTTTTGGAAATGTGGGACTATGTGGGCTCAAAACCTCTCTCCATACATGGCAGGGATGAGATAAGCCCTATGTCTGAGCTCCAGTTGTGTGTCTTAATTGAATTGTTCTCATTTCCAATTAACTGTGGAGCTTTAAAGGTTGAGCAGAAAGCCTCTTCTCTTCAGACTCTCTCCTTTCTTTGTTGTTCTCACATTCATTCTCATTCCAGCTCCTTAAGGGGAAAACCAGCTGCCGTTTGCAGTTCACTGCTGTCTGTTCCATTTATTTCTTCAGTCTTGCTCTTGCTTAGAGCATGAACCCAGCCAACTAACTTCTTATCAGTGTGACAGGCTGTGACTGTTGTCCTGGTGACCAGCATAGTTCCACTATCATCATGTACAGAAGGCAGTGAAAGAGATGCCTTGACCTGTGGGAGTAGCTGTGTGTGTGCATGATATGCCAGTAAGTCCCTGAGCTACATGAAGAGTAGATTCAAGTCTCGGTGTGTCTATGTGAGAGATGAAACAAAAACAAGATGGAGAAGTATGCAAAGTTAATAACTAGAAAAGTAATGAGAGTGTGTGTGGGAGTTGCAAATGCTCAGTTCTTCTCAGCATCTGATCTGTGTACCAGTCATCTAGTGCATTTGTATTTGAGACATGCTTACCCGCCAGCCTGCTGTCTCCCTGCCTTGCTGTCTTTTTCTACCCACTCCTTTGTTTCTTCCTTTTCTTAGGTTTATGGACATGGGAAAGAATAGTGTTCTGAGTTGTGTTTTCCATCCAGACACAACATGCTTAGCATTTAGATGTACAACATGTCATAAAGACATTTCTGTACAATATTGATTCCCAGACTGATTTTGTGGTGCCCTGCCATAGATTATCTTGTAGGTGATAACAGAAAGCTCTACTCTGAACAGCATACAATCCAAGTGGAAGACAGAGAACAACAGATGGAAAAACATGAGTAAAGAAGCACAAAGAAACAGTGAGATGTCATTACTCAGCACATAAGCATAGCAGCATACCAGCTGCCTAGTGCTTGGGACAGCTTTTGCAGGGTATGCAGCGTGTTCTTGTTCTAGCATTGGCTGGTTCACTTAGATTTTGTCAGCTTTCAGCCACTGAAGACAATGTGGGGTTGGGCAACCTAGATAAAACCAAATCCTGGCTAGTACAGGCCAGGCTAGTACGTGTTAGTTATGGGATAATAACATATTTAGGTCTTTCAGCAGTGAAATACTCATAACAAGCCTGCCTGGTTTTGTGCTTCGTAGGGAGATCTTTAACCTGCTAGGGTCCAAGTAGGGCATGATCCCTGGGCTGTTACTTATGCAGTAGCATGATGATATAGCCATAGTTACTATGGGGAGGAAGGTTCTGGTTAACCTCCACAGCAGCTAAACTTCCATGGCTGAGTCAGAGTTGAATATGGTTGATTTACTGTAAAAGCTGGCCTTTCTGAACACTTATTACCAGGCATAGCTCACAGATGTAACAGAGTCTTGCACTGGACACAGAATTGTGGGAACGTATGTCTGACCTTAGATCTGTTTTGTTTTGCTTATATATCTGTGTCCTCAGCATTGCCCTTGCCTTCACATGCTTATCTGTGACCTCCAGAGGCATTGCAGCAGATAGGATGCTCCACTAGACCTGCCCAGCCTCTGCTCTATCTCTGTATCTCCAATTAGCCTGCGGGGTGGTGGGGGTGTTCTGCGGGAAGCACTGGGAAGGGGAGATGATGCAGCGCGTCTGTCTCTTGGGAAGATCTCTAAGGCAATGCTTTAGGGCAGACTGTGTTTTAGTGGTGGTCAACAGGGAGAAGGAATGCGCTTGTGAACATCATGACACAGTCCTGATGCCAGGACTCCTGGTGGAAGTTGCTGCATCACTCTTCTGAAGGATCAGAGCCCTGCTGACTAGCGAGGACAGGTTTAAGGATGTTGTGGGATGGAGCTTCTGTCATGTAAAATTCTTGGTGCTAGCAGGTCATTTTAAATAAAACATACCCTCCCTGAAAAAGACACAAAGTCTTCATTTCATGATTGTGTGGGAAAAAAAAAGAAAATAAACTAAAACCAAATGCAAAGAAAAGATGTTTAAAGAATAAGGGAATTCAGGATTGTTTTGTGTGAGCCAATCTGATGTGATCCCGAATCTGTTCTCACAGTGGCTTTGCACTGGAATGACTCCTGCATGTTGCCCATGAGGAAATGTAGCATTGAGAAGAACATAACTTTGATTAGAGGAGGAAAGGACTCATGCTTTCTGAAGAGCAGAAACAGAGCTGTTGTGTTACCCCTGCAATAGCTTCAGCTTCTGGGGTGGCTCCATGAACCTCAGTGGCGCAATGCATGGTACTGGTGGGTGACAGAGTAGACCTCGACCTCTTATTGCGGGACAGCTGATAACTTGGCTCCCATGACCATTCTCCTGCTTTTTCTTTGCATGCCCATCTTTGCCCATTGTCCTTAGTACTTCTGTTTTCAGAAGAAAGTTTCTAGATCAGACTGTTTCCTTGGGCTGCTCATAACTCTTTTTTGTGTTGTGTATATTGAAATTTCTAAGACATCTGTGAACGTCCCGTGTACCTTGAGGTAGTAAGGCACAATTATGTGGCCCTTCCTTCGTAACTTGAATTCTTCCTCTTATGGGAAGCCTGATAAATGAAGAAGAAGCTATTGTTTGCTGTTGTTACAGAAGGCTCATGAGATAAATTGGAATCTGGCACCAACAACTGAGTTATTGCAGGGCTAACTGAAATGGCTGGAAAGCAGTTTTTTGCTACTAATGACTACAGTGAATGATTGCTGCCTTCAGTTCTTTCGAGAGGCAGTATTAGTTTGCTGGTTTTAACAATAGGATTGAGGGCGCATGTGTCAGTGACTGATAAAGTATGTTTTATTTTTGTATGAACTGATCGAAAAAAGTATAGTTAGAGAAAATTCAGTACAACATCACATGCTATATGTTGAAGGTGATAGGTAGCAGAGCTGACCCATGTACAAGTCTTATGTGGGGGAGGGGGAAAAAAGGTGAAAAGTTTGAGGTATAAGAAACTGTCTTCATGACTTTTATCCAAAACCAGTGGTTTTCCTGGGAGTAATATTAGAATCATGTGGCATAGTAGTGTTAGATGTTGATGCAGCCATGCACGGCTAATCCCCAGCCAGCCGGTATCATCTAGACCATTCCGGCAAGTTTGGACATGTCCCATCTTCTTAAAACAACCCTGAGCATCTCTGTATGTGATTCTCCGTCACCATGCCTGAAATACAGAGGTGAATTTCCAGGCTGTAAGATGGCCTAGCCAGATACCTGCCTTTCCCCGCATTCATTTGTGGCGTTTCTGTTTGCAGGAAGATCTACAGTTGCCTGCCCTGCATTGGAGGACATAGTTTCTGTAGCTTTATCTGCAGTGTATACCTAATAGTCTGTGTGATCTTTGGTGGAGGAGGAAATGTTATTTGTGGTTTGAGAGCTGGGTTGGATCTGATCCAGTTATCTTTGTCTCTGACTGTATTGTTTCTTTTGAAGTTCTTGATTTTCTGGAGAGTCACCTAGATGGTATCAGCAGTTAGCTCAGGGAGGCAGATTGCTTGGGATGGGAGCTCCAGGGCTTGAGTTAAATTAGAAAGGACAGATGAAAACAGATCTTCTGAATTTAAGCATATATGGCATGTTGGTGGATTGCCAAGGAGGCAACTGGCACCCCAAGGGGGCCCCAGTTCCTGGGTCAGCACTTCCTATGCAGAGGCAGAAAAGGTGTCAGTGAGCAGGAGACCCTTCCAGTCATCTCAACCCCTTCCCTTTCATCCATGGCAGGAGCAGTCCATCCCTATGCTTTCAACCTCTCAGTAGCAAAATCTGATGTTGCTTGCACAGTTCAGAAGCCCAGTACCAGCAGTGTTTCCTGGCTGAGCAGAAGCCCTGGCTGCTGGTGGTATCCTAAGGAAGTGGACAAGCATCATTCCCATTCAGGTCCTCACCTCCTGCTGAGGTGGCTTGCCCCAGTGTGCAACTTTTGTTGTAGCCATTGCCAGATACACAACTCAACATGGTATGTGACTTGTCAGCCATACAATTGACCCTGCGCTCTCACAGACTCTGTACATCTGATCTTTTTCAAGTGAGTGGAAAGTCAGAAGACCCATGGGCCTGGAAACTAGTTTCTGACGCTTTCTTGTGGTGGTTAATTTCTGGTAAATTAGGATGTGGCTCATCTGCTCTGAAGCACATACATTGACATCCAAGCTACTCATTCTGAATTTCTTCTGTTCCTGATGGGGGCAATTAGGCAGTGCTGGTATACCACTTGACTGGCCCGTTTTAGGTGTCTGCATTCACTTGAGAAGAAGGGCAGTGCTCATGCCTGTGCCTTTTTTTTTCTGATTATAAAAGCAGTCTGGATTATCAGCAGAGATGCAGACTTCTTCACACTGGCCATGCAAGGTTAGTAAAAGGATTCACATCCCCAGAAATTCAATTGCCTGTTTACTCATGCAGAGGGCAAAGACTCTGGGTTCCCAGGACAGGCAAGATGAAAACCAAGTAGGCAGAGACCTAGACACAGAAAGTCCTTTCTGTATCTGGGCTCTCTCCCTCTCAGGAGGGTCCAAACAGGCTTGGTTGTCTTTTGGATATTTCTTGGGGTTATGACCACTACTAACCTGATGAATGAAAAGCTGGTATAGGATTTTGTTGCATCAAGTTGTTTTGTCTGTGCCAGGGAGGTAAGAAAAGGTCTCAAAAATTAAACATGAGACTTTTCACAAGTTTTCTCTTGCTGAACTTGGCTCTCCTGCTAACTTTTGTCTAGCTGCTGAGATCTTGGGTCTAGCCTTGCAAGAGTTGTTAAGATCTAAGTGCAGTGTTTTCTATTATCTTTCAAAATCTGCCTGATTTTTACATTCCATAATCCCCTGGCATCTTTTCTGCTCCATATCCTTGTCCCTTGTTACCTGCATCATTGTCTTACTTTTACATAGCCTCTCTGTGCTCGTCTGGTTTGGTTTCCTCACCGCTTCATGTGCTTTGTTCTGTTGACTGCCAAGGCATGTGACCTGTGAGGTCTCTTGATTTAGTCTGACTTTGCCTTTTAAAAGGAGACCCTGAGATCTCAGTAACCTAGTCAAAGAACTGAAAAAACAAACCAGCCCAAACAAGACAGACAGGAAAATATACAGTGGATCTTTCTGTGCTCTCATAAATAAAAGTCAGACATTCACATGGTTTTCTAAAAATAAGTGTTTTGATAGGAATAATACTGACCTAGTTTGCATGCTGCCCGCGTGCAAAAAATAAGCTGGTGAGGAAAACCCAATTGCCTAACACAGTGTTTGCATTTGCTGAACTAGATCTGAATTAAGAAGTGGTTAATTAGATCTTATGTTCTTCTCTCGGAGGCCTCTGGAAGTTTCAGGGAAGAGGAGAAGGCGGAGTGCTCACTGGCAGCAGTCAGTTGCCTTCTGTGTGGGCTGGACATGTGGTTTATGCCTGTGTGCTGCAGTCATGAGGTTCTACATGAGACGTCCTCTTCTGTAGACTCAGTCTAGCGTGTTCGTGCTGGAGAAAGGGCAGAATGTCTCTGTGATCAGAGCACATGAATCATGTGAATTTGTGTATGTGCATTTAGCTTTCTCCCTCCATCTGTGGCACAGAGCCAGATCAAAATGTTTTGCTATTGAAAGAGACCTCCCTTGGCTCCCCAGCTCCTGCCTGCCATGAGGACTCTGTCTGAGTTCTTGTCCTTGTTTCTGCAGTCAGTGCTGACCTATAGCCCTGGGGTGGAAGCTGTGTCTTGGAGGGCCTGTATCCTTCGCTAGCTCCCACCTGCCTGCTCCTTCTCATCTCTCCCAAGGGGTTGTTTCTCAGGTGCTATCCTGGACCTAGAGCTGCTCCCTGTGGGCAGCCCAGCATCAGTGACAGCAGTGGCAGCAGCCATAAAGGCATCAAGCTTGCATCCCTTGCTGTGATGGACACTCTCAAGGGACCCTGAACTTGGTCTGGTGACTATCATTGCTTAATATTGAAGGTTACTGGGTCTGGCTTATGGAGGGGGCTGCTAGGATCTCAGGGAAATGAGGAATGTGATTGTAGACAAAATGGATTGGTAGCAGAGGCAGGAAGAAAAGATCTCAGAGGTCTTTACTCCAGGGCTGACCAGCCTTCCTGACTGAGTGCTCCAAGAAGCACTTCCCATATTGTGAAGAACTGGCCTACATCGTTCACCAGTAGGATATATGACATCTCATCAAGACCTCCCTAGCTTCCCAGAGGTGATGGATGTATGATGTGTCTGCAGCTGGATCTTGTCATGACCAGGCAATGTAGAGCTCAGTGGACCTCACTGGCTTCTTTTCTCTTGGCACGATGTAGACCAGCAGTCCTTGATCCCGCACAGCCTTGCTGCCAGCAGCTTGGGCGCAAGACCTCCCTCTGAGCTGCTGGAAAACCACTGGGAGGCTCAGGAGCAGCAAGCTGGCCACCCCACTGCATGGTCATGTCCTCCATGGCTTTGGCACGTCTCAGGCTTTCCATGGAGCTGTGACTGCCTGGTCTACCCTGTGTGCTGAGGTGAGTGCTGTGGTCCTTTCCAGACTCTGCAATGAGAGCAGAAGCATATCAGGGAGTATTTTGTGTGGCTATGGATAAAGCTTTTTAAGACTAATGGATGACATCATTTTCCTTTAAGATTATATCCTCTTTTTCCCCCTCTCTCTCATGGTAAGTGATACATGAGTTTCTGCTCTCTGAGCAGCCTCGATGCTGGGAAGTGCTCTCATTCAGGCAGAAAATCTAGGTCAGCCCTTCGTAAGAACCAATCAAGACTTCACTGAATACAGGGGATAGGCCTTCAGCAGGATGGGATGTTTTCCTGGCTTGTTCTTTTCATAATGAACTCCAAAAGTTGTCAGGCTTTTTGTGGATGGCACCTGTACTTTCCTGCCAGCAGGATAGATGCAGGCATTACTGACTCAGTGCATCATAGGGGGAAATCAATAATATGAAATATTAAGTGTGCTTTTTATTGTTTTCATTTTTTTTAAAACCTAAGGTGGAGCACTCGGTGATGAAGATCTGTACAGATGTTCAAGAGGATCTGATTCATGAGATAATACGTTATGAGGGGGCTTAAATTTTGTCTCTGATTCTGCACCTATAAATAACTGCTCTTACATATGGCACCTAATTATTTAATTGTATATGCAGATTAGGTAGTCATTTAAATGCTGTCATCAATGACAGCAGCTAATAGCACTGACAGTTATTTCCAGGCACATATGGTAATGTCAAAGGTTTTAAATACCAGTCAGTACCTGCCATACATATCAATATCTCTCTCCATCTCTTCCCTTCAAAAAATGTTAGAATAAATTAATATCACAAGATACATCTGCTGCCTCTGAGAACTGGTTGTACCATGACAGAACTGTTGTGTTGTATATTTTGTGTAAGACTCTAGTCCAGCTTGTCCCCTGTCACTTGGGAGAAGAGCCCAGCTCCCTCCTCTCTACAACCACCTTTCAGGTACTTGTAGAGAGTAATGAGGTCTCCTCTCAACCTCCTCTTCTCCAGGCTAAACAACCCCAGCTCTCTCAGCCGCTCCTCAAAGGGTCTGTTCTCCAGCCCCTTCACCAGCCTCGTTGCTCTTCTCTGGACTTGCTCCAGAGCCTCAACATCCTTCTTGTGGTGAGGGGCCCAGAACTGGACACAATATTCAAGGAGCGACCTCACCAGTGCTGAGTACAGAGGGAGAATCACCTCCATAGACCTGCTGGTCACACCACTTCTGATACAAGCCAGGATGCCATTGGCCTTCTTGGCCACCTGGGCACACTGCTGGCTCATGTTCAGTCGGCTGTCGACCAACACCCCCAGGTCCCTCTCCTCCTGGCAGTTTTCCAGCCAGGCTTCTCCCAGTCTGTAGCTTTGCTTAGGGTTGTTGTGCCCCAAGTGCAGGACCCGGCATTTGGCCGTGTTAAACCTCATGCCGTTGGACACTGCCCAGCAGTCCAGCCTGTCCAGGTCCCTTTGCAAAGCCTCCCTACCCTCCAGCAGATCGACACTTGCACACAGCTTTGTGTCATCTGCAAACTTGCTAAGGGTACCCTCAATGCCCTCATCCAGGTCATTGATGAAGACATTGAACAGGACTGGACCTAGCACTGAGCCCTGGGGGACACCACTCGTCACTGGCCTCCAGCTGGACTTAACACCATTTACCACCACTCTCTGGGCCCGGCCATCCAGCCAGTTTTCTACCCAGGAGAGTGTGCGTCTGTCCAGGCCAGAGGCTGACAGTTTCCGTAGCAGAATGCTGCGAGAAACTGTGTCAAAGGCTTTACTGAAGTCCAGAAAGACCACATCCACAGCCTTTCCTTCATCCAGCAGCCGAGTGACTTTGTCATAGAAGGCGATCAGGTTAGTTTGGCAGGACCTGCCTCTGGTAAACCCATGTTGACTGGGCCTGATCACCCGGTTCCCTTGTAAGTGCTTCATGATAGCACTCAAGATCACCTGTTCCATGACTTTCCCTGACACTGAGGTCAGACTGACTGGCCTGTAGTTCCCCGGATCCTCCCTGCTACCCTTCTTGTAAATGGGAACTACATCAGCCAGCCTCCAGTCCAGAGGTACCTCCCCAGTCTTCCAGGACTGCTGGAAGATGATGGAAAGGGGTTTGGCCAATACATCCGGCAGCTCCCTCAAAACCCTAGGATGTATCCCATCTGGCCCCATAGACTTGTGGGTGTCCAGTTGGCCAAGCAGGTCTCTGACCACCTCCTCTTGGACTGTGGGAGCCTCGTATTGCTCCTCTGTTTCCCGGGTATCTACACAGAGGCAATTGCAGACATTAAGGACTCAAATCCTACTTGTACAGATTGGGATCCATAGCCATTTTAATGCAGAAGATATTTTACAGTTCTTTGGCTCTCCCTTTGCATGGTCCTAAGTGGTTACTCGGGGTCAGGTTAGTAGGAATTAGGGCTAGGAAGTGCCTAGTTCACTTTCTTACCCTCATCAACAAAATTATTGCAGTCATCTTTTTTTCTTGATGTAAAAAACGAGCTTATATTTTGCTGCCATTTTGCCCATCTAAGGTGTATTTAACTGTGAGAAGCCTGGAAACAGCCAAAGAGACATTGGTGAGCATTTCATTCATTGGGCTTGGAAACGCCCCATTAAAACCTTGTGCATAAAATACCATTCAAAACCCATTCATTCAAACAAACAAGCTCCAAAGCAACTGCCTTAAAATCCAACAATTTTGTGCCATGTCAAGATCAGTTATATTAAACTGGTTTGCAGTTTGTGAGATTTTCAGATGTTGTTGACTCCAAGGCATTTGTTGTCCTGTAGCCATGGAGCAGACAAACACCACTCCACACAGCAGTTTCCTGCTCACTAAACAGATGTGTACTGCTAAGAAGCTGACTGATCTCCTTGAAACTAAAGGAAGTAGTCATGTGCTTAAACGCTTTGTTGGAATGTACCCCTAAGACTTTTATTAATTGATTTTCAAGAGTCTAACCTCTTGACAGCCAGTAAATAGCATGTACTGGAGGCTTAAGATCACAACAATACAGGTAACACTCTTGTTCAGAATAGAAAATACTGGTTCCTTTTTAACTTGCTTGTTAATTTAGAAATATCCATACAAATTGCCTAGTTCTTGTTCCCTGAGGACGACTTCTTTCTCCCTTTGCAGGGGAAAGCTTGCTGAGAGTGATGAATGCCTGCAGAGTGGTAGTGATGAAGGCGGCAGAGGAACACTGCCAGCGTGCTGGCAGTTGGTGCTGTGCAGCTCTCGCGAGTTCAGTTAGTGTCCCTGAATCTTTATATAGTGCTCCCTCTGCTTTGCTGAGAAGTGGGAAGCAAGAGAAAGATGAGATACATCCTGATACTGTCAGCAGATGAATTAATTACAAACACTTCTCTTTCCTTTACCTTGCCTGGATCTGATGCCTCCCCCACAAGTCTTGCTTTGTCAGTATTTCTTTCATTCCTGTAAGAGAAGAACAGGTCAGAAAACATTGAAGACTCTCAGAAAGCTTCCACATTATGTAGCAGTGGTGAATTTTCTACCACCAAATCTCTGAATGCTTTTCTGGTTTTGGAAGAAAACGCAGTGGTGCGGTATAAATGTTTAATCACCCTGTATTTGAAAGACCTTCTTTATTCACCCTGAACTGATGCTGATAACAATGTAATGCTTCTCTTTGTGCTCAGACATACATACAATCATACAATAGTTTGAGTTGGAAGGGACCTTAAGAGATCATCTAGTTCCAACTCCCCTGCCATGGGCAGGGACATACCCCACTAGACCAGGCTGCCCAAGGCCCCAACCAACCTGGCCTTGGAACACCCGCAACATGAGGAACATGAGGAACTCATGCAGAGTTCCTCCCCAGGGTATTTTTCTGTAACAGAGGATGATCATCTTACTCCTCAGACACTTTTGGGTTGCTCTTGCTGTAGCAAACCCTTCACTTTAACCAGCTAGCTCCAGTGTTCAAAGATTGCAGAAGCCATTTAAAGCTTGACCTTTTAACAGTCTGACATGGTGTCGTTTGATACCCTGAGCTTCACCAGGGCTGGTGACTAAACCGGCTCCCTACTCAGACTGATCGGAAGTGACAATGGGAGATGGTAGGTGCATTTCTGCTAGGCAAGTATTTCTGAAAACGTGATTTATTTAGGTGTCTATATGAAAACCAGTCTCTTTTCTATCACCTCCTCTCCTAAATAACCTGTATGCAGTGTCAGTGTTCAGCAATGTGGATAACAGCCCTGAGCTGTGTTGTTGATGTACCCCATCCCATATAACAACTTGTTTGGTAATGCAGCTGTGTGGGGCATTCCTGCCTTTGTAACCAGATTTACATAGTTGAGTTTTGGACTTGTGTTAATATTTAAATGTGCCCAGCTTCTGTCTGAGAGATATTGGGATATCATGGAAGCCAGTCTGTAGATGTGATTTTTAGCCTCCAGATGGTGTCTGGCAGATGTGCCTGTGAAGCCATGTCAGTATGGTGGGGGTGAAACACGGGAGAACAGAAATTACACAATCACTGGCCTCTTGTGGCAGCAGGAAAAACATGCAAATGATGCAATGCAGATCTTTGGTCCCAAATCTTTGCATATGTTGCGCAGTATAGGGCGATGGGTACAGATGTGTGTAGGAAGTTTCCTGCAAAGTTGAACCTAAAGTTTTTACCGCTGGAAAGATTCTATGTAGAAATGCACAGAGATATCCTGTCAGTCTAAGCCAAAAGAAAAGACTTGAATAAAAACATTTTAGGCTTGTCTCTGTCCAAATAGAGATGGAATATTCATAATGTAAGCATTCTGAAAAAAAATCCTCCCTCTGGATAAAATCATGGATCAAGTTGAAAAGAAGCATGGTGCAAGTTGAGGTAGTGCATTCTTTACTGCACTAGCAAATGATATCCATAATTTAATTATTTTAGAGCTCTTTCCATCCCAAGGATAGCGACCAGCACTTAAGTTGTAGTGTTTCTCTGCAGACTTGCCCCTGGAGCCTTCCTTGGATAACTCTTCAGATAATTCTTAGGATTAGAAGCCAGGGATGCGATCAGACTAACAAAACCGTGCTGGTTTCTAAGGTAGAAACACTTCCCTGAGCTGCTGTGAGGAGACTGCTCAGGACTAGGGCTTTCCAAGCACTGAAGTGACAAAGGTGGGCCCTGAGATACGGGAGATAAGATGTGAAAAACTACTTCTGAGAGATTTTTCCCTTGTGTTTTCTTGATCCTGTCTGAGGCAGAGAGACCAGGTCACTTGTCCTTCAAAACACCTCCTTGGCACAGTACACTTTGCATTTTGGCATGGGGTATGCACTCTCTGTACTTTTTGTATAGAGGCGTATATGGTAGGAGGACACATTCAGACAGAATCCCTTCTTCACCTGCTGCTCAGGAGGGACTCCAGAGGACTTGGGCAAACACAGGCTTGGTCAGCCTCCCTCACTTTGTGGCACTGCTGTTTTCTATGCCTGCTGCTTTCCCTGATGACTTTCCCATGAAGAAATTGGAAAATAGCCTTCAAACCCTCACAGAAAGTTTACGTCCTGCCCAGCTCATTCAGTAGCAAGCAGGTGGGGGCTGTTACCAACACAAGGCACATGGTGCAAGGGGATGGAGCCTGTCAGCTGGGTCCATGGGTTCCCTTCTCTTGGTGCCAGTGCCACATTGAAGACTGCAGCCCTTATTCCTCCACACCAGTAATGCCAAACCAGCCACTGGCCCTGTACAGGGCTGGGTAGTGGCACAGAAACTGCCTCCAGCTCCTCCTGGTACTTGCTGTTCCAGCAACTACCCCCAGCTAAATATAGTCTAGCTCCAAACAGGGCCTCAGGGTTCATTAATTATGTGAAAATCATCAAATTTGCTTTGAAATATTTATTATCTCATTTGAGGGGCCTGTAGAAACTGTCTTTTAATCAGTCTGTATTGTGTGATATGTACTCTGGTAGGTAAATTTTCCTCCGTCTTCCACTGATGCTGAAGGAAAAGAGAAAGAAGTTGCAGTATCCTCAGTTCTTGTTGGAGGCCCACAGGGTAAAACCAGGGAGCAAAAATTCCCGGCTTGGACCCAGTTTCTTTATCGAGGACTAAGGTGCTACTTCAGGAAGCATCGCTTTATTCTTTTCTTACTGCATGGACAGGTTGTTTTGAATGCTTTAGGGTCACTTTGGACATCCCTATAAGTTCATCTTCAGAATTTTGGGGTTATGTGATTTATTTATTTTTTATTACTACTGTTCTTTTTGTTGTTGGAAGGGAAAACATCCTCCTTAAAGCAGTGCTTGTTTCATTCTGAGAAAAAAAAAGCACAGAATTAGGCAAAATCCCCAGGAATTACCTAAAAATATTCCAAAGGAATGGCAAAGTAGGTTACTAATTAAGTGAAAATTGAGGTCAGTTTGGAATGGGGTCCTAACAGTCAGGAGGAAAACAGAGGCAGTGCAAATTGTACATCAAGTTAAAATGTCATTTGTTTCACTGTTCATGGCAGGGCAAGGAGCAGCATTCAGTTCTTTGAGGAACTTATTCTTAGGACATTAGTGTGGTTTCTGGAACTACTGGGACAATGCTGCTTGTGTGTCTGCCAATCCATCTGTCTGTCCCTTCCTCATACACCAAATTCCTCCTGCTTCAGGCAAATCCAGAGCACAAGAGGAGTTTCAGATTAACTTTTGTAAAATGTGATGAAAACCAGTGGTTGAATGAAGAAGAGCTAATCAAGCAAATGCATTCATAAGAGAAAGGCAGAAGGTTCATTCTTTACCTTTTGCTTCAGCCATGGCCACCAGGCAAGAGCAGTAGCTCCAAATTAACTCCAGACTCACAGCTTTCTTGCCTGTTTGGTGTCACACAGATGTCAGAGAGCCAAGGGGTTGCAGCTTGGGGCAAGGAGGCACTGTAGGGAAGCAGTTTCATTTCAGCTGTTGCTACAGCAAAGTTTGCTTGTATTCAATATTTGTGCTGCTCTCTTTGCTCTCAGACACACACGGGTTAGCTAGAGAATAAACAGGGAATTTGATGAGCAAGAGAGGCGAGGAAACCGTATCTGTGTATCTTCAGCTTGAGCCGCCGGGTGGAGTCTCTGATGCCTGAGCTCATGACGTGTTTTCTTCCTCAGCAGGAGCGGTGAGGGGTCTCTCTTCTCTCCTCAGCCATCAGTTTTCATGAAATGTGTAAGGTGTACTATTTTGTGTCAGCCATCCTCTGTCAGTTTGGTTAAAACTGATTGTAAAATTGGCTAAAACTGACTTAAACCCACTCATGTGCATTAGGACAGGAGATCAGATGAACAGAGATGCACAAAACCTGTGACAGTGCTGACTCATTCCTTTAGGACATAGGTTATCCTTAGGAAATAAGAATAAATACATGCTTTCCACAGAATGATAGCTAATTTTGCACAAATAATAAAGTCACCTCTTTCATATGACTATTATGACAATGCTAGCTGCAATATCAAACTGGAGGAGGATATTTTTTGTTTTATTTTGTTAGTTTGTTTTTTCTTTTTCTCAGAAATGCCTACCTTGCTTGTAACAGAGACTGGCTGTTCTTTGCTGATGAAGTCAAAAGTGGGTGGAGGAACATGTTGTCTGAGTACAGCATAGCTTCACAAAGTGCTTTTCCATCGTTTTATACTTCAGGGAGCCACCAAGTTTCTGAGCTGTGCTCTGCATGTTTAATCATTGTAATTAATATGCCTTTCCATCATCTTTCATGCCTTTGGTTCAAAGTGGTAGAGACTAATAGCTTGCTCTGGAAACAAAGAAGTAGGTGAAAAAACCCACAGATCTCTCTCTCTCTCCAGATACTGCAGATCCAGCCTGCCTGTTAGGATTCAAGTGTGTTTCATATAACAGATGCTACTGAGCACAAAGTTTCCATTGTATATGTTTGACTGTATTCATGTGGAGTTCCTGCAAAGCAGGCAGGGGCATCACTGCATTGCTTGAATTAGAATATTAATGTAATTGGACTCTTGCAAAGTCATTTCATTTGAAGTGCTAATAGTCTGACTTCATCCGATTAGCATTCGGACCAAACAGCTATTGTTCAAGTCAGGCGCACAATCCACTTATTATGAAGAGATTTTATCTATTTAGGCAAAAGAAATGGGAAGCAGCAAGATAAAGAGTTAAGTCAACAGAGAAACAATATAAAAATTTATCTGAAATTTCCACTTGTTTAGTGAAAGATCCCAAAGACAAAGGGGTTACAGTTTTTCTGACATAGAAAGACAGCGTCTTTGTGATGTGGGGAGGCTCTGGGCTTTTCCAGGAGTTTCGGGTAATAGGGGAAACTCCTGAATGTTGGGGATATTCCCAGAAGACAAATTGCTCGTCTTTCGCAGTGAGCATAGCAAGGGTCAGGGCAGAAAGGAGAATGACCTCCCCTGGAGAACTCACATGGTAGGTAAATAGAGGCATTGAAACACCAGGAAGAAGGAGAGGGCAGGGACGTGGCTTCCAAATATTGGCTTTTGGGGAAGAAGAAGATCATTCGGTACACCTGACAAAGGAGATTATTCAGAAGCAGAACTATACTTGGTGTTGTGACCTTGTAGTTTCCTACTACCCTTCTTTCTGCTTGGAAGGATTCCCCTTATGTCTGCAGCTTGAGAGCACATGCAAGAGGCAGGTGAAATCTTGCAGTGTCACAATTCCCCTGTCCAAAACGATGGTTTTGGACAGCAAGCAGTCCCTCTGCATTATGCTAAGACTTGGTGAAAGACCTTTGTTCTAGTTTGATCTTGTCACCTTTCAGCTCCTCTGCTATAAAGGAGTACTTGGGGACTTTGCTTGTCTCTTCATAAAACCATTCATGGAAGCACTGCATTAGAAAATATTCCTGTAGAGTCAAATCCTGCCAATATTTTAGCTACGGAGCCTTAACTTGAGCAGTGAAGTAGCATTATAGACAGAGAGGAGAGACCCGTGGACCCTACACGTGCTGTTAACGCACACAGACCCAGAAAAGCAAGTTGCTGGTGGTCTCTTTGCAGTTCCATTGTGGCTGAGAAAGCTGGGGTTGTTTAGCCTGGAGAAGAAGAGGCTAAGGGGAGACTTCATTGCTCTCTACAACTACCTGAAAGGAGGTTGTGGAGAGGAGGGAGCTGGCCTCTTCTCCCAAGTGACAGGGGACAGGATGAGAGGGAATGTCCTCAAGCTCCACTAGAGGAGGTTTAGGCTGAACATTAGGAAAACATTTTCCCAGAAAGGGTCATTGGGTACTGGCAGAGGCTGCCCAGGGAGGAGGTTGAGTGACCTTCCCTGGAGGTGTTTAAGGGATGGCTGGATGAGGTGCTGAGGGGCATGGTTTAGTGTTTGATAGGAATGGTTGGACTCGATGATCCAGTGGGTCTCTTCCAACTTGGTGATTCTATGATACTGTCTCCCAGTATGGTACATTCCTCTTCAGTATCGCCATCCTTCAACTCTTGCCTTTGGAAAGTAGTTGTGGGCAGAAGCATGTGGAGTGACTGGAGTTGGATGGCTGCTCCCACGCCAAGCAGGAGGCTCAGCACCTTCAGTCAGAAAAGGCCACCCCCAACTTGCTGTCCCTTTGTAGGGTGCTCACAGCTGCCTGCTCCCCTAGGCAACTGCCTGCTTTGCCTACGGGCACACATTGCCCCTGATTTGTGAGTCAATTCCAGGGCGAACAGATGAGATCTGAGTCGTTGGTGCTGCAGGGCTCAGATGGGGTTGTTGCCTGAGGGCACTCTCCTCTTGGGAAACATCTGCCATGGCTTTGATTGAGTAGACTGTGTTGACCATGGAGCAAGAGACAGTCCTAACCTCAGGAAGTCTATCCATCTCTGCTCAGTCATTCCCTGCTTTCCACAGGCTCATATTGTATTCCCTTGAAAGAAGCTTTCTGGGAAAATACAGCAATTCCCATATATCATGTCGCCCTAGTTTAGGGCACGATCTGCAATTGTACTGTCTTCAAAATCTTTATCCTGCAGAAAATCTTGCCTGCAGGACTGGCACTTTGACATCCAATTTCCTTGCACACAGAAGTCTGGGGAAATTATTTTTGTTAGAGCTGGGCTTGTTGGAAGCATGCTGATGAAGTGAAACATAAACACATTGTGCTGGAATTTTCATGGGAAAATGTTGCTGAAGGGTTTTGGCACTCCTGGAATGTGTCTCTTCAGTACTAACCCTCTCACTCCATCTTGTATTCATATATAGTGCAGTTATAATATTCCAAAGGAAACATTTTAACTTTAGCTAATTAAAAATTAAGGCCAAAAGGGAAAGTACAGAAAGCTTCTCAGTTTTCAACTTTTTTTCCCAACCTGGGAAAACACTGTATTTTGCAACCTCAGTGTTTCCTTCTGGCTACAGCTCAAATGCATGACCACTGCTGGAATTTCTGTTTGCACTTCAAATTGAAATGTATTCATTTCCTCCTCCCTATCATTACTAATGAATCAAATAGCTCCGTGATAACATGCTGGTGGAATTAAGCACTGAGTAAAAGAGCCAGAACAACACGACAATTACTTGATTTCCAAGTAGGAAACTAGTGGAATTTCACTGTCATGAAAATGTAAAAAATCTTGGAAGAAACTGCAGATATTAACCCAGAAAGAGGAATGCATATATTCCGATTAATCCAGATGCTGTTTGGAAAAATTACCTCTTAAATTCATACACCCCACCCCAAATAATTCTTGAATAGTAGATGGTTTTGAATCAATACAGCTTGTAATGGCTGATACAAAGCACTTTCTTCAGCTGATGAGAATCCTCAAGTTCTTGATTTCATTTTTATAGTAATGGAAAGTAGAAGTAAAAGCCATTTTGTAACTATCAAGTGAAGAGAGCATGGTAAGAACAGCATTTCAGCTTATGTCCAAAGGTAGTGCCTTTCTCATAACAATGCAGGGACTTGTAAAAATTCTATTTTAAACATGAGTTCTTGGAGTTAAATGATACTTTCTGTGTAGGAATTTGTTCTGAGGATTGTGGATCAGATCTTTTAGCAGCCCCAGGCTTGCCATATAGTCCTTGCACTGAGTGGACATACCTCTTCTTTCCCTTCTCAATGGAGGGTGGCTGGTGAGCAGACCTGCAGGTGTCTATAGACAGACATGCACACGTTTATGGTGGTTTACTGTAATGTTACACCACTTATAGATACATGTGTATAAATATAAACCAATACATAATAGAGTATATAGTTTCTGGAAAATTGCACATTCCAGAATGCTGAGATCACTCTTATCTCCTCTGAATGGTGCTGCTAAAACATGAAAACCAATGCCTATTCTCTGGGGCTCTGTTTCCCTCTTGGCTTACACTAGGCTTGCTGGGAGGTGAGGAAAAATTTGGCTCCAAAGCCAGGTGTGATCTCCTTGCCAAAGGAGATCTCAGGGGCAGCCAGGGCACACGGGATGGGTGGAGAGTGGTGATGTGTGCTCCATGAAAACTATTAATGATCAACTTTCTAAAATGGGTAGGATTGTCATTGAAATAATTGGCAGCACGCAGGGATGTTTTAGTCATTTAGAAAAAGCTGAAAACCCCACTGGCTTTCCCCCAGTTCTTGTGGTTAGATTGTGTATGAGGTTTTTGACATTATTTTCCTAGAAGAGAGAGAGAAGTTACATAAGAGGGCTGATAGCCTATAAAAATGTCCTCCTCACTCAGCACGCACAGGAATCAGGTTCATCTTCTTAGAAGGCAGGTGAAGGCTATAGCTGCACAGAAAAAGGAATAAATCTGGGAAGAAATGTCTGCTCTGGGAGACAACCACTAAGATTACCTGGCATAGAAGTATTTCTAAAGATTTTTTTCCTAATAGTGTTCCAAGTTGGACAGAAAGCATTGGAACCTACGAGGATCATGAGGAAGATGAAGTATTCCTGGAGAGCCTTTGTGGGAAGAGGCAGCAAGTGGGAGAACATGAACACAGAAAATGCAAGGATGCTGCCTAAGTCCACGCACGAGGAAAGAAAGAAGCAGGAAGCAAAGAGGAGAGGGAAACTGAAAACCGTGGCAGGCAAATTGCTGAAAGCCATGGCTAGTGGGAAGGAGGCAGCAGAGGAGAAGGCTGGCAGTGAGGATGTGACAGGGAATGTGTTGAAGATGGCAACCAGTAGGAAGGAAGTAAAGGGAGAGACTCCTGCAGGTAACCTTGAAGTTATCTCTGGGTCCAGTCCTGGACCTTCTTTGTCTCTCCCAGCCTGTCAGGCTCTTGTTTTCATTAACTTCTGGAGTAGGTGCTTTAATTTTTCTTCCTCCTCATTCTTCAGCTGAGTTCTTGTCCTTTCTGAACTGTACACTTGCTCCTCTGGAAACTTCTGTATTTCACTTTCTCTTTTCCTCACGAGGATTTCTCTTTTGCTGTTCTTATTTTTACCCCTGCAAAAAATCCTGATGTGTCTTGTGAGAAGCATGATGTGCATATGACTGGTACCCTGTTGAGTATGAGTGTGCTGTTCCTCCACTGATGGAGAGGGAGAAGTAGGCTGTACATGAGCCAATTGTACTAAGTAAACCTTTCCTATGTGCTTCAGGTATTTGGACCAGATAAGCAGAGCTTGCTAGGTCCCTGCTGAGCAGCCTGCCAGTTGCTTTCTTGAAGATCTTTGCATCAACTGTTCTCCGGTTTGTGTCATGTTCCTCCCTCCAGTCCTGTTTCAATTAATTCCTACTACACAGATGAGGTGATTTCATAGAGGAAAGTTAGAATATAGATGAATGAGAAGCTCGTACTCCTTTGTTCTTCACTCGATGCCCAAAGCCATCCCCTGAATTGACTTCAGAACTCCACTGCTTCTGTACTTGCTTAACTTTCCTTGGGTTCTCATCAAGCTTGATTTTGACTCTGGGCTCTTCTCCAGCTACCTTTGGGCAAATCTTGTTAACCATTTGTTGCTCAACTTTTTAATCCATAACATGCACAGGGAAAAAGAAAACCCAGCTCTGTAGAGCTCTTGTGAGATTACTTAACTCTCAGTGCTGGGTTGAGTGTGATGGGTAAGATACTTTGAAAGCAAGTAGTGCTGAAAAACTTCTCCCTCCAGATTTTGAAGTTTAATGATTTCATAACTGTCTTTACATGGTATCTGGTGATTAGTGCAATGGCTCACTCACTACAGCTTCTTGCACACATGGAAATCATGGGGTGTTATGTGAATTCCCTTAGCTGACACACTGCAGATAAGAATCCCACCTTCTGATTTTCACCTTTGGGCAAAGTAGCATAGATAACTGTTTAGCCTAATTAAAAAAAAACAAACAAAAAAAAACCACAAAGAGAGGACCCTGGACTGCGTTGCACAGCCTCAGTCTAAGACAGGAGCTGTCTGGCAGGAGTGAGACCCTCTGCATAGCCGTGCCAGACTGTAAATGGGTGGGAGGGACCTTACAAGAGAGTCTGCAGCACTTTGGTCCTGCTACAGTTTCTGTAGAGAAGACAGAAGATTCCTTCTAGGCTTGGTTTTCAGCTGTTGGCTGTTTCAGATGATGTGCTTTCTCTAATGCTTTTCTTCTGGACAAAAGGCATGTTCCTTGAGGAAAGATTGTCATTAATGAATCTGCAATTGCCTGCATGAGGAGTTCTACTGGAATGATGACCAAAAGCTGCAGAAGACTACTTGGCAGGCTTAGTTAGCCTTGAGGAAAAAGAATGAAAGATAGAGGAAAGAAAGTGGTTGCTCTAAGGAAACTGAAAAATGTGTGTGCTAGACCTTAAGTGAGACAATCTTGAATAGATCCTGAGGAATTTTAGGATACATATAAACTACTTACTTCGGTATTTTGATATTAAAGTGATGGGTCCTGTAGGGGAGTGAATAAACATCAAGTTGTCTTGTTACTCTTTCTGTTGCAGAAGAAATCATCTGCAGATGCATTGAGGAAGGAAAATTTTTTGAAGCTTGTGATCATATCTATGATCTGGAGCACTCTGGAAGTAATGGTGTGGGAAAGTCTGAATCACTTTACACACTACTGGCTGAACGAATGTGGACTGTGGTGGAAGAAGCATTCAGTGGAACTGGTATGATATCCCTGGAGGCATTACAGTCAGTGGGGGAATCACTGAAGTGGGAGAAGCAGAAGGAAGCAGAGTGGCTTGGCAATGGCCAAGAAATGGAGTCTGTTTCCACCTGGAGTCCAAACTTCTGGAGGAAAGATCTGGAAGAAAAGCTAATACACCATATGACAGACCAGATTCCCTTGCTTGGTTCCTCTAGTGACACAGATGAGACTGCACTAAAACAGCATCTGAGTCAACTGGAAACTGTGTTACTCCCAGACCTGGAGCGCAGAAGTGGTGTCTTCAAGGAGGCAGGACTACTCGTCACTTATGCCCACTGTTGTCACACCTCTTTGTCTTCTCACCTTTCCACGCTTACGGACAATAACCATTTCAGCTACAGCCAATGTCTTCTAGTTTATGAATGGGGCCTTAAGATGTACAAAAGGTATGTTTGAAGGAATTCTTTGTTTCTACATTTTTTCTGTCTCTGCTCTTCAGTTCTGAGGACACTCTCTGCTTCCTGTTAATGCAGTGATGCTCAGGACTCTTGCTGAGTTTAGTCTTTCCCATCACATCTTTTATCTTCTGTGCTCTCAGAATCAGAGCCTTTTTTTTTCATGCAGTACCATGCCTCTTTCTGAATCCTTAGTATTGGGCTCAGGGGCTCACCTGAGGTAGATAGATAGTTCTTCACTGGCCTCCTGTAGGCATGCACAGTGTCCTGCTTTCTTAAGCAATTTTGTTTCTCACATTAAACCTTTTTTATCAAGGACCCTAATACTCTGATTACTCCAGAGTGATTTCCTCTGACCTTTAGGTTAGGATGGTGTTCCGTGGACTTCTGTTGTCTCCTTGCTTCTCTTGCTGCTTTATCTGGCATGTAGTTTGACCAGCTGTTTCCATATTTCCTGCATCAGTGTTCAGATCACAGGAAAAATATAGCAGATCATTGAATTCCTTCCCACATTTGGTTAAACGGATGTGGCTTTCCCCATGATCTGAAGAGCAGCACATCTGGGACCTTTTGGATCAATGTGAACTCAAAGCTTGTGGGTGTCATCAAAGCCTGAAGCTTTCTTGTGATTTCTTTTTGTATGACAATGGTAGACGAGGTGTTTGATTCTCTGTGCCAATGGTTACTTTGCTTCTTGACAGCTCAAATCAGTTTTCAGCCCTTTTGGGTTATTTAATTGCTTCCATCCAATCTTACTGCTTCTCTCTTCCTTATATTAATTGAACTTATGAACTCTTGATTAGCTCATAACCATTTCATCAGGTGGGCTCTTCCCAGGCAGGGTAGTGGGGACATGATGTTGCATGTTGTCCTCAGACATACGGGAGGCACGTGGCCAGGATTGCATCCCTTCTATTGCTACTTTTCTAGGTTCTAAATGGTGAAACTTGAGTTTTAGTTAAGACTAACGGATTGATGAAATGTTGAAAACTTGCATAAAATTGGAGATGAATATGTAATGTAAATATATAATGAAAAGCTCAAAGATAGGAAAAACTTGTTATGCAAATACTGAATTACCTCAAGAAAAAAACCCAAACAGAACAGCCTATGACTGTATCAGTGTTAGAAGGTAGTGAAAAAGTGGAAATTAGAAGAGATGCCAGTCTTAAGCATTTGGATTTTTTTTTCTGGAAACAGTTATAACTTTAACAAAAGCTCCTGTATTGATGCAGTTGTCCTAGTATATAAGTGCTTTTTATTCTATTCAGAGAGAATGTATGACATTTGTAAAATTGCGTGTCCCTGGAAGTGTGTTTGGGCGACTCTGCTCAAGCCCATGAAGGAATTCAGTGGCAGGACTGAGGGAAGGGGAGAGGGAAGTGGTGGGCAAGAAGTGTAAATTGGGCAGCAAATACAGGAAGAAGAAAAAGAAACAGCACAAATGAATAGTTGGCAATAGGGCAGGATAAAGATGATCTATGTTGTGGCTGCCCTGATGCTGCAAACACTGCTGGGTCCGTGCAGGGCACCCTGTTTGCTTAGTGGCTCTGCAGGGGGTGCCAGGTGGGAGATGGGTTGTGGACCAGCAGGAAGCTTCCCCTCTGGCTGAGCTCTTGTTTCTGTACACAGTGGCAGCGAGACGTGTCTGAGACCCAGCCAGACTCCCCAGCACAATCTTTCCTTTTGTGTACAGTGTCTCGTGTGGATTATTTTGAAGACTGAGGAAAAGTTACTTGCAGTTGCCCAGGTAAGAGCTCAGGAGTTTTACCACAATCTGCCTGTTTCATTCCCATGGTTTTAAAATAAGGAATGCCCTTGTTAACTTAGCTGAGCCAGCTAAGTTAACAGCTGTGTGTGAGCCCCAAGGTCTCTGTCTTGGCCGAGTTTCATTGCTGAGCCCAAATGTGAAGATCCATGACTGTCTTCTGCCAAAGGGATGCTGCCCTGTCCTTGCTCCTTAGCAAAGAGATGCTGGGACATTTGCAATTCCCTCTTCGTCTGGTTGCTACACCTTCATAGTGTTGCAGTCTATTCTGCTCAGAAGCCAATGCGCCTAGAGGAAAGGAAAAATGTGTGAAATCCACTTCCTTATTGAGGGCTATTTCAAGATGCTGTTCATCTTCTCTCCAGCTGTTAATGAGCCCATGGTGTGCAATGGTTGGGGTTTTTTTATAGTCCCTTTGCCTCAGCTGTGCAGGATATTGAGGCTGCAGGATTTGTCGGTGTGTGGACCCCTCACAGCCCTCTCCAGCCTGCTGAATTGATACTGATGAGGTTATAGCAAAGATTATTTCCAGAGCCCAGCACAAGAAATGGTGCAGCTGGTGCACACCCCACTCTGCTGTCCCACAGGGACAGAGTAGAATATCCAGCCTTGCAGTCCTACAGGGGCCTCAGCTCCAGGGCTACAGGTTCTCCTTGTCTCAGGGAAGCTCCCCGTTTGAAGAGTGCTGTCTTAGTGAGTGGGATACAGATGAAGCAGGGAAGATCCGTTGCAGAATGGGGAACTCCAAAGGGAGCCATGCTATTTGAAAAATTCAGTGGGGCCTTTTAGATTCAGCTAAAACTGAAATGAAGCAGTAGGAGTTACGTCACTCATCTCTTATGCTTTCCCTTTCCTTCAGTCCCTGGGGAGCAGAAGAGGGGAAATGCCATGGCAAACTGCTGAATCACCCCAGGGGAAGTATTCTAAATTGCAGAAATTTTCCTCAAGACGTAGTCCCTGAAGGAGAACAAGAAGATTGTCACAAACATGGGAGTAGAGGTGCCAGCTGGTGACAATATGCTTAAAATCCACTGATTTCAGTGTTTAACATTAAGCATCTTTGTGGGCTGTTTGTAATCATGACACTGTGGAAGGCCACATGTTCTTAAGGTCTGTTTTTAGCACATATTTCAGTGAAGGAAATTACTTTACTCAGGGTAGTGCTAGTGAGGTTATCTTAGAGCATGTCACTGAGTCATTGACAAACCCTCACAGATGCTGACTAACAGTGACACAATGGCAGAAAATTTAACTCTCCTATTTTTTTTCTTTGATTCCTTCTAATGTAACATCTGGAGAAAGCTCTTGTTTAGTGATGAACTTTCTGCTTTCCTTATACGCCATGCTTTGAGTAGGCTGACATAGATCCGGCAGGGCTTATGAGCACTTGTGCCACACTGCCCTGAGTTGACTGCATTTTTTCATGCCACCTTGACTCTGGAAGCATCACAGCTGTACATGGTGCTGCATTGTATGCAGAGGGCAGAGCTGGAAATGCTAGAGAGGGTAGTACAGCAGTGACCAAGCTCACTTTAGACTTGGCCAGCTTAGGTTCAAGCTAGTGAGCTTAAGTGGACATGAGCTGACTCCATATGGAAAAATTATGGACATATCTTTTCTCAGCTCAGAAGAAGAGCTTATAAAACCTATTTTAACCATCTATTACTTTTTCTAGGATACTCCAGTCCTTCATTATTCTAAATATTCAGAAGCTGCTCTTGAACAAATATCCTGTTAGTTATCTACGAGTGATTTAAATACAGAATTGTGACTATGAATCCCAT
This sequence comes from Coccyzus lansbergi, assembly GCA_033558105.1. Taxonomy (NCBI): domain Eukaryota; kingdom Metazoa; phylum Chordata; class Aves; order Cuculiformes; family Coccyzidae; genus Coccyzus; species Coccyzus lansbergi. The sequence continues at coordinate 606,522 of JAUMJK010000634.1, read as the reverse complement.
GGTGTGGGTTTTGCCACTTCAGTAGATGACTAAAGTTTTCTAAATGAAAATATACTGCCGTGAATAAGACATGGGGTATTTTGCTTGTGAATACCTGGCTTGTCACTGGGAGTGCTGTCCTGCTATCTGTGCAAACTATAAGCTGTGAGAACCGTGACCATACCTGAAGGTGCTGAGAGCACAGACGCCACCTGGGGTTCAAAACCACTTCCAAACACCTCTGTGGGCAGCTCAGCCAGGTCTGCACACAGGCAGCATTCCTTCAGCCCAGTCATGTTCAGGGCAGGGGGGCTTTGCGCCTTTGAGGTTGCAAGGCTGGAAAACTTGACATGATAATACCATTGATTGGACTGTCAATTCATCCCCCTTACCCTTGCCGTATGATATGAGTGCAAGGCAAACCTTCCAGCATGATGCTAGGGTTCATTCCGATAATGAGAGGTAGAAAATGAACTTTCTATCCCCCACTTTTGCAGCCTTAGCTCAAAACAGTCTCTTTGTCCAAAAATGGAGGTGGCAGGACTGGACATGCACATCTGGACGGAAGCTTGAGGATGGTTTAGACTGACCTGTGAAGGATCACTTGAACCTGTGTCTTCTTCCCTCCCTCTATTTTTTCAAGTAGATAAAAATAGAACGGCCAAGTTCATATGCTTTGGAGAATTTGGGCAGAAGACCTGCTGCTACCCAAAGGAATAAAGCTATGCAGTTGTTCTGCCTGCCTGCCTGTCGGTGTCAATGATGCCCTCCTACCCATGTTGAGCCTCTCAGCCAATTTTGATCACACTTTATAACTATGTAGAGGTCTCAAGGGTGTTAAATTCTTGCATGTTTTGAAACAGCAATCAGACAGACAAGGGACCCAAGTTATAACTCAGCCCCTTGTATTTTCTGAGAGGAAGTGATTGGATGGGCAGTCAGCAGTGTTGGGCTGGATCTGAAGCTTGTGCTGGTTCAGACACATTATCTTATCTAGAGTAACTAAGACCATGGTTCAACAAGTTATTGCCTTGCAGTTACTAACTAAATGCATGCTTTGTTCCACTGGGCAGCAAGACCTTTTTGTTGGGTTAAGATGACACATTTTACTGTGCAGGCTACAAGTGTTTGTGCAGCTTGGTTGGGATGTATTATCTCAGCACATCACGTTCACACAATTGCACACAGTCAGGTGATGGCACTCAGGAGGAAAGGAATTTTTTCTTGGGTTGTTTACAACTGCTTGTCTGTATTTGATTAACACTTTTCAATGAGTATATTCGAGCAGTTGTTTTGAATATAGTTTTGATGAAATTTTTCAGTGACAGACACAAATTTCCAAATTCATCAGCCAGAAGAGAACAAAGACGAAAATGGAAGATCAGACTTTACATTCTTTCTGTTTCCTTGGAGGAAGATGCAAAGATGAAAGAATAAATAAGCAAGCCAAGCTTTTTAGTTTAAAGCTTCTATAAAGGTCAGATCATGTTTTAAGCAATGAGCTCTTTCTCTTCAGTGTTTTGCTTTTACAGTCTCTTCAAAATAACACAAGTCAGCCAAGTCTTGGGAAATTTCCCATCGTGCAGCCTTGTGGGGCTCATCTCTCCGTGACAGTAGCTCTAAACACTGACCCAGCTTCTCTTTGCACTCACAAGTCCCTGGCTCAAGTGAGGGAATGCTTCTAATTAGCACTGGCTGGTTTATGTGGGTGCTGGCTAGAGCTAGGAACAGTGGAAAAATCTCAGATACAGTAGTTGGCAGCACAGTGTTGTGCCTAAATGTTGTTTTGCTGTGTAGACGCCTTCATTTGAGCCAAGCTAACTAGGGAAGACTGTAGATAACCCGAGCTGACGCTGTGATGAAAGGAAGCTGCAAATCATTTAAACTCAAACAAACAATGTAGAACAAAACAGAACAATGTTATTAGGTCAGCTGGAAAATAGCCAGGCTTTGGGTTAAATGAGTGGCCAAAAAAATAGAGGCAAAAATTCGTCTAGCCCAAATGCATAAAGAGAGGTTGGGAAACCTGACTCGTTACAAATGCTATTGTATCTCAACTGTTCTCTTTTTTTCTTTTCTTTTCTTTTCATATTTAGAAGGAAGTAGGGAAAGCTCTGAGAGAAGCCTTTGATATTGGGAAACCCCCTTGTGCAGATGCTGCAGTCATTCAGGTAAACCAGAAGGAACTTGAAAATTCTCATATTTTGCAGCAGTTATGGGTTTTTTTTCCATACAAATATGTAGGTATTTGGCAAGACCAAATTTTGAATGTCTTTGGGCTAAGGTCAGTGTGTTACAAGCTTGCAAGTTAGCTGCAATACTTAAACTGCATCTCTTCGCTTTCAAACCTGTTTTACTCTTGTGCATATGTAAAGAAAACTAAACTAACTAACTAAAGACGAGCCTGAGATTAGCTGTTTTGAGAAGGAATTGTATTTTCATGTATGCAAGCAGATTTTCATACAATAATTTGGTAAGTCTTGGTGTATGTTAACTGGCCTGCTCTGCATGAGTTCTGCAGAACACTTTTATGAAAGCAGCAAGAGTTGCCAAGCCATGGCAGGTCCACGTACCTGGTGGTGCAAATGCTGGCAGCTTGTTCCCCGCTTTCATTCAGGTTGCAGCTGTGTCTGCTGCCCCGATGGGTTGGGCAGCACAAGAGATTACTTCAGAGCACAGTCAAGTGCTTGAAGGGCATTGCAGAACCACACTGCCAATTTATGAGCAGTACATACCACGGTCAGAGGGTGCAGAAGGCTTAAAATAAATCTTGGAGTGTTCATGTGGACTCAAGTAATGCTGCAGGTCAGGAGCAGGCTGTGGGCTGATGCAACTGTATCATGCTTCTCCACGGCCACCACCCCAGCAGCAGTCCTGTTTCAGATCATGAGAGAGGAAAGCAGCCCCATAGTTCTTTGGGATGGCAGACAACCTCAGGCACCCTGTTGGAGGCTGACAGTGGGCATTGTGAGTCAGCAACAACTGGCCTTCCCTCTGAGAATACAGCTCTAGATAGAAAAAACAGTCTTTTCTCACCCAGCTCAGACCCAGGGACCAAGTGCAGAGTCCACAGATGGGAGAGCCCCCTTCTTGCATTGCCCTGTGCCTGTCAGAGCAGTGGAACAATGATGTACTCGGTGACATCCAAGTGCTAGGGTGGCTTTTAGCTGCCAGATAGGCTTTCCCCCCACCCTGCTTCTGTCTGAGAGAATAAAGGTTTTATTACAGGGACCAGGCCAAAGATTGCTTTGAATTCTGTGGTCCACATATCTTGCCATGCTTCAGCATGAGTAGTTTTGCTCTGTTGTGCATGTAGCAGGCAGTTTTGAGTGCTGCAGGGTAGGTAATGGAAAAGCCTAGAGAAACAGGAAAGCCTTATCAAATTGCCACCTCATCAATTTTCTCAGGCTGATACTAAAAGACGAGATAGAAAATGAACAAAGTGTCATGGAGACTCATCAGCCATGGTTTCCTGGCACTTTGGGGTAGCATATTTTATCCTTTCCCTTTGGGTGAACTTTTACATCTGTTGTGAGCAGTGGAAAAACCCATTCACTATGTGAGTCAGTCTTTGTCTCTGGCTCGTGCTTCCCAGAGCACCAGGAGATCACAGCGGCATGAGTCCATCTGTCTCCTTTTATCCATCTGGCTCTCCTCCCCAGTAAGCTTTTGTTTTCACAGAGCAACTAATGGGCAGCATTAAGTTCCCACTTGCTCAAACCTGCCCAATATGGGATGGATTTTGAGCTATCTGGCACAGCCCACCTCCTGCAGGCTCCTGGGCCACCCAGCTGGGGTCAGTGGGGCAAGACAGGTGCTATGGGGTCTGGCACAAATTGCCATGTCAGGCATGAGCAGTGATGGCTAAGAAGAAGACACCTGGCTTCTTCAGACATCTCTAGTAGAAACCCTGGCAAAGACACAGGACACAGAGCTGCCTAAACCTTTTTTAGCATTTGCTCCTAAATTTATCTGCGAGGGTAAATCATTCAGAAATGCAGGTGCTCCCTCAGATGGCAGGTCTTTGCATGAGCTGAACTGCCAGGCTGGATATTTATTGCTAGCAGAGAACATATGCAAGGACAGGATTTATTCTGAGCATAAGGCTTGACTCCAGCCTGTTGACCACAATGAAAGTAGAGGTAGCACAGGTGTAGGACCAGGCATTAAAATCAGACTCCTAAAAAATACTTTTATTTCCACAAGTCTCTCAAAACCCAAACTGAAGTTGTTGCCTAGGAGGCAGAGGGATTTGCAGTGGAGGGAGGGATGGTATGTATTCCTGTTCACTACACAGTGAAAAATATGTTTGGCCCATTATCTCACACCTTAAAATCCACAGATACTAACAGAGAGGATGGAGGCTGCCTGTCGTGTCAGTGAGAGCTTGAGCGAGAAGGTGGAAGCTGTGTGCCTGGAGGAGTGCCTGAGCTTCTTGGAGAGGTAGGAGGAATGCTAGTTTCCTTTTTGGCACATCCTCAGTGCTCAGAAGAAAGAAATCCTGATGCAGGGACTGCCGATGCTATGTCAACCTGGATCTGCCGTTGCTTCTCTTTTGTTTCATATCACAGAATCATAGAACAACCAGGTTGGAAGAGACCCGCCGGATCATCAAGTCCAATCATTCCTATCAAACACTAAACCGTGCCCCTCAGTACCTCATCCACCCGTGCCTTAAACACCTCCAGGGAAGGTGAATCAACCATCTCCCTGGGCAGCCTGTTCCAGTGCCTAATGACCCTTTCTGTGAATTTTTTTTCCCTAATGTCCAGCCTAAATCTCCCCTGGCAGAGCTTGAGGCCATTCCCTCTTGTCCTGTCCCCTGTCACTTGGGAGAAGAGGCCTGCTCCCTCCTCTCTACAACCTCCTTTCAGGTAGTTATAGAGAGCAATGAGGTCTCCTCTCAGCCTCCTCTTCTCCAGGATAAACAACCCCAGCTCTCTCAGACATTCCTCATAAGACCTGTTCTCCAGCACCTTCATCAGCTTCGTTGCTCTTCTCTGGTCTCGCTCCAGAGCCTGAACATCCTTCTTGTGGTGAGGGGCCCAGAACTGGACACAGGATTCATGGAGCGGTCTCAGCAGTGCTGAGTACAGAGGGAGAATCACATCCCTGGACCTGCTGGTCACACCGTTTCTGATCCAAGCCAGGATGCCATTGGCCTTCTTGGCCACCTGGGCACATTGCTAGCTCATGTTTAGTCGGCTGTCAACCAACATCCCCAGGTCCCTCTCCTCCAGGCAGCTTTCTAGAGAGACCTCTCCTAGTCTATAGCTCTGCATAGGGTTGTTGTGCCCCAAGTGCAGGACCCGGCATTTGGCCTTGTTAAACCTCATGCCATTGGGCTTTGCACAGTGGTCCAGCCTGTTCAGATGTTTGATGGTTGTTTATAGGAAATTCCTATAAACCAGAGTTGTTGAGGAGGCTTTTGTGGACTGAAGCTGCGATGACGTGGTTGATAGTCTTTGTGGGTTATTCACACATGCTGAGGCTTTATTCTGCAGCTTTATTAACAGAGTCGAGTATCTTTCCAGAAGGAAGCATTGCAGCAACTGCAATGGTAAAGTGATCATCCTGCCCCTTGATCCCTAGCAGTGGCACCCAGGCAACTTGAAGGCTCTCCCTGTGCCATTCCTATACTCTCCTTCCTCACCAACTGGGCAGGACCGAGATTGTCTTTGTTCTGCTTTAGATCCCTCCTTGGGGAGTGAAACTCTGCATGATGAAAATACAAATAATCAGAGGATGTTTCCCCCATTTGCTGCTGGGCTAACACTGTCAGATGCATTACAGAGCACACCAGCTTAAAAAAATGTCTTTCTGTTTTAATCTAGCTATGAAAATGAAGTAAGAAACTTCTTCCAACATGATGGCTGCTTGGAGATCTGCAGTGGCTTACGATTCCTGGAGAACTGCTGCATTCTCAGGTTAGAAAAAAGACTCTAGAGGCAGGAGAAGTGGAATTAATTTTCTTCTATCTGATCTTCTCACTCAAAAGACTCACTCAAAAGACTCCCCTGCCTGTGGCCAGGGCCAGGAGTACTGTGTTGCCAGTCTGGCACTTCTGTTTCTCACCTGCTCCCAGACCCTGTAGGTGCAGGGACCATAGCCCGTGGTCCACCATCTCATTCTTCCTGGTGTCCACTACCCTGAGCAGGAGGCAGGCAGCAATGCCACAGTGCATGTGGGGACATCACCCTGGCCGATTCTGCTATGTGTTGTCATGTGGTTCCTCTCCCCGGTCCGTTTCACCCTCAGCAGGAAAGCTTCATAAACATTGCACTAAGATGGGTGTGTTAGTGAACTTCAGTTTAAACCTAATCTTAATTACTTTGCTGAATGAAACTCAGTCAAACTTGCCAGGCTTTCCCTGGTATTGCTAGGAAGGAGGGAAACAATAAAGCACAGAAGGGTGGGGGAGGCTGTTTGTGCCTACAAACTAATTTCAGAAGTGCTTGCAGCAGTACAGAGAACAAGGTTGCTTCCTTTCTTCCTGCATAACGTTATCTGGAGATCTCTGGAGTCAGCAAAATTCCCAAATCCAGCATATGGACAGTGCTTACTTGACATTGCAGCCTTCATTGAGCCTAGGTAGCTGTTTTGTTTGTTGTATTTGCATGTTGCTGATGTTGGCTCTTGGACTGAATACTTACAAGACTCTCTCTGACATAATTCTTTACAGTGACACTGAGAATGAAGTTATACACTGAGCTTTCACAGCAAGTAAAATGTCAGCTTTCAAGCTGGTTATCATTTCAACTAGGATTTACTGACTTGAAGTCTGTTCTGATGGAAGATGATTGTTCTTGTATTTGTAGGGTGTCAGAGGCACACAGAATGCTCATTCAGCCTCCATTCATCAAGGCCACTTCCCACCTCCTAATTTTTGAAAATACTAGAATTTTCACTTTTCTAGTGCCAGCTACAAGTGGCATTTGTATGCATTGAGCTTTCATGTCCTTGTGGCAGCATCTTGAAGGAAGCTAGCCAAAGAATGGTGCACATTTATTGGTCACTGTTCCAGCCCTGCACCTGAGCATATGTTCATTCCGTTGCTCAGGCAGTCATGTTGGTTACTGTTGGAAGAGTTTTGATCTGAGGGAATCACCAGGTTTGATCTGATCAATACTTTCTATATCCCTCTTTTTTTTTTTTTTTAACAGAACTGTATGGCATAAGCTAACATACATTTGCAGTGCCAGCACTGGTCAGGATGTTAAGGTAAATGGATTTCTAGACAGGATGGAAGATGAGATTACAGAGCATTTTCTGCAAACAGTCACTTCTAAAGTCAAGGTATGGGAGACTCACGTTAACACATGATATTTTAAAACTGTAGTGCAGGCACACACTTCACTCGTACATCCTGATTTGAAATGGGTAAGACCATAGTTTAATCTTCAGGCCCAGCACCTTCCTCTGCTTCGTCTGAAGCTGCATACTGACAACTTCATTTTTCCAGTTTCTGGGATCCCCGTTCTGCTGTTTGTACTGTTTTACTACCAAGGGGTACACCATGCTGCCCCTGGGCACCCAAACTGCAGGGGCTGAACTTCACCTGGTACCTACTCATCCTTAGTAGCTGAGCATCTTCCCAGGGCAGTGATAACTCACAGAGCCCCAGGCTATGGTGGGTAGTCAGGATGTAGAGAAAGATGACCAGAAATGTATCCCTTCTTTGGGTAAGTTCCTCTTCCCTCACACTCTTAAACATTAAACTGTTATACCAGACACCCACCTTCATATCCTGGGCTCCATATCCAGATAACGCATGACTGCAGGCCTCTAATAATAGCTGGTGGTGTGTGCTCTGTTGCGAAGATCCCCTGAGCAGCTTTACAGTCATTGCACAGGCTCTCTTGAGTATGCTGAAGGCAACAAAAGGAAAATGACAAAAGAGACCCTGGCTTCAATGTGCAGTTTTGGTCTCCGGAGCTCATTGCCAGCCTGTCCCATAGGCTCACATGTCAAGAGAGGATTTGGGGGTGGTTCTGACAGGGACTGTGGACAGTGCTGGGGAGGAACAGGAGACCTGGGGCTCTGGTTTTCAGACCTCCTCTAGCTATGTTGCCACAGGATTTGAATCACGAAATGAACAGAATTTATCCCCTGTTGCCCTGCTAATAGATTTTTCTACTTTCCCATTGAATAAGAAGTGATGGCCATGCTGCTAGCAGGACACTGGAGCAGAAAAGCACAGAACAGCTAGCTCTTCTTGCACTCACCATCCATAGGGGCGATTTATACATAGACCCTGGATAAGAGCTATTGCCACCCATTTTTCATAGTTTTTGGTCTTCCAGATTTGGGCTTAAGAACTTAATACATCTTTCCTGAGTTTGAATTTTCTTTCTTTCATGTTTTGCTTTTCTTTGAAATGATGTCACAGGATGATACAACTCATGAAGAAGACTGTTTCTGACAGCAGAAAGAGCAAAAGTACAATAATTCCTGTCTGTTGTCTCTGCAGGGTCTCTATATGTGCACCCTTTGACTTTCTCTGTCCCTTTTCCTCAGGGATCACTGAAGGAGCACTTCAAAAAGTTTGACAGTGGCTTTGACCACATTCTTGCATCTTTAAAGCAAAGCTTTTTGGCATTTGGGAAGAAAAAATCAGAGACATATAAGGTAAGAAATAAGAAAGAAAGAACAAGAAATTACTCAGGAAATCGCTGAAACTAGCCCTCTAGACTTCTGGATGGCACAGTATTTGAATGTTAAACCAAACTACAATTTTGTCTGTTGTTAAAAGGGCTTTTAAAGATCTAGAGGTCCCAGTCCGGTTCCTCTATCCAACAGAGTTGGATATCTTCTTTACTCTGATAGCAAGGCCCTTTCTGTAATCTCGGCAACCAACAAGGGAAGAAATGTGGAAACTGTATGTTTCTCCCAAATACAGAGCAGGAACATTGAGTGATCTCTGTTACTAGCATTATCCCAATACCATTATCTTGTAAACCTCAGCTTCTAATGTACCTCAGCCTTAGCGGTGAGGAATACATCATCCCTTTGATGAAGAGTGGACATGTGGAGAGGTGAAAACTCCACATCCTCAAAGGACACAGTTTCTCAGGCAGAGTTAAAGAGGCCAGGGTTAGTGAAGAACAACCTCACAAAGTACCTAAGCTTTTCCACCTTTACAGTTGCCTAGACAACTTATCCAGAGTCTTATGATAGCTTTGAGTCTGGCTCTTAAGCACTGAGGTTGGTACCTGAGGTCTTTTGCACACAGGTTGCATTTGCTGCTGCTACCTGTGCTGCACATTTACCCCTAAGCACTGGACTCTATTTCTTTTACCCTCCCACGTCTTCAAGTGCTTTGTTAGTGCTCGTTTTAATTAACATTTTGAAATATGGAAAAACATTGCGGAACAGAAAAAACTAGGAGTTATTTTGCTGTTGCTCAGAGCCTGTCACTGGACATTATGTCACATTAGTGCTGGGGCAAGCAGCAGCTTGGTGGTGTAATGCTGTGCCAGAGCTGTCTGTCTCTTGCTTTGTCTCTTTTGCACAGGACTGGGGATTTCCTGTACCTTTGGACTGCAGCCTAAACCGGCTCTGATTTCAATTGCTAATGAAAATGTGGTTTCTGTGCAGCAGCCCGTTTCCCCTCAGAAATACTCTCTCTTCCCCCACCTTTCATACACTGCATGTTTCTCAGCAGGCAGTGGGTGGCTCGGAGCTGTCCAAGTGACTTCTCTGTACCCAACCACAACTTTGTGCCCAAAGATCTGCCCTGGGGTGTGTCTAGTGGTGATGCTCCAGAGAGTCTGGGTCTGGCTTAGTCTGTAAATCCATGCTTTCCCCAACCGATGTGTTTGTTAGCTTGGGGCTAAGCCCAGTGTCACTGCTGCTCTGAAGTGTGAGTGACCTTTGACTCACCTAACTGCTCCCGTTGCTTTTGGTTAGATGCTTCCATGCTTATTATCAATCTTTTTGTCATCCACATACAGCTTGGAGGATCTCCATGTGTTAGACCAGGCATGTTAAGGGGATACTTAAGCAAAGAAATGGGAGAGCTGTCTGCATGTAGCCTATATCCACTGTTTACATTGATCAGAGTCCTGTAGGTAAGGTCTGGTCCTTGCTCAGCGCAGGGAAGTTAATATGGGTGTCTTTGCTCTGGAACAGGCCCTTGTCAAGGCTGTCAACACCATTGTTACTACAGAATATCTACAGGCCCTTCTGACCACTTCCAGGAAACCATCTTCTGTGCAGAGAAGAAGGATCATCAGTAAGATAGAAGAAGATCATAGGATGCTGCACACAGTCTTTAAAGTATGCTTAGTAAGTCTTTCATATGGTTACAGTTTTGCTCTTCATCATCAAGAACAGTATCAGTAATAAAAAAGGCTCTGAAAGCAACAGAAGAGCTTAAGAGGTCTCACCACAGTGGTATCCAGCTTCGCAGAAATGACAATCAGATGTGCTGACAGCCCTTCTGATCTGCCAGAAGCTGTTAGTTTGTAGTTTTGAAATGTGTGACTAGAGGAGGCAAGTTTTATGTTCCTGCCACTGAAATAAGAATGAGGTATGCTCCTCTGAGCTGGTGAGACAGCTCCAAAGCTCATCTCCCCCAGGCAAGCCTTTAGTACATGGCATGGAGGTGCAGATGATGAAGAGCTGTGTTCCATTCAGTTCTTTCCTTTAAGCCTCTAGTGAGGAACCAAATCAGCTGCTCCACACCTTTACCTTCTCTGTGGGTTACTCTGTATGTCTTCCCCTCCCAGAACATGGGGAATGTGTTGTTACCCCTGTGATCAGCCTCCTCCCTCCCTGGAGGCCCTTCTCCTCCCCTCAGAGCTGGGCTGGTGGCTGCGTGAGCCATTTCCCCGTGCTGCAGTGTCACGGGTGGAAACATGCTGATGCTGTTGGTGACAGATGCAGGGAGGAATGAGTCTTCCTGTGGGGGTAAACACCTCACAGCATTAGGAGGTAAAGATGCCTTGCAAAGTGGATCGATTGGATATAAAAGCAGAGCCACACCTTTGAAGAAAACTTATGGAAAAATGCTAGGTCTGATTTGCAGAAGCAACCTTGGAAGCTTAAAAAAGCCTCTTTGCTCAATTAGCTATCTGGTGCAATTGGCAATGCTGCACACGGAATCTGTGAATGCTACCAGGCTGTCACATGGGTTCCTTGATTGCCCAAGGGCAAGAACTTCAATGCCTGCAGCATCCCCTTCAGTGGCTGCTCCAGCTGGAGAATTGCTGCCTTACAACATCCTTTGCCACAGCTCATTTGGAAATGTAAGCTGAGAGTGCAGAGACGTAGCACTTTGCAAGAGGCTGGATGATTACAAAGTTAGTTTGGTAACAGGACTCAGATGTGACAGAGCACATAAAGTCACAGCTTTATCGATTTTAATAATTTCATGAATTTGGAGTCGTTCTCGTGACTTCCAAATTTAAGTGCTAGGGACTAGGTATGTATTTTCTCCTACATAAATCCCCTTGCAAGCCATTTGTCAGCAATTCTTGCTTTGTCTAAAGAATCAAATGATATCAAAATGTTCACCTGGAAGCTCCTCTAAAGACCTCTCAGACCCATTACATTTGTTAGTTTCATGGTGTAAAATTGGAATTGCTTTTAGCTGAAGACCCACAGCTCCTGGAGTCATCAGTCACAGCCAAATCAATGCCTTGAGCAACTGAACTGTTGGGAACGGCAGGAGGATTCCCTAATCTCAACCTGGAAGTTTACCAGCAATGCTGTGCTTAGCATCAGCTTCAGATGTAATGTGCAAGGAAAGCTGGTTTTATAGTGTAAAGGGGACACAGGAAATCTAATTACCTATCAAAACCCTGCACATAGCTTGGGTGAAAAAATTCTGCGCTTGGTTAGCACTGTTTCCCCTGTGTCCTCAGTCTCTTCACTTTCTTATTGATGTGAGAGAATCGAAAACCTCAGGGAAGAAATGCGTAAATGATTTGCAGGGGATGCCAGTCGAATGAGGCACATGGTTATGCATGCAAAATATGTGCTCTGCTGCAGACTGAATTTATCATGCAGTTGCTGCAAAGGCTGCACCTGCTCCCTACCGTACTCTGCCCTCTCTCCAGGCTCTTCCTTCCTCTCCATCCTTAAAACACATTAGGAAATACCTTGCTCCTCTCCCAAGAGTAGTACTTGTCAAAGGAACTTAAGCACTGCTGACAAGACACCTCTTTTTTGTCCTTTTGGTTTGCAGACTGTTTACCTCTGACCTTGCCTGTCGATATAGTGCTTAACTAAATCTGACACCTTCAAATCAATTATCATTTTGTAATAGTGAGCTTGCCAAATACAAAGCCTTGCATTATTGGTGCACTAGATGCTGAGTACAGGCTGTGCACTGTGCAGAGATAGACATGCTGTGTCTGCAGTGCGGAGGAAGAAAGAAGGCTGCTTCAAGTATTACTATTATTTTTAATTTATATTTAGTGTGGAGGTGAGCTACACAGAGAATGCAGCCTGATGTTTCCAATACCCTGTGGAGATCAGGGGAGCCTGGGCTTCTCCTACCCCAGTTTGGCAGTCTGTTCTCCGGGTTTGCTTTGTCACAGAGTCTCTGCTGACGTGATGGCATCAATAATTCAGGGAAGCAATTTAATTTCATTACTGCACCAATGAAAAATGTGAGCGAGACCTGAGGCTCTCTTTTGGCAGTTCATCCGCATTCTGCTTCCTCCAGCTTTGCTAAAAATGCTGCGTGTTTCTTGATGGGGTTTTATGCTGTGTGTTCTACCTCAGAGGGAGCTGATGATATGCAGCACCCACCAGCCATGTCATATCCTTCATAGTGTCCAGCCTGGCTTCCCTTTTTTTTTCTAGAGAATCTGTGTCCCCTTATGCTCTTCCCAAGGTCACTTTGATGTCCCTGGGCTTGCTCCAGGGCAGCAAAAATGCTGTCACATGCTCGCCAATAGAGCTTGTTTTCACATACATGCAAAGTGTGCTTACCTGTGGAAGAAAACCACTTCCCAAAGGGCAAAACAATTTCAAGAGACAGGTGATGTAGGGAAAAAAGAGGTACCTTTGCCTGTTTTGCAAAAAGAAATACAGAAGGGTATTCTGTGCTGCTGAAAGCAGCCATCCAGCCGCCCTGGAAGCAGTCTGTGCTACACCCTGGTTTCTTTTCTCCTACAGCAGAGGGAAAACATTCTTCCATGTATATGCACAGACAGTATTGCAAAGACCCTAATGCATGCAGTGAGCTCCCCAGTCTGATATGAGTTCAGCTTTTAATGTTGTATTCTGCTTCCCTTGCCCTGAACACAAGTCTTGCTTCTCTCCCCAGGGTCCTGCAGCTGGTCCCCTCAAGGATCCTATAAAAGCAATTTTAGAACTTCTTCAAACTTCCAATGCTGAGGGGATGAAAATAGCCCTTCTACCCATTCTCAAAGAGTTTCCTTCTCTAAGGTGAGGTCTTTTGTTTGTTTTACTTACACAGTTTCTTACATGATTTTTCATCACCAGAAGACCTGTAGCAATATTAATACTGTGATATTTGCTCTTTGCAGCATGCTGGGCCAGGCACAATGCTTATCTTTGAATGCACTCAGTGCTGCCCATTCACAGATGCTGATTAACGTGGTCTGTAACTTTGTCAGGTATTAGGCAATGGAATTGAGATGTCCTGTAAAGGTGAAGGATGAAATGTCTGTCAACAAACCAGAAATGCTGTGGAAAAATACTACCTGAATGGACAATTTATGGGCATGTGTGCCAAGTGTATGTTTCAAGAACATCCTTAACTCAGGCATTTAATAACTTCTAAGTGCTTGGCTTTTGTCTTTAACACTTCACCAGTCCTTTTCTAGGTATAACTATTTCCACAAATCCTAGATATGTTCAGCAAGAATATACACTTCCATTTCTCACAGGAAGCTGTTAACAGGAATGAAACCTAGCTTTTATTAGGAACATGAGAACTTAGCTAACTGCATTTGTTCCAAAGTCTGTGGTTTGTAACATCCTTATTTTATTCTGATATCTTGTGCTGGTGACTGTATTTTCCAGGCTAACATGATTACAGTGTAGGGTGCTCTGTCACAGGATGCTATGAAGGCCAAAGCTGTGAAGAACTTCAAATTCGGAGCAGACAATTTGTGGTAGATAATTATTCAGTGCTTATTCAACATGACAGTCATGATATAACTCCCAGCAGAGGAAGAGAGGAAGTTGCTAAACTGCAGTTTGCTAGAAGCCAAAAAAAAAAAAAAGAAAAAAAAAAGGCAAAGAGAGATGAATTTATGCTTCATTTGGTTTCCGTATTCTTTTCCTAAGCATTTACTACTTTTGAAGATGCTTTTGAGCTAAACCACTGCTTATCTGATATGGCATAGTGATTCTTTTTTCTTACTATATCTATATATCTACACACACATATACATAACTAGTAATATGCATATATATAAATATATTTTTCTGTAGAGATATATATAGTATTGGAAGTTGGCATAGGAAGTATCCAGGAGAATATTATTTTGATCCAGATCTCAGAGGAGGTCATCCTGGTATGAGTAGATGCACTATTCTTGATTTCAGCAGATTCCTGTATGTTTAAAACTGTTTGGCTTGAATATATTTGTCCTGTTTGCTAATCAGACTCATCATGCGGCCCTGCCCAGCAAAGCAATGCTATAAGGAGAAAAGATATCAGGAATGCCTCTAAATGGTCAAATGCAAAATTTCCCAAAGCCTATTATGACAGATTCAGATATTTTTCTAGATCCCTGAGGTGAAGATTTCCATAGTTTCAGGAGGATGCTGTGCGCACTTTGCTCAGCCATATTTCACACAGCTCTTGTGATATAGCCTCCTCCTTGTTAGGTGGCCAGAGGGTGAGAAAAAAAGCAGCCTCGCAGCTTCCAGTGTTCAATCTGGTTCAGCAAACTGAGTGATAGGAACCAGGCATTTTTTCTTGACTTGTTCACTGACCTGCCCTCTTATCCTTTTGGAAAGGAAGGAACATCTGAATGCAGTGTTGGACATAAAAGACTCACTCAGCCGAGAAGACAGAGCTGCTCTCTTGAAGGCATTTCATGATAACTGCAGGGAATCAGAAACAGAAGCAAACTTGCTTTTTGCAGATATAGAAGTAAAACCTAGAAAATGTGGGCTCTGTGGTTGCCTCTGTTGTTAGCAAAGGTAGGTGTGTGTGGGCATGCTTGTGTGTAACACGTGTACCTGCACAGGTGTGGGCAGTCCTGCTTACAGGGAGGCAGACTGACCTCCTGGAGGTCTTCATTGCTGTATATGCCAGTTCTATTTCTCTCACTCCACCTGCATATTTCCATGTCATGAAGCACTGTGTTGTAGGCATTACAGGGCATCAAATGCTTAGATGTACGATTAGGGTTGCAGTAGGAACAAAGGAGAAGACGGGGTCCTTTCCCCCCATCCTTTGCTCCAATCTCTGTGCTCCCACACCAACTTCTCTTTGCAGCATCCCCTGCCTCCCAGTTCTTCCTATGTGAACAGGCAAGGTCTCCAAGGCAAGTGCTGCTGTCTCCTGGCCAGACATGCTGAGGGATTTCCTCCTTGGTGGGTGTTCTGCTTCCCAGGTGCCAAAGAGAGGGATATGTGAGCCCTGCTGCTGCCTCCTCCATGACAATTGTGTCAATTAAACTGGGCTTGGTCCTCTTCAGGTGACTGAGAGCACCAGAGGCAAGCGTGCCCACCCCATGCTGGCAGCAGCAGTGTGGCAGAAGGGAGGGGAGATAAAAGTCAAAGGGATGATTGTCACTGTAAAGCCTTAAATCCCCTGGGATGAATTACCAGGGCTCATTTGGAACACCTGCAATCTTCTTTCAATTTCCTAAGGGATTCCCTTGCAGTCACAGATTGGGTATTTTTTTAGGGGTAGGTAAGTTGCAGCGGATCTTGAAACTAAGGAGGTCCTCGTGGTTTAAAAATATATCTTGGTGCAGAACATATGGCTGTTTTCTTCACTTTAAAAAATCTGCAACTTCTTTTTAGTCCGAATCTGTCCAGCTCCAGCTCAGAGCCAGATAATTTGGTTTTATCTTTTCCAGGCTAGAATTCTCAGCTATCAGAAACAGGCTCCCCCAGCTAATATTTACAGATTGCCACCAGTCACCTTTTGTTTGACTGAGTATCTCAGGTCGAGAAGCACAGTCCCTTTCCACCTCCTCTCCTACTCTCTGGTGTCACCATTTATTTATAGCTCCCCATGTTAGCAGATCAGGTATGAATTACGCAGGGCTCTGACCTGGGGCCTCCAGGCACAAGCAGACAGCAGGCTATCCTGGCAGCAGGGAGCGAAGGCAATTAAAGAAACAATTAATAAGCACACAAGCTTTCCCTTCCTAATGTAAACTGATTCTGATATAATGAACTGGCTATCAACCACCTTCTTTTATACCCTCCTTTAAAGAAATTACCCGGGGTATCACCTTTGCTTTAGAAAAGATATTCAGGAACATGTTTTTAAAACACTGTAAGTCACTTAATCTCCTACTTTCTGAAATCCACCAGGTAAATAGGATCCCAAATGACCTAGCTGACTCTGCAGTGTGGTGGAATCATGTGTAGCACAGGTTAGGAACCTTATCTAAGCTCAGGGCTAGCAGTAATGGTGAAATCAGTTATAGGATGTCTTCAAAGGAAGGTCACCTTCCTCCTTTCATCCCAGCCCTGCAATTTTGCTGCCATGTTCCAGGATCTCACCTGCAGGTACACTGGGAATTATCTGCTTTCTCCTAACCACGAACACAATAGTTGCATGTATTTGTCCCTTCTGTATATGGAAGTGGGAGGACTTTGGAAAAGTGTTGTCTTTGGTTGTTTCATATTAACATGAAATAACCTCCCAGAAGAGGATGAGCACATTTGGCTGGAGTGGGCAGGGAACAGCAGGGATGCTGCCTACGGCTCAAGGCCTGTGGATTGTGTTAGCCAGAGTAACCCAGGAACTGGAGATTTTTAGCAGGTAAATGTTGATACAGCTTCATGCAAGGGTCTGTGCATAGGAAGGATGTTTTTGTTATTTGACTCTTGCACGTGTCCTGACAAGTGCTATCTAATTACCCAGCATTTTTCTTGCCTTCCCTCAGGCCTCCTGTGAGAAACATGAAGTCTCACTCCCACGCAGCAGCAACTGCAATCATAGCTCCTTGGAAGCTTCAGGAACCAATGCAGTCAAATGCACAGAGAAGCTTGACAACTATGGAAGACATAGTTCCTGCACTTTTGGCCCAAATCCTAATCTATGTGATGTCCAGGCAGAAGATGAATGGGATATGGCAGAAAGACATTCCTTCAAAATTTCCGAGAGATTGCTATTTAGCCAAGTCCTAGTAGTTATTCCTGAGATGTAGCATGGTGGTGTGTGGAGGAGGAAGGTTCTCCCTTGCCAAATTTTCCATACCTTGTTTCATGCAATCTCACATGAAAACAGGGAGTGCTGCATCACAGTGCAGAGGACAGCATGGCATGGCAGCCTCCCCCAGGGATCCAGGACTCTCCGTTAGTGAATCCTGTCTAGCCCACAGTACCAGCAGTGCCTGTGGGTTTTCTGGCACCCGGCTCCACCCCTCAAAGCCTGACCTGCACCAGGAGGGCATGCGGACAAAGCTGCTTCTTCCCTCACTCCCCCCACACAAAAACTGATCTGGTTTGGGGGCAGCCTGCTGTGGTGTTGGCTGTGGGATGGGGAGCTCTTCCTGTATGAGTTTTACAGCTGGCTCTAGAGGAGTCTTGTGTTCATTTTTATACGTTAGCTACTGGTAATGTCCTCTTGGAGAGGGAAAGGAAAACCTCCTGGGAAGCAGGCAGTGAAAGGAGCTGTTTGTCCCAACCTCTGGGCAAGGTCTGTGCTGTTTTCAGATGTAAATAGGCAGTTCCGTCAGGAAAACACTAACTTTTCTTCCCAGTTATCTATGGACTGGTTACAACCTCCAAGCTGGATTTAGTTCAAGGTCCTCCTTTGCTATTGTGTTAATATAGGCCATTACTGCTCCTCTCTGGCTGTGTAAACAAGCCAAAAAGCTCTGCTACCTCAGACATGCTGGTGCTTTTCTGGCTGCCCATTCCCCATCAACTCTGCTTCCCTAAGAAGACAAGGGGCTAATTTACGCATAACCCAGCAGTGTGCTTGGCTGAGGTCATGTCAAGCCCTGGACCGTGGCAAAGCACACATCTAGTTGGTTGCTGCCACACTGTGCAGTGCTGAGCTGCCCCCAGGGATGTGGTTGTCCCAGTTCAGGGCAACTTGTCCACCCAGAGCCCTTCATATGAGCTTGACAGGAGCTGGAGCAGGTTTGTTATAGTCATGAGCTTTGCTCCTGGCACAGCTCTGAGCGTGGGGTGAGTGGCAGAGAAGCAGGAAGGAACAGGCTGCTCCATCTCCAAGAAATCCTCTATGGACTCTCAGGGCACCATGACACGTCGGCATCATTCTACTCAGTCCCTCACGTCTTTAAAGACCAGCAAGAGCATCCCATGCCCTGCCTGCCCTTCCTGACTGTATGTCTGCTTCAAAGGTCTAGCTCCTGTATCCTTTGCACTTTATAGCTGTCCATTACAGCTTTGGCTAGACCTTACCTGGAACGTGGGGAGATGGCAGAGCTGCAGCTTGGCCAAGTGGGCATGGGTCAGGCTGTGGAACTGGATGGGCACCTGCTCCAAAGGGTGCCAGACCTGCCAGGTGCTAGTCTACCTCCCCTCCTGCCTAGTTGCGTGGTTTTTTCAAGGGTAAGAATGGATGACAGACCCGACTGCGACTGCAGGGTCAGAGTCAGCTTCTGCCAAGGGGGATTTCAAGCAGCAAGCCTTCCAGAGAAAATAAATAAAAAGCCCTCTGACATTTTGATCACGGCCAGGCTAAAAATAGTCCCACAACATGCGGACTGCTCCTGCCACATACATCTTGATGTCAATGTACGTCTGCCATTTGACATTCGCAGGCAGACGAGGATATATTCTGCTTGCAAGCAGCAGCTGGGAGCCTTGGGGGATGCTGAGCTTGCTGCTTCCGATGCTAGGGATAAGATGGTTGAGGGCAAGCCTTGTGCCATCACGGCTGCCACTGTGCCTGTCCTCACTGGTCAAGGGAGGGATGGGCAGCACCTTCTGCTCTATGTGTGTGGAGAAGCACCACTTTCAATAAGATTGCTCAACAGCAAGTTTATGCATCCTGTATGTAGCACTCAGTTGTGGAGAGGGCAAATAAAGACTTGAATTTGTGCATGAGGTTCAGCACTGGTGGCACATATGAAGTTTTATGGAGCTGGAGGGCCGAGGGATGTTGGCTGGGGTGGGCATGGGGGTGATGGGAAGATGCAGCCTGGTGTGGAGGCAGGCAGTGTGGGAGGGATGTCCTCAGCCACCTGCAAGCCACCTGGAAAGAGCAGATGGTGTGTGGGGAGGCTCCCAGTGGCTTCCTAGGAGGGGAGGCAACTGCAGAGGGGATGCTGGGTCACTCACTAGGGCTATCTAGGGTGGTCAGGGAGGTGAGGTGAGGCTGTGGGGAAAGGGAATGAATGATGGATTTCCCTTATTTGGGAGGATTTTAACCCACCCTGACCTTCCCAAGTGACAGAGCCACCTCCGTTGCAGCCTTTATCCTAGGCTGGGGTTAAAGCGCTCAGGTGGGATTTGTGCTGCTCTTTGTGGATGTCAAGGAAGCAGTGTCACACTCAGGCTGGGCTGTGCAGGATTGCCTTGTGGCCTTGGGATGTGGGCAGGGGCAGTGGTGCCATTGCCATCAGCCTGCTAGGACCACCACAGAGCTGTACTGAGCATCTCTCACTTGCCTTTGTGTCTAGCAGCTCCACTGCCATCAGCAGGATAGGATCACTTGGAGCTCAGCACCCAGAGACTCCCTGCACAAAGACACCTTGGCACCATGATCCTATGGCTGCCATGCTCACCTATCACCACAAAAAAAATATGGGCAGCAAGAAGTGGTTTGATACTCTGTCTCTTTTGGGAGCAGCTCTCTGTCCAGCCTGTCTCTGGATCTCCACTGGGCTGTTGGGTTGTGTGTTGAGCAATGCTTTGTCACCAGTGTCCCCCACTGTGCTTAGGGCTGGGGTTCGGCTGGCTGCTTTGAAGCACTATGTGTAGCAGAGCCTCACCAACCACCCCTATCACTTGAGCTCCTCTCTCTGGGGGTCACCTTCACTGCTTGATTCTGAAGAGAATGGAAAACAGACGCTCCTTAGTTACACTGCAAGGTCTGAGGAAAGACCTGACATTTGCTGAATTGCCATCTGCACTTCCCCAGTTTACTTAGTGGTTTTACCAAGGATGCGTGATAGTGAATGGAAAGCTTGATGGTAAAAACATAGATTCACACTGAGGATTTGGAACATGCTGGGCTCTGTTGTATTGCAAATGTGCACAAAGACAGTCAGTCCCTAAACTCAGGTGACCTCAGAGAGGGCAAGTTACTTTCTCATTGCAAATGATATAGTAAATTATGTTTTATTCCCTTTTCTCCCCACTCAGAAGAGGAGCCTGTCAATGCTGGAAATGTCATACACAATAACTTGCACCTGCCTTTGAAGCATTCCTGTCCAGCCTCAGGCTCTGCCAGCACCCACCTGGGGAGTGATGCCTGACCCATGGCTGGGAATGGGTGTATGTGTGCGATCGGCAGCACCAGAACAGCCACCAGGCGCAATTCCCCTAGAGGGAAACACCCCATCACATCGCTGAAGGTTTGGTTTTAAGGCTTAAATGTTTGCCTGTACCCCAGCACCCCACGGTCTGCGTGAGAAGAAGGCAACAGTATCTGCTGATGTTTCTTTCTCTGCACCAGGGGCTGAGCTGGATCCTCCCAGTGCCTCTCGGTGGTCCTGGGGACAGCCCAGGCTGGGAAAGGTACAGCCCTGGTGCCATCTAGTGGCACTGGGACACGGGAAGAGTCGAGTCTCTTTCCTATTTATTATTCGTAGTATTATTCTGGGGTATTATAGGAGTATGTGCCTGTGCAACATGCCATTTGTGCGAGCAGTACATGTGAGGCTTGCAGGAAAACAGAGTTGGGAAACTGGGTGTAAATTAGGATGCACAGAGCATGTAGATATATCTTCCAGCCAAATAACTGGCAGTTTCGGGGGCAGACTGCAAGACACCCATGAGCAGGATTGTCAGGATGTCTCTTGTGCTTTATGAAAACAATTGGAGTGCGTGAATTCATAGAAGAGAGGTCAAGAGACAGTGCTGTAGAACTAGGACCCAAGGAACTGGTTTCTTCCCTCTGAGCAACAATTTGGGTTCCTGTAGCAGGTCAAAGGCTTTAGGATAAGGTTGGTTTTAGGCCGGTGGTTTTCAGCTTGTTTCCAGCTGCACCTACCCCAGCCCTCACGCTGCAGCAGGGCTGATGCCTATTAACCAGGTAGGCTGTTGTAAAAGAGGTGCCAGTCTGCAAGCAGTTAAAATGAGAGAGCTGGATTTGAAACAGCTGCTGGGAAAATCCCTGTGCTTCGAGGCTGGCACAAAGTATTTGCAAGGCCTTTTGCAACAGCAGACTGTCTGGAGTGGTTTGTTATATCACACATCCTTGCTGGGGTTTGGAAAAAATATAAAGTGAATCTTGGTTCACTCCTTCTCTGGATTACATCCTCCAAACTTCTCCACACTGACCTTTTGTGTCCAACAAAACAGGCTTGTGCTATATCAAATGATGTCATTTAATTCCTTTCCAGACTGCCCAGTGCCGGGGAAGATCTGAATCTCTGTTCCCATACAGTAGCTGCAGCTCCTGCTGCTGCTGCCACGTGGTCCATGGCCCATTTTGTTTGTGTCTGGTGGGGTCTCATCCAGCATGAACCAAGCCTGGGAGGGAGAGCTAGATCTGGCAAGGGTAATGAGCCCATGCTGAGGTGCTGTAACCCAGGAAGGAGCTGGCACAGCCATTGAACACCAGTTTTTCATGATAAGCTCTGCCAAAGATGGGGAGCTCTTCTGTGTGCAGGCGAATGGCTGTGCTTTGCCTGGCATGGAGCACTCATGAAAGGATCAACATGGAGGAAGACTTGTCATTGCACAGGACTGCATTTTGCAATACTGCCGCATATGTCAGTGGCCTCACCCTTGCTGCACAGGTGACATCTTACCACAAGTGGCCTGGTCTGGATGGCAGCACCCACCTGTCCCTACAGATACAGCCTGCAGCCATCCCAGGATGGCACCCTTGTCCCCCCCTCATCTTGAGAGACGGCTCAGGCATCTACTGTCGGGGTAGCTGGACATCTCCTGACCTTCCTGCCAGTTTGTACTCCCAGAGCATGCACGGGTGATGCAGGGGCCCTGCCGGGGCCAGTTCAGCCAATAACCCATGTGTGAATGGCCTTGGGGGCCTTGTTATAAACTGTTTCACGACTTTAATGATGAACTGTCTTTTGCATGCTGTTTGGATGCCTGCGATGTGGCCCTGGGCCAGCTGCCAGGACACGCGGGTGATGGGCTCTGCTGGTTCACTTCAAGAGCAGCAGCACAAAGGGAATTGCAAAGACAGAGGCAGTCCCTATTACAGAATCGTAGAATCACCAGGTTGGAAGAGACCCACCAGATCATCAAGTCCAACCATTCCTATCAGTCACTAAAACATGTTCCTCAGTGCCTCATCTACCCATCCTTTAAACACCTCCAGGGAAGGTGACTCAACCCCCTCCCTGGGCAGCCTGTTCCAGTGCCCAATGACCCTTTCCGTGAAAAATTTTTCCTAATGTCCAGCCTAAACCTCCCCTGGTGGAGTTTGAGGCCATTCCCTCTCATCCTGTCCTCTGTCACTTGGGAGAAGAGGTCATCACCTTCCTCCAAGGTGCAACCCCTCCCTTTAATGCATTTCTGCTGTTAATAAGAGCTACTTATTGCTTTATCCCTGCCTCATCCTGAAGCAAAGCTGCAGGTCCCTTCGTACTGCTTTTCTCTGCTGGAGGGTATCCCTGCGAAGTCGGAATTTGGCCACCAGATGGGGGTAAAACCCGCAGGAACCCCCGGGCCAGGCGTGGGGCTGAGGATGCCGCAGGGTTGGGGATGCTTCTCATCCCGGAGGGATGCTGGGGCTGCCCCCACCTGTGGCCCCTTTCCTTCCTTCCCACCGCTGCAGAAGATAATCATAGAATCACAGAAGGATTTGGGTTGGAAGGGAGGGACACATCCCATGGGATCAGACTGCTCAAAGCTTCATCCAGCCTGGCCTCGAATATCTCCAGGGATGGGGCAGCCACTGCATCTCTGGACAACCTGCTCTAAGGCCTCACCACCCTCACAAGATGAAATTTCATCTTATTTCTTTATTCCCATCATCCTGTCCCTGCACTGCCTGGTAAAGAGCCATTCCCCAGCTTTTCTGTAGCCTCCTTGAAGTGGGCACCTGCCCCATGGCACTAAGATGGTCATCTGTGCACAGGGAGCAACAGGCACTGTCAGTGGTGTCAGACAAGGACAAGGTTTCTCCTTCCAAACATGCGCCCAGTGCCAGACCAACTCTCATCCCACTGCTGTTATCTGGTATTCTTGAGCCCAGTCCCACCATATTTCATAGAATGATAGAATCACCAGGTTGGAAAAGACCCACCAGATCATCGAGTCCAACCATTCCTATCAATCACTAAACCATGTCCCTCAGCACCTCATCCAGCCGTCCCTTAAACACCTCCAGCTAAGGTGACTCAATCCCCTCCCTGGGCAGCTGGTTCCAGTGCCCAATGACACTTTCAGAGAAATATTTTTTCCTAATGTCCAGCCTAAACCTTCCCTGGTGGAGCTTGAGGCCATTTCGTCTTGTCCTGTCCCCTGTCACTTGGGAGAAGAGGCTTCAAACCACAGGACAGCAGAGCTGGACTCACTTGCAGAGGCAAGTTTGCCTCCTGTTTGGAGCACTATGAGACTGAGACGTGCTTGTGCACTTGCCAAATACCCATTGCAGACTCTGGCATGGGCTCCCCAGGCCTCCAGCTCTCAGGGAGCTGTGGAGCCTCTCACTGGCAGACTTAACTCTCTCCCTCCTGCTAGAGGGGCCACCTTGGATGTTCTTCCTTTCCGCATTGTGCTTACAATTATGCCTCCTGTAAAATCTGCACCAGCTCACTCCTCACTGGTGCATAAACTACAACAAAACTGCTGCAGCAGGTCCATCCCCATCCTAGTCCTGCTTTGTGGTCAAATCCCGTCTGATCCCAGAGGTGCCTGGCTGGAACCTATTGCTGGCTGTCCCTTGGCCCTGGCTCAGCCCTGTGCCTGGTACATGGCACTTATTCCTGGTTTTTCAGTCCTGCAGGGGATTCTGTAGCAGGAGTGTGCACTGCAAGGGGAGAAAAGCTGTGAGAAACAGGGTGCATGAGGTTGAGGCCCAGGCTTGTGGTGGCTTCTTTCTAGAGGCTGTCCCTGGCTGGTGAGGAGGTGATGGGGAGTTTCCTGCTGTTTTATGTCCCACATGTCATTGATATCCAGCCCTATCTGCAGGTCCTTCTTGGCTCCCTCTTAAAGAACTCAAGCCCAGGCATGTGGAGCTGATCACAATTAAAAATAGTCACAATGGAGGTGTTTTCCCCAAGAATATTTGATAGCTGCCTGGGCTGGGCTTACTGTGTGGGCACAGTGGGAACTGACTCATGTGTTGTGGGGACAGAGGAGAGGTGACAGTGACTGCAGGAGCCAAGTGCCCGTGTCCTATGGGACAGACTGGGGCTTGAGGGGCAGAGCTTTGGCACAGGTTTCCCTATTGCTTACTCAAAAAACAGGGCCCTGGATGAGTGCAGAACTGCTGTGAAACCTTGTACCTTTACAGTATATGACAGCCTGAATCATAGAATCATAGAATCACCAGGTTGGAAGAGACCTACCAGATCATCAAGTCCGACCATTTCTATCAAACACTAAACCATGCCCCTCATCACCTCATCCATCCATCCCTTAAACACCTCCAGGGAAGGTGACTCAACTACCTCCCTGGGCAGCCTGTTCCAGTGCCCAATGACCCTTTCTGTGAAAAACTTTTTCCTGAAGTGAATTGTTTCCTGAGAGTGGCTGCAGAAAATCTTCCATTGTGCGACCAGGACTTGGGATCAAATCTACCACAGAGTTGAATTTCTCCAAAGGCGAGCTTGCCTTGCCTTTCCCCGATTGCATTTCTTTCTAGAAGCACATTTTATGTCTTTGAAAGCCAACATCTTGACTAGCCCTGCATTCTTTCCTAAATTAAATTATGTTGGTTCCTTCAGTGCTTTCTCAGATGTCATGTTTCACAATCATCAGTCAATATCTCTCTTGTCTTTAGGGTCCTGATGTACCAGAAGTGGATACTGCAGAGTAACTGAGCTATGATGATGATGGCAGGAGCAGGAGAGTTTCTGTCCGTGTTGTCCAGGTGTGACTTTTTTTGTGAGTACCAGCTAGAGGTTTCCTTTTTCACAGTAACGTGTTGACACAACCTATTAATGACCCATCATTACTTCAGAGTGTTTGGGATTTTGTGGAGTTATTACTGTGTGGGCAATTCCCTCCCTGTATTTGTGCAGTTGTTTACTTCTGTGTCATTGCTGTATACTGTTCTTGTTCTAGTTAAATTTAGGGGGTTTGTACATAGCTGCAAAATCAGGTGCTGTCCAGTATCCTTTGTCATCATGCTTGTAGTCCCTGAAGCTCTCATGGGCATCCTCTACATCTCTGTATCCAAATAATTAATGAGCCTGGCTCAGATCAGACTCCCGTGAACACATTGAACACCCTGTGCATTTTTGCCCTGATCATTAATCCAGTTTTGTGTCTACCTCCCAGCAGTTTTGCAAGAGCAGACCTCGTAGCCCAAGGTCTGTATGCCCAGAGAGATATGAGATGATCCCCAGAGCTGCACCAAGCCTTACCAGCAGTGACACCCCTCCTTCCCCACTGCCTCATCCCTGCTGCCACTGTCAGGGGCACTGCCTGGTGCTCACTTATTTATACAAATGATACTTGAGATGGTGTTAAAACCTAAAGCCAAGATTCCCAACATAAGCAGCTGCTCTGCACTCAGGGTGGAGAAACTCCGGCCATGGAAGGAACGCAAACAGATTTGTGCAGAAGAAATTTGATTAAAACAGTCTTGGTGTATTGTCTCAGTATCATTCTCGTGCTTAAAACTCTGTAATTGTACTAATATTTTTTCCAGGAAATAATCCCAGGGCTTATTCCTTCCCTCCTTTAAGGATCAGCACTGTTTGCCCTTGCCCAGGGAGCTACCTGGCTCTTGGCCATCGTGGTAGATGGCTGCCAGACGACTTTGACTTTGATTTTCCAAACACTCCGTAATGGGAAAAGGTAGGTGGATAAAACTTGCCTCTGGAAGCCTCCAGTTTATTTAGGCTCTGCAGCTGAATGCACAGTTTGTTAGCATTATCTCATTTCATTTATTTTTTGGCAGCATCATTGGTGTAAGCAGCCCACCCTGCCTGTTCCCACACTCCCTTTGCTAGAGTAGCTTTTAGGGACTGGTAAGGGGGCTGCGGTGATGGTGGTGACAGAGATTTCTTGAGCCAAAGCTGCGTCTAGAGCAGCTGCACCTCCCAGCACCCACAGTTATGTTTGCGTGGTGATTCTCCTCCTCGGTACCAGCATCTGTGCTTTGGTTTTCCAGTTGGGTCCCAGATGCTTGTGCCACAGTTTCACATGAATTTCCTGGACTTTGAATAACTTGTTTCTTTCTGTAATTCCTTCTTAAATTTCAGGGGATCAAGGAATTTATGATTCAGCTGAGTTCCCATCATGCTGCATGCCCTCCTCCTGCACTAGGAGACTTCTTCATGCCATAAATATTATTGTCTGAGGAGCTGCCTGCTCCTCTAAATTCTGTTTCACCTTAGATGGACCTACCCTAGGGTTTCTCCTGTCTCATCTGTGTCTGTTGCAAACTGCCCCCACTGTCTTAATTTTTCCTACTTCTCCTGTCCTTAGAACAAGCGTGTCTCTGGTTTCCCCATCCCTGGTGCCCACCTTCCTCTGCCCAAGGCCAGATCCCTTCTCCTACCCCATGAAGAACAGAGACAGGAAAACGGTGCTGAGCTCCGCTTAATGGTGCAGGGGCAAGGAGCACTTTCCAAGGCACCTGTGGTGGTTTAGGTTCATGAGAGGCATCTCTGGGGTTCAACTCTGAGCAGCCCACCTTTACAGCTAAATTGAGCCTCTGGAAGAGTGGGAGCAGCAGAGCCAGGAGCCCCAGAGGGAAAAGGGAGTATCTCTGAAATAACCAGCTAGGGTCATAAGAGGTCTAAGAAGGAGGACAGCCCAGAGACTGAGGATGCTTCATGCACATGAGGGCCTCTAGTGCTGCCAGTCACTTTGACACACAGCCCTGGGAAGAGATGTCAGCACTGTGCCTCGGTTCCCATTTCAAGTCTGCCGATGGAAAGAGCTTGCATCACTGCTGCTACATGCCCTGCCACATTTTGTCACGAATATCCAAGCAGTAGGAAGGTACAGGGGTTTTGTCTGTCCTGTCTTGTTGCAAGGCCATATAGACAAATCCAAGCTGGTGTTTGGCTCACGTGTCCTATTCTTCATGGGAGATGGAGATGCCAAACCCAGTGGGGTTAAGGATGGTTTTTAGGTCTTTTCTCCTCCTATCTCAGCAGAATGCTGGGGTGATATTTATGGGCTGGCGTGGCTGGAGGAATGCGGGAAAAGAAGCGATTCTGGGAAATCACAAGTCTCCCCAAGCCTTTGGAAACAGTTACAACTGCCAGGCATGATGCAAGCTCACATTTCTGCATGCTTTAAGGACTGTATCAAAGCAACGCTGTAGCTTCCAACAAAGGCAGAATGTGGCTTGAGTAATTTGGTTGGAAAAACCATACTGTTCCCAGAGAAGCAGCTCCTCTATCTGCGGAGAAATGGCAGAGCATTGCCCTGAAGGAACAGCACTCTGCATTCAGTTAGACACCATCTGAATTCCATTTTCATAATTGCAGAAATGTTTATGTTGGCCTCAAATGTTTTGCATAATACTGGACTCCTACAGTTTCAGCATTGATGAAATTCCCCTTTTGCCTCAGAGAAGATGCAGCTCGGTACCTCCCTCTTGGCCATCTGTGAGGGCTGGGGACAAGTTCCTCTGCTGACCAGGTTCTCCCGAGAATGCCGGGCTCTGTCAGCATGGGCAGGGCAGTATTCCTGCATCACTGAGGTGCTGACTCTGTAAAGATGCTGAGAGCAAAGGCTGTAATTTTGAAACATTCACCTATTGTACTAAAAGAAGGGGCAAGAAGGTGAAAGCATAATTAAGAGTAGACTAGAGAGTTCTGCATCTCTTCAAAGTCAAGAGCGTGTTTCCCTCACCACACTTCACGCTGGATAGGAGAGCCAAAATTCCTACAGGGACTAGATAAGAGCAAAATGGAAGGATAGGAATTTCCTTGTGGCACTTATGGTCCTTCCCCATGTGAAGGTTGTTGACATTTTTATATCACTTCCTGGGAAGTCAGGTCTTCCAAGAGTCTGTGGCAAGGGTGGAATTTCCCACAAGGTCCTATTTTCTCAAAGCATCGAATCAAGAAGTGATTCTTGCTCTGGATGTTTGTTCTTGTTGACGTGATTGGAGCATAAACACATCCTAACTGTACACAGTGGTGGGAGGCAGGGCTCTGGGCTCTTCTGAAACCAGAACTCCATGGTGAAAAGATCTGGGAGTGAGTGACTTGCATGTGTAAGTGTAGTTCTTCCCTTGTAAAGATATTTTCTACTTTGAAAGTAGTACCGGCTTTGTTTTGTTTTTCTTTTGGATGACAAGAAGAAAGAGCATGGAAGATATTTTTGGAGAACTCTGAGAAGACTGATTTACCAATCTGACTTCCCAGACTGCTTTTCAGCTTGAAAATGAATGCAATTGGGATTTGGCAGAGTCAGAGAGTGACCTTTCATAGAGCCACTCACTGCTCCTACTGAATCTCTGGGCACTACATCAAAATTACTGCAATAAACATAAAAGTCAGATAGTATGGAGCCAAATGACACAATCCACAAGCCTCAGGCATCTGGGGAGCCAATGAGGGGGTGCGGGATAGTTGCATGGGTCAAGCCACATATCTCTCCAGCTCAGTGTCCTTTCTGCGACAGTGACCAGGATTAATGCCCAGGGAAAACATGATCCATCCTCAAATACTCTCCCAGACACTAGCAATTTGCTGCTTACACATTTTCTGAGCCAGAGCTCTGTCTATATTTAAGACTCTTCGATGTTGTTTTGTCCCTCTTGCCCCCTCTCTGTCCCTGTCTGGCTGCTTTCTGCATACAGCTTAGCTGTTAGTGACCACAACATCCTGCAGCAGAACATGCTGCAGTCTATTTACACATTGCCTGAAGAAAATCTTCCGTTTTCTCATTTTAGATTTTGCACCTACTGCTTTCATCTCCTATGTCTTATGTGGGAAGAGCCAGTTTTGTTCTTTCCAGCGTTTTTAGTCCTCAGCTATTCTGTAGACCTGCAACCTCAGTTACCCCATTTCCAGCCTGGAGAGCCCTGTCCTACTCACTGTGTCTTTGCTAACCCTATGGTCTGGACCTTCTGCTCCTCTGCTATAAACTCTTTGAGATGGAGGGACTCTAATTGTGCACACTTCTCAAGCTGGGACTGCCATGAGTTTTTGTTATGGTATATCTTGTTCTTGATCTGTTCACTTCTTTCTCCCTTAGTATTGTGATTTCTTCTCTCTTCCTTGCATGCTGTAACATTTCTGCAGAGCTATCTGCCCTGGGCCTCATGTGGTTTCCCAGTTTTGTACGTACCGCAAGGATTTTGCATAGATCCCCCCTTCCACTTGAACACCTGCTTGCTTAAGGTCACCTTTACTGCTGTGAATCATTTGTGTTCTTCTGCAAACACTGTTACCAGCCTTTCCACCCCTGCAGAGACCCCAGTGCATGGAAGGGCACACTTCCGTATGAAAATGACTCCTTATTTCCCATATTTGCTCTGTTGCTTATTCCTGTGAGACATTCTTTTTCATCCTCTTGTTTTCCAGTTTCTCTCAGAGCCTTTGGCAAAAACTTGTCAATTGCCTCTTGGAAACCTCAGTAGACTACAGCAACTACATCTCCTCTCCTCCAAATCAGTCAGCCCACGATGATGGTTTTCCTCCTTCCTTCTGATAACCTTTGAGACAGTTCACTTAATATCAAGCAAACAGGATTTGAAGCAAAAGCTGGAAGCATAGAGAGCCCCGACACCCCAGCTGTGTATCCTGTTGGGAGATGCTTTTTTTTTAAATTTGAAAACCAATATATTAAAGACACGTTATGGCAGGTAAGAAGAGTGTCCGTGGAAGAGACTCACACATGGCAGCTAAGAAAACCACTCAGGCACTTCTTTGGAGTGGTTTAATGAGAAAAAACCTGTCCTTTTAGTTGCAACGGGGAAATGACCCAGCTGGGGCGGGAGAGGGGGGAGTGCACCTATTTGGGGATGTAACTCACGTGAGAATGATCCTCTCTCAGTGTGCCCCACATGAGGCTGACCTTTGATTGCTGCTGGTTTACAGCAGGGCAAAGCCCATGGGCTCAAGGGAGGCCCTGAAGACCGCGATGCAGACAACTTTGGATCCAGGTAAATTATTTAAATTGTCAGATTTCCACAAGCTCCCCAGGAAGAAAATTGCTCCAAAGCTGTAGAATTTCTTCAGGTGAGTCCTGGGGGTCTGGGCAGGTGTGGAGGTGGACAGTTGCCCTGGAGCACAGGGTACAGTTTGGGTTATTCCCTTCACATGTTGTGCAGCCTGTCTTGGCTGATGCGTTCTCTGTGGCCAAGGAAAAGATGACTTTTCTCTATCCCTTCCTTTCTGCGGGGTAATTAAAAACTTGTACGTTCTTGTCTGCAAAAGATAATTTACAAATCGAATAAAACCTTTGATACCCAGCCCTCAGCTAAACTGACCTCTTGCTGGAATACATCAAAATACTCCAGGAAGACAATTCTGCCTGAAAATATACTATCTGGAGGGAGGAAAAAGACAGTGTTTTGAGACCTAGTGACTTTCTACACACTGGTCCTATCCCCACACAGATAGCTTGAGTATGTTTGGCCCTTGTGGCCAATTAATTCATGCTGATTGTTGCAGGTTCAGCTTGTGTCTGGCAGTGTGAGGGCTGTTGCAGCCACCCTGGATCAATGTGAACAGATACAGCTAGGGAAGACAGAACACTTGCTGTTAAATCCTGTGGTGTTAGTTCACTGGCTTTGCTTGAAGTCAGAGGCCTTTGGGTAAAGAATTGAAAAAGGTGAAATGGGTTGAGGCAATAAACAGGGAAACTCCGAGTTATTCACTTCTTGGCCAGTGACAGTGACAGAGGAAGTAAGATGCTGCAGCAGAGCTACTGGTTTATTGTGATAATTAATTGCAAGACCTTTAGACACTATCTCATTCCCATACCCATTGTTTCTCTTATTCCCTGGATATGACTGTTTATAAGGGTGAAGATTTGCTCTGTGGGAGGCCTCAGGCATAGTAGTTGCAGGGCAGCAATTCTATAAGGAAAATCTAGGTCCTTCTGCAAGCATGGTGGGGTAGACTTAACCACATTGGAGCAGGAACTGCTCTTTGAAGTAGACTCCCCATTTCACACATAGACCCCACCATGATCTCATCACAGATGAACAGGGATATTGGCAATAATATGGTAACAGCATCATCTGATGTAAGTCTTGGAATGACCATGGTTCAATACAGAATCACAGAACCACAGAATCCCTAGGCTGGAAAAGACCCACTGGATCATCGAGTCCAACCATTCCTATCAATCACTAAACCATACCCCTTAGCCCCTCATCCATCCGTCTTTTAAACCCCTCCAGGGAAGGTGACTCAACCACCTCCCTGGGCAGCCTGTTCCAGTGCCCAAATACAAATGAAACCATCCAGATAATCTGTGATTAAACTGGTTATATTATCCATGGTGTGCCCACTCCTTATGCATGCTGCTATCTTTGCCACATACATTTTGGAACAGTTAAAAACAAACAGCTTTTAGACCCAGGCACGCCCACAGCGATGCACTCTGCCATGTCCAGCCCTAAGCAGCATGCCACACAGGGACTTACCAAGTCATAGCTCACATCTTCCCCATACTTTCTGCATAGCATTGCTAGCAGTATTGGATAATAGATGTCAGAAAGGAGGGTGGCAGAAGAATATTCTCTGTTCCCAAAATAGTTGCCTTAGCCTGATTGAGAATGAAAGTTAGTGTTGTGGCTAAAGTTTGCACAGGGACCTTTGGGCCTGGACTCAAGTCTGTGTCCTTCTATAAGCTGATTGCATATATCCAAGCACTGATCACATCTGCGTTTCATCTCCTGGTCTGTAAAATGGAGCACAGCTCCCTGGTGTGCAGAGAGAATAAATGTGCAGCACTGAGTTTGTGAGCTCCCCTGCACAAGGGGCCATCTAAATAGATGGTGGTTTCAAGGAGGAACAAGGCCAAATATTTCTTCCCCCAGTGAAACAACAGCGTGGTTCAACTCAGACTAGACATAAAGTGATTTCTGCAGTGTTAGTGCTATGCATTTGGTCTTAAAAAAAAGCATAGTCCACTTCTTGAAGGATATTTTTTGCTTGACTTGATTCCACTTACATTACTAATTGAATCATGTTTCAGAGGTAGCAGGTAAGTGCTTTGTCCTGCAGAAATAAATCAGGTGGCATGCTGTAGCAAAGGCTGTTACACTCAGTCCTGTCCAGTTTATATATGTGCTTGAATCTATCCAGAAATAATGACTCAAAATCACTTGTGTGGGTTAAACTAAAAACCCACACAAGACTAAAAATAGCTCTAGTAATATGAACTGTATTTTATCAAGTCGACTTCCTGGTTTTTTACTGAACTATGCAGGGTGTATGCTGGGTTTGATTTCTCCCAGCCATTGTTAATGAGACTTGAAATTGCTCAAAGTTTTCTTGCCAAAGCTTTCCTGTAATGAGGCGTAAATTAAAACAAACAAGCCCAAAGCGAAGCAAGCACAGTGCAAGTGCATGGAGGAAAGCCAATAAAAACAACGCCTGGTGACCTCATTTTTTTGCTTGATGTGGGCTGACCTGGTGGGTGCACATTGTGACTTTGTCAGCTGGACTGGGGCACAACGAAATTTGTGTGTGCTGCTCTGTTGGAGATGCTTGACAGCTTTGCTTGTATTTGAAAACTGGGTTTGGCGAAGCACCAAGCCGGCCTCACACACAACAGTCTCTTCCCCAAAGAGCTACAGGTTAAAGAGCATGTCAGACAGGAGAGAAAAGTGAGACAGCAGAGAGCAGAGGAAACATGAGACCAAGGACTTGTAGGGAATGTGCATTCCTGTGCAGATGAAATTGCCATCTGTCTTGCTTCTGTGCAGGGTAAACACAGCGCCCATGGTCCCGTGGCAGAGGCTAGAGGGAGACTGAGGACAGCACTTGCCCAGCTGCTGGTGTGATGGATGCTCAGCTGCCGTGGCTCCCTGTGCTCCTTAGTGTTCTGTTTGCCAACGACAGTTCCTCTAGGCAGCTCTTGGGAGGAGCAGGTTTTAGCTAAAGATGCACTTGCTATCCCAGCAGAGACTGTAGAGGTTTTCCTTCTTTTCACAGCTGAGCAGCCACGTCATTTACTTAAAAATTTTGCATGCTACTGATGAATTTACCTGTCTACTCCATGTGAGAAGGGAGAAAGACCTATTTCCTTTCTGGAGCTACCATATCCCTTCTGGGGCATACACCATGTCTCTGTGACACCTGCCTTCAGGATGCAGCCTTCTTACAGGAAGGCCACAGTCTTCACCTCAGACCTTGGCAGCACAGGCTCTGAGCTCCCACAGCCAGCTCCCCTTGCTGCACAAATGAAGTTCATCCTTAGTTTTCCTCTCCCTTCTGGCTTAGATGTGTTGTTGTCAGAGGTAAGTGAGATACCTCTTGGGGCACAACAACCTTATGCAGTGCAACAAACTGCAAGTCTGGCTAGAAAGCTGCCTGGAGGAGAAAGACCTGGGGGTGCTGGTTGACAGTAACTGAACGTGACCAGCAGTGTGCCCAGGAGGCCAAGAAGGCCAATGGCATCCTGGTTTGTATCAAAACCAGTGTGACCGGCAGGTCCAGGGAGGTTATTCTCCCTCTGTAATCAGCACTGGTGAGGCCGCTTCTTGAATCCTGTGTTCAGCTGTGGGCCCCTCACCACAAGAAGGATGTTCAGGCTCTGGAGCAAATCCAGAGAAGAGCTACAAAACTGGTGGAGGGGATGCAGAACAGGCCCTATGAGGAATGGCTGAGTTTAGCCTGGAGAAGAGGAGGCTGAGGGGAGACCTCATTGCTCTCTATAACTACCTGAAAGGAGGTTGCGGAGAGGAGGGAGGTGGTCTCTTCCATCAAGTGACAGGGGACAGAATGAGACGGAATGCCCTCAAGCTCTGCTCGGAGGGGGCTAGGCTGGACATAAGGAAAAAATATTTCACGGAAAGGGTTATTGGGTGCTGGAACAGGCTGTCCAAGGAGGTGGACCTTCCCTGGAGGTGTTTAAGGCACGGGTGGATGAGGTGCTGAGGGACATGATTTAGTGTTTGATAGAAATGATTGGATTCAATGATCCAGTGGGTCTCTTCCAATCTGGTGATTCTATGATTCTGTAATGTTCATCATTTAAACATTTTGGTCTGGCTAGAAGAGGTGATAAGTGATGCTTGGTGACCTTCGCTAATGGCATTACTTGAATTCAACAGGGTGAAGGACAGAAAACACTGGGTGAGCATACACAGTGAGGAACACACTCCTCTGCTCTAAAGAGAATGCCTTGCCTTGGGCAGGCAGCAGTTAAAATTGGGGAAACCTCTGCCTCGAATTGTGGAAACACCACATTGGCTCTTGACATGCTTGGTACAATATAGCAGGAAGGAGACAACTCATTCTCTGCTTGTTTTATTTCCAAGAGAAGTGAAACTTCATTAAGAACTGTTGAGCATGTAGAAACACAGAAGAGTCAGATCATCTGAACCTTGGCAATGTATCACCTGTCACTGGTGGTGCTCATGTGACGGCTGCCCTGTCTACAAATCAATGGGAAATGAGTACTTGCTTCTAACTAATTGTGTCACAGCCAAATATAAAGCCACACATCATAAGCTGGTCTTCATCTGACCTTGAAGGCTGTGTCTCTCTGGCTTTCAGTCACAGCTGTGATGTCCTTTCAGTGGCTCTACCCATGTCTGGGCACCTGCCCTTGTCTTGTGCTGTGTACCAGAAAGCCACCTGGTCCCCAGGAGTTGCCTTTTCTGCCCTCACATGTCACACTGGTGGCTAGGAGTATTTGGGGGAGCTGGGGCAATGTGTTATGGTGATTCAGCCACTGTTTATGGGTCTGCTGTGTCTTTGGAGAAGGCACGCATCGATCTGTTGGGATAACCCATTACTACTCAGTCACCTCACAGCCAGGTTAAAGTAAATGCACAGAGGTTTAGGCTGAACATTAGGAAAAAACTTTTCGCAGAAAGGGTCATTGGGCACTGGAACAGGCTGCCCAGGGAGGTGGTTGAGTTACATTCCCTGGAGGTGTTTAAGGGATGGGTGGATGAGATGCTGCGGGGCATGATTTAGTGATTGATAGGAATGGTTGGACTTGATGATCTGGTGGGTCTTTTCCAACCTGGGGATTCTATAAAACACCACTGCACGTGGTCATGAGAGATGCAAATGAAGATATGAAAGATATGCAAGTGTTGCTGCTCGCACTAATGCTACACCAGCAAGACACCCTGCCTCCTACTACTCCTGCACTCTGGCTCATGCCCATAGGGAGCCTCTGACAGAGGCAATATTTAAAAGGCTTTGCTCAGACATCAGCTCTGGGGCCCCCTTCCTGGTGCTGGTGTTAGGTCACCTATCCCTCCCACAGCACAGCCATCCCTCTGACATCATCCCAGCACATCCAGGTAAGTATCACCTTCCTTCTGGCAACTCTTCCTTTTCCCTCCTTACCCAGGAGATAGACAACTGCTTGATAAGAGCAAAGGTCATTTCCCATCCTTACACATGTTGACATCTCAACATTTTCCTCCTGCAGTGACCGTCTCACAAACAGCTCTTCGCTGCCAGGAGAGGTGACACTCGCCCGGGCCCTTGGATGACTTCTCAGCCTGTCCTAGAGAGGAATATCTCCTTCATCAGACCTCACGGGCTGTTATGATGACACAACAGAGAAATATTTAAACAATCATGTAGCTTGTCACTGACTCCCAAGATCAGTCACATCAGTCTCTGGGGGCTGATGCCCGTTCTTTGGGCACATCCTGCTTACATTTGTCCTTGTCTACCAAAAGCTTCAGAATTCATGGAATTTACAATACCGGGATTCCCAGTTTGTCAGTTCTGAGTACTGGAAATTGAGTAAGATTGTAAGATTGTAATATGTTTTCTTGTTATTAAATTATTTTGCACATTAGGTGGGAATTGCATGACAAAAATATTAAGGGTCCTGATGCCTCACAAACCTGGAAAATACCCTGCACATTATTTGTATTTCTTTCATAATATGTCATAGCTCCTACAACGCTCTGAACTCGCATGGTTTGAAGTTTCTGATGTTTTCCTTGAAGAGGAAGATAACAGAAGGAATAATGACTGAAACCCACACTGGGACTTGTCTAAGCAGATTCTGTTGTGGAGTGTGGGAAGAGGAAAGAGATTTCACAAATTAGCATAATCAGCTCTTGGATCCCAGACTTTACGGTTTGAGTTTGCCAAACAAAATACCCTAATTCATCCACTTTCCATGGAGAAAAATGTTGAATTTCCATAAAAGAGTGTTCTATGAAGGGCTGAAACTGGGCAAAAGGCTGGATGCAGAATGTTTGTAAGAAAAGTAGTTGTTATGGTATCTGTGTGGAGGCACTGTGTGAAAGAGTGATGCAGGAGTCAGACTAAGAAATGATCTAAGTATCCATTACCACTGTGGGTATCGGCTCACAAAACCTATAGGTTTTATTGCCTTCATTTCTGTCTTGAAAGCAGCCCTATGACAATTTTTTTTCTGTGGTTATAGAGCAGTAAACAGACTGCAGAAATCTGCTGAATGTTGAGTCTCTTAATGATAATTTGTGCATTAACATGAAAGCATTGCTCATGCACTACTGAAAGCAGAAATTTGTTTTTCAAGTCAAGCTATATTTAAATGTATGAAAATGAGCAATTAGTATAATTATGAATAATAAACACAAGTTTGTGAGTTTGAGTATTTCACATGAGAGAGCAGAAACTTACACTGGAAAGAACATCATCATACCTGACCAGAAATAGTGTTATTTATGTTATAGAATGGTTGGACTCGGTGATCCAGTGGGTCTTTTCCAACCTAGTGATTCCGTGATTTTGTACAGCAACAGGTTTTTTTGTACACAAATAGTATTATATGGAGAGATGGACTTTTGCCTCTCACCCACAGGGGACATGGATGATGAGGTTTTGAGGTAGGTGGAAGGAAAGTGAAACCCAAGAAAAGTTCGTTGAAGAGGTTGTTCTGGACAACGGATAAATCTGGTCTTTTGACAAAAGCTGCTATTGATTTCATGCTGTATGTGCTGATTTGGCAAAATGTTCCCCAAGTAAATGCAATCTGAGCTCTTTGACAGAGACTTTGCAGAGAAATCAAATCAAACAAAAATGGGAGCTTGTGCAGTTCATGCATTCCACAGTAATACTTTAGTCTTTGTGATATTTTAATGGATCAGGAGGCAATGCTGAACTGGACAGTTAAATACCAACAAAAGACCTCGGAGTACAGCCAGAGGCACAACAAGTACTTGAAGGCTGCTCTCCCACTTTCTCAGTCTCTACTTCTGCAGCCTTATTTCACCTCCTGTGTTTCTCTTACTAATATACAGTAGAGGTTACCTGAATTACTGCTTGTACTGTGTCCCAACAGTGTTACCTGTGAGGTCTTTGAAAGCTGCTGAGGTTCCTCCAGCAGCAGGTCTAGCCTGCCTAGCATGTGCCAGAGTTGTTACCCTAATCCAGTTTGTCCCTGTTTTTCAGTAACTCTTACGTGTCTCTTTTTCCCTGTGAGATAAAGGGATCAGTCTGTGGGTCCTTACCTGCTTCTCTTGAGTTACCCCAAGCACTGTGATCCCTCAGAGGCAGAATGGGATGCCCCTTCCTGAGCATCCCGAGGAAGAGACTCAAGTCTGCTCAGAGCTGCTTTCTGCAAATACAGGTGGGAGAGCAACGATGCCTCTGAACGAAGTGCAGCCTCTGCAGATGACATTCCCTTCACGCCTGGTTGCTGATAAAGGGACCTAAAAGGCCAGTGTGGTCCTCGAGTGTCTGCACACGCCTGTCACAAGCAGATGGCTGTGAGGACCATGCTGGGTTGAAAGCCTCTCTTGAGGCACTGGAAATACCTGCCACTTCCTACATAGAATCATAGAATCACCAGGTTGGAAAAGACCCACTGGATCATCGAGTCCAACCATTCCTATCAAACACTAAATCACGCCCCTCAGCACCTCATCCACCTGCCCCTTAAACACCTCCAGGGAAGGTGACTCAACCGCCTCCCTGGACAGCCTTTGCCCATGCCCAATGACCCTTTCTGTGAAAAGTTTTTTCCTGATGTTCAGCCTGAACCTCCCCTGGTGAAGCTTGAGGCCATTTCCTCTTATCCTGTCCCTTGTCACTTGGGAGAAGAGGCCAGCTCCCTCCTCTCCACAACCTCCTTTCAGGTAGTTGCAGAGAGCAATGAGGTCTCCCCTCAGCCTCCTCTTCTCCAGGCTAAACAACCCCAGCTCTATCAGCCGTTCCTTATAAGACCTATTCTCCAGCCCCCTCATCAACTATATTGCTCTTAAACAGAGGGAGCGAGTAGCTTCAACAAACCTGTTTAGGTCTTTATAACCCTGTGCAGAATGTGAAGAGGCTATATCACAACTTGTGAAGTTGGGGTTGGGACTTTGCCAAAGACAAGGAGTCTGCTGTGCAGGAGTGTGAAGATAACAGTCCCTGCCCCACAGCTCGGATATTGCTGCTTTTTGTGGCCTTGATATAGGATAGAGGGGACTGTAACAAAACCAAATTGCAGAAAGAACCCTCTGTTAACAAAGACATAGCACTGTTAACTTTATACTGATATTTTATTTAATTTATACCCTTGGTTTAGCTCTCAGGCTGCACTGTTCATGCCAGTGGGACTTGGGGATTGGCGTCCAACCTTTGGGACAGGGCTCCAGCCTTTGGGATAGAACTCAAAAGCTCTTCAAGGCTCCAGGACCAATATTGTTCTACCCGAGAGTTTGTTATAATCTCCTCCCTTTCAGAGCTAATCCCTTCCAACCACATCTGTTCCAACATTAATGAATACTTTTGAGAGCTCAGTTTTTCTGCTAAATGATAAGTTTCCCTCTTTTATTAGTCCATTAGGAAAGTTATTACAGCTCAAGTGCTCTGTCCTATTTGGATAAAAACTACTTAGCAATGAATTCCTCGTCCTCAAATAATGATCTTTCTTGGTGGTGGTACATGATATACCCTGGTGTGTCCCATCTGCTGAGTCAAGGGTGGGATGATTAGGAGAACAATAGTCCAAGGGCGCTACTGGGTAGTATTGGGAGGGCATCTAGGGCAAACATCTAAGACTTGTAGAGAGGTGAAAGAAGCAACTGAAAACCTTAGAGGGGACGAGGACAAGACCTAGAGAAGAGATGAAAAAAGAGTTTGTAGGCAAGCCTGCAATATGGTTAGTTCAAGAGGGCTTTTTAAAAATCTGTGTTCTAGAGGAGAAAGCCCAGGGTAGCAAGGAGAAATGATGTCTAATAAGTGCAACATTTACTTCACAGTAGCCTTAAAAAACTTTGTATTGGTTTAGAAAACAATTAACCCTTCTTCAGTAATGTGCACTGAACAGTGTGATGTGTGCATCTGCTCCATCGCATTTCCTCTTGCTCCCAATTAGGAAGTGAGGTTCACCTCCTTCCCAGCAGTGTGGAGTTGTGCCTTTGCTAAGTGGGAAACCCGTGGTCACTGCACTGATGAGTAATTCTTGATATCCTCCAACATTAGCTGCCATGTCTATTGTTGTGGCTCCAGAAGAGCTGTTTTGTATTTCAAGGATGTCAGTGTGGGTGGTATGGCCACATCCTCTTTTGAGTCACACAGGAAAGCAGCAAATGCATAGGTTTTAATCTACTGTGTGGCAAAGCTTTATGCAAATAGGATTTTGCTAGTGTCACACCCAGGTTTACCAGCCTCTAGCCTGATCCTGAAATATCTTTCCTTCCTGACATTCAGTGATGCTAACTTGTGCCCCTTTGGTCCCCAGCACAACCTTTAGCCCTGAGCTGTGCCAAGTGGAGGCACAAGAGCTGTGCTGGAAGATGCAGGATGCGCCCTAACTCCCCTGAAGAAGGAGACTTTGCTGTCCCTGCTCTTAGCAGGACTGCCTTTCCTTTAGGATGCTCCACACATTGCTAGGCTTCATGGTCTCTTACCACTGGGCTGTGTTTTCCAGGTTTTCTCCTATGAAAATTCATACCAGCAAAATTAAGGACAAGATTTGCAAAGAGGGGTCAGCAAATTGCTGCCGTATCATTTGCGAATATGTAATTGCATGTACTCCTTGTGCATGAATGAAAATGAAACTATTTATATGTCATTATCAAGATGGGTAGGAGAAAACGGTTTTCATACATGTTTCATAATCTGTATGGAACTGCATTGTGCAGTTCTTTTCATTGTGCTATGTTGATTAGCAAGTGAGGAGCTGTGCCCCAGTGTATGTCACTGTGCATGTGAAAGAAGCCAGGACTGTGCACCTGGAGATGTGAGCTCCACCTGGACATGTGAGCTGAATTTGCAAAGGCACGGTTACCAAAGCACTTTGGTCTAGCAGGGCCTCTTAAAATCAGCACATCAATAAATCCTATGGTCTTTTGTCATGTCTTAGAGTATCCTCATGAGAACATCCAGCCTCAAAGGGGAGACATTTCAGGCATTCTGGTTTGTTAACTCTTCATTTCCAGGTCTAGAGACCCCAGTTTCTTAGTAGACTGTAGCAGAAGATTTCTGGTGTGGTTTTTTTTTTTTTTCACCATGCTCCTGGAAGGAGTCCAGGAGCTCTCTGGTTGGTTTTGGCCTCCCCTGCAGCAAAGGCAGAAGTTCTTCTGGTGTTACTGGGGTCTTGGTGTGCAGAAGGTAGCTCCTGCAGGACCAGCCTTTGGTATTCTGTGCTTTGTGTCTCTCTGTCTTTCGCATGGTAAATAACCACTCTAATGGCAAATGGCGGAAGAGCCTGCTCTGCCTCCAAGTAGAGGAAGACATCAACATTAGTAGAGGTTGCATGAAAAAAAAAATCCAGCCTCATTAACCTCAGAAAATTTTATTTAGTTAATTTGTAGTTTATCAAAATTAATCTAACCCTGTTATCAGATGACATTCACGCAACCTCCTGGAAGTATCTAACTATGTGTAATATGCCATTGTAAATGTTGAGTCATACAGGAAGATAAATAAAGATGTTTCCTAAGCTCATTAGAGCTGAAAGTTGGAGTTTTATAGCAGGATGAAAAGAACTGCACAATGCATTTCCATATGACTTACGAAATGTGTATGAAAACCATTTTCTCCTACCCATCCTGATTATGACATATAAATAGTTTCCTTATACATACTTAGTGGGAAACATTTTTTTAAAGATCAATGTAATCACTTGTACGATGCATATCTGTAGGCCCCTAACAGGTCTCTATATCAAAGTGTAATTATTTATAGCAATAACATGGCCTTTCACTAATTGGGAAAGAAAATGTTGCACAATAGATGACAGCTGTCATGAGTCCTCAGCACAATCAGAAGTCATATCTGCATTTGCCTTTAAATTGCAGCTGGTATGAGTGTTTAAATAATTAGTGTAGTAAAATTACGTGTATATACAAAGTTCTGTGAGACTGAACTGAAGAAGGAGGTTTGCACTACCCATGGCAGCAGTCTGAAGTCAAAGCACTGTTTTCCATCCAGTGTACAATTTTGTCACATAACCTGTCAGCAGAGGAGGACTCCTGCATCCGTCTCACCGCAGACACAGCAAAGCCACAGGTTTAATAGCAGCTCATAGGAGTGTAGAAGGGGGCTGGCAGAGCCAGCTGGGCCCAAAATCTGGTGAGCTGTACCTGCTAAAGACTAATATGAACAGGAGGAGTCAACAGAGATGGAGGAAGGGGGATGCCAAAACGCTAAGATCAAATGTGTGTCAAATATATATCTTTTTATTATTCAACATTGAGACTGGGGAAGAGCTTAGAGGCCAATGTTTTGGACGTTGTTATAAGATACCATAAACATAGTGGACATGAGAGTCCTTGACAGGAAAGTCATATGCATACACAACACAAACAGAGAATGCCTCTGCTTTTCCAGCTTGTCTGTTGTCCAGGAAGACCCTCTCTACCTGGAACCAATGGATGACACTCACTGAAGGAGGTTGAGGGGAGTGGAAGAACTAGCACTTTCTCAAAGGCTACACAGGACTACAAAAGGCGGTGCAGTAAAAACCAGCCCGAGACAGAATAAATGAGTCACTTTTCTAGCATATTTGAATACTGTTTAAGTATAAACATTGTAAATTAATATCTCTAACTGAGAAAAAATAAAACTGGATGCAAAAATATACCAGTGGTATACTGTGTATGTATAAAAATACATTACATGGTTTGCACAGTCATTATGTCTTCCTTCCATACTGACTTTCCTCAGCCTGATATAGAAATTGCAACAGAGAAAAACAGAAGGGAAAGGTGTTCAACTAAACTTGTTGTTTTGGCAAGTGATTTACTTCCCAAAAACCCTGGAGTGTAAAACCAAAACAGTTTCATAACAGACCCATTTGTATTTTCACATCTATCACACAACAAGAGTGGTAAGAGCAACAGTGAACTGGTGATACATACAGGATGCTCAATACAGTGTAATGGTATTTGAGACTAGTGCCGCCACCACCCATTCAAAGCTTATGATGTTAGGAGGGTCTGGAAAAGTCATCTCCGTGATAAGGAAGGCTTAATCAATATCCAAAGTGCTTTACTAGATACTAGGGCTTAGCCCACATCATCGATTGCAACAGGCAGTTTCGTCCTAATCCTCTGATAGTAGGGTGTCACTCCAGCGCCGATGCCCTGGACAGGGTCACCATAGATGGGCTGGTGATTCCTGAGGGCACTGGGTGCTCCCATCTCACCAAGGTGAAGGAAGCATAGGCTGTCCTGGCTTTCCAGCCAGGGCTCTCCAGGGCTGGTTTGGAACCCACAATGACTGTGGACAACACTGCTGCATGGGGCAGAGCACGCAGCCAGAGCCACTCCAAGTCCTGCATACTGGGGTGCCGCAGCCCAGTGGGACTGCAGGAATCCTGGCACGGCTGAGTAGCAGTTCCTCCTGATCTGAAACCTGGTGCCTTTCTCGTCAGTCTAACACAGCTACCCCTGCCCAGCTCAGAGGAAAGCAGATGGGGTGCAAGCATGCTCACATGGGACTTCTTGAGCATTTCTAAATTTTGGCTTCATTTTTTTTCCTCTGTTTCCTTGGAAGACAAAAAGCTACACAGGAGGTGTCTGCTCAGTCTGGGCTAGCTGGGAATCAGCAACATGTCATTCATGTCATTCTGTGAGGTAGATGGAGATCAGAACACCAGGACAGCATCCAGACAGAGAATGTGGTGGCACCAAGGAGGACTTGGAGGGCATCTGGGACTGCTGCAGGGAGCAGCTCCAGTCCTTGTAAGGACTGATCCTCCCGCTGATGCCCTGTTTTCCTGGCTGTGCATGGAGGACTGTGACTCCCATAGAGATACTGAGCACGTTATTAGGACTAAGTACTTCCCATAGGAAAAGGCAGCAGTGTACACTGTGCATCGTTCCATGGAACCATCTTGACCCCTGGCTTAGCCTACAGTCCAGCACAAGGAGGGTGCGCAGGAGTGCCTTGGCCTATGACATGGTTATGTTGGAGAAGAGTGGGACCTCAGGCAGTGTGGATGCTGTGCTGTCTGCCAAGTAGCCCAGGATGCTTTTGAGTTCACCACGTGACAAGTTGGCTTTGATGTACAAGAAAGCTTCCAGGTGTCTTTTGCTGTGGAAGAGAAAGAGGCAGGTGTTATCTCCTCCCACAGATCTCTGCACACTGGGTCCCTTATACCAGGATGCATGCCCTACACTGCAGCAGTACTGAGATCCCCAGCAGATGTCCTACGTGGGACCCAGCAATGCCCCAGGAGGTTTAGGGCAGAGCAGGGAATCTCCAAGGCAAAGGAGAAAATCAAACCAGAATTTGGAACACATAAATAGGCCTTTTTTGTTGGTTTATTTTGTTGTCCAAGGGCACTGGGATTGCCTAACAGGCAGCCCCCAACCTGTTTTTATAGACTCATGCTATATGAACCTCATCTATGATCATATTTGACTGTTTCCTCACTCAATTAAAATTTTACACAAGTATCTGCAAACCTGTTTCAGCATGTCTTACCGGATATCTGGGTATTTTTTGGCAAGTGTTGCAACTTCAATTTTAATAGCACCTAAATCCTGAAGTCGGATTATTTCAGCCAGTTTGGGGAGAGCCGAATTCAGCCACGTGGCTTGAGACCCCTGTTAGAAGAGAAAGTGGTCAATCTCAAGCCTCTGGAACCCTCTGCCCAGCCCAAGAGCTGCATTTCACCAGGGGTGTCACCAAGCCAGTTCCTAAGGCTGTTTCTTGGTGAAAGGTTTAGGTACATGGCAGTGATTTTAGGTGTCTCATTGTTTTTTGTGATGT
Source organism: Coccyzus lansbergi (assembly GCA_033558105.1). Classification (NCBI taxonomy): domain Eukaryota; kingdom Metazoa; phylum Chordata; class Aves; order Cuculiformes; family Coccyzidae; genus Coccyzus; species Coccyzus lansbergi. The sequence goes on along the minus strand of JAUMJK010000634.1, from coordinate 561,817 downwards.
TTATAGCCCAGACTTTGCTTGGGCCAGTCTTGGAGAAATTGAATTATCACAGAATCATAGGATCACCAGGCTGGAAAAGACCCACCAGATCAGAGTCCAACCATTCCTATCAAACACTAAACCATGTTCCTCAGTGCCTTGTCCACTCGTGCCTTGAACACCTCCAGGAAAGGTGACTCAGCCACCTCCCTGGGCAGCCTCTGTCAGTGCCCAATGACCCTTTACATGAAAAATTTTGTCCTAATGTTCGGCCTAAACTTCCCCTGGTGGAGCTTGAGGCCATTCCCTCTTGCCCTGTCCCCTGTCATTTAGGAGAAGAGGCCAGCTCCCTCTTCTCCACAACTTCCTTTTAGGTAGTTGTAGAGAACAATAAGGAATTAGTTCTGTTGTTGTTGTAAATCCTTTTGCACAAGTGGTATAGGGTTTCCACATCCACCTCAACAGACTCTCTGCTCTCCCATCTCATCATATTTTCCTGTCCTTGTGCTTCTATGCTGCCCGGCGTGTGTACGAGGTCTGATGGGCCAGGTAACACACTACCATGTTCTGCTTTCTTCTATTTCCGCATATAACCCTGCCTTTAATATGGCCAGGCATTGCCAAAATCCACTCTCCACACACTGAGGTAAAAGCCCTGACTGGACCTGCTTTCTGACCATGGGACATCCCAAGATGCCAGCTACTTGGTCTCCTGACCATGCCAATTGATGCTCAGGCTTGTTCCTTCTGCAGTCAAATGTGCACAGGGTGGCAACAGACAGCATTTGGTTTACTTTTTAAATTATTAAAATTTAGAGGCAAGGAAAGTAGGAGGTGATCTCAGAGGGCAGAGAGTGGTGTTTCAGCAACGCCTCTCATGGAGGAAACCGTCACGTACCAGAGACCTTGGATTGCCCATTCTAGCCTCTGCCTGACCTAAAAGCAGCAGAGTGAGGGAAATCAAAGGCGAGAGGGAAGAGTCAAAACTCAAACCCATGCAAGTTGTACTGAAGCTGGAGATAATTAGCTAAATTGTCTGATCCTATTAATATAAACCTTCAAAAGGAAATTCCTTCCTACAGAACAAAGGTGGGTGAAATCACTGTTCTACATCCAGCCTAGGGCAGACTGGTGGCAGGGGAGCCATCCTGCCCACAGGCACTTGGAAATCTCTTTCTGCCTAGGGTTCTGCCTTTTGGAAATTAAACTGAGTTGGGAAGGTTAATGAGAGGTCCCAGAAAATTTATTTTCTGTTTTTCTGGGAGCCCATGCTCTGTGCTGTTGCAGATGCAGCAAGCACTCACGTACATTGCTAGTGCAGAAGGCTTCCAGGTCAGCAGCATTTTTGCAGATGTTTTGGGCCAGGTTTTGTTGTTGCGCAGGAGTTTTCAGGCTGACTTTCCTCTTCAGCAGCCTCACGATGTAGTCTTTAACCAAACGGGCATGGATTTTCTCAACAATAGCCTGTTGGAAAGGAGACAGAAGATCATCTATCTCTATTTTTGATTGAGGACAAAAATATCTTGGGTGCTGTAAGACATATCCCATCCCATGCCTGCTGCTGATTGCATGTGAGGAACGGTGCTGGCTGTCAACCTCCCTGTGATTGGTTATATGACATCCTAGATGCCAAGAATTTCTCTATACTTAAACAAATGAGGTGTGGGAATTTCCAAATTTTGTTTCCTTCTGGGAAGAGTTGAAGAAAAGATGTAAGGTGTTACAGGAGAAGCAGCAGTACTCTAGAGAAACAGGAATTCATGCTGCCCCTCCTGTTCCTCTCTGTAATACATAAAACATCATATTTTTCTTTCAGCTACTAAAAAGACAAAGGCAGGAAATCAAAGATTTTTTATATGGTGATGTTTCATGTATACACCAGCATCACTGAAAACATAGTTGTTGCTCAGCTATCTGGGATTTGTCCCAGTTGCATCCATTTCCTCCAGTCCTCAGGATAACCAAAGGAGCCAGGAGACAGAGCTGTGCGATTGCATCTGTGTTTCACGGTTGCTAAACCAAATTCATACCCAAATAAAGACTTATTTTGGGCGATCCTTAAGGTACTTTCTCTTCAGTAAGGGGGGTGTTCTCTGCAAACACTGCAACAGAGCTAGAGGAGTCTGCTTCTCTGAAGAGGAGTAAGATTGATATGGCTAATCTGGGTAAACTGATGGAAATACCGCCTGAGAGGGCTCTCTGATGCCAGGTCAGCTCATCAGCTTAGTGTGGCCAAGACAATTCTCAGTTGCAGAGGACCAGAGCTGAAAATGCAGCCAGAATCCCTCCGATATTTATCTTTGACTTACATGGTAGAAAGGGTCCTTTAGGGTCTGGAAGTCAGAAATATGTTTGCTGGTTGTTTTAATGATCTCATTCATAATTTCATTGCTGAAATCCCATTTATTTTCTGTAAACTTCTTAAAGATTGGCTGAAAAAAAAGAAAATCTGTTCTAATTCCCTCAAAATAAATTCTATGCTTATGCATATTTAGTACTTTTATATGTACATAATCCTACATAGTGAGAGTGCAGCACACAGTTCTGTGCAGGGATGTATGATGATGACATACAGGGAAGGGGAATTGAGGGGTTGCATTTTGTTTGTGACCTCTTCTTGGTTCCTCATGATGAAGAAGACTGAGGGCTTTAAAAGCTCATATGGGAGATGATTTTTTTATTTCCACATTTTTAATGCTTTGTCCATCTCACCTTGTCCAATTAGGGAATCATGGAACCGTAAGGGAAAAAAAAGAATCACTGTAAGATGTTTTCAGTCACAATTTTTCTTGGCCACAGTAAATAGAGATGACAGTGAAAAAAAGCACCCTTGCACTGTCAGAGGCCTTCCAAAAGGCCCTACAGAGAGAGCAGGAGAGGTTGTGGCTGAACATATATATAAAAAAGGGGGGGAAGAACAAAGAAACCAAAAGTGCCTTCCAGGTCACCTTTAAGATGAAGCCAAAAGCTGTGTAATTGCAGTTCATGTACTTTGTGATTGCTTTCTACTGTTTGGAGTGTAAACTCTTGCAGGTTGAGACTCCTGTGGCAGTTATCTCAGATATGATCAGCACACTTCATGTCCATCTGCACAGTCATGCCTAGGTAGCTGTGCCAATTTTCCTTGTAGGTTTGAGGACAAGTTCAAGTAGAGGTGATTCAGAGTTTTCTGACAGATGCTGAGAGGTGAAGGGCCTCACAGCCCTTCTGGACTTGGCTGCATTTGAAGCAGGGGTTAGAGCAAGCGACTGCACAGCAGGAGAACATGCCAGGCACTGGCACAGGGTGAGCTATAGCGCTGGAGGGTATTTGGTGTAGATACAGTACCTTCAGCTGTGCAAACAGTGGTTGAAGCAGCACATCAAAACCACTGTTTTCAACACTGCTAAGAGTGCTGAGGATACTGGCTTTATTCTCATCCTTCTCTGCCATATTATTCTCTGTGTAGTCTCTGCAAGGAAATATCAGCAAGGTGAGAATAATCTGTTCTCAAAAGAGATTTATAGAAATTCAGAGATGTCCAAATATTCCTCTGCAGGCAGACAGGCCTCCATCTGCACACCCTGGAGTACCTCCCTCCATTGTACTATTGTCCATTGCCTTTAGAGGAAAGAGCAAAGCCTTTGCTTTTGGACTCTTACCTGAAATTCCAGCAGTTGTTAATATTTGCAATGAGTATAGGTTTATAGTAGCTGTGCTTCTTGCCTTTCTCCTTAAAGTCTTCGAAAGCATCCTTGTAGCTGGAAGGGAGATGGAAAGAAGAGAGACAGATGAGTGCACACCCTGGACAGTGCTGTCAGCCCTGCTGCCCGATGCTGCCTTACCACACCTTTTCAGGAAGGCAAGCAGCTCGTTTGACAGGCGATGCGACAGCTCCTCACCCACTGCCGCGCTGATGTCCTTGGCTCGCTTCTGCCCACTGTAGATACTCTTAACAAACAAACAAAATAACCAAGATCAATTTAAAATACTATCTGCTTCAACGAGGCTAGGTTTGCTGGTTAAAGTGCTGCAGATCCTTCACTGCAGTAACTGCGCACAGGTCTCATGCACCCTTCCCTATGACTGAGCCAGGGACCGTGCAGAACAGTTAAGCTTATTTGGTGGGTTCGAGCCAATTTTGAAGACCGTTTTCAAGTAGGGAGAGAGGTAAAAAAGAATGAAACATTAAAGAAAGTCTGCAAAACAGCTGAGAAAGTGGGGAAAGTGACATGAGTTTTTGCTTTTTTTGCCAAAAGTCATATGATTGCATTAAAAAAATAAATGAAGCACAACCACCTCAATATATGAAAGGTTGTTTTGGTGTTTTTTTTTTTAATAAACTCTGCTAATCATGTGCAGCCAGGAGAGGGAGAGAACTGAGTGTGGGGAAAAGGAGTGAGCACTTGGAGCAGCTCTGCCCATGACATCCTCCCTGGGAGCAAGAAGAGCCACAGCAAAGGGCTGCTTCCTCACCCAACTAAACCTGTTTCCTGTCTCTCCACTGTTAGATTATCCAACATTTAATGGCTTGGGTTTAGCTGGGGGTGCAGAAGAGACTGAACAGGGACAAACAAAGGCAGCTTTCCCACTAATTTTGCTTAAAGGAGTTTGTATCTAGTAAATGTCAGACCAGGACCATGCCAGACCAAGGGCTTGGCCTACCTTGTGCCATCCACCTCTGCTACCACCCTACACAAGCAACCTGGCATTTTGCCCTCCAACATTGACCATTGCTAGTCTCAACTCCTAAACATGAGCAGGGTGTAATTTTTTATTTTGCACTTATATCTGTATTACCTGGATAACAAATATTCCTAGGAGTTCACTCTGAAAATGTCCATTTAGTTTCTCTGGTTCTTTGTCTTCTTTCCATCTTTGAATTTCTTTATCTAAACATTTGTTCAGTGAGTTTTTGATAGTAGCCTTTAGGGAAGGAAGAACAACAGCAATTACCACAAAGTAGATGTAGCAGCTCCTCCTCTACCCAAGTTTTATTTGCCACCCACTATTTTTCCGGCCAGGCAAACTTTTTCGTCAGCCCTGGCTGAGAAATACAGGCTCTTTGTTATAAGATGCCTTATCCACAGTTTCACAGCAACGAGGACAATCCCCTCAAAAAGTCCAGTTTGATTGTGAGTCAAATAGTTCAGGATAGGAATCAAGATCGAGGTCTACATCCCTTCCCACTACATCACTAGCAATCTTGAAGATAGGGGAGGGGAGTGATGGGTACAAAGGTTGCAGGGAGCTGAGTGTGCCAGAGCCCAAATTCCCCTAGCCACACATTGCCTCTGTGTCCCAGTCAGTGATACCCTCTGGGCCTGGTTTTGCAATCCTTTTCATAACCATTTCTGACGTCTTACAAGCATTAGAGAGTGAAACAAAATGTTCTCAATTTTTCTCTGCTCTGACCCCTCTTCCGTGTACACTATGCAGAAAGGCTTTGAAAATGGTCTGTACAGTGGCTGGCAACTACCATTGATGACCAAGTGAATTGTTCATGTGCTTTGCAGCCCTCACATCCACCCCTTCCATCTGCAAATCATCAAAGGCTACAGCTAAATCTGGAACTTGTCTTCCCGTTTTCCAGAAATTCCAGACCAAACTGCCAAAAGCACTAAGCTATGGGAGTACTGTATAAGTTGCTTCTTGTTTCTGTTAAGGCAAGAGTGATCCATAAACCAGACCAACTGTTATTTTCTGTGGAGCAGGTGACTGTTCATCACAGAACAGACTTTCATGCCTTGCACTCACTTAAGGTTTGATATTACTGCAGAGACCAGAAGTAATTCTGAGTCCAACATCTGCCACAGGAAGTATAAATCCCTCTGGGAATTTAACAGACAACTGGAAAGTTACTCATAAAGAATTTTTTCCGTCTTCCTACTAAGAGGTTTGCAGCAACAATGCAATTCTCCTGTGATGGCTCCCAGGGCTAACCAGAAGTTTGCTATGCAAGTCCCATCTAGCAGAAAGCTGACTTGTCCCCAGAAGAAAAAAAAAAAGCATTCTTGTTTTTGCTTTTTCTAGAAGTGTACATGACCCATAGTTGATAAGTGTGCATGCAGAACAAGTCAGAGCTTCTCCAAGAAGTCATAGAGCATAGAGAAGCAGTAATGGGAAGAGAAGGGACTGGACAGATTCTCACCTCTTCACTGTCAAGGTATTTCTTTTCAAGCTTCTTGATGAGATCTGATGGCAAAAGGCTTCCAAGCTTAACTTTTTCCAACTCCTCTGCTAATGCATGATCTTTTCTCATATCTCTGGAATGAAAAAGCCAAACAATCACATTCTCTATGGGCAGTGTAATTCATGACAGCTGTTGATGCAGATCACTAAAACTCTTTTGAGGATATCCAAGAAAAAACAGATGGAAACATACATTCTCCTTAGTCCATGCAAGACTTTGAGGAGCTGAATATGTTGAGAACAGTGAAGATGAGACCCTGAGCAACTGTAGGAAATGGAGTCATCCTCTATCAACCTTCCCTGCACCAGCTACTGTGCTGGGTATGGAGGACCCAGAGCAGCAGGAGGGACTAGTTCCAGGGCACAGCCCCTCTCCATCAATAAAGAGAGATGACCAGATGAGAAGCTGCCATTTTTGTGCCTAGCTGGGAATTGGAGCAGGCAGTTTCATTCCTTGTTGCCATGCCCCCACCACATGCTGGCCAAGCCTGGAGGTCCTGAGCAGCTTTGAGGGAAAGGACCTGACCAGCTGTGGGGGCTTGGGCCAGAAGTTGGGTGGGGTTGAGGACTATTTAGAAACAGCCTCTCCCTCTGGGCCTGCAGAGAATCACCCTGAGCATCATCCAACTCCTGTGTCTGCACATCACCTAGCTCCATGGGGTCCACTGCTGTGCTTCCCACACAACTGTTTCTGATATGATGCTGGAGGTTAGAGCCAGGCTGTTGTGCAAATCTCCTGCTCTTCCTTGCTGCTCCTGTCACTGCTGTCCATGAAGAGAGGTGCTTCCTCAGCAGACCCCTAGACACGGTTCCTGGGAACACCCTGCAGAGCAGTTGCTGTCTTAACCAACACGGTCCTCAGCTCTGGCTGAGCCCTGCTCTTTGCAGCTACTGATTTCCAAACATATGCTAGTTCAGGCCTGAATATCTTGATTGAGAGCAAAACACTAGCCCTGGAAAACTTCCAGGATCAACATTGACTCATTATACTCTGTCAGTGAAACAAGAGAAGGGAAAAATGGAGGTGAAGGTTGAATGACTTTATAGCAGTGGAAGAAACACTGCTGGTGTATTTACTGTTTTTCACCTAAGAATTGAGAGCCTCAATTATTCTTCCAGTACTGTAAGCCACAGTAAAGAATATTTTGGGTCCTACAACATACAGGGTTTGTGATAATGAAGGGCAACCTTAGGTTGATGATGTCCTCTCACAGGAACCCACCCTTTGGTCTTCTAGCACTAAGGAGAACACAGACTGTGGGCAATGTCTAAGCAATATCCTCCACGCCCAGGATAAACGCACCACAGATTTTTTTCTATTTATTGTCTTGCCCTCTAGTCCAGAGGGTTGAAATTTCCAAATTTTCCAAGAATGAGTTCAGATCTGCAACTGGAGTAGAGACTAGGGCAATTACCCACCCAATTTACCCCATAAAGTGAAGCCATAAACATTTGTGTGTCTGTCTGTTGGCCCAAATGGTGGGGTCGGACCTTCTCTTACAGAGTAGCCTCCTTAAGTGTGTCCCTTCTCAACTCTTCTGGTCATCTGCACCACACCAGTGACATCAAAACCTAGCCACAGAGTAGACTGCATTGCAGTGATATTGATTCATACACCAAGCAAACGTCTGGTTTTGCAGCCAGTGAACCTATGTTGATCACCAGGGATAAAGATGTGTAAAAGCCTCACTTACGTTGGATAAAAGTTGTGTACCCAGGAGAGGAGAAGGTAAATATCCTTGTCTTCCAGATGAGACTCAGCATTTTTCTTTGCCTGGGAGGCAAAATAATTGTGGTAGAGTTCTGCATATGTGCTGAACACACTAAACTCAGGGGGATAGAGCTGTTTAATGTACTTTACAACTACTGTCAAGTCCTCTTTCATTGTCTTCCCCATGTGCAGGAGGTTCTGCCCAACTGCAGAGAGGTTCTCTGTTTTAGGAGTACGGCTTGTGTCTTTCATTTGAGTCTCCACTGACTCCTTTACTGTATCCATCCAAAGCTCTTTCCATTTTCTAGGTCTAAATTGCTTGTTTTGGTCAGGTGGATTCTCCGACACATAGTTCTGATCTTCTTTCTCCTGCTCTTTCAGTGCCTCTACTGCCTGCTGCAGCAGTTCTAGGTTTGTTCTTGCGAGAAGGATGGAGTCTTTCAAGATGCTGAAGACTTTGTGCTTCAGAACTTCGTAGATGGACTCAATGTCTTGCTGGCTCGCATTCAGTCCCACCTCACTTTTGCTAGACAGGCTCTTCTCCAGGACAATCAGATGTTGAGCAGCATCACAAAGCTTTTGCTCTTCAAGGAGATCCATGATTTGTTTGACTGATGAAAAAAAGAAAGCCTTTCTTTACCCAATAGTGACTATTTAAATTTTTATTTTATAAAAATATCATAGCTCTAGAATACTTTAAAAAATTTTGTCTTTCTATAATGCTTGATTTTAGCCTCCTTCAGCATATAGAAAATCTTTCCTTTTATTTAAAGATCAGATTATTTCTAGCTGGCTTCTAACTGGGAAAATGGAAATTTGAATACCCAGTACCAGTATGTTTCATATGGACAAATATTCATAAGCTACTCAATTTTCAAAAATTTAGATTTAGGGTTTTTAATTTATTATTTATTCATTGTTTGTTTATTTATTTATTTACTTACTATCCCCCTTCCTCAAGTCAGAAGCATGGCTTTAGAAGAAAATGTAGACAGAAATATGCCGCTAAATATGATGTGATAGAGGAAATACCACATGGATTTTCTAGGAACAGGTTAGCACAATCTGACCTGTGAAATTTTTTTGGAGGATATATTTAGCAGTCAAGATAAATACAATTGAATTATCCTACCCGAACTATAGCCAGTCACCTGATACTGTGCAATCTAGAAAATTATTAAACCAGTGAAGTGATAATCCCAAATTAGGGGTTTTTGGGGTGTGTACGGTTTGTATGGAAAACCTTGGGTGGAGAAATTTTACATTATTCATGAAACTCATCTTACTTCATATTCGCCTTGGAGACTGTGGCACAAAAGATGGGAGTGCCCTATCGGCATCTGCTGATTACACAAACTTCAAAGACATTATCGAAACTGAGGGTCTGGTGTATTATACAAGAACAATGGGATAACTTGAATGGTAGGTGGGTTGAAATTTAATATCACAAAGAATAAGATACAAATTCAACAGAACAAAAGTTACTTAGCAACAAATAGGATTTTCTGCTGCAAGCTGGATGTGAATCAACTTGAGATGGAGGAGAAAGGCAGATGCCTGCAGAATTAGTAAATCATTATTGTGAGATGATGGCAAAAAAGTCAGATATGACCCCAGGATGTATCCAGTGAGGAATGTTCAGCTGAGATCGGAAAATGGCAGCATATTGTACCAGACATTGGTGGTATCTCATTTCTTCAGTCATGATTGCTTTATTTCAAAAGAAGACATTAGGAATGGGGAAATGCAGCAGTAAAAAAAAAGGCATGAACAGTCTGCTTTCAGTATACTAGGCTCATTTAGCTGAGCAAATTCAAGGATGAGAAGGAAAACCACCAGTTAGGGAAAATATTTGACACGTGGAGAAAGAGAAGGCAATTAGCCAGATAAAGGATTTCCTGGAAATTAGATAATTTGTACTGAAACCAATAAGACTATGGGAAAGCCCCCCAGTAAAGGAGGTAAGATTGAAAAATGAGCTTATTTTAAAGTAGAGCTTGCTAAGTTTATAAACCAGGTAATGAGATACATCACCTGAGGTGGCAGGTGAACCTTGGGAGTGCCAAGGGGCACTTTCCTTTCCAGTTCTGGGTTTCTCTGAGCAGGTATTTTTCTGCTTCTTTAAGCACCCTGCAGGGATGGTGCCTGCAGCTGGAGGATCTGTTTGTATCAGCCCCTGGGAAAGACCTAAACATGGTGCTCACTGCTGTCCCTGGTGGAAGAGGAGATTTCATAGGGAGGAACAGAGCAGAGAGGTATGCCTTGGTTTCATGCCCACCCATAGATCTCTGTGCCACCATTAGAAGCAGAAATAAATTTTGTTTTGGTTAGAAAACCTGCAAACTGGTGGTTCCTCAAGAAGTGTGATGTTGTTACCAAAGGACTAGGACTTGCGGTCATGCCCCCCTCAGCCCATGTTTACCCAGACTCCTTGGGTAAGTCCCTTAAATCTGTCAATGCCCTCTCAAGAGGACAGTTCTCCAACTCATGCAGCCCCTCTAGAGGTTAGAGGTAACTATGGCCTATGAGGTGGGGCAAGGAGGAGCACTTACCACTAGGTGGCTTGGTTTTTTTCTTCTTCTTAAATGCACTTGTAAGGATTTTCTTTATTCCTTTCTTCACCTTCTCTGGGCTGTCCCCAGCAGAGGTGTAGCTCTCATTGCTCGCAATGGAAGATGCACGTGAGGGTCTGCAGGCTGTCTCTGGCCTTTCACTCATCCTCTCCCGGTCTCTGGACCAGAACTTGTCTCCAGAAGGTTCAGCACAGGCAGGTACTTGCTCAGCTACTGATGTCAAAGGGTTTGCAAACCTCCTGTTTACACCAATGCAACCCTCTGATCCGTCGCGTATTCCAGTAGGAGCACTTTGGGAAAATGGTAACATTTTCATCATTTCCTTCTAACCTGTAAATTTCAGAAAGACCTGGTCAGATTCCAAAAGTTTGCATAAAAACTACCATGTCACAATGTGGTAAGGTGTATTCCCATTAAAAAGAAGATATCTCTAATGACTTGTCCCTGTGTGGGTGGTGTGAGGAGTGCTACATGTTTCTGGTATGAGCACAGCTCTGTGGAAGAGCTCCCGAGCGATGTCACCTCAGGTATCTGAGAGACAGAAGACACTCTCTGGTCTAAAAAATAACTTCTTGAAAATCAGTGAGTGATTCTAAGGGTGATTCAGGTGGCTTGGTTTGAAGTCTTGATACTGTCGGGATAAAGGAGAACAGGGCATCCCCTTTGGGATGCTGCACACAAAAACTATGGGTAGGTGGGAGAAGTGTCCTGTGCCTATTGAAAGCAACCACAAAACTCCTGTACTCTTATATAGCACTGAGTTTAATTATAACTTTCCTAAGTACCTGGTTTTGCTGATCTCTGCTCATCTGGCTGCAGATCCGCTTGTAGAAGTAGCCATGTAGCTACTTGCATGCTAAGTTTGCAAGCACAGCATGAAAATGAGATGAACCTACCAAGCCAGGTATGTGGCAACCTTAACTAAGGAATTAGTCCAACTGAGCAAAAGTTGTGCTGGTTTAACTGTGTCCTCATTGAACTCAGTAATAAAATTCTTAGCTTTACTGTGAAGAGGTCCCTGACAAGGTGGCTGAGAGTTCAGAAACACCAGAAATGTGAAAAACACGTTTGAAAGGATGGGAGTGTGGGAAGCACAGCAGTATCTCCTGATATGAGCATCACTAGACCTATCACTTTAAGCCCCAAAATCCCAGTTAAAAGCACAACTTCAACACTCCACATACTGCCTGCCTCCTTACAGTGGCAGACACGAGCTCAGGGATGCATTCAGACTCTTCAAACCCACTCACAGTCTACACAACCTTATTTTCAAAACAGCCCCAGGGTGACTACAGCACCCCTACACACGGAAACTCCAGTACAGTTTGCTGCAGCTTCACTGTAACTTGTAGGATGTTTTCCAAAGCCTGGTTGCAATTATTGACCCAGCTGTTTATACTGAAATGTGGGCCTGTAGCGCAGGATGTGGCTTATGCAGGATGAAATGCTAATCAAATGGGGTGCTACAGGGGTTGAAGGTTCTGACAGGAGGGATTAACCAGAGGAGACTTATCCCAAAGGTGCTAAATGAAATCAGTGACCAGGGCTGCTGCCATGAGAGCAGTTCTTACTTGGCTGAAATAACAACAAGGCAAGAGGATGAGGGTGGTTTAACCTTGTTTAAACAGACATCATCCTACCACAGTCCCGCTCCACCACCAAGACCCCTGCTTGCCCTGTGATAGAAATTTTTTGAACTAATGATAGAAATTTGTTACTGTAACAACATAATTGTAAAATTTGTATTCAGATTTTTTACATGTATCATTCAATATATTGCTATGGATTTATTTGAGTAATTATATTCATATCTATAATGATTGTAATTACATAATTATTATAAACAAAGTGACTCATAGCTTCCAGTCCTTGTTCTAACAATGTGGGTTTTAAATGACTTTCTGGGAGACCAGTGAACTTCTTCATGAAGACCTATGAGGGAAGTTCTGGCTTATTTGTACTGCATAGGGGGAGAGGAATTAGGCTATTAAATAAAGGAAGAATTTGGACTTCAGCTATAAGGCCACAACGGGATGATCTTCAAATACCCTTGTTAAGTTTATGCTGTTGAAATGTATGATGCGGATACAAACCATGATACTAATTTCTGGACAAACTGGTTGGGATACTGTGGCTTTTCATTTTAATTGTGATTCTTCTGCTGGCCCCAGCACCTTGGAATGCTTAAAAAACCTTGCAGTTCACTCTGGCTACTCTAGTCAGGATGCCCCACTAGAATCCTAAAAACAATGGAAAAGAGCTCCTTTTTGATACATTTGCATTACAAAAAAAATCTTGGCAACACGGGTTCTCTGTATGTGCTTGGTACTTTCCCAGTTTTTCTGTAGAGCTGTTTTCCTAGCTTGCATTTCCCAGTATGATGATGCTATGTTTAGAATAATTCTGCCAAATCCCTTCCTGTTAGTTCAAGCACAGACTCAGCTGACTCCTTTCTCCGTCTCCTATTATTCCAAACAGAGCACTTACTGGTGGTTTGTTTTTTTGTTTTTTTTTTTTTTTTGTTTCTAAGCAGAGAAAGTACCTTTTCCTTTTCTATAGACAAAGATGACTTTCAGAGTCTTTTATTTTGATGAATAACAATCAGCAAGGTAGATTTCAAAATGGTTTCGCTGCTTCTTCAACTCTAACATAAATGTCATGTATCTTTGAAAACCACTGAAATGACACTACACACAAAGGAGTCCATAAAGGAACAATTAAGCTGGTTAAAGGCTTAATTTTTAAAGGCTGGTAGAACTTCGCCCTGGTAATGCTCTGAAAGGGTGGAGTATAGGGTCTGGTGATGCCTGGGAGGAGTGTAGGGGGCTGAGTGCATGCTGACAGGGGCTGCAACCTGAGTGAGACCTTGTGGTCCCTCTGTGGAGCCCAGTTAGCAGTTAACACTTTGGGAAACGCTTAATCAATCCCCAGGTACGGAGCTTGAACTAAAATCTTGGCAAATTTTATGATTTAAGGTCAAGACTTGGCATAGATCCCAATTCATTATTATTACTAATTTACTGTTACCATCATCACGATCGTCATTCTTATTACGCAGCACCGTAGTTTGTGGTGGGGTATTCTTTAGCTCCAATTATTTCTGACATAGTATATTGCCTTCTGGTTTCCTCTGCTGCCCTGTACATGTGACATGGGGACAGCATGTTGTCAACTGCTGGCATAGCTGGAGAGGGATCCAACAAGCTTTCCATACAGTGCTGATCACAGCGCACACCCATGATGTACAGAAAAGGCAAGGGAGACAGCTGGAGCAGAGCCATGACCCAGAAGGATGCAACCCAGACTCTGGGCATGGTGGCTTCCCATTTTCTTATTTTCCTCCATGAAGCAAACATCCCCCATGCTGCATTCTTAGAAATAACCTTATTCATGAAGGGTCATCCGTGCTTTGCCAGAGAGCACTCAGGGGAAGAGATTTACTAATTTCCCCTATTCTGAAATTTTTGCTGATCTTTTCCTTGATGACTTTTTCCCGAACTGCTGCCAGTATTAGCAAGCATTTGTTTGGATTTTCAGTCCTCTCCAGCTGCTGATATCCCGGGTCACAAGGATTTAAATCTCAGTGTAGTGGAAGTACCCCACTCTCCCACAGCCTCTCAGAAATCCAGAGATATTTTCCAAAGTTTGTTCTCTGCATTTGCACCAGCTTTTTCTTCCCCCTCCTAATTCCCTATGGCAGCAGGGTCACTCCTACCCACACGAGAAAAACCACACTGGATCAAACCATCTTTTGAATGGGAGCACAGCCGGTCTGAGTTTAGTGTACCTCAGGCTACATGGTGACACCTAAATAAGCTGCTAATAAATCAAAGCAAAGAGTCTGCGAATAAATCAAAGCAAAGAGTCTGCTAATAAATCAAAGCAAAGAGTCTACAGAGATGCAGCTCCAATATTTGCAAGTTGGGAAGCCCTCCTAGGGAGAAGGTTTTTCCTACCAGTTTTTGTTAGCAGGGTACTGAATGGAAACACCATGAAGCTGGGAGTCCCCTGGGTTCTACCTGGGAAATCAGAGTTCATAGAACTGGGCCACCAACACTCCCACCTTCAAATATTACCGTGCTGCTCAAATCCATGCACTTGCCTGTGGACACCTATGGGACATCAACCACCCCATGAAGTCCACCACCACCCTGCTGGTGGACAAGCTCTGGTCCTAATGGTGTCAAAACTGAGGGGAAACAAAACCTATGTCTCCGGTAAAGAAGTCAAGCAGGAGCAGAGCCTCCCCAGTGGACCCAATTCAGGTTCCTTAGTGCTGGGCACCTCCACAGGGCTGGGGGTGATATGGAATTCAATGGACCCAGGACAATGGCAGTGGCAGACCAGGCAAAAGATCCCAAGGCGCCTCACCTAGCAAGGGATATTTTAAATGAGCACTAAAACATGTTGTCACCAGACTTAGAACAGCACAGATATTGCTACACAGTGCCTCCGTCATTTTTAAATGAGAACTTGTTTCCCTAAATTACTGAGGCACAACTGAAAATGGTTCTGTAAACCGGTGTCTCCTGTTGTTAGTGAGAATTTTTCGATCAGCAAAATAGAAGAGAAAATTATATATAAATATTGTTATTGGGAAAAAGCAGAGAAAATGCAGCATAATATGCTCCTTTTTTCTTCTCACTTCAAATCTGGGAAGTATCATTTTAAACTGCTGCTGCTGAAAGAGAAAACAGATGCTCCTGTCTAGGATTTTGTTTTCCTATTACTGCCCCTAAAGTGACATTCTGCATTCATGCCTGGAGTTTCTGAAATTCACTGCTAGAGCTAACAGCAACCAAGACAACACACAAATTCCCTGGGAGCCAGACCTAGAGCTCCTGGAACACTCATGTCCATTGGCACTTTCAGACTATTTGGCTTCCCAGTACTCTTTTTACAAAGTGAGTGAAGCAAATCCAAACTGGAGTTTTCCAAAGCTCCCTGCTTCTGTTTGATTGGCTCTGTTGGAACTGGGAAAGCTCAAAGTCCCTTGGTGGGGGCAGGTGGAAAATGACTCTGTCTTCAGGTTTTCTACTCTGAACTTGGGTATGATGACAAGTGACCATGGCTTCTAGATAAGCCATAAACTCCACTCACAAAAAGTCTCCTTACTTTGCAGCAGCCTCAAGAAGTCCTACATGAAACACACTGAGGATCTTAAGTGACAATTTGTACCTGAGGAGCTGACACAGTGGATGTAGGGATGCTGCCCAAGGATAAGGGAGATTTTCAACAGACTCTTCTATACCTTGGGAAAAGGCAGGTCCTAGGGGCAGTGGGACTTCCATGACTGGAGGGAATAATAGTCACAAACTACAACCACGGTGATGCAGAAGTGCACCCACTTGGCCCATTGACCCTGGCAGCATGCAGGATACAGAAGCTGCCTGAGACCACCTAGGATCCAGGCACCAAAATGGTACTTTTCCAGTACAGTACAGCTGAATGAGTCTTAATCCAATTATTTCCCTGTGATTTGGAGAAAAACACTTCATTCTGAACAAAGAGGAGTGTGTGGAAAGCGTCATGCTGAGTCTGGATCCTGGTGCCTGATCTGGGTTTAGGATGCTTTGATGCCCAACATCTATAAACAGATTTTGGAGAAGGGTTTCGGGAGGAATCACCACTCACAGCCTATGTTCATGCCCTGACATTTGAGGAATTAGCAGCAGAAATCAGATCCAGCTGTCAAAATGCAATTGTTGGATACATATTCATAGAATCATAGGAAAAGGTTGGAAAAGACCCACTGGATCATCGAGTCCAACCATTCCTATCAAATACTAAACCATGTCCCTCAGCACTTCATCCACCTGTCTTTTAAACCCCTCCAAGGAAGGTGACTCAACCACCTCCCTGGGCAGCCTGTTCCAGTGCCCAATGACCCTTTCCGTGAAATACTTTTTTCCTGATGTCCCCTGGAGGAGCTTGAGGTCAGTCCCTCTCATCCTGTCTCCTGTGACTTGGGAGAAGAGCCCAGCTCCCTCCTCTCCACAACCTCCTTTCAGGTAGTTGTAGAGAGCAATGAGGTCTCCCCTCAGCCTCCTCTTCTCCAGGCTAAACACCCCCAGCTCTCTCAGCCGCTCCTTGTAAGACTTCTTCTCCAGCCCTTGCTGTCCCCAGCCCTGCGATGTGCCTGGAACAGCAGTTCGATTTGTGCTCTATTCTGGTAATTACAAGGTAGGGCTGAAAGCAGCCTCTTCGTCCAGGAATCCTTCCTTTCACATCTTCCACTTATTTCCCCTCACTCCTCTCTCAGACACAACAGGCGCCGGCTAAGTGAGGCGGGAGGGAAGCAGAAGCTCGGGGAAAGCGAGACAGGCAGCCAGCAGCCCCAGGGGGAAGAGGAGAGCGGGGAGCAGGGAGGCACGAAGGACTCACCGTGCGGCGGGTCGGGCGACGGGCGGTCGGACCCGGGGCAGCCGCGCTATAAGGGGAGGGCACGGGGGAGGAGCCCGGGGGAGTCCCGCGGCCGGGCAGCGTCGCGTCCCCGCGGGGACCGGGAGAAATCCCCCTCCCGGGCCCAGGAGAAGCCCCCGCGCAGAGCAGGGGGTCAGGGCGGGCGCATCTTGGGGGGAATGGCCTCAAGCTCCACCAGGGGAAATTTAGGCTAGAGATTAGGAGGAGATTTTTCACGCAGAGGGTCATTGGGCATTGGAATAGGCTGCCCAGGGAGGTGATTGAGTCACCTTCCCTGGAGGTGTTTAAGGCACGGGTGGATGAGGTCTTGAGGGACTTGGTTTAGTGTTTGATAGGAATGGTTGGACTAGAAGATCCGATGGGTCCCTTCCAACCTGGTTGTTCTGTGATTCTGTGATTCTGTTGTGTCCGGATCCGCAAACCTCAACGTAAGGAGATGGAGCTGTGGGAGCGGGTCCAGGGCAGACTACAAGGATGCTCAGAGGGCTGGAGCATCCTCTGCTATGAGGACAGGCTGAGAGAGCTGGGTCTGTTCAGCCTGGAGAGGAGAAGGCTCGGGGAGACCTTTTAGAGACCTTCCAGTACATGAAAGTAGCTACAAAAAAGCTGGAGAGGGACTGTTCATAAACGCTAGTGGTCATAGGACAAAGGGGAACCGGTACAAACTGGAGAGGGGCAGATTTAGACTAGACCTAAGGAGGAATTTCTTCACCATGGGAGCGGTGAGACACTGGCATGGGTCCCCCAAGGAAACTGTGACTGCCCCATCCCTGGAGGTGTTCGAGGCCAGGTTGGATGAGGCTTTGAGCAGCCTGATTTATTGGGATGTCCCTGCCTGTGGCAGGGGCATTAGAACTAGATGATCTTTAGAGTCCCTACCAACCCTAACTGTTCTATGATTCTAAGATGCTATGATTCTATGGTCTGACCTAGGTTTGTGTCTGCAGAGGGGCTGAGGTCCAGGGTCACATCACAGAATAACAGGATCACTAGGTTGGAAAAGGCCCACTGGATCATGGAATCCAACCATTCCTATCAATCACTAAACCATGTCCCTCAGCACCTCATCCAACTGTCTTTTAAACGCTTCCAGGGATGGTGACTCCACTGCCTCTCTGGGAAGCCTGTGCCAGTGTCCAATGACCCTTTCTGTGAAAAATATTTTTCTGATGTCCAGAATTTTTTCTGATGTCTAGATGGATCAGTGGATAGGGCACCCTCTCCTTGCTGCCCCATGGTTTTGTGTAACATACATGATGTGTTTGTCCTCCACTGCAGCCTTGGAAACCCAGTGTTAGGGATAGAGCAGATGCCTCCCAAAAACTGTGCCCCGTGAGCAGGGCACTGCCAAGGACAGGCTGTCATGATGAGGTGTGAGCTTGCAGTGCTCATATAATGAGCTGGCAATGTGTCCTCACAGCCCAGAAGGCCAACCATGTCCTGGGCTGCATCAAAAGAGGTGTGGCCAGCAGGTCGAGGGAGGTGATTCTGTCCCTCTACTCTGCTCTTGTGAGACCTCATCTGATATATTGTGTCCAGGTCTGGGATCCTCAGCATAAGGATATGGAGCTGTTTGAATGGGTCCAGAGGAGGCTACAAGGATGATCCAAGGGCTGGAGACCCTCTGCTATGAGGGCAGGCTGAGAGAGTTGGGGTTGTCCAGCCTGGAGAAGAGAAAGCACGGAGGAGACCTTATAGAGACCTTCCAGTACCTGAAGGGGCTACAGGAAAGCTGGGGAGGGACTGTTTACAAAGGCTTGTGGTGATAGGTCTAGGGAAAATGGGTGTAAACTGGAGAGTTTAGACTAGACATTAGGAACAATTTCTTCACTATGAGAGTGGTGAGACACTGGAACGGGCTGCCAAGGGAAGTTGTGGCTGCCCCATCCCTGGAGGTGTTCGAGGCCAGGTTGGATGGGGCTTTGGGCAGCCTGATCTAGTGGGACATGTCCCTACCCATTGCAGAGTGTTTGGAACTAGATGATCTTTAAGATCCCTTCCAACCCAACCTACCCTATGATTCTATCATCCTGCATCATGCCCAAGGTGAAGTGCATTCCCTGGTGTGGGGTTTGTGGTGCTCCTAGTAGACACTAACATTGTCAAGCATCTTCAGTATGATGGTTGTGAGTCCCTGCCTAGGGACTGGGAGACAAGGGCTTCCTTACTCACCCCAAAGCCTCTTTGAACCTTGCAGGAGGGACATTTGTTGTCCTGATTTCCTAGGTACCTCTCATCTCTGGGTGTGGAGGTTTGGTGAGCCCATGGCACTGGGATAGCATGTGTGGTGCCATGACAGGGGGTAGATGGAAAACACCCAGGGGATGACTGTGTGGAAACTATTGCAGAAGGTCCAGGAAGGACTCACCTGAGTGAGATCTGGATTGAAGGAGCTGCCCTGCAGACAGAAAATCAAAATATTGTGGTCCTGCAGAGCATGAACACTCTCCTGGGAAGCCTCTGTGGGGCAGGAAGGGGTCAACCATCAGGTCTCTGTGCCTGGTTACTGTGCCTGGGACAAATTCTAATTTGTATCCGATAGCTTTGATCTAATAAAAATTGCCAAAAAAAGGTCCCAAGCCTTAAAATTGAGCATGAACACTGAGCTTTTATGGTGCTGATGCCCACACTCAGTGCCTGTGTGGCTGCACAACTTTTGGGGAGCCATGCAGGCCCAGCACAAGGTCTTCCTCCAGCAGCAGACATGATCTGGGGTCAACATTTGTGCACCTGGCTGAGCGGATGTGATGCTGGAGAGTAGACTCTTCTCCCGGTCTGTGCTATTTTGGGAGACATCCTGTGCCTCAAGGCTGCTGCTTTCTGCTCTGAGACTCTATCCCCCAAAAGACCATGGTAGCTGGGAGAAAAACTTTCCCCTCCAACATCTCCCAAAACAGGAAGCAGAAGCGGAGGGGCCACCCCAATGGACAAACCCATGATCTCTGGTCTCTGGAAAACAACAATTCATCTCAGGCTAGCCTGTAGCAGAGCTGGGTGCAGGATCCCCTTCTGGGATTGCATTTCTGCTTGATAACTGGTGGCCGGAAGCAACAATTGTCATGAGATAGAAATGCTAGCTGCCATGTCAGTTTGAAAATAGTTGGAAACAGGAAATTGTGTGAGATTTGGCCCCGAAATGCAGTAACTTTCTTTGTGTTTCATTGCCTCCTTTAATGGCAACAAGAAGGGGAGAGGTAAGGTTTTCGATCTGCAGTTAAAGCTGGTTTGGGGGCAGCACAGCGCAGCTGAAAGTGAGCTTGGTGCTGCATCCAATGAATCTTTTTGAGCAGGAGGCAAAGAGACATAGTTCCTGGGGTTTACACACTACACATAGGTCTTGGTATGGCAAGCCAGGCAGAATTCACGTCTGATGTTGTTCTGGATGCAGGGAGGACCCTGGGGCTGGTTCACTTCTCACACCCTCAGTTATATGATCTCTGCAGGACACAAGGGTTTCTGTCATCTGATGTGCTGTGAATCTGCAGCGGGAAGTGACTTGATCTCAGATCCACTGAAACCTCTCTTTAAATATTTAGAGAATCTTTCCATTTGGCTCAGCAACAGCACTACTGGTTTATGAGACCAATATCTCATCCCCTGCTTAATTCAGAAGGCCCTGATTGTGGGAGACTCCTGAAGCACTGTCTCTCAGACCAAGAGAGTCTGAGGCTTAGCAGGTGTTAGCAAATGTGCTGCAAATCTGCAGGCAACCTTGGTTGTTTTATTGAGTAAATATCTATACAGAACAGTTATGTGGGTTCCAGAGTTGATTCACATGGAGGAATCTGTTGCTGGGCCTTGTCTTTATCTACTGTAAGTTAACTTCACTGGAGTCAGGAGAACAAGAAGCATCTTGTAATTGGATCTTAAATTAAAAACTGGAGCTTAGGGCAGAGTCCTTATTAACCTGAAACAAATCTGTCACTGTACTTTGACTTCCTGCTGATACTCTAGCATGACATTGTTTGTCTATGTAGCATGATTTCCCTCATAAGCATCTTGCAGTTACTTATAGAATGTTGGGTAGTGGCTAACCAAGTTATACCAGGCTGCACATCTTCTAGGGCCGTATGGGAATTGTTCTGTACTCTGTATCTACTCAAGAGAGTATTGGACAGGGCTACACTGATGTTCTGTGTTTATATTTTATGCTATCTGAGAAGCTATCATAAATCGGAGGGGGAGTAGCACTTAACTTCCATAATATAAATTATATATTTCTCAGCTACACTCTGTACTTAAAGGAAAGAGGCACTTCAGAGACCTGTAGCTTAATTTAGCAGATGCTTCCTTAAATTTGAAAAGCAAACTTCATGGGGTGGTTCAGCTTTTCTATTTTGTGCATCAAAGACTTTCTTAGTAGCAGCCCTAACATCCAAATTTAGCTGGGCAAGAGCCTACAAAGACAATATTCCTCTACTAAAAGAAGTGTTGTGAATCCTTTGCAGTAGGCAATGGAAGATTTGTCTTACCTGTAGAAACGAAGATACTATAAACAAGAGGTGTGGATAAGGAGATTACTTTGAAGTGAAACACTAATTTCCTCTTTCAGGATGCTGAGAGCTGTTATCCTTTGTTGCCAGGTGAAGATACCAGGTGAAGAACATATTGTTATGGGGGTAAAGGTTTTCTTCCTGGCGCAGGAAGTTTTTCTTCCTGGAACCTACTAATTCAGTATGCTTATTCATTGAATGAGATTTTTGTTCAGGCTTGTTTCAATTACCATTATTACTGGACAAAGGAACTGTCAGTTTTTCTGTGGGACTTTCCATGACCTTAATTTATTTGTCCTAAGTAATTCTGGCCGTGCATGTTTCAGTGCTAGGAAGGCAGCAGGTCTGGGTGCAGGTGGCTGGCAGCAGCTCTCTGGATGAGGAAACACCACCCTGTCACCTTCTGTTGGGGATTTGGGAACCATCTCCTAGGGCTGGTGGGACACATGGACAGCCTGGTGCAGATAAAGTTGCCTGAGGCAGAAGTTATGAGAGTCAGAAACTGCTCTCAGTGTGGAATTTGACTGAGCCAGGTAATGTTCACTCTTCCATGTGACATAACGGATTGGGAGTGCAGCAACTCGGGGAGATGGACAGGGAAGGAGGCCACTGTGCTGGTTGACCTCCCTGCAGTGTTGGGGGAGGCATGTGAATGAGTGTGTGATGCAGACTGCATCTCCTGTGCTGCTTTTAGCTGATTACTTCTGTGCTTCTGTGTGCAGAAATACCTATTTCTGCTCACTGTACAATATTTTGATAGAAATGGGAGCATGTGCAAACAGAGCTAATGGAGGAGAATTTGGAGTCCTCATTAAACTATGGGCTAGAAGACCAAGAGGTAATACTAACCACATTTATCCAGGTCTGTCTGGAAATTTATAAAGTTTGGGGTCAGCAAAAAGGCTGAAAGTTTTAATTCTGAAGTCTGACTCAAACCTGCAGGCTGGAGCAATGGCAGCAAGATTGTGAGGGGCCTCAGCTCCTCTTCGTGAGTAGTGAGACATGCAGATCATTAAGTTGTGGAGGAACTTGTCTGCTCAAAAAGCACTGTCACTGCTCAGCAGCTGAGGCAAAGCAGCTGGTGACTAGTGAGAGTCGAGAGGAGATGGATCCAGCTCTCAAGGCTGTTGTGCTTATTAACTTAGACCACTCAGGTCTTAAAAGGATTGCTTGGGTGATGCATTCACCAAAATATGTTACTTCTGATTGATTGAGGAGTCTTCCTTTCCAGCACTCATGATGGCTGCAGGTAATGGAAACAAGGGCTCTTCTTCTCCATCAGCAACTGGGCTCAGAAGAGCCGTGATGATATATGCAAATATCTGCCTTATAGTTTAGGAACAGGGTAGGTGTGATCAGTAGATAGAGCATGGGAAATCAGAGGTGAGAGGATCTGAGTTCATATGCAGATTGTGTCACACTGTACTAACCACTGTGCTAAAAGATCCTGCGACAGATGATGACTGCTTCATGTAAAAGACAGAAGTGTGTAATGGTGAGCAAAGATGGGGGAGCCAGGACTTCTCCCAGGCAGTACCCAAAATCACTAGGATGAAATTTGCTTCCTCTTCCAGTTTCTCTGTGTGGCAATGAACCAAGAACCTCTTGGACTGTAGCTAAATGAACTGGTTCTGGATGTACTAGGGCCCAGCTTCAATGGATGAGTGGAGAGTACCTCTTGGTGGGGAGAACTCTGCTGGGACAGAAGCCTGAAGCCTTTCAGGCTGATGAGACTGTTGTTTCTAGCCAGTCTAAGTCATTCTGGTGTCCCTCCCATGGCAGGGAGGTTAGATATAGGTGATCTTTAAGGTCCCTTCCAACTGAAACTATTCTATGATTTTATACTCTAACCAAGGGAGCTTTAGGAAATGGGAGGCACAGCAAACAGAATGTAGTGCATCAGCTCCGGGATAGTCAAGTAGTTCGCAAGTTCACCAAAGTATTTAGAGAAACATTTTGTATTTAGATTGGGTTCATATGTGAGATGACAGGATGTAATATCCCATTTTTCATCGTATTTCATCAACTACTTCCCTGGCTCAACTTTGTTTTCATTTATGCTCTGCAGCTCTTGAAAATTATGCATTTATAATGATTAATTTTTTGCCTGTAAACACCTGTTAACGTATATGTTTATAAGTACGATATCCCTTGACTTTCAGAATGATCACAGAAACACACCAAGGGAGAGACATCTACTATTCACTTCATTCTACAATATCCTTTGTGCTTTCCAACACAGGCTCTGTTGCCCCAGGGAAAAGCCTGCCCTTGTGCGGAGAAGATGAATGGTGAATACGCATGTTTTCACCCAGGTCTATTAGAGGAAGGTTCATGTTTGAGGTTTGACCTGCAGCAAAGCTGTCATTTGGTAGTATCAATTGTGTGAACCCCTTTTGAGAACTTTGCTACTGATGTCACAAATTCACATCATGATAGTTTTACCATCTCCAGACATGTCCAAACTAACCATACAGAGCTTTCCCATTTTTTTGTTTCTAATGGCATTAAAAATCCTACATGTCTCAGTAATGAAGAATTCAAAACTGACAGGAATGTCCTAAATCTTCATCAAAGGAAGGGCTTGTATCCAAGCATGGGCTGCATTTCCACCCTGATATTTCTGCTTGAGGAGTGGTCCATAGCTGAGGTTGATGACACATTCACTACAGTATTTCTGGTAGAGAAGATATCAGTTTCTGAGGGCACTCTGACACCCTTCCTGTCATGTTTGTGTGAGGGAGGTATGCGTTTTTGAGGTTGGTCTCCCAACCTTCTCCCTGACATGGAGACTCGAGGAGGGATCCATATTGGAGGTTTTTGGCTAGACCAAGCTATCCCTGACACATTCACAGTGGGCAGGGGACATCATGTGCTAGAAGTGAGCTCCCCTTGCCCTGACAACCCTGCCAACTGGGTATTCCCAGCTTGCTATCCCTAGACCTTCAGCCAAGCAGCTTTGCGGCTTGGGACAAATCGCCCTCCTCCATGAAGTGGAGATAGTGAGACTGTCCCTTTGTTTGAAGCTGCTTGCAGGCTGATGGGCATCCTCAACATTTGACATGCTCTTCCTTGGGGAGGAGCAGTGGGCACTAAAGGAAGGGTATAGCTTCTTACTCTTTGCTTGAAGGAAGCTGGAAGTGATTTTTGCTGGTGTGGGAGTCCAGTGATCTCAGCGCATCTCACAGTATAGAGGAATGTGTTCTTGTTTTTCTTGCCATCCTACTCCTGCTGGGCAATGGAGGGCATGTTGTGGGGTCAGAGCACAGGGCTTGGGTCTGGAAAAGGGCAAGATGAGGTATTCTCAGCAGATATGCAAGAGCTGTGGGCCGGGGAATTTGGGGGAGAGTCTGCCTGTGCCACAGATGTTTTGGCAAACATTGCTGCTTTGGAGAAGCCTCAGAGACCCTTCGTCAGAAAAGCACTGTTGTTCTTATGACCCTGTTTTCAAGGTACTCCAGCACTTCCTACACCATAGTTCTTCTTTATTTTCTCCAGCTTACTCTTGCTTCTTTATATAACACAGCTTCTCGGTTTACAGCTTCTTAATGACCTTGAGGGTGGGGGGGTGCGCTGCATAAATACACAAGGATCAGCTCTCTGCAAAGCCAGCCATGTGTGTGTTTGCACACATGCTTGCAAGAAGCATGTTGTTTTTCTCACGGTGTTCCTGTGTTAAATATGGGTCACTAAGAAATGGCTGGTTTTCACGCAGATGCCCTAAGAGTTCAGCACAGCCAGGGTCTGAGGAAAGGCAAAGGAGAACTGCCTCACAAGAAATGGTGCAGGAAGCCACAACCAGGTCAACACTGGACACCCATGCTCTCCCTAATGTGTGGCTCAGTGGTCCCAGATGTGATAGCACAGCTGTGCTGCACGGCACAGGGCTAGGTTGCACGTCTCCTGGTCCTGATGTGCCTACTCTGCAGTATTAGGTCTTGAATACAAAACCAAGCTTGAGAGTAACTCTTGCACTGGGTTGCCTTTAAGTCAAGTAATCCTCAACAGCCACCTCAAAACAAGACCTGACAGCTGCCCTCTGAGCCATGGCACTGCCCAAAGCATCCTGTGGCTTCCAGAGCTGCTTCAGCCATGGCAGAGGAGCTCCTCGAATGCCTGCTGCCCACAGGTGTGGGAGAAATGTGCCCATCAGTCTTTAAAAGCTGGGGCATGTCTGTCCTCCTTAGTTCTTAGCTCATGAGTCCCCCACAGATGTTGATGGCTATGCTTGGGCTGGCACACAGCTTGTGTGCAGGGTATTAGAGGGCTAATTTTAGATCAGGGAATACAATAGTGATCCCAAAGGTCACTGGATGGGACCAAATCTGAGTTGGCCCTCAGGATGGTAGAAGCATTGTGTTCAGATCTGGTGGGTCTGATCGTGAAGGCTTTTCATTGCAGTTGTTTTCCTCCAGCCCAAACACCTTCCCTGCCCTAGGCCTTGCTGTCTTGGAGTGTCTCTTTTTTTGCCCAACAGGGAAGACTGTCCAGAAACTCCCTATCACCACGTGGTGGAAAGTACTGGGGGGAAACCATGTGGGAAACTGCAAAAGCAGTACTTCTTTTGAGATCTTGAAAGAAAGACACCAAGAAGTTCTGTTTTAAACTTCCTTCTGGGTCCTCAGGGTTTACCCATTGCTCTTCCTGGACTTTCTCCTGCTCGGTTATCCTCATATGTCCAAGCAAATTCAGGCTTGGTGAGTGGCACAGAGGGAAGTTTCTGGGGGAAATCCAAGTGGAAGCAAGGACTCAATAGCCTGTGTATCAAACTCTCTGATTCAGTAAGGAACTGATTTCTTATCTCGCACTGTTGAAATCAACTGAGTTGTTGCTATCAGATTTACTGGCAGTAAAGAGAGACTCTTTATCTATGAATAAATAGTGGCATATTCCTGAATGAGATTTACAGATCTGCTAAAAACTGGAATTCCCACTAACCTTGCAATAAAATATTCCTCTTTCCTCAACAAACATCTAAGGAATTCTGCAGGCTCTTCAGGATGATAACCTTTTCCTTTACCTTCCCCCGCCTTGGCAGTGCCTGTGCTGCTGGTCTGGGAAAGGTGATTTGTACATATATGCTCTCCTGGGAGTAGTCTCAATCAATCAGTGGCCAGACACAGATCCTTCCTAAACAATTCTAGCATGAGATAAGGTTGTTTTAATGTTCCTCTCCATAGAGCAGAGGAAAAGCTCTAAAGCAAGTGAAGATGAGTGATGGATATGAAAACAAATATCATAATGCTTATGTAAAGGCAGTATTTGGATGCATTATTTGAAGGGAAGCCTGAAGGGTGCAGTTTTAACTCCTTCAGGATCCTGTACCTCTGTATTAGGAAAAAAGCAGCTTCACCTATAAAAGCTTGAAAAGGCTATTACACATAGTGCTAAAGTTTAGCTTTTTTTAAATTGTGGAAAATAATAGTCATTTGAGGACTCTGTTTGGTACATTCTATACAAGCATTTCCCCAGAAACAGAACTGTAACAGCAAGAAGGCAATTCTTTTTTCATCTCATGACTAAAACAATGGTATCTAAATCCATACACAAGGGCCCAAGGTTAACTGCTTCTGGAGACACAGCAGTTGTTGTTTGCAATGAATTGCAAATAACTTGGGGAATCTTAATATTACTTCTGTGAGTTTTACTGCCTGTCTGTAGGCAGTTTTGTTAATTCAAGTTATTCTCCTTCTCTGGATGTTTAATAGAGCAAAACTAGGCATCCATTCAAGTATTCCTGCCTTGCTGCAAACCAAACAAATTCTTGGTTTTTTTTTAATTAATTCACTCAGAAGAGACAACCTTGAACTGTTTCAGTATTTAATCACTTGTAAAAGATATCTTGGTGGAAATGAGAAACCCCAGACCTGAGGGCTGGGTCCAGAACCAGAGGAAATGGTGTGTTCAGGGTCAGTCCCCTCCCCATGGGCAGCACTGAAATGTCACATGTGAGACTCCATCGTGGGCACTCCTGGGAATGCTCTCTTGCCATGGCATAAGTAGCTTTTGTTGCAGAGCTGGGTGCTGCCATGCCAAAGACATACCCAGCCTGGGAGGGTGCTGCAGCTGCTCCGAGATCCTGGCTAGCGCTGCAAGCACAGGATCCTCTCAAGGATGGCTTTTTTCCTTGCATAATCAATTTGAGATTTAGACCACAACTTGATATAGTCCCATGAAACTATTTTTTTTCTTGTGCCAAGGCTGAATTTGTTTTTGTGCTTTTTGATAGTGAAGTTATGAGCAAAAATCATATGGTTAACAAAAGAGGAAAAAAGAGATATTTTTTTCAGATAAAATAAAACTACAGAGAGGCATTTTACATGTGATGCCTAAAGGCTGTACATCTTCTCTTAGGGCCAGAGGCATTCCTGAGCTAGGTAGGATGCAGGACCAGAGCTGTGAACGTACTTCTGTTTTTAGGGCCATCATCTGCTGCTGGGCAGAGGCAGGTGGAAGGTTGGGCTGCAGGCTATGACATGGCAGGAGATGTATGGGATGAGTGGCATAAACTGTTTATCAACGCTTCCCCTCCATGCACTCTCCTGTCAGCTCTTTGTCCATCTCCCTTTACCACCAGGACCCAGTTTACCAGAGCCAGAAGAAGATGTCCTGATCCTTGTATCTTGTGCATCCTTCAGCAGTCATAAGCAATATTGCTTCCAAATGACAGATCATCCCTGAGCTTGCTGGGAGAACGTCTTACCATGGGCAAAGTGAGCCTGGCCTGGCCCTTTGGGTTGTTACTTCTCTACATGTGTCTCCTTAAAGACAGCATGTAATCCTGGAGTACAGTCTCTGTTTCAGAGGGTGACTAATAGCTGCTTAGTGAGAACACACACAGAGTGGATTCAGCCTTGACACCACTGAGGGCCAGAGGCTCTGTGGGCTTTCTAGTGCTTTGGAGGGCTGAAGGCCCATTCATTTAAAGAGCTCTTGAGATGAAAGCATGTGCATTGCATTCTTGTGCTCTAATCAGTGATTTGAGGGGTAGGCGATGGTCCACGTGTGCAAATGACGTGCTTTTGGAGATAAAACCACTGGCTTTTTTGGCCTTGCTCCTCCTAATGAGTCCCTGATGATTAATTCCATGATTGACTCTTATCTACTCAATGGGCTTCTGTTTATAGCACAATTCCTCCAGGAAATATTTTTTCCCCATGTTCTGGAAAAAGTATTGTAAAGTGGTGCTTTCTCTCTCTCAGGAAATGATCCCCTCCAGTTTTTGTCTTGTTCAGGATGCCACGCTCTTACAATTACCTTGATTTTTTTTTTTTAATGACAATTCTGGGATGAATGTCAGCAGAAAGCACTGTTTGATAAGTGCACTTGAAAGTGAGATAAGGTCCTGGATATTCTCCTTGCTGCTGGCCCTGTGGGCCACTGAAGGTGCTGCTCCTAGTTGTAGGTTGACATCTGAAGGTAAAATAGCCCCTAAGGCTGGTAATGGTCCTGTGGTCCCTTGCATCACTGCAGCCCTAGAGAGCTACAGTGTTGGTGTCAGCATACGTTATAAGCCTTGTGGCTCAGGCCACCGATGCATTTCTCCTGTGTCTGTGTGATCATGAATTGCTACTGAAAGGTACTGAGCACATCTGTCCTGATCACTGAGCAGGACCTCAGCGCTTCAGCCCCATTAGCATAAGCAGCAGTTTTACTGCCTCTAACTTGCATCTACTTGCTGGAGCAGCAGCTTGTTTCTCTGCACCTGACCAGAGGAGCTTATTCCTTCCCTTTAGCAGCCATGTTTTAAATGACTGGAAGATGATTATTGTGTCTGTAGTGTGTGCCTTCCCTGAAAGTACATTTTTAGTCCATAGCCAGAAATAAGAAGGCCACTGCTCTGCACTGACAAGTGTTAAACACACCTCTCTTTTCCCGTGAATACAGTTTGTGGGATCATTTCTGTTTTCTAAGCTTTCTTCTGAATATAACCTTCTTTCTCCCAACTGCAGTTTGCCAGTTCTGAGTGCAGCTAGTTGGTGGCTTGGAAAGATGTATAATCACTCCTTTCTGCCTTCTGGCTTGATTTGCCTTTTCTGCACTTGTGTAACACTGTTCACAAAAAAAAAAAAAAAAAGTGATTTTGTCTTGATGCCGATCTCGTCATAGTCTTGGGACTGAAGGCATAATCCTCCATCCTGTAATGCAGCTCATGGCAGCTCCCCAGCCCCACATTCATTACAGAGCTCAGGCTACAGGCCTGCTTGTGTTGCCAAGGCACAATTTCATTCATGGCTAAACGTAAGCTATGCCTGCTCAGGTATACAGGGACTTAGGTGCTCATCTTTGATCTGCCACTTTTTCTGCCTCATTTAGCAAGGGGTATAATCTCTGTGCAGCTAATGGCCTTAAACAGGCATTTTGAGAATCATCAGCTAGTATCAAGATGACAAAAAAACCTACAAGATCCTTTTCCTAGAGGTTTCTCTGCTTGCTTTTCTCCTGTTCTGGAATAATATATTTGAATGATTTGATATGATTTTATAAATATAAAGGGAAAGTGCTACATTGGAAGAATATTAGAGTATAAATATAGTATGGTATTATATAGAGTAATATTAGAGTATATATAGTTATTTTGCACTGCTGTATGCGACTGAGATGAATACAAGGAGGCAAAGTTCACATTTGCTCAGTGTCCTGTGGGACCAGTTGTGTGGCTGTGAGAGTAGAGAAAGTTTTTGCAGTACTTTGAAAGTTAATATTAATCCATTTTTGCCACACATTAATTGACAACAGTCTTTAGCTTTTCCCAATGCACTTTTATTATTGTAATAGTAATAGCAAATAGTTTAAACATGCTAACACGGGTTTACCAAAGGCAGGTCTTCCCAAACTAACCTGATTACCTTCTAAGACAAAGTGACCTGCCTACTGGATGAGGGAAAGGCTGTGGATGTGGTCTTCCTGGACTTCAGCAAAGCCTTTGACACAGTTTCTCACAGCATTCTGCTATGGAAACTGTCAGCCTCTGGCCTGGACAGGTGCATACTCTCTTGGGTGGAAAACTGGTTGGATGGCTGGGCCCAGAGAGTGGTGGTAAATGGTGTTAAATGCAGCTGGAGGCCAGTGACAAGTGGGGTTCCCCAGGGCTCAGTGCTGGGACCAGCCCTCTTCAATGTCTTCATCAATGACCTGGATGAAGGCATTGAGTGTACCCTTAGCAAGTTTGCAGGCGACACTAAGCTGGGCAGAAGTGTTGATCTGCTGGAGTGTAGGGAGGCTCTACAAAGCCTACAAAGGGATCTAAACAGGCTGGACCACTGAGCTGAGTCCAATGGCATGAGGTTTAGCACGGCCAAATGCCGGGTCCTGCACTTGGGGCACAACAACCCTATGCAGAGCTACACACTAGGAGAAGTCTGGCTAGAAAGATGCCAGGAGGAGAGGGACCTGGGGGTGTTGGTCGACAGCCAACTGAACATGAGCCAGCAGTGTACCCAAGTGGCCAAGAAGGCCAATGGCATCCTGGCTTGTATCAGAAGTGGTGTGACCAGCAGGTCCCGGGAGGTGATTTGTCCTCTGTACTCCGCACTGGTGAGACCGCTCCTTGAATCCTGCGTTCAGTTCTGGGCCCCTCACCACAAGAAGGACGTTGAGGCTCTGGAGCGAGTCCAGAGAAGAACAACAAAGCTGGTGAAGGGGCTGGAGAACAGGCCCTATGAGGAACGGCTGAGAGAGCTGGGGTTGTTTAGCCTGGAGAAGAGGAGGCTGAGGGGAGACCTCATTACTCTCTACAACTACCTGAAAGGAGGTTGTGGAGAGGAGGGAGGTTGCCTCTTCTCCCAAGTGACAGGGGACAGGACAAGAGGGAATGGCCTCAAGGTCCGCCAGGGGAGATTTAGGCTAGAGATTAGGAGGACGTTTTTTCACACACAGGGTCATTGGGCATTGGCAGAGGCTGCCTAGGGAGGTGGTTGGTTCACCTTCCCTGGAGGTGTTTAAGGCACGGGTAGATGAGGTCCTGAGGGACATGGTTTAATGTTTGATAGGAATGGTTGGACTTGATGATCCGGTGGGTCTCTTCCAACCTGGTGATTCTATGATTCTATATCCAATAAATGCTCCAGTAATCTGACTGATGTCTTTGATAGGTTTTATGGGAGAGGTGGGCCAGTCCCAGTGCTAGCATTGTGTCACCATTAGCAGTATCACATAAAAATGTCTTTAATGGGTGGAAGTGCACTGTGATGCTAAGCAGAGCTCTCCTGTATCAGCCTAGGAAAACGAAATTACAAGCCTCGGTGTTGTAAATCCAACCCTGTCAAGATTTCCCTGAGAAATTTACAAAATACAGAAGATAAATGTTTGCTGAACACCAGTGCTTAGGAGAACTCTGATATGTCATTACCAAAGTAGTCAAAATGAAAACTAGTATAGCTTTACTTTTCTGCCGTGTCTGAGATAATAACATCTCTTTTTTATATCCCAGTCATGTTTGCTGGGTGGTGTCAGGACACAGCCCAGCTCATAAAGTGGATATAATATCGTAATCCATTTCTTACTGAACATCCCTAATATTTTAATCCAATTGAGAGCTCTTTGCTGAAAGTAACACAATAGGGAGATAAATGTTATAATGCTACTGCACTAAAAGGCTTTTTCTGAAATATTTTGACTGACTGATTAGCCTCCTCAGCTCAGGGACAGCCTCCTATGCTTTCACTGCAATGTCTTGATATGGATCCTTTGTTTCTTGGAGAGAATCTGTTTTCCACATCTTAAAGCAGCATAGTTCTTCACTTGCCTTGCAAAATAATTAACAGTTGAGTGTAAGGGCCTGAAACTTAAATTTTGCCTAAGCTAGCATTTGCACAGCAGACTGAGCACCTATGCTTGTGGTGGGGGCACAGGCTGAAGCAGTTAGTGACTGTTAGCCCAGCTCCTGCTTTCCCTTTTGCATCCAGAGCTGATGCCCATGATGAGTGCCAGCCCAAGCAGCCAAGCTCCTTGCATGGGCATCAGCGCTGGCAGAGCCTGGAGAGGAGCAAGGAGCTGAAGATGGTGCCTCTCCCCATAAACCCTCCCAGCCCTTCCCTGTGGAGGGATCACTGCAGGCTGGTGATGCTCTCACAGGCAGTTTGGAGCTTTTCCATCTATAGTGGTGATGAAAAGAGTGGTAATTTGCTTTCAGGAAAAGCCAATTTTACCAAGCAAAATTGCTTAAACTACGGTACCTGAAGGCTAGTCGCTCATGGCAAATCCCAGCCCATAGTCCGTCCCTTGAACACAGAGTACTGGAAGCAATAATTTTCACCCCAAACCAGAAACAAACAATATTGTGAAACAGCAGAGACCTCCGAAACAAAAGAAAAAAAAAATCTGCCACCACCCACACAGTGCTGTGAGCTGTGCCAGATCTTCCCCTCACCGCTCCTTCCCTAAAACTCAGCATTCACCCCTGAGAAGATAAATCTGGAGAGAATTTGGCTTTTCCGGTTGCTTGGATACTTTTGAGAAAGCCTTGTTCACTGGAGGATATATCTGCACTTGGTATATTAGGACCTCCTGGGTAAAGAGTGAGCTGTGTCTCCTGGTGGGGAATGTAGCTCTGTTGTGAGGGAAGGAATAGGGGTGATGGTGGAAATGACAGGGAAACAGCAAACCAAGGTAGTTAACAGGGTAATAAGTGAGCCCCTTGGCACTTTCCTACAAGAGCAACATATTTCACAATAAAAGCTCTGGGAGGCCTTTTTTCCTCTTTTATTGGAATGTAAAATGTGGTTCTAATCAACACTGCATGTCTCACAGAAGACAGTTGGACAGCAGCAGCCCTTTTGGGGGTGTATAGCCTTTCCTGTCTCCTTGCTCCTGTGTCTCTGGCAGCTGCTCTTGCAGCCCTGATTTGGGGGGCAACCCTGCTTCCCTGCCCTGCTTCTCCCTCTCCACTTGCATGGCTACTGGGACAGGATGGAGATTGAATTGTAGTCTCTCCCTGATAGGTTTAACCTTAAACTGGTTTGTGGTTTGCTCCAGAGCAAGCAGCAGAAGCACAGCAGTTCCCAGAGGAAGTAGGTTGTGCTCCTGCTGCTAGCTCACAGGATACCAGGCTGCAGGATTTGAGTGTCCCAGGAGAGTCTGTGACAAAAGGCAAGTCATTGTGCCCAGCTTTCCTCCCTGACTTCAGGGTAGCAGCTTGCTTATATTAGAAAATGGAAGCCTTATCTAATCCCAGGCCAGTCAGCCAGAGTCTGAGGTAAGGCAGCTGCTTTGTGGAGAGACTGCCAGTAAAATAATAAGACTGAAAACCAAGCATACATTTAATGCGACTGGGAAAATTCCTGTGCCAGAGACACCTTGCATGAGATGCTTGGATAAAAGGTGCTAACAGGCAGAGGGAAATTTCTCATGTACCAAAACTTTGGCTTTGTGGCATGCCTCAAATCCTGTGCTTCTCTGAAAATCCAGTCTTACATGTCTCAGATTGAGGATGCCAGAGTTGAAATCCCCCTTCTCATTTCTTTTCTGAAGTCAATGCTTTTGACATGAAATGTAAATCTCTCAGTGCTGATACCCTGTCCCTCTACTGAGTTGGGGACTGTAGTTCACACACCTGTGAAGGGATGTAATCCAGGTCTACCTTCCTGCACCAGGACGTTGAAGAGGAGCTCCCAGATGTTCCTGAACTCTGCACACTTACTGGGAATTGCAGATAATATTTTACTTCTCCTTCTGCATAGCAAATGAAGAGAGTCGCACAGACGAGGTTTTGCAGGAATTGTCATGTATTGTATTGAAGAAAGATGCAGGGCAGAAAATTTATCCCTGGGCTTCCAGCCTCAGAGTCTGAATTTATACCCTATTTTTCAAAGCCATCTTGAGAAAATCACCTTAACTTGACTGTGGAGTCAGCAAGCCCACCTTACAAAATTTTCCATATGATGAATGTGAATTAAAGGTGCAATCTGTGTTCAAGGCCATGCCATATCCACATCTATCACATTAATTGATAGATAGTAAACATGTCTCTGTACAGAGTCTTGGATTCATTCCTGCAGAGGGCAACCTAAAGGACAGATTGGATTAAATACAATTAGATTTGTACGTCTGTAGGTTGCTTGATGTCTCTTTTAGTCTCTCCTACAGATGCTGGATGTAATGCTTTGGATCCCTCAGACAGTTAAACCAGTGGTGCTTCATGCCAATGGGGTCATACTTTTTTACACCAGATAAGGATCTAATCCACAGCACTATGTCTGTCCACCTCACATTAGCATACTGCAGTCAGATTTTACCAGATTTGTTGAAAGACATTTTAACAAGCCAGAAAATGGACTAGGGGCATGGTGACCCTTTTTCCTGGGGCAAGAAGGATTTGGAGCCTCCTTCCCCACGGCATCTCTGTTCCCGACATTTCTGCTCACACTGAGAGGGTGTGATGATACAAAACATCTTCAGTCCAGCATGAGTTTTACAAGCCAGCCCATGTGTGAGGAAAATCTACTGGAACATTAGAAAGGACGAGGGCTACAGTGCCCATTCTGGAGTCCAGAGTGGTCTGTGCACTGCATATCCTGGCTGTGGGGTTTGGTTACCTTCCAAGGTTTTCCTCCCTACCCAGGCAGTGGTCTGTGGCATCAGGTCACAATGTCTTTGTGTAATGACAGCAGGTTCACCAGGGAGGAAATAAGTCTTGGGCACTACCACATCCCTGCCGAAACTCTGCCCCCACAGTTGCTCAGGGACACTGATGAAGGAGGCTTTTGCTCTCCTGCTGTATAATTTATGCAACACACAGCCCAAACCTTAATATAGCTCTGAGTGAACTCCTTTTGGTTTTCTCCTGTTCTCTGAGTAGAGATTCAGTCTCAGACTAAACAACAGAGCAGCCTCCAGGCAGTAAAAGCTGTATTTTGAGTGCAGGGTGAATGCAGAGTTTGGACTGGAGTTGCTGCTCAGGGGCTTTTGCTGGAGGTCAGTGTCTTGGCATGTGCATTGCCTTTGGTTTCTGAACCAGGGTAGCAAGTTCAGAAAATAACTTCTTTTCCCACAGCAGTCAGTTTTGTTTGCAGAGGAGCAAGATAGGGTAGCAGTTTTTGGATCATGCTCTAGAGGTGGCATAGGAAGAGGGACAATGCTGCCTGGTGGTTTAATTGTGTTTCAAAGGCAGCTGATGATCACAGGGACATCTATGTCAGTGAAGAGTGTGCTGCCATCCCTGCTATCTGGACTGTCCAGCACCCGGTAACCTTGCCGAAGAATTGCCGCTCTCCTGGTGCGCCCTAACCCCCGGAGTGTAAGGATCGCTTGGATGTGCTTCTTCCTGCAGAAACCAAACAAGACATGGCTCAGTTCTGGGAAGCAAAACCAAACCTGAGATAAGAAAGCAACAACCACTCTGGAGATAGAACAAGGCTATAGCAAAGCACAGGAGAACGTGGAAGGAGCCACCAAGATGGGAGTCTGCAGCCTTTGAAATCAAAGAGCATCAGCTTCCACCAAGCCACCAGGACAGGAGTCTGCAAGCTTTGGAGCCAGCAAGCATCAGCTCCCACTATCTTGTGCAGGTGGGACAGTCTGCTGCTGCTGGTGCTTTAGGAATTTCCTCCTCCACCTCCATACACATGTAACTACTTTTGCAAGTTTACCTGACAGGCTGCAGACCTTTTATTTAATGATTACTTTGAGGTGAGTAATAGAAGTGCTAGTATTTAGGAAGCTAACAGGCACTAATTAGATGAGAGATAGGAAAGCCAACTTGGAAACATACACTGGTTCCAGTAATCTTGATATATACAAAGTCAGTAATGTCTCTGAGAGCTCAGAGGAAGAATTAACAGAGACCTGAACAGGAAGCAATGCAGGCCCAGGAGGTTCCGCCTTGTTTTCCAAACTTAATTGTGAAAAATACTATTCAATAACAGAAAGTCAGGAAGTAGGTCAACCAAGAGGATGAGCCTTAAAACCTGGCTTGAGTTTAAGGCTACTGATGAAAAAGTATCTCAAATCATAGCCTTGTAAATGACTTTTCTGCTTGGAAAATTATTTTCAAATAGCTGACTAACCATCGTTTACTTCTGACATCCTTCCCAGAACAGGCACTGCCTCCTTTGTCAGCTTAGTCTGGGCACTGGGATTAAGGGTTTTGGTTTTCAGGGTTTTTTTAGGATAGATATGTTCACCCAGGAAATTGCTCAAGAACAATAACTCTTTTTCATGTTTGTGTCTTGAATTTCCCTGTATGGACAAGCCCAAACCGAAACATATCTGACTCGAGTTATATATGCTTGTGAAAAATGTAGAACCTCAGCATTGGGGAGAAAAAAATATACTTAATGTAATTTTTTTTCTTAATATTTGAGGGTTCATTTCAGTCTTCTGAGCAATCTATTAAATTTGTAGTTTATTTTAATTATATAAATGTCATCCAGCAGGAACTTTGTAACCCAGTTCAAAGACCTTCAATCTTTTTCTGAAATTACTCTAATGACATGGAATCTTTTGCAAGCTGTAGCAATGATACTCCTTCTCACTGGTTGTTAGAAGAGATATAGAAGAGGAGTTAACTTGTGATACGCAGCTGCTCACCACTTTGTTTGTTTACTTTTCTAGTAGCCTTAAATTCTGCAGATGCTGCTTTGGAACAGCAAATGGAAAGTACAAAAGAAAGAATCTGTAATCTACTCCAAAGTGTGGTCAACATCTACTGCACTTTGAAATGTGAGTATGAGAACAGGAGACAAACTCTTTGCTGCAAAGCTGGAGCTGGTAAATTGGCAAGCTGGGCTAATACTGGTCATGCACTGAAAAACTACATGGAGTTTTACAGAGAAACAAGATACATTTTGAGCAATAAAATGTCATCCAGTGATAGGGCACAAGGGATTAGTTCAAAGCCACGTCAAGGGATGTATAGACTTAATGAATCATTTGTTTACTGAGAAGTTGGTCAAACACTGGAACAGGTTTTCTAGAGAGGTGGTTGATTCCCCCTAGCTTGTCAATATTTAAAAGGCATATGGACAATGCCCTTAATAACATGCTTTAACTTTTTGAGTTAAAGTGAAGTGGTCCTTTCCACCAAAATATTCTATTCTACTCTAGTCTAGTCTAGTCTAATATAGTCTAGTCTTATCTCATCTATAAAGGCTTTCAAAGTAATTTGGGTACATCATAAGATCCAGAATACAAGGGAAAAAAATAGAAAGGATGCTGCCATAAAGGGAGAAAATAAGGTGATATTCCCCCTGTTGTTGGCACCTTGACTACTAACACATGGCTAACAATAGAGAAGAGAAGCTGAAGAGCTTGACCAAGCCATGGATGAATTCATGCTGTTTGCGATGGAGCCCAGCAGTTCTGGAGTCTGCTGTTTCATGTACCTGATATCTGGATAATCCTGACACAGGTCCTTGACATACTCCTTGATCTTGTCTTTTTTCTTCTCCCCAATAATGTTGGCAATGTGATGTATGGCAGGAAGCAGCCAGTCGGAGTCAGAGCCCTGAGAACAAGGATATACAAGGACATCAGGGGGAGTGGAGCATCTGCAAAATGCTCTTTACTTGCATCACAGAGCATGACAGCTGGTTGTTTTCACTGGTATAAGAAAGTACTGCTGCAGGCAGGACAGGCTGCTCTCGGGCAGGCAGTGTGCAGCCAGGGCCTCAGCAGGGTGCTGGTCAAGGTAGCACTGGGTGGCAATGGCAAGGCATCTCTGAGAGCTCTACTGAGACCTGACTCCACACTCCCCAATGCTCACAAGCACCCCAGCCAAGTGGACCCTGGGCAGGGCATTATGACTGTGATCTGGCACAGCAGCAGACCAGAGTGTCTACCAGTGACTTCACCTCCTATGGTCTAATAAGTTTTGTGTAGCTCATCTCTGAGAAGAATCTGCTGGAGTGGGATTTATTGCCTGACTTTCTGCAAAATCCAATGAATTCAACCTTGGCTTCCCTGAAAATCCCAGACTGATGTTGCCTAGTGACAAAAAAAAGCAAACAGCTACAATTTGCTCACCATCACCCAAGCAGACCATATGCCTGGATGAACCTTCTCAATGGACTCATCTCCATGACCTGTTCCTAGGGCAAGGATTCTTGGGAGACAAGGTGAATCCCATGGCCCAAGGGAACAGGCTCAGGAAGAAGTTGCCATGGGATGAGTGGGATCCTACAGAACATGAGCCACCCTGTGCAAAGTGCCTGTGCATCTGGGAGTGTGTTACAACACCAGGTGCTGCAATTAGAGAGCCACTAGCTGAGGGCACACAAGTCACGACTGCAGAGTAGCC
The DNA here is from genome assembly GCA_033558105.1 of Coccyzus lansbergi. NCBI lineage: Eukaryota > Metazoa > Chordata > Aves > Cuculiformes > Coccyzidae > Coccyzus > Coccyzus lansbergi. Next base: position 523,231 of record JAUMJK010000634.1, on the reverse strand, counting down.
ATGGGGCTGGAAGGCCATGCCATGAACCTGCAGTAACCATCTTGCTTGCTCTCGTAAGCACTATCAAATTTCTTCAGGCTTGCCCTCCTTGAAAAACCTGCTGCCTCAGTTCGCAGGAAGCCAAGCAGGGATATTGCACTTCTGGGAATGGGGCAGCTAGGGAATGCCAGAAAGGAACTCACATACCTGATCAATGAGTGTATTATTAAGGATTCTGGCTTCCTGGTTCATCTTTTCACTCACTTGCTGCCGTGTCTCCCCGTTCATTTGCCGTCTGGTTTTGATGACCTGTGTGATGTATTGCTTCACCATGTACGTATGAATATCACGCAAAAGCTCCTGATTAAAAAAAAAAAAAAATCTCATGTTTTTTTCCTGTGGCTCCTATGCAAGGTCACAACAGTGAGAGAGTGGGTTCTTCAGCATCAGCCAAGGGCATATAGGAGGTGATACACAAAGGCAGCAAACTATCAACACGTGCTGCCCCGGCCAGCCATGCTGAAGGGAATTGATGGCTCACAGACTCTTGCTCCAACACAGAGCAGTGGTAGTGCCCAGGGGTGTAGAATCCTAGAATCATTAGGTTGGAAAAGACCTTTGAGATCATAAATTCCAACTGTACCTGCCCAATGCCATGGAAATACTTCTCATCTTGAAATGGTCCATGATTTTGTGTTGGCAGTTTGGCTCCTTGGTAGCAAAAGGGGATATTTAGGGTTGTTTTAAAAGTAGGTTTTGATGGTGCTTGCAGTTTTTAAATATTGAGTTGTTGTCAGTTGTAATGATAACCCAGTTATTTCACAACTCCATAGATGTGAAAGGAACATGTAAGACTGTGACACGTGGAATTACAATGTTCAGTGATAACATTCACGGAAGCTTTTTGTTCCTCTTTAAAGAAATCAGTTCCTGTATTTAAGCTGTATTTTAAGCGGAAAGGAAAATTGTTGCTTTTTCTCACATGAAAGTACAGCAATACCTGAACTCCTAGACTTCATCAGTCCCCACATTTATAAACAGACATCACAGCTACAGAAGTGTCCAGCCCACAGCCTGCAAATGACAGTGGGAACCCCCAGCATCACCGTGCCTGTGTGTGGGACCAGCTGCCTACCTGCCCTGTGGGATCCCTCATATGCTGCAGGTGCTTGGAGAACTGTGAGACTGCCAGCGCCAGCGAGTCCGGCCTTTCCGTCGCCAAAATCCAGTCCTTGGTCATGATTTTCTTAAGGAGTGGCTGAAAAAAGACCAACTCATTGATGGTACCAGTAATATTCAGGCTAGCTGAAAGCACCCAGCTGACTGCCTGCCTGGGAGGCTTGAACAGAAAGCACAGAGCGCTGATGGTGCATCTACTGTGTGTGAATGCACATCAGGAGTTAGGCACCAGGAGCACAGAGCCAGTTGTGTTTCTCTCTCCACCCCAGGGAATTCAGACCTGAGGTTTTCTTTCTGCTCATTGCTCTGGTGTGGTGGTGGAGGAATATCAATTGGGAGCATCCCAAACTTGATGCCCAGTGGCCAGTGATGCCTCTGTTTCCTACCTGCCCTGGGTACACGGGGCTCTGACCAAATCTCTCCAGTAGGTTAGTTCCCTTGCCAGGTCCCTAGAGATAATGTGCCTCTACGTGTAATAGAAACACAGCAATATTTACTAAAAGCTCCTGATGGCACCTGGAAGAGACTCCCCTAAGGGCCATGTTCAAAATATCCTTTGTACAGCACATCCTCTTTGAACTTCTCTTAGGCCTCAAGATCTCACTCTAGATTCCTGGCAATATCCTTCCCATTTTTTTTCCCTACTTGCGTCCTCCTGCTGAGCTCCCAGCCTGCTGGAGGGGTGTTTAGAAATGCTTTGCCTCAGCCACTCTCAGTTCTCACGGCATTTCAGCTCTCTTGCTCAATTCCTTGGCTTGATTCCTTCCTTGCTTGCTTTCCCCTTAGCCTCTGAGACAAGCTCTGCAGTCACTGGAAAGTCCCCTTGGCCAGGCAGGCTTGGCTTACATTGGAGCAGTTGCATGACTCTCTTGATTTCTGAAGGATATAATCGGTGACTGAGAAAGTGAATGATGATAAGTGAAAAGGGGTGGCACCAAAGGATTCATTTTCCCCATCTCTCATATGGTACCAAGTATAGCTAGTGCACCCAATCAAACTGTGAAGAGAACACCCCCATCTACAGCACATGGGAAGCACAAACTGCATTGCAGCACGTCTCTTTCTAGGCCTCTTAACAGAAGTTAAGCTGGTACCACAGCTTTATGAGCCAGTACCAGAAATTTATTATCCTCAGGCTGAAAGAATCAGTCTTTCTTCACCATGGAAACAGTCTGGAAACATCAACTCTACCAGAATGAATTCTGCCTTGTCTGAATAAAAGTTGATAACAAACCATGATGGCAGATCTATGAATAGGTAAGAGAAAATCAAAGTACTGAAAAATACAAATGTTTTGATTGAAGGAATAAGGTTCCATTGGTGATATCCAGATGGCTTCCTTGGGGCTTCACTACAGATGAGGATTCCTTCCACACACTGTTTTGCCCAAGATGCTAGAAGCCACTACATGCCCTTTTATTTTGGTTTCCATTGCACTAAAATAAATAGCTTGACAAATATATCATGGTTCATGGTGAAAACTTTGAGGATGCTGTAAGTTAGCACTTTAAGTTAAGGATTATTTGTACCAATATTAGGCACGATGCATTTCGGAGGGACCATAATGTCATGCATCACAAAAGGAAGTCTAGGTGGTGAGATGGGGAAAGGGAAATGGACTCCAGCTTCTTCAGTGCTCCTACACATGCCCCTTACATGTAAGGAATAATGTTGTCAAGATCCTCTTACCTGTGCTTTTGTTCTTAATTTGCTTAAAAATATATTTGTGAAGTTCCTTGTCACAGCTGCCAAAATCTTCTGTAGGTCGTCAGTGTTGACTTTAAATACTGTTTCTAACCCTGACCTAGAGAAAGAGAGAGATAACACCAGTGGTTTCATATTAAAATGTAAACTCTTACACTTCCCTAAGCATTTTGGTCAGACTGACATCTTGAGCATTATTTTGAAATAAATTTGTGCCCCATACTTCCTTTTAGAAACACTTTATCGGTCAAAATAGTGAGTCTTTTTTGCACAATCCTACTGAACGAAAATTAATCACAGCTGAGTAACTGTACTTAAAAAAACCCCACCTATTTCCTCATCAGGTGGGATGGTTAAATCAATGTGTAGCAATTGCGTAGGCTGGTTACTTTTTCACTTGAGCAACACTTCTGCTAAATAATCTGCAGGTACCTGAGAAAGCACCAAGGCTCCAGAGAAGGGAAAGCTGTTGATCCTGTGTCCCCCAGAGCCCAACTGACTCACTCCATACAGCATCTATCTGCATCACTAGGATGGTGAACTATGGAAACCTGTGGAATTTCCAGTGGACAGCGTGTACTTCTGCAAGGTTTCATGCTAGCAAGGAAAAAAACACAGTTTCTAAGAGGCTAATGAAATCAATGTGTGGGCTTTGGGGCATTGAAAGCTCCTGGCTTTCTTCTCACTTTCCGTCCCTACCTTGGGGGGAACTGAGGCAGCACCGCCAAAAAGCTAATGGTCTAGAGATTCCCTGGTTGGGTAGCGTGGGGGGTTCCTGCCACTGCCCGAGAACTAGTTTAGATCTCCAAGGCTGCCCAGGAGAAGCATCCCTTCCACCCCAGCCTGCGGGTCAGGTCCATAATTCCTGCTGAACACCTGAAGTCTGCATCCCGCATCCACAAAATCATGCACCAGGGCACCTACCTCTACTTAGCAACTCATCACCCCAAGATGGCAAATATTTACCTCAATGCAGAAATAAACCCAATGGAACCAATCCACCACTCAAATCCCTGAGAGCTCCCTGTCTGGGTCTGGCTTCTCCCTTTACCATCTCTCCAGCCGCCTGCAGGGAAGTGGGGAGCAGTATTCCACCAGGGCAGAAGGAGAAAGAGAAATCCAGCTCGTCTGTGTGGTTACTATCGCTGGAGAGACCATGCCATCTAGAGACTCGTAGTGCTCACTGCGGCTGGAGCTGTCAGCTCCTGTGAGACTCTGCAAAGTGAAATACTCTGCATCCACTGAATAATCCTCAGCATATAGCATCCCTGCTGCATGGGGGGAGTACCTCTCTCCTGAAGGTACTTGAGTAGTCAGAGCTGGTGGGCATACGTGCTTATCAGGAGCCTTTCCAATGAATGGCTTTAAATAACTAATTAACACATGCAAAGCTCTAGAAGTTCCTCCTGCCAGCAGCTGTGGCAGGGGTTTATTTGCAGGTTTGAGTGCTTTCTTAGAGTTTCCTCCAGCCCATCACCAAAAGCAGCTGTCAGACCGTGTTGCTGGCTTTCTTCTGCTAATCTCCAGAAAAAAAAAAAAAAAAAAACCCAATGAAAAAAACCAGCCTTCTCTGAGGCTGAAAAAGATGGACTAAGTTACAAGTCACCAACCTGGTGATTCTATGATTCTATGAAAAATTAGTTCAAAGCTTTCGTGCAAGCATTGGGTCCATTCCCACAACAAATGCATCCCCACCTCTGTCTTTTCACCCTTTTGACCCAGTGAATTGACTTTTTACTGCATCTCTTGGGGAACATCCCTTTCATGAGGTACGGAAGGGAGTGCTTACTGGGCACTCCAGGAGAACTTGGTCTCTCCTTTCTGGATGCTGCCAACCTCAAAGACACCAGCAATGTGGCAGCTCAGCTCAGGGGGAGTAGACTTACACCAGGTCATAGAAGCTGTTGATGTAGGCAGCAAAATAGGGTACAAAGACAGAGCTGTCCTGGGCAGTGCTCCAAGCCACAAACTCCTCTCCAAACCTGCAGGAGAAGACACACAGATAATGCTAACAGCAAGGAGATGGAGAATGGCTCATCTTCTGTGTACACTGCACTGTTAGGAGACACTGGTAGCTGGCCCAACCCAACTCCTCTGTATGTGGACGTGTTTTCAACAGTTGTCATAACATGCGTGTGCATTGGAGGGGAATTGATGGCAGATAATTACAGGTTCAGGGTGCGCTTGCCCGAGCCAGTATAGAGCGCTTTTGGAGAGATGCCAGTGATCTCAGCATGCCGAATTTCTGACTTTTCTTCATGCTGAGGGATTAGTTGCAGCCATGGTACTCAGATTTATCAGTCTGGCCCTTCATTTCTCTGGCTTTTGGGGTGATACAACATTTGAACTCTTAAGCACACAAGGAAGGATTTTACCTCAGGGCTGAATTTACAACAGAAGGAGAATGGGAACAGGGCAGCACACGCGCATTTTCCCCCTGTAACCTCAGTGTGGTGTGTTAGTTAGCTGTCTTCTGTGTAGCACAGCTTTTAACATTACCGCTGTTTTGCAGTTGGGTTTGCACTGCTGGCAGGATTATGCTGCTCAGGCAGGCTCTGCCTGGTGGTTCCATTCTTTATCAAGGTAGAGGAGGCTGCTTGGGTTGGCTTCAGAGTGTGTTTAAGAAAAAGCTTAAGTTTCAGTGACCTTTTCACCTGGGAGCCTTCGCTGCCCTGGCTTGCATTTTACACCAATTTTGTTTAAATGAAAAGAAAAGGAAAAAAAAGCAAAAATAATTTTAAGAAGAGAACAAAGAAAAAATAAGCAAAGAAGAGATAAAAAAGAAAAAAAGGGGGAAAAAAGAGAAAAAGAATGGAATATCAGTACTACATTTCTCCCTAAAAATCCAGGCGTACTTCAAAGTCAAATAGCTGGTTTGAACTACCCTGCTCACTCAGGTTATTGAAAATAAGTGCAGATTGCTGGGCTATTAGAGATGAGGGGTTAGGAAGGAAAGCATTGCCTCTCGCACGCTTTGGACACCTGCTGTGCCTGGGGTTCACAATCTGTGAAAGCAGCACTCAGCCTTCCACCCTCACTCCTACAAAATGTCTATTAGCAAACTTCCCACTCAATGCCTGCCAGAGATGGGAAACTTCAAAGGTTAACATGAAATTATTTTCAGTTGTACTGGAAGTTGAATAATGCCGAATGGCCTTTCTCCTCTGTGGACTCTGGCTCTGGTGAGTGGTCATGATGACCTGAAATACAGCCACGTTGATGGGGAGGGACAGTACCTTGTTGTGCCGTGACCCTCTGCGAGGGAAATAAGATCTGAGGCCATAACTTGGGGACTACCAAGCAGAAAAGTATTATTTCAGCAAAGGGACATGGTCCTGTGTCCTTTGGACACTGGATGAATTTTTAAAAGACTCAGAAGGAAGCTCAGCTATATGTCTTTCCTGGCTGTAATAGAGAAGGTCCCATCGGCCATTTCTATGTCCATAGCTATGGGATGCAGGTGAAAGTGATCTCAAGAGGACTCATCCAGGACACCTAGATGATGTCTGGGCCTCCATAACTGCTGTTTGCTCTTGGCTACAGCTGCAAGCAACCAGTGCCGCATAGGTCTCAGATTGATTGGACTGCAGTGGTCCCATCTCTTTTCAGCCAGCAGCTCCTTCCCGGAATTCTGACCTCAGATTCTGGAACTCACAGGAGTTTCATCTGGGTCTGTTTATGACTCCCTCCAAGTTATTTTGCAGCTTGCTAATTACTGGGTTCATTGTGACCTCTAATTCTCACCGGAACGGGCTCATGTCTGCTCAGTGCCAGCATGTGGTCCAGTGCATGGACCTTTTCCCTGCTTTTTTTACCAAAGTAGGACTCATTTGGAAGGAATGTGTTGCTCGGAGCAGTAATGACCTTGGTATGAATTCATGCAGCTCTATCAGGCTCAGCTCAAGCATTTTCTTTTCCAGGCTTCCACTGATTGCTCCAGATATCTTCATATGCTCCCCAATGATCTAGAAAAGGGCATGAAAAGACTCTGGTGAATGTGACAAGCATGGGCTAAACATCCTTCAGGAGGATCTCATGCAGCTTTGGTTAATAAAAATGACTTGCCTACCAAAGGTAAAAACAGATGACTCGTTGCCAGGCAATTTTCATTACTCTCTAGCACTTTTAAAAATAATAATCTAGAATGGGCCAAGAGGCACAGACTGATTTGTGACATACTCATTCATCTGAATGTGAGTTAGACATAGTGATAACTGAGGTCCCCAAATCACTCTTGTGCTGTCCTCCTCTTTTTGAGGGATTTGCGGGAGGGTTCAGTCCCAACCAAATATCCAAAGGGAGTTGAGCTGTCCCCCCATCCTCATACTAACAGTGGCTCTAAGCATCATCCTTGCAAGCCTAGGAGTGACATCAGGGCTGCACAGAGCATCAGGCATCACCTTGAATTCTTGCTTGCACTGGAGCTCCTCCTTAATTCCCACTCCCACAACCTCGGCTCCCTCTCTGGAGTGTGGCAGGCTTCAATTCTCCTCTGATTTTTCCTGAGGCATTCTACCCATCTGCTAATTCAATTCAGACCTGCCTTCCCCGTGGTCACACAACGTGCAATATTCCTCTATGGAAAAGAGTCATGGCAACAGGAAATACTCTGATTTTCTTTCTTTCTCTCTCCTTCTATTCTTTTTGGTATTATTTAATTGCAATGACTCAGCCTTTTGAATGAGGAGAATGAATCCGTACCCCTCCTGGATTTATTATCCTAAAGTGAGTAGGAGCTTTTGTTTTTTGTACTATTAAATTGGAGTGGCTGTCACTGCCTACGGGCTTTCCATGGCTGCAGCAGCCCCGGGACAAAGTCACTCTTTCATCCAAGGGGTTTTTCTAACAAACCTTTTCTTTCTGCGTTTTTTTCCCCTTTCCCTTTCTCTTACGTCTTTCTAATCAAAGAGATTTAAGGACTTTAAAATCAGTTGCCTATTATGTTGCTGACACAATTGACAGCAGGTTTAATTTGCAGCTAGAAGGCAAGCGGGAGAGCTAAAAGTTGTAATAAATGTGCTCTAATGTATTCTGGTAGTGCGTGACTAACATACATTATCACAGGAGGCAGTACCTCCACCCCAGAATGCAACAATCCAGTTTCACTAGAGCCACAGAGCCCCCCCACACTTTGCCCCAGCTAATTAAATACCGTTTGAATATCAAAAGAGAGTGAGGAGTGGTAGAGATTTTCCTTCATTTCTGGATGAACTTCTTTCTGCCACTTCTCTGTGACCTCCAGTCTCAGGATGTTTCCAAAATAGCTTTTGATTTTCTCCTAAATGTTAAATGTAGGAAGGAAATACATAGCTCAGAATAATGAAGCAAGCGTGAGTTAAGTGGCTCACAGTGTTTTGCTCTGTCGGCATGTGTGTAAGGCTCATGTATGCAGTGCAGAAAGGTAAGCAGAATCAAAGATCTTGGTCCAGACCCCATTAATCTCCACAGGATCTTGTGAAAAATCAGGAGCTGTGCTATGTGGGGGCAAGGTACTGACAAATCAAGGGATAATTATTCTCCTGGCAGAGAAATATTGTGTCAGCTGTTTGACTGCTTCATCACAAAGTCCTCCAGCGTGTGGAGGATTAAAGATCAAACCGATCCTTTCTGGTAGTACAGGCGCCCGAGTAAGTGGCACCTCTCTTCAGTCCTGGCTGATAAATCAATCTTGTCGCCAGTGAAACAAAATGATCCTTCACCAGCATGACGGAGTAACACTGATTTTATTCAGCTGGGTACCTTGAGCTCACCTTGAACAATACCCTGTTTCAGAATTGGTTTGCAAGAAAATGTCTGAGCCCAGCGAAGTGCCAGAATTGTCTTACACGAGGTCACAGACAAGAACAGAAAACAACATCTGCAGAAGGGGCTTCCTAGGAGGAGCTGAACCATGGGGAGGTCCTCTGTCGGGGACATGCCCAAAGCTGTCTGCCTACAGCAAAACTTAGAAGTGCTGGAGGAGCTGACATGTTGTGCAAGTAGCAGTTAAAATGCCTTTACACCTAACTTGGCCATGCATTCAATCTGATGAATCCCAGCTCCGAACTCTGCCATGTATAGAGTGTGGCACTATCCATGTGGCTCTGTGATCATCCATGTTCAAGTTCATGGCCTATGTCAGTCCCAGAAGTCCTGGTGCTCAGGACTTCTTTGCTTTTCGTTACAGGCCATTCATCAGGGTGCTATGAAGAGTCATCACCTGGTGGAGCTACGATCCAGCCACCTGAGACCTCTTATTTGGGAGGCTGGGCACTCCCATACCCTTCCTAGGGACACATGGGGATAAGGTTGAAACTCTTACCTTTGCAGAAATGATGTAGTTATTCTTCAGTTTATCCCAATCATCTGGTGTTAGCAGCAAGGACAGGTTTTCTGTTTTAACTTCTGGTTTGAGATCAGGGTGACCCAGAAAGAGTTCACTGGAAAGATTCAAATGAACAAATTATGTGTGAGTAAACTGATGGAATATTCATGTGGCATGAGCTACATAATTATTAAGCTGTGAGAAATATACTTAAAGCTTAAATTGCAATGCTTGTTTTCAAGATTTAACAAGAAAATCTTTCCTCTCTATTCAAAATCCTAATTATTCAGAATCAGAATGATCTAAGGTTCCAGCCCACCTTAGAAATCATGAGACTTCTGAGTTGTTTGGACATGAAAAGTGCTATGAGAATTTTCTTTTTTAAAATAAACAACCTGAAGCTGATTCATTTGACTACAAGCCTGTGAAATGCCTTTCACGGTAATTCCGGTAGCAGCGTGTTGCTTTGGAGTTAGCAGATCTCCCTGGCTCATCTTCAGGGTCACTTCATGGCCAATGACAGCCTGATATTTCTCCCTGTGCATTATCCCAAGCAAGGGGAGGTGACAAGGCAGGTCTTGCATAGGGCAGCTTCTGGAAGGCAGTTCCATACTTGGGACACTGGCTGTGACAGCACCACAATTCTTTGGCCTAATGCTGGGTCCTACACTTGGGGCACAACAACCCTATGCAGAGCTACAGACTAGGAGAAGTCTGGCTAGAAAGCTGCCTGGAAGACAAAGACCTGGGGGTGTTGGTTGACAGAAACTGAACATGAGCCAGCAATGTGCCCAGGTGGCCAAGAAGGCCAATGGCATCCTGGCTTATATCAGAAGCGGTGAGACCAGCAGGGTCCAGGTCCAGGGAGGTTATTCTCCCTCTGTACTCTGCACTGGTGAGACAACATCTTGAATCCTGTGTTCAGTTCTGGGCCCCTCACCACAAGAAGGATGTTGAGGCTCTGGAGCGAGTCCAGAGAAGAGCAACGAAGCTGGTGAAGGGGCTGGAGAGCAGGCCTTATGAGGAATGGCTGAGAGAGCTGAGGGTTTTTAGCCTGGAGAGGAGGAGGCTGAGGGGACACCTCATTGCTCTCTCCAACTACTTGAAGGGAGGTTGTAGAGAGAAGAGTGCTGGTCTCTTCTCCCTAGTGACAGGAGACAGGATGAGAGGGAACGTCCTCAAGCTCCACCAGGGGAGGTTTAGGCTGAACATTAGGAAAAAAAATTTCATGGAAAGTGTCATCAGGCACTGGAACAGGCTGCCCAGAGAGGTGTTTAAGGCACAGGTGGATGAGGTACTGAGGGACATGGTTCAGTGTTTGATAGGAATGGTCCGACTTGATGATCCAGTGGGTCTCTTCCAACCTGGTGATTCTATGCTTCTGTGATTCCATAGAATGGATGCAGTGAGCAGACGTGCAGCTACTGAGTCTGACTCCAAAGTGCACTCAGCTGACACACTACTTTTCCACTCACTTTCCTCTGGAATGCCATGTAATTAGGCCAACCTATTAGTTGGGAGGCAAGAAATAAAGGGAGTGCTTGTGTTTCTCCCTTTGGCATGGGGAACCCATTATTAGCCTGTACAATCAAATATTCTACCCCTGCAGTCTGCCATAGACTAAGGAGGCACTGCATCTTTCAGGGTGATGAAGGTGGAGAAGGGAAAGAATAAAATATTCAGGCACTTGAACAAGTTGCAAACAAACGGCTGGTTAGCAAGGAACACAGCTTCAATGTGCTACACACAGCCTGTTTCATGACTGCGAAGGATTCCCATCACCAAACCAGAGCTGAGCACATCATTAGCGTCCTGGAATCAGCAGGCTGATTCTTTTTCTGCTGAGCAGTCACTCTAAACCAGTCTGACATTGTACAGTGCGATCCTCATGTGGATTCAAACCTAATGATGTGCTCAGCGCTGGTTTGGTGATGGGAATCCTTCGCAGTCATGATGGGAATCCTTGCACAGTCATGGTTCAGGTTTTCCAGAGAGGCACATCTGCACATGTGGAGCATTCCACAACCCAGCTGCTGCAGGTGGCTGCTGCTCATTTAAAAGGACACCACAGATCTAAATACAACTTCTGCACCATCACTGAAGGGATTGGGCCAAATGTACACTCGAGGAGCTCACTTCCCTCTCTTACTTTTTGTCCATTTGTTTGAATTGTAGCTTCAATAATGAGTTTGAATCAGGGAACTTCTTTTTGGGGTGGGTTCTAAGCAGGGATGAAGTTCATTTAGAATGAGAAAATCAAATGGAAACTTCCAAACCCAGCAAAGTGACTGCAAGCTGTGCCAAAAACTGCTGCAAGCTCTTGATAAGCTATTTCACAGCAAGTTAGAGAAATATATCATAGAATCATAGAATCAGGAGGTTGGAAGAGACCCATCGGATCATCGAGTCCAACCATTCCTATCAAACACTAAACCATGCCCCTCAGTACCTCCTCCACCCGTGCCTTAAACACCTCCAGGGAAGGTGAATCAACCACCTCCCTGGGCAGCCTCCGACAGTGCCCAATGACCCTTTGTGTGAAAAACTTCCTCCTAATGTTTAGCCTAAATCTCCCCTGGTGGAACTTGAGGCCATTCCCTCTTGTCCTGTTCCCTGTCACTTGGGAGAAGAGGTCAGCCCCCTCCTCTCCACAACCTTCTTTCAGGTAGCTGTAGAGAGCGATGAGGTCTCCTCTCAGCCTCCTCTTCTCCAGGCTAAACAACCCCAACTCTCTCAGCCATTCCTCATAAGGCCTGTTCTCTGACCCCTTCACCAGCTCTGTCGCTCTTCTCTGGACTCATTCCAGAGCCTCAACATCCTTCTTGTGGTGAGAGGCCCAGAACTGAACACAGGATTCAAGGAGCAGTCTCACCAGTGCTGAGTACAGAGGGAGAATCACCTCCCTGGACCTGCTGGTCACACCACTTCTGATACAAGCCAGGATGCCATTGGCCTTCTTGGCCACCTGGGCACACTGCTGGCTCATGTTCAGTTGGCTGTCAACCAACACCCCCAGGTCTTTGTCTTCCAGGTAGCTTTCTAGCCAGACTTCTCCTAGTCTGTAGCTCTGCATAGGGTTGTTGTGCCCCAAGTGCAGGACCCGGCATTTGGCCATATTAAACCTCATGCCATTGAACTCAGCCCAGCTGTCCAGGCTGTTTAGATCCCTTTGTAGAGCCTCCCTACCCTCCAGCAGATCAACACTTCCACCCAGCTTTGTGTCATCTGCAAATTTGCTAAGGGTGCACTTGATGCCTTCATCCAGGTCATTGATGAAGACATTGAAGAGGGCTGGACCCAGCACTGAGCCCTGGGGAACCCCACTTGTCACTGGCCTCCAGCTGGATTTAACACCATTTACCACCACTCTCTGGGCCCGGCCGTACAACCAGTTCTCTACCCAGGAGAGTGTGCGCCTGTCCAGGCCAGAGGCTGACAGTTTCTGTAGCAGAATGCTGTGAGAAACTGTGTCAAAGGCTTTGCTGAAGTCCAGGAAGACCACATCCACAGCCTTTCCCTCGTCTAGCAGCCGAGTCACTTTGTCATAGAAGGCGATCAGGTTAGTTTGACAAGATCTGCCTTTCGTGAATCCGTGTTGGCTGGGCCTGATCACCCAGTTCTCTTGTAAGTGCTTCATGATAGCACTCATAATCACCTGTTCCATGACTTTCCCTGGCACTGAGGTCAGACTCAGGCCTATAGTTCCCCGGATCCTCCCTGCGACCCTTCTTGTAGATGGGATGTATTTGGGATGCTTTGCTTTGGTGCAGAATCTGGGTGCCAAAGCTTGTTTCTTCCCCTCTTTTCTGCAAAACAGTTATGCAGTATAGTTGCCAGGGGCTGGGGACATGCAGGAATTTACCTCCAGATGAGATTCAAAGGGACAAATGAGGGACAGGGGCAGTGGGTGGGAATGTCATCCCCATAGCAGTGCTGCCACCATCATGATACTGAGGGAGTTACACACATGTCATCATGGTCACCGCACAGTAAATGGGGATTTTAGGAGCAACTGGGTGAGTTCATACAATGAAAATGTTGAGGGCTGTTCAAAGCACCAATGGTCCAAGCGTCCCTGAGCCAAAAGCTGCCCCAAGCTAGAAGTGCTCTGAACAAGTATCAATGCTGTTTGTCTTGCTGCACCACTGCTCCTTCCTTGTTCAGTTTTGCTCGCTATTTGGTTCTGTGTTGGTACTCTTGCCTTCATTCACCTTTTTTTTTGTTTTGTTACTAGCTGCTAGGCTAAACATGATTTTTCTTTGACATGTCTGTTCTTATAAGCAGACCAGTGTGCTGTGGATTTTGCCCTCTGCTCCCTCCCACCTCACTGTGTGTTTCTGCTGGGTTTTAGTCTGGGAGCTCTTTGGAACTGAGAACACACAACTCCTTAACCTCCAACAGATGCTTATCTTATATTTCTTCTTTGGCTGTAAGAGAAGGCCATGTCCAGCAGCAGTTTTTACTGTTGTGAAGAATTCCTGCCTTTACTCCTCAAAGCCACCCCAGGACGCCCTGAGGGTGATGCTTGATATGTCTATGCAACTTCTAGACTGTTTTAGTCACCCATAAACTTCAGAGTGATTCAAGAGGTCCTGAAAAACATGGACCACCCATTCTAGTGGACATGTATGAGAGAGAGTCTCTATTTTAATATGGCTAATTCCACAGGACGATGTCTTGGCATCTCCTCCAGATGACTCTGACCCTCAAACACAGTGGGTAATGTGGCCTGTTTCCAAATGCATCACAATTTTAATTAAACAGGAAGAAGGCAGAGTTCCCCAGACGTCCCTCCTTGTGCCTGGAAAAGTCACCAAGCAGCTGCTGGACCTTAGGAACTATCTGCAGAAAGAGCAGGTTTATCAGAACTGCAAAGGAGGAGCTTCCTGGCACGTAAGAACAGTAACTGGGAGAAGGAGGGGAAAACCAGGTAATTTAGATCTGTGAAAAGCAGCAAGTGTTTTATCCACAAACCTTTGTCCTCCTCTTTTAATAGATTAGCTATCTGGCTCTACTGTAGAAGTTACCATGTCTCTCTTGCTTACTCAGGAAACTGAAAACAGCTCAGTGCTTTTGAAGCACCCTTAGGCCCTGCTGCTCTCCAAAGGACATTGAAGCAGTGTGGCAAGTGCAGCATCTTACCTGCGGTAGGTGTTGGCCACCCAGTTGAGCAAGGTGTAGAGCTCACTGAAGTCCAGCAGTCTCTGGGAGAGATCGTGCAAGTGTGAGGCAATGGCCTTGTGAAAAGCCTCCACATACACATCACACACCTGGTACTCCTCTGGATAGCACTTTCTTACTGATAACTTGATTTTCAGTAAATCTTCCCTCAGGTGTTTCTGGAGGACATCTAAGTGGAGAACAAGCCAAGAACTCTGTTCTTCTTTTGATGCCATGGGTATGCTCTGGACTCTCTTTCTAGCACTCTCCTTGATAGCTTCCCTCCACTCCTCCCTCCACTTTCTGGGTGTGCCAAGCAAGTCTGATCCAGGAACAGTATTATTGCCTGTATTAGGATGAGCTGCTTCTTCACGGGCAATTAAAGTCACCAGGGAGGTTAGCATGGTATCCTCTACAGTGGGATGCTCCAATGTTGCCGCCACAATGGACTGGATTGTATTTGTGATGGAGTTATAAAGCAAATCCACATCCCTGGATTTCCTCACAAACTCCTGTGGGTTATCTTTGTATTTATCAGCATCTCGCTCAGCTATCGTCTCATCTTCCAAGTACTTAATACTTGCAAATGCTTCCAAAAGTTGCCTTTTCTGTATAAGTTCATTGATTTCCATGACTGCAGAAAGAAGAGGGGAAGGAGTTGGCACAAAGCAGGCATTAGATGATTGACAGATTGTAACAGGACAAGATGCCCTTTAGGGAGGCATACAGGGCTGCACTGAGTAACCAGGTCCCAGAAGTGCTCCTGAGACCATTTGAAACAGGAGAGGAAAGCAGTGGAAATGAGCTCACTGCAGATTGAACCACATCTCTAAACTGCTGGTTTCAGAGGTAGGAAATATCCAAAAATCTTATTATTGCCTGCAGAAAAACCTCCAGTAATGGTTAATGAGGATGCATAGAAGGACACTGGGGTGTCAGGCTGCATAAAACCACCACTGGCTCTGCCCCTCTGTTAGTGTGGGGCTGAAGTAGGACGGCAGCAGGAACAGTTTATGATGCACCCTTCCTGCAAGATTTTCTTTATCAGGGATGCCCTTGTCTCCCAGCACACCCATGTGCTCAGCACAGCTCTGCTGCTCTTTCAGCCACATCAACTCTGGCTGAAAGGGCATTTCAGTGTGTTGCCTGAGAAGGTGTGGAGGGTACCCAGGGGTCTAGCTGGATGGGTAGAGGCAGCACAGTGGGACAGACCCTCATGGTCCCTCTGAGCTCCTGAGTCAGACATCCCACTAGAGGTTTGTGTCTATCCCCAGCCTACTCACCAGGATGTCCTCCTGGGGGATACTGACTTGGTGATGTTCCTACTACAGTTTTTGGGAACATTGCTTGTTCAGATGTAACCCTGAACAAATCCTAGTCTATTCTCCTGTCCTAATTTTGTGCATTATCAAGTTTTCCTAAGACATTTTCCTGGCTAATGTCTTAGTTAAACTACATCCTACATTTCTGAGGACCTACCAAAATACTAACACAAATTGCAGAGATTGTTGCTGGTGATTTGCATGATGAGGACTCCTTGAAATGCAGGGATTGAGGCAACAAATCAGACACTGTCCTGTCAATGGCTGGCCACCCTTTCCATCCTGTGCCTACCTAGCAAATGTCCTCAGAAAGATGTATCTTACCTGTTCCAGACATTCAGGAGATGTTCTGTGAATGCTTGTGGTCCTCAGCCTTTTCCTAATCAAGAAGAGGGACTTTTGGAGGACCAGATGCCTCATCTTCTCAGCTCTGCAATTATTCTCTGATCCTGTGATTCTGCGGTTCTGTTTCCCCCACCTCCTTTGCTTTCAGCACCCACTACTAGTACTGGCTAGTGTTGGCTGAGACGGGGGAAAGACATCAAAGTCTGCTACCCTCAAAGTGGCTGACGTGCACAGAGTTTCCAATTTCTTTTACAAAGTCTTGCTGCTGCAAGAACCACTGCTGTTTGCCAGTAATATGAGAAGTATTTGTCATAGGTTGGGGAGATTCAAGAGCACTGTTAGCTTTTGAAGAGGCCCCATGAAGCTCTCACCATCTCCAGCTTCATAACAGAGGCTCTGGACAGGAGATCTCACTGTGATATTGGGCATAGGTTGAATATTAAAGAGGAGAAGAAAAAGAGTATTATTTAGACATGTGTGGCCACTACTTCTGGGATGTACATGTATAAAATAGTACAGGAAAACTGGAGAGCACTCAAAGAAGACACAAAGGACTGTTTCATAACCCATAACTTATAACTTTGGTCTTATTTGCACGCAGGTTTTATACCATGTGCATCAAATAATCTGTGTGGAGCAAGTAAATCTGTGTAAAGACAGAAATACACCAAATAATCCAACTACTGATACAGAGTACAAGGCATAGAGTGTTGAATGCCTGTATGGATCTACAGTTGCTTCTGCACTCAGAAGGGAGGGAGTTTATGCCAATTAACTTAGTCTCTTCTAGATAAATTCATATAAAATCTGTGTTTGTGCAAGTGCTTGTAGGAAGAGACTAAAGGAATACATTCTGTTCTGTTTAACAAAGTGAGAAAACACCATTTAATCACTATCTAGGACAATTATTCAGGGAGGTGATGTTAGGTGCTAAATGGATCTTTAGTTTAGAAATACAAGATCAACCAGCTGGTAGTCGAAGGAAGATAATTGAAAAGCAATTAACCATTATGCAGCTTAATGGTGCACATGGTGGAATCTCCATCGCTTGCCACATTTATCTCAGAATGGGAAGTGTATCTGACAGAGCTTCTCCAGTCAAGGCTAATCATGGGTTATTTGGCACAGGATGAGCCTTGTTTGTACAATTCTTCAGTTTGTTTATTGCAGGAGATGAAAAGGGCTTATGGTAACATTTCTTGTCTCTCCTCATCTATGACCCTTCGTGAATGGACTAGCAAAGTTTATGGGCTCAGATGCAGCTTACCAACCTCACAAAGTGTCAGTGCAAAGTAGTAAATGACTTCCTGGCACAGCAGGGCACGTTATAGCAGTGAGGTAATGTCAACCCTTCTATCTGATCCCCGTGATATCCTATTCAGTAGATAAAGTATTTCTTTCTAGAAATTTAGGTTGAGGAAAGGTCAAGCAATGTCAACCCACCTCAGTCTGTCTCCTGGAGGTTGCATTGTAGTACCTCTGCCTTGAGAGGGTGGAGGAGAACAGTGCTCAAACCAAGATAAAACTCATTGCAGTCTGCCCATGCTTGGGGAAAGGCGAGAGATATGCCTTATTTATTATAGTAGATTATTATTATAGCTATTTATTATAATTTGACTAAGACTTAACTATATAAAGCTTACAAAATGTATGAGAATAAGCAGACTGGGGAAACCATACCAAACAAATACTTGCAGCACTGCTGTTGTGAGAATAATATATGGAAAACCAGTGTAAGAGAGTAAAGGTCTCTGTCTCTGAGATTATGAACTAAGATGGAACTGCCAAAGTAGATCACATCCAAACAATCTTTTTTCCTCTTTAAGACCATATCTTGTGGATATGGGTAAACTAATGTGGTGGAGGCCGCAGAGCCGCCTGTTCAGTGACAGGAGAACCAGCCCAAGTTGGACCAGGTAACATCCTAATAAGTCTGTGCAAGGGGTGACAGTTGCCTCTGCCCTGTAGTGGGATGCCTGCCTCTTTAGTATAAATATATATATACTGCAAAGTACAGATTGCTTGAGGGTAAATATATCCTGTCAAGGAAATTACACTGCTGGTTTCACTTCTTACCTGAAAGAGGTTTTCCTTGAATGGGCTCTGCTGCTATCTTCTCACTAATCTCTTCCACTCCATTACAGATAGCGGTTTTGGTCTCCTCACACGACTTGGAGGATCGCAAAGAAAGTCGTATTCCTTTCCAAGTACCAGTGCCTTCCTTTCCTTTCTCTTTGTACAGACTTTGTTTTGGTTTCCGGAAGCTTATTATTGTTTTAACACCTCTTTCAAAGAAACTGTTTCCCCTATTATGCAAAGTTTGCCTGCTCAGTTCAGAAGCAACTTCCATCTTTTCCTCCACTGCTCTCTTCATTGGAGAGACTCGTTCTGAGGTTATGCAGCTTGAGTCTAGCTCCATATTTCTATTTCTCTTGTTGCCTTTCAATGATGGGTTTTCCAAACAGGTTGTCAGTAGTTGCTGGAATGCACAAAACAGCAGAATTAGATGTGAGGTTCATAACAGAGTATTGCTGTGTTTCTGAAGGCAGTCCTGAATTGAAACTCTGGCCCATCTCTTTCCTGTGCTTAATCCAAGGACAGAGCAAGTTGTTCTACCCTGTAGCTCCTGAAATGATCTCTCTACCCACAGACACCAGGAGCTGTCCTGCTTTTAGCTCCGGAAGGCTCTATGTAGCTCTTTATATCAGGCAAGTGTCAGCTATTTCTTCAGTACCAAGGAATCACTAAATGTCAGAGATGCTGAAATCTGTGTAAACACACCATTTTGTTGGTAACAAGGTACATTTTCACTTTCCATTCTTCTAGGTGGATTTCCAGCCATGTAGGAATGATAATGCTTCCTGAGTCTCACTGGGGTGTTGCAACTTTCTGATGTGGGTATGGCTACCTTGAGTCATGCTGCTGCTTCTGTCCCACTCAAGCCCTGACCTGCCACCACTGGAATATGTTCCAGAGGTGAGTGGTCCCCAATAGCAGATGGTTGGTGCTCTAGCCCCTTCTATCCAAGCTCACTGCCCTCCGAATCTTCATGGTTACAGAGCAGGAGGTTCTCATCACTCCTCCTGCCTCAGAGCACTGCTTCCTGACATGCTAAGGATGGTTATCTCAAGGGCCAAACAAGACCCTGTATGAACTGCAGGGGATGCTGCAGGAGATTTCAGATTTCAACAGAAGTGCTCCTGTCAGTGTTCCTGGGCTGTAGTCACATCCTCTGTGCTTACTCAGCTACTGCTTGGCTGCAGACAGCTCAACTCCCCTCTGCCCACACTGAGGGCTGGCCCAGGTGTTTGGGAAGGGTGCAGAGGGAAAGGTTTTGTCTTTCTATCCCTCACTTTCAAAGGCATCTCACCAGGTCACTGACTAACACAACCCACTCAAAGGGACATTGTGTGCTGCAGAGCTCTGAGGATGGAAAATGCTGCATTTCCAGGCAGCAGGCTCAAGACAGCTCAGCAAACAGTTTACAAACAGCAGATTAGAATCAGCTATTGTTTGAGGTTACGAGGAACTGCCTGCTTCAGGTCTGTCCAGCTCACTGGAGCCTGAGACTGTAAAACAGTTATAGTGAACAGACATGTTTGGACTCTGGAAATACATCTCAGTCTTCCTCAGTCTGAGCCAGAACAAACATTCACTCCCTCGTGCAGTTATTTCACAGGTTATAAACTGCAGTGACTGTAGCTTCCTGAAGTTTTGCTAAACTCTTTGCATGGTGGGGCTGAGACCCTGTGCTGCACTCCCTCGGGGGATTTCATTGCCTTGTTCAGGAGCTTACCCCATTATAGCTCATACAGAGGGTGGGAGGGGGAGGAGGGCATCCCGTTTTCCAGGGATTTCAGTAAGTAGAGGACCAAATCACTAGCTTAAACCCTGCAGGGGGGCTGGTCTCTGGCCAGAGCGGAGCCACAGCAGCAATCAAAGGGGTGAGCTATGAGGTGAAGGGGGTGCAGAAGGACTGTAAGATACGACCTCATGGTCAAGGGAAAAGAAGGGATACATACCTCGGTACTGACTGAACAATCTTCTCTGTAGCCTGTGGGGATAAAGCAGATGTGATCCACAGAAATCGAGAGTGCCTCTGTGCTGCAGGAAGTTCCAGGGAGATGCAGTGGTGGGTGGCCAGCTCTGCAGCGCTGAGGTCCAGGTGAGCTTGCCTACCTCAGCTGACTGGAGCATCATTCCACATGCCCATTCTGGCCAAGGGGTTCCCTCTGGACATGGTGCCGCTCTCCCATCCTCCTTCACCCTTTGGAAAAGGTGGTTGGAAGTGGGAAAAAAAAATACCTGTCCCTACCTGCCGAAGACTTCCAGCACTTTCACTTGTTTGCTTCCTACGAAAGACTCTGGCACTGTTTCACTTTCATTATGTCAGGGCATTTAAAAGAAGGGAAGAGGCGGGGGAAAAATGTTCCAGGCATTCAAGGTTAATTATTTACCCCACAGATGGAGATGGAGGTGAGACCAGGGACTTGACAATGGGGTGAGCTTCTGAGCTGAGTTGGCCCTGGGCAATCAGAGAAAAAGGATTTTAGCACCTGATTCTCCCCTGGTAGGAGAAGCCCCATTGGCATCTGGGTGTTTGGATTCAAAAGCAGCTCCAGAGCTGCTGACTGGGAATAGCTACATTTCACTCCCTTCTGCCCCATTTCTGGAGGTCACTGGTGGCTCAATCCCAGTAATGATTAACAGGTGTGGGTGAGTGACAAGGAAGGCTGTGTCCTGCAGCTGTATATTTATATATTCACCTCCTCACTCCTCGCTTTGCCTCAAGGGCGCTTATTTCCATAGGGACACTGGCCCTGCATCCCTCCATCTCTGGAGTATTTGAGCACCTCAGAGGAAACTCAAAGAAAAAGAGAAAAAAGATATCTGGAAAGTTTAAATTACATTAGACGTAGAATCATAGAATCACAGAATCATAGAATCATAGAAAGGTTTGGGTTGGAAGGGACCTTGAAGTTTCAATCCCCCTGCCATGGGCAGGGGCAAGTCCTACTAGATCAGGCTACCCAAGGCTCCATCCAACCTGGCCTTGAACACCTCCAAGGGTAGTCACTTGGCTTGTCATTGAGTGGTGACAAAAGCAAACCAGGCTATCTGGCTGGGCACACCAAGCAGTCCCAGGCAGCTGAAAACCCTGATGTAAAGCAAGAGCGGTAAATCAGTAGGTGCCGTTGTGCCACGGGAGACATGCATTTCTTCACTTTAGGAACCTGCTGGGACATCATGTGTCACTGTGATAAGGGAGATCAAAGGGTCTAGTAAGGGACTGATGCAATAAAATGAAGTCCTGTGGCATTATGACTAACTAAACAAGGAAAAGTAGTAGCACAGGCTGCAGGGAATGTGTCCTGATGGTGAGACTAGAATGGGTAGAGCATCCTTCCAGGCTGCCTCAAGAGTGCAGGTGAGTCCTGCCTGAAGCTTCCGCTAGCTCGGGCACTCAGACCTGAGATTTTTGTCCTCAGGTTCTCCAAAGCTACATTTAGGCTGGAGACTGCTCTGCCTTGTTGGGGAAAACTGCAATGGGTAATGCTTCTGCCATTCTGGCAGGGTGACAACAGGGATAAAAAGAGGGAGCCGTTTACTCAGGTATATGCTGAGGTGTGGTAATCTCTTTCAGATACAAAGTCCAACAAAACCTCTCTCCTTCTCTGTTGGTAACTGTCTTTTCTGCTGGTCATTTCTGGGTGTTGGTTTCTATAGACAGGCTCACTACAGCCGGGGTGCAGTCAGAGCAGGTGGTAAGTCCAAAATGGATGGAGTCTGATCTGGACCTCCCTGGTCAGCTACTCCAAAACACACAGAGCACCAGGGCCTGCTTGGATGCTAATAAACACAACCATGGGAGAGCTCTGTATCTCACAGTGTAGGTCACCTCTCTCCTCACAGCTCTTTCCAGTACTCTCTCCCAGCACCAGCTTGCAAAAAGTGCACTTGCTCCAGGAAATGCCACCAAGAGTCTGGCCCCAGAAGCTCATGAGAATTTAAAATTTTAATACAATGTGTAGTTATTTACCATTTTCCTTTGATTTTGCTAGAAGGTCATAATTCACAAGCTAGCTATGAGGGTTAATTTACTTTAAGAAAGAAATCTAAGGGTCTTCTCACTCCAACAGGGAGTTTCAAAGAAAGACAGACACTGATTGTGGTGAAGTTGAATAAAATGGTGAAGCTGGGTGATGCTATATTTCTATTCCTTCTTACTCTTTGTAACCCCTGGAGAGAAAAAGTCTTCAACAATTCCTGCTCCCTCCCACACCACCATTAACAGACCTGCAGTATCATAAGGTGTACATTTTCTCAGCAGTACTGTGGTGGAGCTGGTGAGTGTTCAGAGACCTTTGCACTAAAAAGCACATGGTCTTTAGTGTCATGGGCACTAGCCTATCTCCAGCGAGCTGTAGGGTACCCAAGCCAGTCCTGCCACGTATTGCAAGCCCACGATGTTCCTCCACAGTCCTCTGATGCTTAACTCACACTCATACTCTTTATTTGAAGTGGATGAGTGAACTGGGGAGAAAAGCCAATCCTTGCAGTTAGCTGCCTTTCAACCATTTTCTCTCAGCTATGCTTTGGGTTGTCTTCTGCTCAGCCTTTGCTAACCCACCCACTGATGCAGCGACAGCCATGCAGCATCCCAGCTGTGCCAGCCTTTCTACCCCAGCCAGGATTTCATAGGATTTTTCAGCCCTGCTGCCAGTGGGAATACATTTTCCTGAAAAAGGAAAAGTATGGCCATCTGGAGGAAACATGGTGAAATTACCTTCCACCCAGCAGCACCAGCTTAATTGCCTTTTAGGTCTCTGGGAGACTCAATTAATCATGTGAGAACAGCTTAATTGTCATCTAGGGGTTTGAAGTTGAGTAGGTAGCAGGCTGCTGGGCGGTGCTAAGCTTGGACCTTCCTGACAGGACAACTCAGCCTGTAAGAAGGAAACAGAAAAGGCGGCAAAGATGGATTGAGAAGTCACACATAAGTGAAAACCTAGCAAACCCAGATGAAAACACTGGTGCCTCAGATCTGTGCTTAGGGGTCTAGTGGCAAGTGGCTGCTGCAACTCAGCAGCCAATTTGTGTGAGCTACCTTAAATGTGCAATTTGTAGTCTGGCTTTAATGGAAAATCAAACTTGTTCTCAGCTCCTTGGCTATGTGACCTTGCCCCCTTTTTATGACTACACTTCATCATGCAGTAGCATTGAAGTGTTTTCACTCCATCTTTTTAGGGTAAGCTGAATTATTGATAGATACTGATGGTGAGTAGTTGCTGATGTCCAGATGCCAGGCTGCTGAGGATGAAGAGGTGCTAGAAGATTAGACACTAGGAAGAAGCTGTTCACAGTGAGGGTCCCTTCCAACCCAAACCGTTCTGTGATTCTATGACAGAGGTGACCACAGCAGCTGCCATCCCTATAGGCCTTTGCTGGGTGCTGGCTACCCAGGGCCAGTATGAGGCTTGGGAGGCTCATAACTGGAGCGGGGCATTCATTTTCCCTGCTTCAGCCACAATTCCCTGTTTTGCAGCTGGACTTGGCTCGGTGGAGCTGCCAGCACCAGACACAGGGCTGTTGGGGTAGGCAGTGCCCCACAGCAGGACATGGTGGCTGGAAGCTGTGGCTGTCTGCACCCTTCAAAACCTGCTGTGCTCAAAACCACAGCAGCAGCAGCAGTCTGAACAGAGTCCCCTGTGTTAACAGCTGCTGTCCACGCTCTGCTGAAGGAGAAGGGAGTGCAGTGTAAGGCACCAGACCCTGCAATGCTCTATTGTTTTTGAATTGCAACTTATTCTGGGAATATTTCTCTCTGCATCCTGCAGCACCTTATGTCAAGATGCTGAGTAGCTTGAGATGGGAGTTCACATCTCTAGGAATGCAGCCAGTCAAGTCCTGATGCAAAGCTGAGCTGGGAAGGATGCCTTTTCCTTGCTTGTCTTCCCTGGCAAGTAGATGGAGTGTTGTGTGCTTTCTGAAAATCATCACACTGGAAAGAGAGGCGGGTGAGTGCTGGTTCTGTCAGGGCTGGGAAACCCTCGACTCCAGGAGCTGGAACAGGCAAGGGTTTGCACCGGGGTAGATACAGTTGCTGGGGTCATCATTGAAAGACCTGTATGTTCTCAACCTTCACCTTCATGGCCAGTGGCTAGGCCAAACACCATCAGTGCTGCCTGCAGGGAGATGTCTTTTTCGAATAACCAGGCAGAGCTAGATGGAGTATTGTGTAGCAGAAAGTATTGCTCCCACCATAACAGAGAGGTCCAGCAGATGTCTGGTAGATATCCCTTTGGCACCAAATATGTGTATAACTGAGAGCTACTCAGGTCATAATAGTGTGCTGTGCATTTAGACCTACTACCTGGATCAAGAACTGGGAGTGTTCAAGGCCAAGTTATATGGGCCTTGAGCAACCTGGTCTGGTGGAAGGTGGCCCTGCCCATGACAGGGGGGTTGGAACTGGATCATCTTTAAGGTCCCTTTGAAACCAAACCATTCTAATAGTCTATGATTCCCAGTGGGTATTTGTACAGCTCGCAGATGATCCTGGTCCTCGTGTTTGGTTAACTTGTCTTTGCTGTGACTTAATCTGAATTTGATGGGCACAGTTGAAGCAGGGCAATCTCTGGAGTATGTTGCTGTGCTCTTGGCTTCAGTTTCTCTACCTGTGAAATATAGGTGTGCGGTTTACCCTCCTTGGGAGGGTCATATAGAATCAGAATCACCAGGTTTGAAAGGACCCACTGGATCATAGAGTCTAACCATTCCCATCAATATAGATTAAATGTGTTTGATCTCTTGCTATGAAAATATCTCCAGGAGATTCTGATTTCCTCAGCCGTGGTGTGAAGGACATGTACAACCTAAATCTGTTGTTGCCAGTCATCAGCTCCCTAATCACCTACACTCATTAAGATCTGTGAGGCTTTCAGCTGTTGCTTTGCCTCTTGACCCTTCTGAATATTTGGTTTGAGGCTTATTTTCTCTCTCTTCCCTTCTCTGCATTAATTACTCCTATTTACTTTCTTCCTCTTTGTTTATTTTCTTGCATCTAACACCTGTAGAGTGTGGCGAAAGGCTCCAGAGATGCAATGCTCCTTGATGGGGTAGAAGGGTAGAGGGAGTGGCATGGAGGGTCCCACAAACTGCTTTGGAATCCCAAGGTTTTAATTGTCTCCAAGTACAAGGAGAAACACCCATTGCTGAATCTGTGGGAAAATATTGCTCCAACGCAATTGCAGAAAGCCAAGCCAGATCCCTATTCCTAGCATCAGCCTCCCAGTTGTCATGACCTCATCAGGGTATGCTGTGACCTACTCTCTTTCTGTAGGTTTTGTTCACCCCACAGTGAGGCCAAAATCTCAGCCTGTGTGGGCAGAGGAGAGCCTGAAGCTACAGTGATTTATTGCAGCAGAGAAAGTGGTCTGATATTTTTAACAGTATTGTTGGTGATGGTTGAGTAAAGGCATGATTAGAGGGTGCATGTGCCTATACTGCCACGGTTTGCAGTGAAATGAGATATATTGCTATTAACCGACAATATTTTTCCATCCTTATGTAGGGTTGAGGTGGGGGAGGGCTAAGCCTTGAGTCCATTAGCAGGCTGTGATTTGGAGACTGGCTTTTGCAGAGGGGATGCTGGCCCTTGAGCTTGTGTGGAAGCATATGGAAGATGCATTTCCATAAAGCAGGAGTGTTGCCTCGTTGATCCTGAGTCAAGGATGAGTGAAGCCACAAGCAGCCGTGGAAGGAGACCACTGGAACTGGTAAATATTACACTTGAGTAACAAAAACATGAGTACTCATTTCATAGCAGAAAGGTAGATTAGGAGAATTTTCCATGAAAGCTGCTGCTGTGGCAAAAGCTCATCCTAGGTGTTTTTAAAGGATAAGCAAAAAAGTTTTTCTTCCTCTCCTCCAAGGAAAGATCTGAAATAGGCCCGTGTGATCTGGTTTTCTTCTTTTTTGGTGTAATGGAAGTGTTTAACACTTTCAGTAAGCCACAAACCCTGTGTGCTATGCCAGGAACTGTGCTGAAGCATGCTGGAGCTCACTTTGATTAGACAAGGGGGAATGACCTCAAGGTGTACCAGGGGAGGTTCAGACTGGATACCAGGAAAAAAATTTTTACATATAGTTTGGACTAGATGATCCAAGAGGTCTTTTCCAACCTGGTGATTCTATGTGAGGCCAATGGGGATGGTGTGGCTGAGAGCCAGGCTTCCCCATCCATCTGGTACTGGCCATTTGGGCTACCAATCCTGTGTTCACAACTCAATGCAGCACTTCTACAAGTACTTCTCACCATCACAGGATGGACTGTCCCTGTCAGCCCCAACACCTCATGCTGCAGTCAGGGCCACGCTGTAGTGCTTATGTGCCCCCTTCTACCCTGCTCCTGGGGATGCTCAGCTGGTGCGTTGGGGACACAGTGTGGTGCCGTCTGCTGAGCATTTCCTTCTGCTAGTTTTTCATTAGTGGTGAGACAATGAGTGGGTGGATGGTAATTAAAAAACTATCTGTCCAGGTTGTGCTCTCAATGGCCGGATTAGTTTGCAGCTAACCTCAGCAAGGCCAGAGTGGAGTTCATCACCCCAACCATTAGAGCAGGCTTGAGGTTGAAGTATCACTGCTCATTAACTTCAGAAAAAGGCTGCTGTTCTATCAAACAGGTTAGCCTCATGCCATTCATCACAGGAGCTGCCAAGCCAGACCTCAAGGAATAGAAGCACATTGTGCATGACAGCGACCCTGGTTTATCTACATGGCTGTGCCTCCATTCGTAATTTGCCCTACACCCTACCAGGACACCAGCCTGATGTCATGGTTTTTCACCATGATGAGACTCCATGGTCTTCAGTGGGATGGAGTCTGAAGTTAGTCAGTACTAGAGGGGTAACCAGACCCACTACCTGGAGATGGTTATACTCAGCAGGACAGTTTCCCCTTAGCTCCCTTGTGTTCAGCAGCCTATGAGCAATTCAAGCAAACTTCAACCACTCTTATTTAAATGATGTGGCTTAGAGCAAAGGCACCTGCCTGCTGGGCACATCACCACAGCTAGATGTCTGCTGTTGCAAACGTGTCCTTGAAGCTGAGGACTGAGCTGAGAGCTCAGAGCTGCCATTGCTGCAGAAGAAGGGGAGGTCAGCAGAAGCTAGTCTTCCATTTTGGACATTTGCTTTGCTGTACCAAAATTTTCAGTCTACAGTGCTCAAAAACTTTACCAAAAGCCAGGTGAATATTTGTTTGCCACATTTCCACAGGATATTCTCAAGCACAAGGACTTTGATAAAACCCAGCACACTGTTGTAAGAATCTACTTTGGCCTCATCTTCCTGGTTGAATTTTCTCCAGATTAGTTTTAGGCTTAGTTTAACTGAGGGGTAAGGTACAGACTGATTCTTATCGGTATAAGAAGAGTCCATTGCTTTCTCCCAGTGCCAGAGGGCACATATATCTTGCCTTTGTATTGCCCAAAAATGTGGGTTGTGGTGCCTGCAGCAATGTCCCAGGGAAGGGGAAAGCAGCTTTTACTGAACATCTGTCCACACAAAACCTGAATGTCTGACCTCTGTAAAACTGAATTTTCCTTACATTTGGAGGCTGGGAAAAACTGAGAACTAGCACTTTATTTAAATATATATTTCTGTACCTTTTTTTTTAAATAAGCGTTTTTGAAGTTTCATTGAAGATGTTGTCACTCGAATCATTATATTTCTATAGAGATTATAATGACTCCTTTTGAAGAGTTAGTCTCAGTCAGTCAGTGCTTAATTCATGTATCAATGACTCCATAAACCCTAAATCCATAAATCTTCTGAAACTGTTCTTATCTATTGTGCCAATGAATGCCTGCAGGGGCTCATCAGCATGGAGATAATTCACTTAACGAGTTGCTGGGGTGAGGAAGGGTGGTCGGTAATGGCAAAAGGGCCTCATCCCTGTGAGGCAGCTGAAAGTTTTATAGCTGAATCTTGCTCAGAGTGCGTATCAGAGCCTGGTCACTCTCTTCGGTCGATTTGCCCCAGACTATTTCATGTGCAATCCATCAATCTGACCCTCACAGTCTTTCCTCTCATTTGCAGCAAGCTGTACATCATTTCTATGTAGCAATAGTGGGCTAGTCAGACCTTTCTGGCACATCTGCATCTGGCCAGTATGGAAATCATGATGTTGCCTTGTTTATAGTGAACTGGTTAAGCTGTGGGTAGTTGTTAAACTGCTGAAGGCAGTCACTTCTAACCTGTTATTAGAATGTTCTGCAAACCCTTGCTGCTGCTGCAAAATATTGGGCACCTTTTCTGCCTGACTGGAGTCTGTTTAATGATGATGTTGTAAACCAGTCCTAGGAATATATCTTTTATTTTATTAAAGGCATAGTCTCTGTGGAAAGCTGGAAACCAGTAGAAAATGGCTTCAGAGCCCCTGTGGAGGAGCAGGAGCATGTGCCCAGGAGGTTAGTGGGAATGGTTATTGCTCATACCCTGGCTGAATATCACCTCTGCAGTCAAGCAACTCAGGTGTATAATTTGAGTATCCCCAAAGCACTCAGCCCCAAGAGGCAATTTTCAGTCCCGTTTGTTCACAGCTCTTTCCAAACAGACCTTTCACTGGAATTTTTTTTCTTTTTCAGTCCAACAGGCATAGCCTTTCAGGGCTATAATAGAACCCTAATTGCAGTAGCATGATGGGTGCTACTGTAAAAACACTGTTTTCTTTTTTGTAGAGTTTAATTTGATTTAAAGTGGTGATGGGCACAATGAATTGCTGACACTCACTGGTAGATTTTGCCCCTCCTTCTTAAGGCTTTTGCAGAAATGGGTGCAAAAGCAGTGTATGGTGGCACATGTGCCTGCTGGAGAAGCTAGAACTGTCAGCCGCCACGGTCCCACTGAGCCCTTATCACAGGGGCATAGGTGAACACCACTGTTGAGGTACAGGCGTCCCTGTGAAGACCAGCTTTTTGGGGACATGGGCCATCCTGCTGCAGAACTGGGACCAGCTGCTCTAGGGTATCATGGCCACTTGCCTGGCACTCCCCAGCCACCCTCCGCAGGCTCCGCTGCTCTTCCTTCTGGGGAAGCAGCCTGGTTCCTCTGGGGTTGCCCCTGTCAGCAAACACTCTGCAAACCGCTCAGCTGTCCCCTGCCTCCACATTTCCAGCCCTGCCATCCTCCAGCAAGCCAGGGCTGCTGGTGCCACAGGGAACTGGTGCGGTGCAGCAGCAGCAATTTCCCCTGCCGATCAGTGGTATTTCAGAACTGTCACACAAAAAGGGGCTGCAGTGCACACCCAGATGAGCGATATTTGTATGTACCATGTGGCCCTTTAAGGAAACCCTATATACAAGATTTTCCCAGGGGAAAAAAATGGAGGCAAGTGGAGCAGACGTAATTCTGCAATGCTGGGACTGCTTTGTGCATGTGTTAGCAGGAAGCTGTGATTTATCCAGGCTGAAACAAGGAAAGGAAACCTGGCAGCACACTCTCCCCTCCACTGCAGGGTTTGTACCGCTAAGGGGCATTGCTGCGTGCGTGCCCCAAGCTCCCGAGGTGCTCTTGTGGAAGTCTCACTGCACTGGAGCCCAAACGAGAAAGATAAAATTCTGCTTAATTGCCTCCATCTGCTTCAGCAACAAAAAACTTCTCTGGTGTTGGACCTGGGGAGACAAAACTGATTTTCTTCCAACTTGGAAAACAAAGGCTACAGATCTACTGAATATTTACTTACCAACATGGGCCATTACGTCACTGCATGCTGAATTTTCAACCTGACTGCATGTGCTGCCAGAGATAGCCCGGTGTGTTCAACATATATAGGGGTCACCAAAGGACCACAGGCATCTCCCTTCATATGGACACTTGCAAGGCACAATTCACTCTCATGTAGTGTTTCTCTCTGCTTCTTCCTTCTGCAATGCTCTAGTACTGACAGGGTGAGGAGTATTAAAGCACAAATTTTTTTTTTAATTTTTTTTTTTTTTTTACTCTCTGAATTACGTTGGTGAGAAGTCTCACACTCCTGGTTTGGAAAGTCAGTTTGTCTCTGCCCAGTAGATCTTGCAGGAATGGGAGTAAAACATGGTAACAGACCCAGCTTCTCTTTCTGCCCTGCTGGAAGGGGATGAAATGCAATGCTTGCAGAAGCAGGAGAGGGCAGGATGATGATCTCAGATGGCTCTATCCCCCATGGTCCCTGTGTCCTGCCAGACCAGACCCTACTGCTGTCGTGGTCCTCACACGATTCAAGAGCAAAGCCCAGTAGCCTGGCTTGGGACACTATGTCCCCCTCATTGCTAAGAGTGGGCCAAGATGTCACAGAAAACTCCTTCAAGTGATGTCTGTGTGGTTTTTGCAGCACTGAACAAGCTGACGCATGGCTGAGGTGAGCAAGGGGACAATATTCCCTTTCTCCCTCAGGAAAGCAGCAACTCTCTCCTCAGCACCCAGCTGCTTCAAATCCGTGTCCCGGAGCTCTGCCATGGCCTCACAGATGGATATCTTGGAGGCAGGTGGATCCAGAGGGATCCACAGCACCGATGGCAGCCTAATGCCACACCATGGGGCATCTGTCTGGCCTGATTTCCCAGGCAAGCAGCCATGCTCAGCAGTTTGGGGCAGGACGGGAAGAGAAATCAATTAATTACTCAACTGAATTTGAAATACGTCAGGTTTTTTTGTTTGATTCTTTTTACAGTTTTGCATGAAAGCTTTTCTGATCTTTCCTGCCCCCCTCCCCATCTTGCTTTCAGAAGGAGGTTGTAGCAAGGTGAATGCTGGTTTCTTCTCCCAAGTAACAAGTGATAGGACAAAATTAAATGATCTCAAATTGTGCCAAGGGAGGCTTAGACTGCATAACAGGAAAAAATTCTTCACTGACAGGGTTGTCAAGCACATGAGCGGGCTACCCAGGGATGTGTTGGAGATTTAAATAAGATATGCTTAGATGTGGTGCTTAGGGACATGGTTTGGTGGTGAAATTGGCAGCATTAGGTGTATGGTTGGACTTGATGATCTTAAAGGTCTTTTCCAACTTAAAGGATTCTATGATTCTATGATGGAATGCGATTCTTGGTTTCCTTTTTGTCGTCCCCTGTCATGCAAACACATCTTAGCCAGACAGACCCTCACATAAATATATAAAAGATCACCCAGCCAAAGGTGGCTGCCCAGGCTCGTACGAGGGACTGCTTTGTTGCTAGTGCAAAGCAGAGCGGGTTTTGAAAACAAGGCTGACACTTTCCTTCTGGGGCAGTGCCTGTCAAGCATGCTGGAACCATGCAGCTCTGCTTGGAGTCAGGCTTCAGTTCTCTCTTATGCAGGAATTTGGATTTTATGCCATTTCTAGCAATTCCCCAAAAGCACAAACATAGAAGTGTTTGAATTAACAAAACTCCAAGGACATTCCTCCTGTTTTCACATTCTTAGTTTTTTCATGAGCCATTTGAGACCATTTTTCTTGGAAGAGGAGAATGAGGATGAGAGAAGATGACACTAAGGTGTAGAAATCCACCCTCTCTGTGATTGCAAAATGGTAATGGAACTGATAAATCACATTTTAAATCCAAACACAAATGTCTTCCCTAGACTGCTAAAAAATCAAAAGATAAACAATGAAGTAAAATTTGTATTGCTTCTGGGACTATTGCACATTTTGTCTCTTGCATTTTAATTTTCTCTCTGGCTTCATAAACTAAACTGATGTTGTAAAATATTTGGTGTTCTGGTGATGGTAAATAGAATTAAATCCAGTTGGAGGCAGGTCACAAGTGGTGATCCCCAAGACTCAGTTCTGAGTCCAGTTATGTTCAACATCTTTATCAATGACCTGTATGAAAGGATTGAATTACCCTTAGCAAGTTTACAGATGACACTAAGCTGGGCAGAAGCGTCAGTCAGAATGGCCTCTAGCTGTTCCAGGGGAGGTTTGTACTGGATGTTACGAAAAAGTTCTTCACCAGAAGGATTACCAAGCAGTGAAACAGGCTGCCCAGGAAGGTGGTTGAGTCACTGTCCCTGGAGGTGTTTAAAAGACAGGTAAATGAAGTGCTCCAGGATATGGCTTAGTAGTGGACAGCTATGGTTGGACTTCATGATCTCAAAGGTCTTTTCCAAATAGCTGATTCTATAATCCTAATTCTATGATCTTCATGTCACATCACAGAGGAACACCAGTCATGTCTTCTTCTTTGACCTGTTAAACACTTCTTTCTAATACATTATTGACTTTTATCTGATGGAAGGTTCCCTATTAAACTTCTCCGATCTTTTGTTGATTTGGTTTGGGTTTTTTTTCAACATCTTCTGCAATGCAATTCACCCTTTGCTCAAGCTGTGATTGCAGGTTCTGAGTTATTCAGTGCAAGTATAATTTGGTTTCACATTTACTACACACTGCATCACATTGTACATGCCACCATGCTACAGCACTGTGCTCAGATGAAAATAAGTCCCCCAAAAGCCATGATTGAGGTCATTATGTGCAAACCTGTAATTGTACTGGTGTAATTTCTCAAATCACAGCTTTCAGTTTCCCCATCCCTCCATCAGCCCTGATATGTGGGGTTTGTCCTCATCCCTGTAAGCAGGGAGCAGACTCCCCAAAGTCTAAGGATATCTTCTACTTGAGCTTCATACTTCTAAAATATTTCTTATATTTCATGGGGATCAGGTGGTGTGGAGTCAGTGTGGATTTATCTCATACCCATCAGCCTCATTGGGAGAAGAGCTGGTAGCCCCTGGGCACTTTTGGGAAGCTCCGTTAAGCTTTGCAAAGTCAGATGTTCATGTGTTGCTGGGACTAGTGGTAACATGAGAAGGCAAATAGATGTGTGAAACCTGAAAACAAAAAGCCAGGCATCAGCATATATTACATAATATTAAAACTGTAGTAATTATTCATATTTTTGTGCTGTGTTGTCTATAAAAAACTAAGGTCCACCTCTGGATGGCCTGTCTTCACTCTGCTTGACCATGTTTGAATACAATGGTCAATAACCAAGATCGTTATAAAAGATAAAAAACAGGACTTGGCCTTGGATGTTGACCAGGACAAATTAATGTATCCTGTTTGGTGCTGGCTGCAGCCAGCTGCTTAGTCATGACCCGTATCACATCCTTTTGCACGATTTACCAGGCTGTGAACAGACAAGGCAAGTGATGCAAGGCGAGTCCTGAAAGAACCTTTACTCGATACAAAGGTCAGTGCCCAATTTTTTTGTTCACATGGAGGTCTTAAGGAAAATGGAGAATAAGACTAACACAAATATCTATGCTTTTCCTTCTTAGGCAGCAGTTAGCTCCCAGATGGTAAAGGTAAATGCTGAGTTCAAGAGTCTTCATACAAGGGATGTAAGATCTGGACCACGATCTGAAAGTGGTGGTTGATGTCACCCTGCCAACATCTGCTGCAGGAACAGCAGCTGCCCCAACCTCTTTGCCCCACCATGGCAGCAGCTCAAGGGACCCCCACTATCCCTGTCTTTCCCCTGCAGCCATGCAGCCCATGCTGGGCGTTCTCTTTCTGACACTGGTGTCTTCCAATTAAACAGCAAAGTTGACACAAACAACCATGGGGTGCATAGGCACAAGTGTCTCCTGCACTGATTCAACTCAGTGCTGTGCCAGGGACTCATGGCTGCATTTAACATGATGTACCCTTTTCTCCTGTAGACTCTCAAGAGTCTTGTTCCTCAACAGACAAACCTTCTGCAGGTTTCCAGTGAGGTGTAGGAAGATGGTGGTTGCATCCTGCCTCCAATCTCTTTCCTGCAGCCCCTCTCTTTTCATGTGTCCCCAGGAGAGGCTACAGTACTCACAGTTCTTGAACCTGGGTGACTTTTAATCCCAAGGCAGAAAGCGAAGTGCACTACATTTAGGTAGACACTGGACTTTGCTTCCAGCAAGGTTAGGCACAGCTTCACTTCTGCTCTGTTTGGCAAGGGTTTTCTTGCGTTTATGCTGAACTAGCGCCTATCTGAAATTGTTACTGGTACAAACAGCTAATTCTCTGCCTCCCAGCATCATGCTGGAGGCACCCACGTCTGCTCCCCTGTGGGGTCCATGCTCTGCAAGGGGGCCTTAGAGGTGATGGAGAACAGAAGGGGTAGCACTGAGTGGGGGAAGAAACAGGAGTGTAATACATTTTGGGAGGGAAAACAAAGATAATAGAAGAAAAAATGGAAACTAAGTGGTAGAAATAATTTCCAACAGAGGAAAAGAAGACATATAGGAAGATGGGAGAGAAAGAGTGAACAAAAAAAAAAAAAAGAAGTACAGAGATGTCAAGGAGAAGTTAGGGCAAGACTGTGCAGGCATTTGGCAGCATCTCCTTGCATCACTCCCCTGAAAACTGTACAAGGTGGAGACACAGAGCTGTAGATAACTGAAGTGTAGCACCACAGTGTTGTGGGCTGGCCAGTAACTTACCATTCAGAGAGTCTCTTAGCCTCACTGCTGCCAGGAGAAAGAGAGGGATATATGCTGAAAAACAGATCTGTTGGGAAGAGGACTGAGATTAGAAATTCCATTATATTCTTGACACTTTGACATTTTTCCTCCCCTTTTGTGAAATCTCAAGGGAGTGCTGCCTACTCCTGCAATAATAATAATAATAATAAAAAGGTAGCATAGGAGTTGGCATGGTAACTTCATCTTCTAAGTAACTAACAAGTAGGATTTGGTTCTTGATCTAGAATAATAATGTCAACAGCCCCCAGGAAGATGCTTTTCTGTGACTGACTGCCTACTGCCAACTGGATTTTATGCTTCTCTCATGCTTGGTGGCCTTGGTGAGACCATGGTGCAGGGACAGACCTGCGCTACTCTGGCTCTAGGGTACACATTTGCTAGCTTCCTCTGCTACATCCTTCAGGCAAGCCTACTTGATCTTGTCCAGGCACTGGTTTACATTTGATTCCTGTTACTCTTTGGGTTTTCTGAAAGATCTTCAAAACTGAGAAGGCCCGAGAACTGAGCGAACTGGCTATCATGGGCCCATGCTGTGAGCTTTGTGCTACTGCCCAGAACAGCCAGTAGCCCCAGTATCTCCTACTCCTGAGCCCTTCTCTGCCCAGATGAACTGGCCAGGGGCTCCACCGCTCCTGCTGAGCTTCCCTGGACAGGACAGACCACCTCAGATTGATGTTGGCCAAGCTGTGCTCATGCCTCCAAATACAGTATGTGCACTGCTACCTTGGAGTGCTCACATGGGGTAAGATTAGTGTTTATGAAGCAAGGGCAACATGGAGAACAGAAGAAGTGAAACTACTTTTTGTTACCATTTTCAAAATATGGAGGAAAAAACCCAACAGCCTCATATAATACTTTATTTTGCTCATGTTGATGAGTGAGGATTAGCTGTACATTTGAACTACATGCATCTGTACCCTCTGCTCCTCCACCTGGGTTTGCTACTCCAAGACAAACAAGTACAAAACACACTGTGCAAACAAACAAGGCTGCCCGTGAGCAGCAGGCACAGTGGGCTCCCAGCCCAAAAACTTCTCCTTTCTTATCTGTATTTTTTTATGTCCCTGAAGATAGATCTCTTTCTGCGACTCGTGAGGGTATTGTGGCCACCCTGGTCCAGGAGCTGGAGAGGTGCAGCTGCCCTCATTGAGGCTCAGAGAAGAAAGAGAAGGGCCAGAGCATCATTCAGAGAAAACTTTGCTTTCTGCGGCACAGCTGCTCCTGGGAGCTGGCTTCGCTTCTCACTTCTTGTTTTAGATTCCTACATCCCTCATCCCTTCTTTTACACGGGTCCCACATGGTTTATTTTGGTCACAATGAACAGACACTGTCATACTGGTGTAAACACAATTTGGATAAGTGTGGCTTGTTCTAAAAGAGCAAAAATCTGGAAATAGTAGATCTGCCCATAGGTCTATCTAGCTCAGCATCGTGTCTTTGAAAGCCATCATAAACTAGTGAGCAGAGAAATGTAAGAAAAAAACAGATACATTAGATACTCCTCCAAATTCCAATAATTTTCGGCTCAGGGGCTTCCTGGGTTAAATGTGGTTTGCAGCATGTGTGTAGCAGTACTTAACAGATTCATGTTCCAGGAACTTCTCAGGCTTCCTCTTGAATTCATGCAAACTCTTAGTATCCAAAACATCATGCAGTAAGGAGTCCCACATGGCCTTTACTGTCTGAAGAACTGCTTTCTTTTGCTTGTTTTGAAGCAGACTTCATTTTCTGACCCTAATTCTTGTACTGGAAGAGACAGAGAATGTTTCCTTCAATGTACAGGAGCAAACTATTTCCAAAGGCACCTATTAATTGTTGTGTGACCCGAAACGTGTGTTATGCTGCTGTAGTGGCACTGATTTTAATTCAGTGCAGCTAAGCAGCACCGAACAGATTGCATATCAGCCCTCTGTGGTCTCCACAGCCTCAGCAGACTTAGTCCTTTTTTTGATAAACTAACCCGATTGCAAACAAGACAAGTCACAGGGCATCCTTTCTGGGAAAGAGTTTTTCTGGTTCTTCTGACATATCAGCTGCTATAAGAAAAAATTAGATCTTCCCGCACTTTTTATCTCTCTTGCAACCTTAGAATGCTACTATCTTAGCACAACAGCATCTTGCTGATATGGTGCTGGCTTTGAAGTCCTGAAGAAAGCATTGTAAATGCAATTTTAAGTAAATAAACTCTGTTCCTGTTAGTAGCGCCCAGCAGCTACCCCACCTAGTTCCAGTAGTCTTGGACCATGGTGTTTCTGCCCTGCCCCAGCATCCAGTCAATCTGAAGTGGGGAGCTGCTGGCTCCAGCCAGCCCCTAGTGATCCCACAGATGCTGGAGCTGTTCTCTGCCCTTTTGGGTCTGGACTAGCTCCAGTGGGTCCTGATCCATGTGCTGCTGGGGCGGAAGGCTTCATCTGTGAAAGCATGCAGAGCATCTCCAAATGTGAACCTTTGCCTCCTTGCAAGCATCTTTGAAATATAAGAGGTGTCTAGTCACACAAAGCTATTTAAAATGACTGAGAGATAACCTCTTAAAATGAAGATTTATAAATGTTTGCATCCAGTTCCCAGTGGCAAAATAAAAATATATTGAACTTTCAGTAACTGTAAGCCTAGGGGAGTCCCAATAAAATCAATGATCCAATTTTTTTCTTTAAGTGAGAAAGAAGCTCTAAGGCCCTTTATTTCCTTCACTGATCAGTGACTCAGAAATATTCTTCAGTGCAAATCTCTACCCTATAGAGTTCCCTTTATCTTTTT
Source organism: Coccyzus lansbergi (assembly GCA_033558105.1). Lineage (NCBI taxonomy): Eukaryota > Metazoa > Chordata > Aves > Cuculiformes > Coccyzidae > Coccyzus > Coccyzus lansbergi. The sequence goes on along the minus strand of JAUMJK010000634.1, from coordinate 485,996 downwards.
TTGTCTGTGCTGGAGAAACAAGGCAATCAAAAGGCAAAAGCAGCTCCTGTGCAAACTTTTTTCTTGCTTTGTCTAGTCTGAGGCAAGTAGGGTTTTCTGGGAGTCATTTCAGGTCTCCAGACAAGCTTTGTAAATGCAGGATGATCAGGCTTTGTTTGCTGCCTTGTGCGGTTTTCAAACCCTCCAGCACCTGACTCCTCACTGGAGGTGTCTGTGAGGGGCTCCTGTCTCACGGTCCCTCACCAACAAGGAGGTGGTCAGACATGCTGAGCTGGAGCATCAGCATGGGAAGTGGGGAGCAGAAGTGGGGAGCAGCTTCAGGGTGCTGCCTGCAGAGCGGGTGATGGCATGGGTTTGGTCTCCTGGAGGAAAACGTGGGTTTGAGAAGGAGAGATGGAGAGTGTGGTTTGTTTCTTTTGTGAGGATCATATAGTGATGTGAGGAAAAAATCATGACTCGTGTATGTCATGATGCCTCCTCCTGCCACTTGTGAGCACTTCTTGGTGCCCCCAGCTTTGTTGCTGGGGCTTTGTGTGTCACTGCATCACTCAGAGGCACCCTCCACATGGTGACTCAAACTGATGACAGAGGCGGCAAACAAAGGGAAGCTCAACTGTTTGGTGATTTTTCTCCCTTGCACAGGGCAGGGAAGAGGCCATGGACAACCTGGCTGTGCCCACTGCCAAGTGAGTGGGTGAGAGAGGTGTCAGCCTTTGAGAATGGAGACAAGCTGCTGATGAGATGTTGCTGGCAGAGAATCTGCTCTGCAAGTAACCCATGAAACAGCCCTGCTGAGGGACTCCATACCTCATTTTATCCCAGCAAGAAATCATTCTTTTTGCATAGGGCATCTGTAATGCACTGTAGTGTAACCAACAGCAGGCAGTAAGGGCCCCGCTGAAGAGGAGTCATTAAAGCCACATTGGTTTTGGAAGGTGAAAAATGATACAAAGCAGATGAAATCCCCTTACAAACTTTTTTTTTCTGTCACTGATAGCTCCCTAGGGGTATATTTTAATTGATGTTAATGATAAGTAAATATTGCTGATTAGCTGATGATTTCCAGCTGAAGCATGTGAGCTGACAAATCTCCTTAACTAGGGTCAGTACTGGGGCTGCTGTTTTCTCCACAGCTGTGTGCAGCATTGCTAAAGCAAACTAACCAAGAAGCATCTTGGAATGCTTGAATTTGTGTTTTGGAATAGCATTAGGGTAAGTTGAGCTGTGATGCTGCCTGTTCCTGGCGGGTGATGCTCCTCTGAACCCCTGAAAAGGCCGGGGAAGCTGGAGGGAAGGACAACTGAAGCTGAGTATGGGGTGTATGCAAAGCTGCTAAAAACACTTGTGTGACAGCGCAGCCAGAGCTGACAGCCTTGAAGAAGATCTTTGGTGCTGGCAGGACCTAAGCTGCATCCCCCAGTTGGTACATGGCTGTAGATGCCTTGTTTGGAGGGGTGGCTGCTGTGACACATACCTTTGCTGCCTCTCTCCTGGGTCTGCTGGGTCCTTCATGTCAGGCGATGTAAGGATGCCCCAAGCTTCCACAACCAGGCTTTGAGATCTGCCATCAAGTAGCTTTTGCTTTAAAGTCTTGGGCAATCATTTCCCTCTACACCAAGTACCTGTTGAAGTGGCAGATGGGATGTGACCAGAGCAGGTTTCTAACTCCATTCTGCTGCTAGGAAGAAACCCCACATCCAGTGCTCTGTGCACTTATTTTAAAGGAAGGTCTTATTCTTCAGACAAACAAACAAAAAAACCCCAACCAAACAACAACAACTGGTTTATTTTGTGCTGGATCTTTTTGATTTATGTGTGCTTCAGGTCACTGCATTGACTGATCCTCAATCAGCTCTGGGACCATTTGCGGAGAAATGAGACTTTCTATTTTGCTTTGTGATAAGGGTACAACGATGTTGAAACATCATGTTGTGGACATCTTGGTGCTCATGCGTCCCTCTGAAAATAAAATTGCTCTGGATTTTTGCTCACTCCAGTCTCTACAGTTACTTTTGAGTTTATTTCAGAGTAACTTCTTCCTCTACTGCTCAAGGCAATGTTTTGCCAGAGATGTTCAAAATGTTCTTTGAATGAGCCCGAGAACAGATTTCCTGGCTGATGGAAACTGGCAAGACTCCTCCGAAGTCAGGCCATATTAGGAGACAATAATTTTGGATTGATATTAAAAAACCTACAAGTCTGTAAACTATTACATGAAGTTGTCTAGCAATGTTATCTTGTGAAGTTAGAATATAGAATGTTTTAAAACTTGCTTCCCTTTGCTTTCTGAACGGTAATGCTATACCATGAGACAAATCAAAGTAACATCAATGCACCAATTCAATGCCTAAATGGTGGTGTTTTAACATTATATTTAATGCAGCTTTTAAAAGAATATTTGGCCTTTTGGCAAGCTACGTGAACAGCTGAGATCCTTTTTAGTACAGCATCACATATGCTGAGTGCCATGAGATGGGACAGAGGCCTGGGGCATCAGAAAGCTATAATAAGGAGGTTCTAGCAAGCAAGAAAGATCAGGCAGCGTGTAAGGGCTTTGCTCACATAGCAGGGATCACGGTATTTGAGATCAATTTGGTTCTGATGCTCCTGGTAAGCTCCAAACCAACCTCTGGTCATTGTGACACACAACTCACCTGCCAGGTGCAGGAGGAAGAGCTGGTGCCTGCCAGACAGCCCCGGAAGGGACATGCTTTTAATTTTCTCGAACTGTTCCCTTATAAAATCACTGTCATGACTGGGTTTATATTGCAAGGATCACATCGCACTGGTTGCCTTCTGTGGTTTGCCTATAACAGTTTGGTTTACAGACACTGTTGCCCAGCTTTTGTAGTATACACTCAAGGCAATTCTCTCCTGTCCTGTTTGTAGAGCTGTGGGTGCACAGATGCACTGTAAGATGTCAGCACTTTTCATTATGTCTGGCCATTTTATTCTGCACATCTGCTGCAGGCGTTCATGATAAAAGCTATTTAACTGCTGTTGGCTAGACTTACCTCTCTTCTAAAACTCTGACCTGTGCTTAGTGTGTTATTGCTAATGAGCTGTAGCTTGGTGCTGAGGATTCTGTAATGCCAACGCTATCCTGCATGGAGAAGTGCAACCCACTGTGGATGAAGCTATCAGATTCAGAAAGACTGCTGCCTAGGTACATAAATACATCAGAAAATCTCATGGATCCTGCTTCTAGGAGGTGCTATAAGGACACACTGACTATTTTTTCCTTCTGATTTTAGTATTTGTTTGCTGCTAGCTGGTTCAAACTTGGCTGTCTGTATGCTGTTGTGCCTGTTTATTACTCAGGAGAGAAATGCTGTCAAATAAGTCCAGACTACTGACAACGCTGTCATTGCCATAAAAAAAGACCAGTTCCTTTAGAGCAGTGAATATCGGTCCCAGCTCAGGGACAGGGAAAGATTTCATTTTGTTACACAGTGGTAGCACTGAGCGTATCCTAACCCATGAATGGAGATCGTATTTGGTATCTGAATGATTCCTGTAGATGTAGGTAACTAAAGATTTCTAGCAGACCACAAATCTTCAGCCTGGAAGAATAAAACAGGGAGGGGTGTAAGAGAAGTCTATGAAATCATAAGAGGCAGTGGAAGAGTTGAATGTGGGATGATCATATCCTGTTTCTGTCAGTACAAGAACTAAAGATCATCAAGTGTAATTAGTAGGAGGTTGGCTCAAAATATAAACAAGGTTATTTTTTTCAATGCCACACAGTTCAGCTGTGAACTGCACTGCAAGGGAATGTTGTAGCTGTTGCAGATGGCAGGATTCACGAAGTGACTAGGTAATCAAGGAGAATTAAGTTCACCGAAGGCAGTTAAATACAGCGATGGTCTAATCGCTCAATAAGACGGTAAGTCACAGATGTTTGGGGTGAGAAATAAGGGAAGTACACCTGGAGGAGGATGTTGAGGGGAAGATCTCTTTATGCATGCTCTATGCCCATGTTCTTTCCATAATCATCTCTTGTTGGCTGTTGTTGGAGCCAGGATGCAAGGTTAGATGGACTTAGTGTGACCCAGCGTGTCTGCATTCATTGAATACCTGCCAGAGAATGACTTTGTCTGCCCTAACAAAGACTTTCTGAAGGACAATATAACGTGAACATGTGATAGCTGCCATCTTTCCATTTATTTAAATGATGTAGAAAATATGGTCAAGGCAAGAATAGGACAAATCCCAAGTTGCTTTGGAAGCCTGTTCTTGTCAGTGTTATGAGCTCTGTTTAGTGCTGTTATGCAGAATTGCCTTGGAACAGGCAACAGTGTGTTTCCATCCTGATTGTTACAGTAATTTAAATCTGCTCAGGAACTTTTGGACATCTTTTATCTTCCATCCTCAAGGGTAGATTCGTTTTGCAGGTTCAGCTGACTAGATGTAACTTTGTTTAAAAGCTTTCTTTACAACATTCCTGGGAGAAAATGGCAGGAATTATCCTGGTGTGTTACTCTGTGAATCTTTACTTTGTAGGGAATTGCTTTGAAATCCTCTAAGGTGATATTTGCTTGTGATTAATACCAAATTCTACCTTTATACTAATAAAGTGAATTTTGTAATATCCATTCAACATAAAGAATAAAAATGTCTGCTTAATGTTTTCTTTGTCCTTCATGGCTAGACTATTTCCATGTTGGTTTTCATTGAGTCACTCTAGTTGCAACTAGTTCATTTGTAGGTCTCTGAGGTTTGGGAAGGATCTAACACAGCCTTTTGTGCTTGCTGCCTCATGCTGCTGGGCAAACCTGTCAATAACATTTTGCTCTTTTCTCCAGCTGATCTTTTGCAGAATCAGTCTGGAAAATATTTTTCATCAGTCTTCTTCTCCTGTCTATTAATATTGAGGATACTCAGAGCAGCCTGCTTATTTTCATGAGTACTTCTCCTATGGTATTTTGACATAATTTTTACATTTCATCTCCTGTCCTCAGGAAATCACAAAACTGCAATATTCACGTCTGGCATACATTATTGAGAACTGGATCCAGTGTAGATAAGTTGTTTGAGGGCTGATGTTCAAGTTCTGTTGTAATTCATGGTAATACGGTGTGGGGGGGGGGAGTAGAAAAGTTAGTAGTTGCCAACAATTTATTGGTAAGGTTACGGTCTTTATTTCTAATGTATGAAACATTTCCCTATGACCCACTGGTCTTAGTTAATCTTTATCTATCCTTACTTACACAGTGACCTTGTCTGTGAAATATTTGGTATAGTCTTTGATGACATGACAGTACTCACCTGGAGTTCTGTGTTCAGTTCTGGAGTCCTCAACACAGGAAGGACATTGATCTGTTAGAACAAGTCCAGAGGAGGCTACAAAGATGATCCGAGGCCTGGAGCACCTCCCAACAAGGACAGGCTGAAAGAGACGGGCTTCTTCAGCCTAGAGAAGAAGAGACACCAGGGCAATCTTTCAGTGCTTAAAGGGGCCCTACAGGGAAAGCTGGGGAGGGAGTCTTTATCAGGGAGTGCAGGAATAGGATGAGTGGTAGTAGTTTTAAGCTGAAAGAGGGAAATGTAGATCAGATATTAGGAAGAAATTTTTTCCTGTGAGGGTGGTTGAGGCACCAGCACAGGTTGCCCAGAGAAGTCATGGATACCCCATGGACGAGGCTTTTAGTGACCTGATCCAGTGGGTGGTGTCGGGTTTGGAACTGGATGATCTTTAAGGTCACTCCCAACCTAAACCTTTCTATGTTTCTGTGATAGCACTTGTCTCTTTCTTCTTCACAGCACCATTCTTGTTTAAGGGGAATGTTAGATGATTTTCAACAGCATGATACATGTCAAGTGTTGTACCTGTTGCTGGTCTTTTTTGCACAGCATCACTCAGAGGCAGGGCAGTGTCCCCTCTTCCTCCAGCCATGGTGCCTCAGTGGTTCACCACTTTCTTGTTCTTCAGTTTGATGCAACCTACACCTTACTATCTGCTCTCTCTCATGCTGTGAGCAGATCACTGCTCTCTCCATCTTGCCTATGACTCAAAGCTGATTTTCCAGCTGGCATCTCTGTGGGAGAATTGTGGAAACCTATATGTAATAAGCCTACTGCTCTTCAAGGTCCTGACTTCTGGTCAAGACAGTTTGTTTAGAACTAGTCAGTAGAGGATCACTAAATGGTCCAAGGCAGGTGAATAGCCATTTGCATCTTCTTTCCTCCACTTGAGAAATATCTTCTGGCAGGCCACATTGTCAACCTTGTTCTCTGTCTAGATGCTCCAAACCTTACCTCCATTTTTAGACCCGAGAAATCAGTTTTGCCTCACCTGTATGCTTGTATCTCCTAGAACCCCTGTCACTATCAAGATCAGAAATCCCCCAGGTCCTGGGCACTGGGTATTCGAGGAGGGTAATGCATCTCACACTGTAATTAAATGTGTTTCTTTCTCTTACACTTATGGTAAGGGGAAGAAGTAGCAAAGAATGTGCAAAGCTAAGGCGAAATGGGCACTCATTCAACTTCTTTGTTGTGTGAAGATGGTACAAAAATTGGGGGTTTTTTTGTTTTTTACATTAGGAATTCAGGTCTTGTCTACCCTGTTTGTTTTTTCTGCACTGGAGAACTAATAGTATTATGACAGTGCAAGAAAAAGCTGACGAATTTCAAGTAGAATTGCTTTTCCTACAAAATGTCTTAAGCAGTCTGTATTTAGCTAACATTTATCTAACTCCATTCCTAACCAACAGTTGGAAGAGAAAATCATTGCAGTTCAACACCTCCTCCTCTCCCTGTTTCACTAGAAGTTGCAAAACCTCCCACTCCACTTCTCCAGATCTTTTGAGGAGACCTCTGCCAAAACACAACTTGATGTTTGATATTTTTTTAAGTAAGAAAAAGCAGAAAACAAAACACTTCCAGCCTCTCATACACAAAGAATCAGAACAGGGCATGAGTCCAAGTTGTTTCCCTTCCCAGATTTCCTGAACATGTACTTTCACAAAAGCAACCAAGACACCGTTCTGTATTCTACTCACCAGCCTTGCTCTGGCTCTCTGGCAGGAGCAGTATCAAGGCTATCTCCAATGTCACCCTGTTCTTCAGGGCAGGCACCAAAGCAGGGGCTTTACCCGGCTCCTGAGTGTTTGGCAGCAAATGAGATCCTGTCTTTGACAGCTTGGGATGAACTCTTCAGTGATGACACCAGCTCACAGTGACTGGATCTCCCTTGTAGTCACTGTTTCTGTAGACATTAACCATTTCTTGTGCAATTTGTGAGTGTGAAGGTGTTTTTCCAAAGAAGAACGTGGCCAGGCTTGCCAAGGGCTTGCCTGGGACATTGCAGACAGAGAGCATCTTCCCAGAGTCAACTGCCAGCATCGGGGAGAGGCTGTAGTGGTGTGAAATGGGCTGTGCCCAGACCTTGGGAACTGGACTCTTCATTCCACTGTGGGCAAAGTCCACATGAGGGAAATGGAATAGGCTCCCAGCCCAGGCTCCTAATCAGCCTGTGGGCAAGATCTCAGGACTATTGAATGAGTTCTGTGCAATTCAGCCCTGGCTGGTGTGAGCCGATGCCTGTGCCAGGTCCCCCTAGCAGTCTGCAGGGCAGCAGCTTGCACATGCCAGGCCAGATCCAGTAGTGGGAAACCGGAACACTACTCTTATTTTTCAGAGCCTGTTTTGCTTCTCTTTCCTATCTAGAAACTCTTCTCCTTAAAAACTGCTCATCAGTTGAGAAACTTCACTGCATACTCCTAACCATCATCAGCAGCCAGGTTTGCTTTCTTCCTACTATGCATGAGAAGGTAAATCCTGTTCCCATTGATACACAGGCAATGTCAGTTCCAAGATGGCAGAGAAGGCCTCCAAAAACTCTTTTTTCCCCTCAAGTATCTTTGCCTACAAGACCACGGCTTCCAGGAAGGCTGTTACATCCTTTCTAGGCATTACCAGCCCCTGGTGATCAGCAGATCTGGCACCTCACTCATGCTGCACAACTGGTCCTGGCTCTGCAAGGGCAGTCTTGGACAACTCAAAACTGATTTGCTTGGAAGGTGGGCTCACCTCTTCCTCATTTTCAGTCTCTAGACATCATGAAGGATGTCATAGGAGGCTTTCCTGTATGAGAAATCTCTGATGCATACCTATGGGTTTGGTTTGCAATCCCTTTTTCTTGTTACTGTTCCCCCACAAGGCCACGGCAGCCATAGCTTGACAGATGGTCAAGAAATACCAGTGCTTCCAGTTAACTCTTGACAAAGTGGAGTGAATCCATCAAACTACTATGACAGATTCTCATTAGGTGCTGCAAAGTAAAATAAAAGTTTCAGCATGTTGTAAGCAAGGGAATGCAGAGTCCTGGTGCCTCTCTGATCTAAGCATGTGTCCAGTGCTTCTACTGCTAGAAAATGAAAGGTGAGCATGTCCTGCTCCTCCCCTTTCTCCTCAAATATCCTTGGAATCCTGTGGTCCTAGTATGTAAAACCTGCTCCAAGCCTGACTTCTTTTGCAGCCTTTCCACAAGTATTAAGGCAACCTGCCAAACATCCCACATCTCCCAGTCCTGTCCCAGATCAACTCAGATACAACCCTGGGGCTTGCAGGCTAACCACACAAATTGTTACAGGAATTTCATTAGGAAGCATGGGAAAAAAAATCCTCCAGTTACTGACAGCTTATTCCACTGGTAGGTCCTTTCTTCGCAATCACAAAGTCTGTCCAAAGAGTTCTCCTCTGGAATTACTCTCTCTGGAGCCCCAGTTTGCAGGTTGGAGGTGATGGTTACTGCCTTGCTGAGTTGACTGTTCTCTGGGAATCATACTAGTAACTACATTAGGTGGACAGTCCTCGATTTTGCCCTGTCCTGTTTAAGTTTCTGAGTACATTGCAAAGAAAACCTTGAAGGCTTCCTGGTGTAGACACTGGGAGAGCGGTAACTGATGAAGACGACCTCGGTGCTAAGTGGAGACTCTTGGGAGGTTAGGTTAAAGGAAATAATTTGGTTTTCATGGCTAAATATAGGAATCTTCATCCAGAAGCAAAAAGTTGTGTCCAGGCTTATTATATGAGAGGAGGTTTCAGGGAGACCAACACTTCTGAAAACTGCTGGAGATGCAGAGCGGAAGGTCATGATGGACAATAAGGAGAGGAGGTGTAGGGGTGTGCTGTGCTGATGACTGAGAGCTAATGCAATTCTCCAGTGCCAAAGTGGGAGTGGCGAGATCATTTCCTCTGTGTTTGGTGCTGGTATAGATGCAGTTGGGATGCTGCATCCAGTTTTTGTGTGCCTGGATGTCCTGACATATCCTGCCTGATAAGGCAGGCAGAGCAGGGAATGGGAGAAAGATAGGAGACTGAGCCTTGTATATGGCCGAGGATCATCCTACCTAATATTAGGCACTAGTCTACGATCTTGAAGGTAGGACCAGGGTTGCCTGGTATAGTTGGTTAAGAAAAGGTCCCCCCACCCTGCTCATACATGAGGAGTGCAAGTCAGACATAGCTCTGGCTGGAGCACCTGCTCAGTGCCTCATTCAAAAGTCATTCAAAAGCAGTTAAAGGAAGACAGCATCACACTGTATGCCACACTTCACCAGCAGCAGTGCCTCATTCAAAAGTCATTCAAAAGCAGTTAAAGGAAGACAGCATCACACTGTATGCCACACTTCACCAGGTGGAGGAGGTGACAGATGAGCACATGGCTACATCCATCCACTCTTCACTGTGTTGCCCATGATGTGCATTAACCTCTGCACTGTTAACTGCTGCTCTTCTATCTTAATTACAAGCTGAAGATGGGATCATGCATTACAGAGGAGGAAGCAATGCACACAAAAGTTATGAAATACAGAGTTGATATGTATTGGTTCTAACCAGAATGAAAATGTGATTCCCTTCTGATTTTCCATGCCCATAGAGGGACAGAAGCTTGAACAGTGTTCGTCATGGAGCTGTCTGGTTTAGATTGAATCTTTTGACCTGGACTGAAGAAGAAACTTCATCAAGAACCTCAGCAGCCACAACCAGAAGTTGTGGAACATTTGCCAGGAAGATGGTTTTTAACCAGCTCATTAAGTGCCTTGTCATTTTTTGACTTTTTAATTTATTTTTTTTAGATGGGTAACTAAGTTTCTCCCCTTTCCCTCCTGTAGGGTGCTGTACTTCAAAGACTGTGTGATATGGAGACAGACTGAGGGAGAGAAACTTCTGTCTGATCATGTGGTCCTTCACCTGTAGACTTTCTCTTTCCAAGAAAAAAAAAATCCAAAGAATTTCAAGCTAAAAATGCCGTATATATATATATATATATATATTTGGCGAGAAAAGCACATATAAATCTTTGAGGTTTTTTTAATTACTTTTCATCAGCTGGAACAGTTGTCTTCAACTCAGCATATTTTCAATTCAACCAGTACAATATGTCAAACTTATAATTTACTGAATAATATTTTTCTGACCAGCTCTGACTAAAAGGTCTTCATCTCAGAGGTTAATGAGGGAAGAAGAGAGTATAGCAAGGCACTGCACACTGCCAGAACAAGCAGTGGATGCTCAAGGTTACAGAGGACTGAAAGTGAGTGTCACATAGCTCTTGTTCATCACCTTGATGGATGACGTCCAAGGGAGGATTTGAATGGAGCTTGCAAAGCTCTGCACCTAGGTTAGCAAGGGATCAAATACCACTCAGATGCTAAGTAATTGTTCTTCAGAAGATTAATTTGAAATGCTTATACTTTATTTGGTTTCCCAACTAACCATGACAGCCAAAGGAGAACATAAACTAGTGTTTTGCTGTGGATGGCTAGCTTTGGCTCCCCAAGTAGCAGAGAGGTGGGCACAGCAAGCACCATGTTAAACTGCCAAGAGAAGTGGAGAATGAGGCTGAAGAACCATTGCACTGTAGGACTTACAATGGCTGCAATCAAATGGTTCTTTGACCTTCATCCACAGGCTGGTAGGGTTGACAGATGTGCTGAGCATCTCTTTTCCCTTGGAGATTCTGGCAGGACCAGGCACTGTCCTTCAGTGGCCAACAAGACCAGCAAGCATAACCTTGCAAGGGAAGACCAGACAAGAAGGAGACTTGCCCAGCAGAAAAATGTGGTAGAACTTTTCTTTAGGATTGTAATCACAAGGTCAGAGTTGTTGATTAATCATAGCTTCATGTGGTCCTATCCATCAGGGATAGAGCTTTTTGGAAACCCAGCCCTGATAACGGAATGTAGCTTCAGACAACTGAAACTCATATTTCTCTGGCATCCTGGCATCCAAGCTGGCACCCTTTCCACCTCTTTCATGACTCCCTTGAAAGTCTGATCAGATTCTACATATTCTAGACAAGAGGTATAGCCCTGCCCAGCCAGGGACCAGGGATGGGAGCAGGCAGGGTGGCAGCAGCCTGTGTTTAGACACTTCTAAGCTACTGTGGAAAACAGCACCTTTAGCAAATGGGAGCAAGGAGACCGCTCCTTTATTTTTTTGTTATTGTCCTTTTTCTGTTGTTCCCTACTTGGCAAAGCTAGATTTTGTACTCAGTCACCATAAATAAACAGAATTGCACCTAAGACATATCTTAATCAGATTCTCAATTTTTTTCCAGTGGAGAAACAGCCCTATGAAGTCCTGACTATTAGCTAATAATTCACTCCAAGTGAGTACAATTATAATAATGCTATAAAATAACTTGCTTCCAGCATTTACCTACAACTGTGTATGCAGCTCTGTGATTACCCTTCCTGCAAGAGCAAATACCTCAACCAAACTCCTAGTCCCAGGCTTTGCTTCAGGCCAGGTTTTCCTCTGGGTCTGGACACCTGAAGGCAGATGATGTCTCCATAGGTGATGAAGGTCTTTGCTGGAAGACTATCCCGTACCTCTATATTGGAAAACAAGTGTGAAAAGTAGTAAGGGCTGCAAAGCACCAGGGCAGGCAATAGGCGCAAAATGCCAATGTGTACAGAGGAAGCAAGTCAGAAATAATTAACCTTACGTAATGAGGCTGAAAGGCAATACACATAAAACTGCTGAAGGGAAACAGTCTGGTGTGTTGGCTGTAGATGTCATTAGCTCAATGCTGCGGTGGCAATTCTAAGAGCGAGCAGGTAGGTGCTGTCCCTCATCCCTGCTGCAGGGGTCAGATTCAGGCTAGATGATGTTAGAATCCATTTGAAAACACTGCTTTATTTTCTTCCTATACTGGAAAATGATACATAACCAATATTGAATGATGAAAAGTTTCCATGTAAGTTGCTCTCACTGATGCACAAATTCCGAGATTCATCTGCAGTTGTGGGAAGGTGGTTTCTTGGGATTTGTAGGTAAGGTTAGGAGTCAGCAGGGATATTTGATTACTAGAACTGAGAAGTGGGCATATGTGGCTTACTAGCATAGGCTGGATGTATCCTGACATGTTGTTAGACTGTTGGGTGCTCAGCTCCATTCCTGTGGTGGTAAGCTGCTGGTCTGGAGTGGTTTCAGGGTGACAGTCCTTTCCATGCTGATGTTCCAGATGGGTGCAAATACCATTAAGCTGTCCTCTGTTTAATGGAGAAGGTCCTACCTGGGCAATGTTAAAGGCCCTCTGCAGTTCCTGGTTGCTTCAGCGGAAAAAAACCCAAACAGCTGGAGGATAACATTTTCATTACATCTTGGGCTGTTATTAAAATAGCTGTCTCCTCATGCCCAGTGGAGGACAGTGGGTTAGGGATTAATCCATAGCGTTGAGGACTCTGTATTTTATTTTCCTTTTTTTTCCCAGTAGTTTATTTTCCTTTACAATTTATTTTATTTTATTTTAGATTTTTTTTCCAGCAGTCTCCTGATGTCGTGCACCTGCTTTTACGGGAATGTGACAGGGCTTTTGCAATATGCATGGCAGATGTGGAACAGAGATGATGACTGGGTACAGCTCGTGTGCAGACGAAGCTGATTCAAAAAACTCTGGAGGTAACTCAAGCATGTGTAACTTGAGATTTTGTAAAAAAATTGGCTGAGTTTGCAAACAGTATAGCTAGCTTTAAAAAGACTTGAGGGTTTTTTGGTGTTCAAAATAGCACAACCAGATGGCAATAGGCTATTTTTTAACTTCAGTTACATAATTTTACTAAATATTTTCTTCCCTTTGAAATTGTCTATAATTCTGGCTGTGCTGGTGTGACTGGTGGCCTCCTGATATAAAGACATTCATAACATGCTCCCTGTGTCTGGGAGCAGCCGGGGCCGTGTTGCCTGCGAGGGGAACAGAGCCAGGAACCAAACTGACCCCAGGTGGGATGCGCCTGTCCCAGGAGCACGGTCCCTCAGTAACCAAAGGCATGTGCAGAGCAAGACTGGCTGTGGGGTCTATAGACAGACTCAAATACAGCAAGCGATGAGCCAGGTTCAAGCAGGATGTGGCTGTGGGTCCCAGGTTAGGCAACTGGGGTCAAGAAGGAACTTTAGTGCCCAGAGAGAAGGTGCATAGACTGATCAAGCTGTTTGAGGGGAATAGCCATGCCCGGGGGAAGAGAAAGTGGTGGATGTGCAATTAAAAAGACCCCAAAGGGTCCGTAAATGGAACCAATGCAACAAGACCATAAGTGCTGCTTCAGGGGAAGGCATGAAGCTCTTAGTACTCCCCACACCATTCTCCATACCCAATATGATGGGTTTTGTACAGAAAACATTTTATCCCCTTAGTCTTAAGCATCCATTGCCATTATTTGAATGGTAAGAAGCGAAGAAACTGTCCCTTTTCAACTCTTAAGTGACAAGGCTGCAAAGCTCCAACTGAAGCGAACTTTGCCTGAGAGCATATGGCCCTGCAAGGCAGAAATCACATTTCTCTGAAAACAATGTAAATAGCTTTCATAGAGCTTTTTTCCTCTTTGAGGGACCTCAAAGATCTTTATGAAAGAGCTTAATATTTATTTTTCTTATTTTGGCCTTCAACATACGTAGAACTGAGGAGTCATTTCACATGAAGAGAGTTTTCCTATTTTTCAGCCTGTTTTTTCCATATAGCTGCAGTGGGTGCAGTTTGTTTCACTGCTTCCTCAGTGCATTTGGATGTGAGTTTAGATTCTCCCATGCTTAAGATACTTGCAGACCTTCAGAAGAAGTAAAAATTCAATTATATCTTCAAAGGGTAGCTTAAAAACATGTAATAGATGCCAGTTAAAGGATGCTTTCTGAAAGACTGAATTTTGTTTCAATAATGTAAAAGAAAGAAAAATGTTGCCAGCATTCTATCACTCCATTAAAATAACTACAATTAATGATAATGCAAGTAAAATTTGAACCTGGTTATCCCTCTCCTCTTTCCTGTTGACTCAGTCCTATGTGTGCTTTAATCAGGGGTTGCCAGTTGTGCTTCATCGTAAAGAACAGCCCATAACTTCTAGCATTAGACCAAGCTGGAAAAATACCAACAGATCATTTTCCACCAGAAAAATGAAAAATATTTGCAGGAATACTTTTTAAGATTACAGTATTTTGATAATCTAACCAATTCTACCCGAATGGAGTTGCTGAGGATGGTAAATGTTTCAGAAAAGCTTTGTTTTCAAATTTGGTTTTTATATTAAAATGAATGCCCCCAAAATTATTTCTTAAACGTTTGACTCATTTTTTTAATTGAAGTTGGGCCCATTCCTGGGATTTTTAAATAAGACTTTGCTACAAAGCACGATTTTGGTTTCTAGTGACAGGCTGTCTTTCTCAGGCTCAGCTCAGAACTATTCACACTAATACTCCTGTATAATCACCCCGTAATGAATCCTGGATTGAGTCAGTGAAAACTCCATCGATCTTTGAATTAGTGAGTCTGGAGTTGCCTTTTAAGCACGGGCTCAATCTTGATTTCTCCATTTCTCTGGAATGCATACAAGGTTACCATTACCTTTTATGTGCTTGTGAACTTAGCCTTTGCTCTGGGGTTCCTGGCCCCACTGTGGTAAAATCTTGATAGGGACAAATGCCCCAACACGCCAGACACTTGCATTGAAGAGCTCAGGGATGGAAGGCTCCCACAGTCATCTTCCACAAATATTTCTGCAATATCACTGGAGAGAAGGAGAGGGATGGGTGGCTCAAACCAGTCTATGTATCTCCAGAGAATAACAACAAATTTTTCAGAATGTTCTAATTCTGAATTACTAAAAATATTTTTATTTAGGCTTAAAACCAAAAGAACTCAACTACTTTTACAGTCCTAACCTGAGCTCTCTGGACTGGGGTATTGCTTCTGTCTGCTGGGAAGAGAGAAAAATCATCAAGCCACCCGAGTCTGATTGCTCGGATCACTCCATAACATGTTTCTGCTGTTACCCATAATGTAACACTACTCCATGACACACACAGTATGTGGATCTTCCAGGTCTCTCAAAGTCTGCCTTCTATGTATTTGTTATACTACTGACTCTGTACAGGTTGACCTGTGATTATGTTTGAGATTTGAGCATCTCATGAGTGTTAAGGGTATAGCAAAGTGATTGCGCAGCTGTAAAAACCTTTTCTGGATTTCTAGATCTGCCCTCTCCCCCCACTTCTTCCCATTTTCTTCTGCGGTTTTTTGGTCCATCTCACACCATAGTGCTGGTGCCTGTGCAGAATGCTGGCACTTACATCCTAGGAGCAAAGCTGTGAACACCCTGGAGCTAACTTGGCTCAAAAAGGGTCACCTAGAAATGGTTGCAGTCACACATGCAGGTGATTCTTCCTAGAAAGGAAGGAGATAGTTACTTCTTGCTCACACTGTTGTCGCACCACTGTTGCAGTACTAGTTGAAGTAGTGTATTTTGCCGCTTTTCCAGCTCTTCTTGCTCATTCAAATTGTTGGAAGGGCAGAAACAGACATGCATGTCTCCTCCTTGTAGTTGTTACAAGCTCTCTATGCCTCTGTAATACTCTTTCTCGTTTTCATATGACAAGTAGCCCACAGCCACAAACCAAAATAACAGAGCTTGTGCTTGCCCCAGAATATTTAAAATAAAAAAATTAATCAGTACTGTTAGGTGAGAAAGCGACAAGGACACAGGTGTCTACAATGCTGTGGGAGGACCACAGCATCACATACAGGCCATTAGGTTTCACAAGCCCAGGATGCTGATGTGAGCAAGCTTACAGCTAGAGTGGCAGGGAAAGGGGAGCCTGACCTGCTGCCTTGGTTGTTTGTTCCTGGTCTCAAAGGCCATAGAATCATAAAATCATAGAATGGTTTGGGTTGGAAGGGACCTTAAAGATCACCCAATTCCAACCGCTCTTTTCACAGGAAGGGCCACCTTCCACTGGATAGGGCTGCACAAATCTTCATCCAACCTGGCCTTGAACACCTCCAGGGATGAGACATCCATTTTGCAGGCAACACCTTCCAGTGCCTTACCCACCCTCACGGTAAAAAATTTCTTCCTAAATCTAATCTAAGTCTATCCACATCATCTGGTCCATATCCCATCTGTCCCTGGACAGTGACAAACGTGCTGCAGACCCAACCTGAAGTGAGACAGCTGTAGGTGGAGATCTGTGCTGAGAACTCAACTCCTCCAGCACAGAGACACTCACAGTTTTGGGTTTCTCTTGGTAGATGATTTTTCTATTTTTATCAGAGGGAGGATCATACAATTTTTTCATCTGTGGTGTTCAAACCTCTAAGTTAGAAAACTGCTTATTTTCTAGCTGTAAGAGGTACCTGTTTCCAGTCTGGTAAGGATGAATATGTAGCAGCAGCACCTGACAACTGCCTCTGGCAGGTCAGCAGTAAAACAGCGAGAGACCAAGCTGAGTCATGAAGACAATGGCTGGGAAGGGGCGTAGACTGAACGTGGTCCATTAGCTTTCTCTTCTTCTAGATGCATGTACAGCAGTAAGTCCTTCATGGAGAATGATGTCTAGAAAAGAGATTTGCAGCTCTGGGAAGTGACAGGGCACAGGCAAGGCCCATGATCACTACTAATGGTGCCCCCAGGGTGTTAGAGAAGATGGTGAATGCTGGTGATGTTCTCACCCATAAGCTAATGTCTGATCTTCCATTCCTCTATCAGCAACACCTCCCATCCACTCTAAGCTCAGCGTTCTGGAGAAGAGTGTGCTTAAAGGTGAGGTCAAGGTAATTTCAAGAGGTGTTAAAACAAAAAGCAAGGGCAGGCTGGCAGCCAGGAAAGGGAAAATTGGCCCCATTGTTAAGGGAAGAAAAGAACATCACAGGGCTTTTTAAAATGTCAGGAGTGGAGTATTGCTGTGTGCTCTTTGCTTATTGAGGAGAGTTAGAGGGAGGTTTGCCTTAAATATACCTTCCATACAAATATACAGAAACATCTTTTTAGTGAACTTTAAACATTAGCTATAATAGCCTTTGGATAAAAAGGCAGTCATTATTTCTTCGAGCACACTCTCTACTGCCGAGCAAATGTTCCAATGTGGCAGGATGGCAACTTTAAAAATAGTTTTTCACTCTAGGGCCTCTGAGTGTGGCTGGGAGGTAAATTAAATGTTTGACTGTGAGCAGTCATTGATGTGGTCCAAGAGCTGCAGCTGGCAAGCTCTCGTTTCGCTGAAGCCAGTGGAAATACGACTCAGTGGGAAAAGCTTGCATAAAGACAGAAGGTTTGGTCATCTTCAGCAAGCTCCTTTTGGGAGCTATTTTTTTAAAATCCTCACTTGCTGAACTTTACGATACACATCATAAAAATCACAGGAAACTGGGTAGAAGGGCACTGACAAAGTGTTATCTCATGCAACATACCTGTGGATTTTTTAAGGTACTCTTCTTAGATGCCCAGAAACAAAGACTCATGTGCCTTGGCTCAGCACCTTCAGTACTTTGCTGCTCCCATCAACCCAAAGCTCTGTATTTTGTCTGAATCTCCCTTGCTGTGACTTATGCACATTATTTTTGTCATACCCACAGCAGAAATGGGGGGAAAAGTATTTGTTCTTTTCTTTATATCCTTTGAATTCACTCTCTCGGACACACTTCTTCAGACCTTCTCAAGCAAGTTGTGATTTCAGGTCCGTGCTCACCCAGGATTTGCCTCCTCTGAATTCACTCCAGTGCATTCATGACCTTGCTAAATTACCTTCAAACTAAATGTAGTAAGCCAAACTAAAGTCTTAACAGTGTTGCTAGAATTATTTCTTGTTTCTTATAATTGGTATGTCACGGTACACTATTACACATTTTTTGCAGCAGCAATGTTTATTTTCAGTCAAGTTGTGACCCAATAAAAACCTTCAAACCTTTTCCTACACAGCAGATACCAAACTGTCTTCTTATCTCCCATAAACATGAATACCTTTTCCCTCCTACAGCTGGGACTTCGATTTTGTCCTCACTGAATTTCATTCCATGCTTTTCCAAAATATTTCTCTGATTTTTTGAGGTTACTTTACATTCACTTGTTATCCAGCACTGAGCAACCTGCCCATTGCTGAAGCTCTTTGTGAATATAATAAGCATCTTTTCTATCCCATTATTAGCTCTTATTAACTGAAGGATGCAGGACCCTACAAAGATGTGTTTTGAACTGAAAATACCTTCAGACTCACTGTGGGTGACTGATCACTGAGTACCGTTGAGTACAATCCTTGAGTACTGTTGTACCTTTTGACTGTAGCTATTCGGTTACTGCGGGCTGTTCCCCAACATGGGGAGCTTCCTGGACACCCCCATGACCAACCGGAGTAGGGAAGCAGTGAGCCCACCGGCACACCTGCTGTGCTGACCCATGCTCCTATGGTCATGGCAGCAGCCCACCTCACCACTGCACCCACCTCCTTCCCTTGGCACAGCACTGCAGCATTATTTTGTACTTCATCCTGGACTCAATACATATATATTTTCCAATGGGAATATACTTTACTGTGACGGGAGAGGGGCTTGTCATGGGAAGGTTTCATATTTGGAAATTTAATGAGAAATTTCAGGATATGTGAAAATATTGATTTTTGTCTCCACTTGTCAGTTTTCAAAATAAAAAATTCTTTATTTTCCCTGCAGTCAGGTTTTTAATTTCTACTCCCCACTCTCATCACCACCTCCCCTCAACTTTTCCTCCATCTACTTGCCAGGGAAAGTACAACGTTCAGATATTCTTTCCAAATTTTCCTTTTCTCCACTGTCTAACATTTTGAAACTTCAATTTGGAGAAGTTAGAGAATGGATAAAGAAGCTAACTGTGACAACAAAAATGCTGATTTTTCTAAGATGTGTGTGGAGCCGTTCTTGCACAGGAACATAAGTAGGAGAGTCCTAGTTAAGATAAAAATAACATTAATGTTACTCAGTGGCAAGGGGAAGCAACAGGGAAGAAAAGAAAGCAATGCAAAAGCAAAATGCATTAAAAGGTGGTGAAGGGGAGGTGTTGTGCTCTGATATGGCAATACATAAACACATTCACAATTTAAAATGGGTTGATATTCTCCCCTCACTCCCCCTGTCTTTGCCCTGACCAGGTTCCTCTGATGGGCTGTATCTCCTCACTCCGGTTCTTCTTCCGATGGGGGTTGCTATGATAGACAGCCAGGTCTCAGGCAAACTCTCCCTTTCTCTCCCATCTGTAGAACTAGATACATAATTTTATATCATACAGCATTAAGAGTTTTCAGTGAGCATATCACTGCAAAAATGCCAAACCCAAGACCATATTTTTTTCAATGTTTCATACAAATAGCCAAGAAAGAACTGATTACAAAAATACAAAGGATAAACTCTTCCATAAACTGGAAAAACAGCACTATTGCTTTTGCAGATGCACAAAACTCCAGGACTGCTGACAGGTTCAGCACTGCCAACATGCCATCCCTGAGAGCAACAAGGCTGCTAATCTCATCCCCCAGCTAATCCTGCTCCTTGCCAAAGGCAGTAATTAAAGGCCACGTTTTCAGCAGCCCTACAAAAACAGGCTTGTTTGACTGCAGGAACTGGACAAATTGCAGTGTACATAGATAGCACCATGGCACAAATGCTGATTTTCCACATGCAGACACATCCATCTGAGGACACCGAGAGTTTGTTCTAGGAGATCTGCTGGAAACGTTAGAACTGCCTGCATAGCCTGCACTGAAGGCTGCAGCTGTATGTAAAACACTTCTGCAGAGAACACTCACCATGCTGCCCAAGCTGCTAGGACAACTGCAGGGGTGGCAGGATTCCAGATTCCCCCCTTACCACCTTGAAGCAGAAGTTAGATTTTACAAAGTCTTAGTTGGCGCCAGTGCAGCACAGTGGGATGGGTTGCATTGCAGCACATTCAGTTTCTGAGGACAGTGTCTCTGAGGAGTATTTTTACATGTCCTCATGCCCTCTACCCTTCCACAGAGTAGAGGATATTTATGGGTTATTTTGCTTCCTTTTCCTTGCTTGCACAGTGTTTAGAGGAATCTTAACTAGAAATATTTCTGGTTAAAAATATATAACGGATGTGAACTGAGAAGCTCGATCTTACCTGAAATCTACTCTGACCTGTCTATGGTCTTACAGAAAAATGAACCCATGAGCCCCATTCTCCTTTTCCCAGGGAGGTGGTTGATTCCCCTTCCCTGGAGGTGTTTAAGGGACGGGTGGATGAGGTATTGAGGGACTTGGTTTAGTGTTAGATAGGAATGGTTGGACTAGAAGATCCAATGGGTCCCTTCCAACCTGGTTGTTCTGTGATTCTGTGATTCTGTGGATGGAAATGCCTTCCAAAATAATTTGCAAAACGAGAAGTAAGGAGGCAGCTTTTTGCATGGGGAGCTGAGGAAGGGAGATGGAAGGGAATATCTTGTGGGTTTTATCCTGACTCATTCCCAGCTTCTTTGATGGTCCTGGTTTTGTTCAGATGGAAGTGCATAAATACAGCAGCTTTTCTCTTTGTGCCCTGTAGTGAGGCACAGAGCTGCACGTTTGGGCATCTGAACAGTGATTTGCATCCCCTGCAACTCCAAAAGTTGGTCTTTAAGTGAGCTCTGTTGGTAGCCCCTGCCGTCCATCATTCTTAACTTTTACCCAGTATTCCTTGAAAGGTGATCCATAAGAAGTTTTCAGTCTTACTTCTGAACTGCTATTTGTCCTAATGTTGGTTCTTTACACATTAACACTGGTAGGTCCTGTTGAACTCTTCGATGTTGAACTCTTCTCTTTCCCAGAGCTCTCCTGTGCAGTGGTAATGCAAGAGTAAATGTCTCCATAGCTCCCTGGCACTGCAGGGCAGGGCAAACCAGGCTTTATGATACCTGACAAAGTAATTTGTTGTAGACTGGCTACTGTACTTTATGCACCTATCTGTACTTTCTTCTTCAGCCTCTGTTCCAGTTCCAAATAAAGAAATCAAGGAAAGCTTATGGCACCAAAGCTTTCACAATTCACAGCAAACATGTTCTATACAGTTAGACAAAATCCTGCTTGGCCAAATCTTGCTGTTACTGCACTGATGTAAATCCCTGTCCAGTCATTTGATCTTGAGAGGCCTCTTTAGTTTTTCACCACTTGACTAAACTGCCTAGCTGAAATGTGTGCCTAACTTGGTTGGATCATTAGGTTTGTTTGTTCTTCAGTGCTTAACCAAGTTAAGTACTTGGTTAAATACTTGGTTAAGTTGTTTCAGCAATTTAAGATCCTGCCTCCACAGAGGCCATGGCTTAGAGGGCATTATCTTTGCTGCTGATCTATATTGGCCTCAGCATTCAGTTCATGACTAAACCCTCTGGATTTCTCCTGATGTTCCATCTCTACAAAAGCGTGCATCTAGCCATAGACACACTGGTTTGTTTTCCACTCCTTGCAAGCCCTCTTCTAGGTGATCCTGACAAATGGTTTGTGGCCCTAATCCACTTGAGTTGCTGCTGCAGGTATCACCATCCTCACCATTCCTTTGAATATACCACTCCTTTGGCATCCTTCCCATGCCCCCCTCTTCTCTGTGCCACTGCATCTGGCCTGCCTGGCTTCCTCTGTAAGGTTCTTCATAGCTCTTAAGGAAGAAAAGTTGGTACCCTTTCTCTTTCAAGGGGTACATCACTGATGCTGATCTCTGTAGTCTTCCTAAAAACCGTGACCAAGTATATCCATGCATTATACCTTCTCACCCTCTCAGTGCTCGAATAAGTGCCCATAAAGAGACACTTACATCTTTTCAGATTCTCCTGCAAGCCTGGGCAGTGGCATCCAGGATACTACAATAACACTGTTGCACTAAAATAGTACAGCAAGAAAATAAATAAAGACAAATCTGTTTCCAGGCAGTTTTAGAAGTGGAGATTGTCACAGTTTGGAAGGAAACATCTTTCAAGAAAAATGGCCTTTCCTTGCTTTTACTGATTTCTGTCTACTCTAAATACTGTCTGTGTGATTCTGTAAGAACATTTGATGCTCTCCAGCTTGATGAAATATATAGCTGAAGAATATTATAAAAATGGACAAGGGCAAATTAATCTGTCCCAATGTTAATTAAAATAATTTTACTCAATTTTTATTCTGTTTTATCCATGTATTTAACTGTTCATTTCTTCAGAATGTATTCTAAAGTCTTTCATGCCTTTCTTCACTACCATGCTGGCATGTGTGTGCCACATTTGCTCTCTTGTCTAGTCAGGTGTGACTGCCCTGACTCCCTTGAAGAGCCTTGCTACTAGGGCAAAGACTTTACAAGCCAGAAGGCTCCAGCAGAGATTATTTGTTCTTATTCTCTGTCTATTCCTCTGACTACATTTGCTGACTCTAACACAACAAAATCTTAAATTTAGGGTTTTACTTTAAGTATGATTTCCATTGTTGGACTAGTCCCCTTATGTAGACCACCTTCTCTATTATTTTTAGAGTCAGTGTTCTTGTTCAAACAAAGGATTCGTGATACCTCAGTTACATTTAATTCACCAGGCTCTTACCAGATAACAGAACAGCTCTGACCTTATTCTCCTTGTATTTCCGTACCTAAATGACCTCTGTGTTATTATTTCCTGTCCTATGTTCAACCTGACCTGATTCTTGGCACTCTTCATTGATTTCTGAGCCATGACAATCAGAAATATGATCACCAGTTGCACTTGCTTTCCAGGCTGCTGCTGGGGCCCTCGATCCTCCAATAGTGACAAGACTCTTCTGCTCCTATGTTTTTGCTATTGCATTTCCAGGATAGATACTTTCCTTTGGTGCTCGTGTTGCGGTCAGAATATTCATTTCTCCACAGCTCACAAGCAGAAAATTTTAACTCTGTATTCATACATTTCTGTCAAAAGATGTCTGGCACACAAGTCATTCGTTCTTTCCTACTCTCTCCTGAGCTCAATCTTGACAATGACTGGTCATCAGAAGGAGATGTTCATAGCGGTTGTGGTGTCTCCAAACTTGGAGATACTCAAAACCTGACTAGTCTCTAGGCAACTCGCTTTCAGTGACCCTGACCTGCACAAGGGTTTGGACTGATGGTCTCTGGAAGTACCTTCCAGATTCTCCCATTCTGTGAGGGTTTGCAGCAACTATATGTACTCTCTCCAGACAGCTCTGCATGAAAATGCTCCCCTTTGCTGTGGATATCACCCCACCGAAGACTCTCTGATGGCACAGGTACTGTTCCTCTGACTAGTCAGACAGTGATGCTCTAGGAATTTCTGACAATAAAGAACTTAAGTTTCCATTCCCTTTTTTTCAAAAATACTGCTGTTTTTTATGACGACTGTCAATAAATTGCACTTTCCTCGGGGTCATTGGAAATGTCCTGGTAGTTTTTTTTCATGTATCTGTTAGAAATGTTTTCAGATTTGGTATCATCAAGTTCATTACTGACATTCTTCTTGATATTCAGAATTTCAGCCTAAAGACATGTTAAACTCCATAGCTTTAAATGCACAGATATAATGGGAAGGCTGTTCCATTCTCAACTGGATGGAAGTGAAGGCATGGTGACAAAATAAAACTTTAAATAAAAGAGTAGCTGCTTCATTTAACTATGTCACATCAGTCACCTCCTTTCTATGTGGAAAATAATTGGTAAGGTTTCTTAAAGGTTTGCCCATTGTTTTGGTCATGTTTCTCTTTATTTTTGTTCTGAATGAAGATCTTATTCTCTCATCTCTCAACATGATGGAACTGGAAACTCAGGATAGATATTTGTATACTTCTTGTGCAAGACAACATTTACTGAATAACCTAAAGCACAGAGAAGTAAGTAACTGCAGACACCTCTATCACCTGCTAATAATTGGCACACTTGTACAGGACTGTTGGTACCGTGGGATGCAACAATGAATAATAAAATCTAATTGCAGTCTTCCCATAGGCTATCATTTAATTTAAATTTTAATTATTTTTTGTAAGTCTTGTGTTTATGACATATTGAAGCACTTCAAAGGCATGAAGGAAGGAATATGCCAGTGTCAACTAAGGACAATGAGTAAAAAAGGAGAATTTGATTCAAGACAAAGTTCATATGAAAAATAATGCTTTATAATTTATAGTTCTGTTTATGAAGCATTTTCTAAGTTGTTTGGAAACCCAAATAAAATAAGACATAGGTTTAGAGTATGAGCTGTTTTGAGATATCACTGATTTCCCTAGTTCTCAAATAAGGACACTGAAAAGGAGAGAGTTTGAACATCCGTTTCCTGAGCTCAGGGATAAAACCTGCAGCAGAGCGATGAGTGATTCAGGTAAGTACCTTCCTTACAAAAGCATCCTTCCAACTGGCATATGAAAAGAAATCATGAAAGACATGTATGTTATTGTGAGTAGAGTGATGCCTTGGTTACACAGATCTTGTAACCTGTTCTTTGGCTACCAGCCATTTGATTTTCCCAGAAATTTGCTGCTACTGGTGAGAGTGTTGCTAAGTTCTGTGATTTTCATGTTTACTGTTTTCTCAAAACCCCAGTTTCCAGAGGCAAAAGCTTCATTTCTGTTAAAGTGAAATAGAAGTTTCCAGCTGTTGGAGTTATATAAATTATAAAGCTACCTCTCCTAATTGCACAGAAAATAGAGCATCAAATGAAAAAGAACATAAATGTATACTGGAATCCCACTCAGTGGACCACAACTCAGTTTTTTAAAACCATCTCCATGGTTATGAGGGACAGATTTGGGGCTCTTGTTTTTGCTGAAATTGCACATCAGAAAGGAATGATTCTGAAGGCACTGAGCTACTCCAAGTAGTCATGATCACATCAACAATGGAAGACACCAAGAAGGGGCTGCCTAAGAATGTGGGGGCACAGCAATGCTGTTTTCATGTCTTTGGCTTATACATCAATTGAAGTTTGAGTGCCAAACTGGGGAAAGAAGGGAGCTTGGTTTTCTGTCATGAGAAATGAAAATATCTGAGAATTAGGTGGTTTCAAAGCAGATAACAAAGGTGACTGCTGATTAGGGGGCTCAGCCACCAGTAGGTATCAGGCCAGGTGTTAAGGTGCAGCAAAAATACAACAAATGATTTATGGTCTCTTCACAGGGAGTTTTCTGTTCCCATGTTATATTCCTACAAAGCCTATGAGGGATGACACAGAGCTGAAAGCTCTCTGTTTGCTTGGATGGCACAAGCAAGGGATGGCACACAGCCCAGCCCTGGACATGATGGAGAGAGTGAGCTGGTCCCCGAAAGAGCTGTTCTCAGTGCAAGGAGACACAGCTGCTGGGCTGGGGAAACCCAGGGAGAAGAAAAATCTTTGCAGCAGCGATCTGAATTGCAAACACCACTTACTTTTATTCTGACTAATTTTGATTCTTCTCTACACCAAAGAGGGGTTTTTTTGTTCTCTTCTGCTCACAAACCTAGCTCTTGAATTTTGGTTTATCTGGAGAGCTCAAGGAGGGGGAAAGGGTCCCTTGAAGGTTCGTCTGACTTGGGGCTGGGCTGCCATGAGAGGCACTGGCACAGTGGGGACTGCTGTGCTCCAAGTGGCTGGGAGCTCTGTGAGCAGCCAGACAGTGAGGGCACTTCTGCTGCTGGCACAAACGTGCTCAGGGCTTACTCAGACACCGTGTGCGCACTCACTTGGGCACAGTGTCAGTCACCAAGGGAGGCAGGATGCTCATGCTCTCACAGGGGGCTTGCACAGCCATCGGTGTAGGAGGATAACCCACTTTTTCTAGTTTTCTTCAATTAGTGTCCCTGCAGGGACTGTATCTCCATCCTTCCCTGGAGAGGGCTGCATTTGCTTTACTGGCGTTTGCTCTCTATCTCCTCCCAGATCCTGAATTATGCTCTCCCCCTGCTTGGCTGCTGCCTGGCTGGAGTTGATCTTGCTGCTGTGAGCCTCCAGTTGATCAGTATTTTCACACTATTATAACTAGAGACATGTGGGATCCTGGATCAGGCCTGGGTTGGGGAGAGGCTATTCTTTACTGCTAAAAACAGGCAACTCCCAGCTAGCAAGGGATGGGAACAGGCGTGAGCTTCCTGCAGGGTTTCAGGTTGCCTCCCATAGCTGGCTGCCTTGCTGGAAAACAGGGGTTTTGGTGGCTCCAGAGGCTCTGCTTGTACCCAAGAACATACACGTGGCACCAGTTGAGGGGGAACACAGTGAGGGCAACCACAAAATGCAGCCAGAGAGACATTTATCTTTGTCCTGGAAAGAAAAGGTCAAGTAGAAAAAAAAAAAAAAAACTTGAGATGGGATGAAAATCAACCAGGATAGCAAGGTCCGTGGGCCAAATCTGCCGCAGCTGCCAATGTCATCAATTGTAGGGCCGGCAGTGAGGAGGGAGCCACCCTTTCAAAACACAGCAGAGGACATTGGATGATCTCCCAGAAGCAGTGCTGCAAACCCACCCAGAACGCTTCTGACACAGGCAAAGAGAAATATTATTCACCAATTTTAAAAATAAAAGGTCTGATAAGATATCCAGCTCAGCCCTGCTTCTGCTCCCAGAAATCCAGGGTGTCTCTGCCTTAGGGACAGAGACACAGATGTTGCGCTAGATATGGCAGTACCGGTGCCCAGAGAACCACAGAATCACCAGGTTGGAAAAGACCCACTAGATCATCGAGTCCAACCATTCCTGTCAATCACTAAACTGTGACCCTCATGAAGGGATGTTCTCTGCCAAGAAGCTTCTGGGAGAGTGGAGGCACAGCAGGACAATGGGGCCTCCAGAATCCCTCAGTTTGCAGAAACAGAGTTGCAGCTGAGCCACACAGAAGTAACCAGCAGCTGTGAACTGCCTGACTTGCTGCTTCACCCAGGTCTGCATGCAGCTCCGCTTGTTAATGAAGCACATTTTTGGTCCTGATCCTCCTTCCACATAGACAGCCCTGGGCGGCTGCTGCTGCAAGGGATAAAGCTGACTTCCCAAGTTAAGTAAGGTAGAGGGCATGTTTGCTTGCATGACCCCTCAGTTTCCCCTTTGTTTTAAACCACATAAAGTCAGCCAGCCACTCAGCTGCAGAAGATGCTCCAAGACTTTTCTCGTCTGCCCCTGTTCCTATGACATGCCATCCATCACCTTCCTTGCTGCCTATCGAGGTATCCCCTCATCTTCCAAGATCCAGATAATGTGAGCACTGCCACTTGTTCAAATCTTTTGCTGTAGATTATTAACATGGGATAGCAGTTCAATGAAGAGCAGAGAAAATTTTATTCATGTCCTTTTCATGTTGAAACTATACTCCTGCTCCTTAGGCTGAGTGATGAAAGAGAATGGCTATGTTTGTACTCCATAAAGGGAGAGTAAAAGAGTAGTTTACAAGAATGTTGGCTCTTAGAAAAGATTTAAAGGTTTTATTTGAAGCTGTGTGTGGCTCTAGTATGGGTCTGGAGAGGGAATTGCAGTTGTGCTTGGAACATCCTCCAACCACTCTAAGGTATATGTAAAACAAAGCAGCAGGAGAGTCCTAAAAGGTGAGACCAAAGTGCCAGTGATGATCAGAACTCAGACGCCAACCAAGATTCTCCATTTGGGACTTGTTGTGGAATATAAAATGTGCTTCTCTATGCTGCTGATAAAGTGCTGCTCATCGGGGGAAGAGGAGCACTTCAGGGTAGGTGTCAATGAAACAAAAAGACAAATGTATGTGAAAATCTCATGCAAGAGGTTCGTCCTTCTTCCGACCAGAAGGTTCTGGACTATCCTTACCAGAGCAGAAGCGAAGAGCAGTGGCTGCTCAGTCCTGCAGGGACTCCAAAAGGGAACTGAATCCAAACCCCCTTCTACTGATTTGCACAAGCTCAGGGGGATTTTAAAAAGATCCAAATCCTTTCTTTTTCCTTTCAGATTTTTTCAGCTCCTTATTTACCCATTTTGCCCCCAAATGCTTACACTTAGAGTACATCTTCCTTGTTTATTTAGTGTTCCTACAGTTCCAGGGTAATAAGAATTGCTTACGTTAGAGTTCCGGTTGTTTATCCACTGCTTTCTTTAGCAGACAAAGGCTTAGAAACACTTTTGCAGGTAAAATATCTTAAATATCTTAAAGCTAGTAAGCCAGTGTTCACCTTTTTTTTTTTTCTTGAATCACAGAATCACAGAATCATAGAATCACTAGGTTGGAAGAGACACATCGTATCAACGAGTCCAACCATTCCTATCATATTGAAGGTGCAAAAAATATTGAAGGTGCACATTTTAGATAAGTTGATGGGTGATGCAGAAAGTTTTATTCTGAAATTTAGAGATGCTAGGTTATAAATAACATACGTCTGACATCTAAATGAATGTTTTTACTCTTAATGCCCAAGGTGATTATGCCAGAGAGGGCAGAGAGAAAATGTTTCTGTGTTCTTTTCAGTTTTCTTGGAAAACTCTTTAAGACCCCTGGTGTCACAAGTTTTGCATGTAGTTTTCTTTGTATCTTATATAGTGAGCTGCTTGTTTTCCCTCTGTTTTAAACATCTGCTTGAAGATGAGATTAATCTTCCTCTAGAAATATATGCTTTTCTCCATCAACTACAATGGAAATAGCTTGGTGTGTACAGAGTGTTGAGGTTAATGCAAAGGACCTATCTGCCAACCTGGATCCCTGCCCTCTCTGGACTCCTCTTTACTTGCTTTAGAAGTGCTTGTTCCATATATTTTACCAAAGGCACTAAAGGGGGTTTGACTCTGCTTTGCTGTCTATGTGTTTTGGGACCATCTCTCCTAGGCCCACATGCTAGGCACATATTCTCTGTATTTGAATATGCTTGAAGATAATAAGACCCGAGACATTTAGTAGCCTATTTCTGTCTCTCCCCAGCCAACTACTAAAGGCAAATCTCACTCCAGTTTGTTATTTCCAGCTTTCCAGCACATCATTTCCTGAGAAGCTGGTCCAGCAGAAGCCTCTCTTTCCAGTTGCTGGTGCACTGCATGGTCACCTGTGAGCGCTGTTGGTTCCAGTACAGCTAGTGGGCAGGTACCAGTGTGCTGCCAAGGTTTATCACCATGTGTCAGAGAATGAGTAAAAAAAGTGTGCAGAGAGAAACCCTCCCTGACCACAGTTACATCTGAAAAATTTGTTTTGTATGTCCTTTGTCTTTCTGCCCTGCCATCAACACAATTTCATGCAGATCCTTGGACAATATGAAATATTAATTCTGCTAGTTAAGCTGCTCACTGCTCCTCAGAGGAAATCCACACCACCTATTCATGGGCTGGGGAAAGGCAGAAGCCCTTTAGAGCAGAATGGCAGAAACTAAGATAGTCAAAGATGGCACTTGATTATCAACCTCCTTCATGCCCTATCCTCTGCATTTGATGTGTGCAACCAGGAAAAGGTGTTGCCAAGGCTACAAGATCTTGTCAGTCTGCCTTCCAGGTCCTCTGTGGCTTCCCTCTTCCACCCCTAATTGTGCTCAGACAGTTCTGTTTAAATACCATCTATTTCAGCTGCAATTTGCACAAGTGTCCCGAAGGGCTTTGCTCTTGATTCTCCAGAAATCTGCCCTTTGTATGCCAACCCTCTATGAGATGGTCTTGTTATACAGAGAAAATGCACGTGCCTTTGAAGCATGATAAAATAAGGATGCAAAGCAACAGAAGACAAATCTAAGATCAATGCTGCCTGAACCAGATTCTACTGCAGATAATTCCTGAAGGTAATTTGTAATCAAAGTAGTACAGCAACAATTTGTCATAACTACTGAAAGGGTTAATGGAAGATCCCATCTGTAGTGAAATATCTATCTGCTGCACTTTTCTGCTCTTCTGCAAGCAAAATGCCTACTGGCGTCAGCAAGGGTGTCAGGCAGGCAGTAATGACTTTGCCATGGTGAGCCACAGCACGGATGTGAATCAAACCAGGTTCAAAACTATTTGAGTTCCAAAAGTTAGATGCTGATTACTTTCTACTTTCACCCTCCTTTCCCCAAAATTTTGTTTCTAAAACCAAATTTGAGGTTCGCTAGTGGGGTTGTTGCTAGCAAGCAACATCCCTTAAACAACCAGTTTGATACCAATACCATTAGAAACTGATTAAAAAGTAGGACTAGTCCCTCTGAACTAGGTTCATGGTATGATATTTTTCATAGTGTCTGGCAGTACCTCCGCACTTCTTACAGTATTACAGGAAGAATAAGTATTATCCAAATCAGTAGAATTCATTAATATTTTCAGGCTTGTCGTTTTTGCTGTTTCTCTTCTACTCCTACGGCATATTTAGGAATACTTCTGCTGACAGCATCATCATTGGAAAGGCCCGTCAGCATTCTGCTCTGTCTTCCCAATGCTACCTGTTACTAAGCTGTTTTCCTGATGTTTCCTATTATAAGACTTCTTTCCCCCCCCTCTTTTGTTTTGTTTGCAGCCTTTTCCTGTTTGAGCAGAAATGTAACATTAAAAGTATTCTGTCTCAGTCAGGTAATTTGATATTCACTGTATATGTAAAAAATATTAAGCCAAACTAGCAGTTTCTGAGAATAAAGTATTAAAAAGCATATTGTTTTGCCCATTTTATGAAATGGTTGCAGGAGTGACTTGAAATTTGAAGGGTATGTTGTATCAAGGCCATTTTTCTTTGTGAAAATTCCCCTAAATGGAGTGAAATGTGTTAGCCTTCAAAATAATCACAGTTTGCACAGGAAAGGCTTGCAGGATTTTCATGGCTGAGTTCCTTGAGAGTCTCTCCTTTCCACAGACTCCGTGCACTGCAGGAAAAGTTGGTTTGAAAATATCAAAGCAGCATTACACTCTCAGTTCCCTGTAACCACTTCTGCACATCACCAGAACAGTTTATGTCACCCGGAGCTTCCCTCAAGGTGCAGCATGAGCAGACGTTTTCTTCAAGCATGGTCAGCATTTTTCAAATGCTCCCCTATCTTATATCACTTTGTATCCTGCAAACCAAATGATATGTCTTGTGGCAGGTCAGGGAGCGGTGACTAGGGGCAAGCTGAGGATGCTTCTCACAGGGCTTCTCTTCTGGGTGTGACTCTGTCAGCCCAACAAGGCCTTCCCTGCCTCTTGGACTTCCCCACTGCTGGTCCCATGGATTAAGGCAGGAACGCACCCCTGGACAAGAAGCACATCTCCCCTTTTCTCTGGCTATTGCCTAAACTTGGACTTGATGTCTCTGTATATTCAACAGGCTCCCCTGATTTATGAATTGCATTTATTCTTGTGTGCCCTAGGTCTTTTCTCTCAGCTAAAGAGGTGAGAAGGAGTAACAGTGGACAGTAGACTCTGGGAGAAGGAGTAGAGATGAGCAGGATGCACTTCTCTCATGGTCATCTGCACGGCTGAGATGAGGGCATGAGACACATGCAGGGATTTCTGAAGTCATTGCTCATTGGTCTGGGACCAGCATGAGACAGATGATAAAACTGTCCCTGATCAAGGGAAGTTCCTAAACCACAAGGGAAACAGAGGAGTTGGAGGGTTGGTTAGATAGGAAGAAATTAGTTGCAGGGATCGGGGTCTAAGTTTTGACAAATACTTAATACACTTTGTCTCTTCAGGAGCCTTAAGTGTTTATAAATGTGTTGGCCAGCAAAGCCCTCAGTAGGATGAAGAAGTGCAAACCAGGTAGAAAAAGGGGACATACAGACCAGAAGGCTAGATACCTTGCCTGAGCAGAACTGGGAATAATGTACTGTCTCCAGGTCCTGGTCTGGCTCAGTGCATGGAGGAAGAAACAATTCAAAAGACATTTACAGTTGTAATTGGCTCACCTAAAGCTGTCACACTGAAATGGGGCAGGTGGTGGTGAATTCTTACACACCTCTATTCTCCTGGATATCCAGGCAGTGTTCCCAGGTGAGGCTGACAACTCTCTCCCCTTCAACATGCTCCCAAGGGGATTGAACTCAAACAGGGCTAGACTCTATTTTAGTAGGAGTTAAATGGAAGAGACGAGTGGAGAGTGGTTTACTCTGGACAACCAGAGCAAAGGGATTTGTACACTGATAGATTCTGCTGGATGTGCTGAAAGGTCAGCAATATTTCAATTTGACCAGCCAGTAGATATTTTGGGCTCCCATTGTGCAAAAACCACATCGGAGGCAGAGAGTTATTTTGGTCCATCAGGATTGCTGTGATAACTTTGCTCAGTACAATGTTAAATAATCAAACCCCACAGGAATAATAGCACTGTTTTATAATACCATATTATCAGATATATAGAGGCACACAGAGGTGGGTGTGTGGAGAGGAGAGCTTAAATGTATTAACAAGTACAAAGGCATATTTACATTATTCATATCATCTGAGTCCACATATTACAATGATTTGGAGTATTGTGCAGGTGTGCATAGAGGCGTGGATTTTTAAACAAGGGGGTACTTGTCCCAACAGGATTAAATAGCAATAGCTATTGTCCTCTGTGGCTTGTTAGCAATGGCATCACACAATGTGGTTGGTGTG
The DNA here is from genome assembly GCA_033558105.1 of Coccyzus lansbergi. NCBI lineage: Eukaryota > Metazoa > Chordata > Aves > Cuculiformes > Coccyzidae > Coccyzus > Coccyzus lansbergi. The sequence continues at coordinate 453,307 of JAUMJK010000634.1, read as the reverse complement.
ACAAGGAACTGCTGAGGTGACTGCAAAGCCTCACTCCTACTCACACTGTCACCATTGCTTCCTCCAGATCATTGTTGTAGAAACACCTAATTTGCCCAAGAAAAGCCTGGTGGAAGTAGAGTGTATTGATTTGTGAGTCACCGCTAGCACTGTTGCTGAACACTATATGGACATGGGGGAAACAGCCCAGAAACCTTGAAAACATCTCTGGAGAGGACAGATAAAGGTGAGAGAAACAGAGTCTTATGATACCCCATCTATGGCTGGAGAGGCTAAGCACAGAGATCTTGCAGACCACCTACTCTGCACCTAGAACATCCAGTATGTTTTCCAAAAATGTCTATTTAGGTGTCAAAGAAATGCCTGCATTTTAAAGAAGGATCTTCATAGCAGCTGATCATCACTTGGAAAAAATCTCCTTGAAAGTGTCCAGATGGTAGCAGTGAGAAACTGGTGTCCTCAAGGAACAAAGAGGAACTGTTCGTGTGAGAGCTGGACACTTCGGAGACAACAATGTCAGGGAGGCTGGTATTGGGGTAAGTCACTAAGCCAAGATGTCCTGAGCACCATGCTTAGGTCGATTTTTCAGGTCACCTTTTTACCAAGTCCACCTCTCCAACCCTCAGAAGGCTATAGAGAGAGTTCCCTTCTGTCTTGTCTTGTCTGATCCCCAGTGAGTGGTTATGGAGAAGAGGCAAACTCTTCTCAGATGTGCACAGGGAAGGGCAGAAGGTGACAGTCACATATTCTAAAGGCTAGGACATAAAGGACAAAAACTTCCCCAAGAGGGTAGTTAAACCAGGGAACAGGAGCCCAGAGAGATGCAGTGATTCCATCCTTGAAGGTGTTAAAGATTCATTGGGACATAGCCATGAACAGCCTGTTCTACGACCAAAGGCAGCCATGCTTTGAGTGTGGGCTGGACCAAATAGATTCTATAGAACCCTCCCAATCTAAATTATTCTGCAGTTTAAAAGGTTGTTGGCATGCTTCCCATCCTATCTGAGTGGCTCAATGTTTTCCTCAGGAGGAAACATCAGGATAAAGCCATCACTTTCATGCCTAGAGGCTCAGCAGTCTGGTGCGCAGACAGGGATCTGAAGAAGCCTCAGTTTTCATGTTGGCCTGGAGAATTTGACCACATTTGCTCCCTCAAACGTGCTGGCTCTGTAAGGGAGCTGTGAGGCCACAGTTTATTTTCAACACCTTAAGAAGCAAAAATACCTCACTGCACTTTGCATGCAGCATCCAACAGTTGTTTGGTTGAGAAGGGAAGAGAAAGACCCTTAGGGCAGCCAGCTGGAAGATAACTGTGAATTTAAAAAAAAAAACATTTTGGAGCAACGATTCACTAGAACAAAAGTTGTAATCCTGTCGTCTCACTTTCCCTTGTCCACAGGTCTTCCCAGATTCCAGTCCCTGAGCTGTGCTCTTTCTACCTGACCTGGTAGAGGGAAGGCTCTGAAATGCCTTTCTTGGTTCTGTTGTTCTGGGAAGAGAAGAAGGCTCGGGTATCTTCAGGGAGGCTTCTGGCTATGAGTGCTGAGCAGAGGCAAACACCCCTCAACATCAGCATGTAAGCTGCAAGGAGAAGTGGAACTTGAACCATCTCCTTCCTCAGGATTTCCTTCAGTGTAACTTGGGCTTCCTGTGGGTATCAGGCTGTCTGTAATGAGTCCTGTTTCTCAGGCACTACAATCTTTCCCTGTGCCTCCTAAGGAGCCTCCACGTCTCCTTTGGTGATTTGACTGGTTTGCAGGATACACAGAAGCCTGGTCCTAGAGCTGATGTCTTTGTGTGGGTTTGGCACAGCGTGACCCAGCATCCAACCCAACATCACAGAGTAAGCTTGAAATCATGGGGAAATGTGAACTTCCAAGGCAGTATGACTAAGTGTTTATTGCTCACTAGACTATATTTTCTGATTCTCTCTCTGGAAATCCAGTACCTAGAAATCATGAGACCATCAGAAAATCTCAGCTAGGGGATTTTCTAAAAGGTGTTCTCAGTACTTTGTGCTGCAGAGAAATGACTGAAAATGCAGTACCACTCCTCTTCCCCTGCTGCAAAAAGCAATTAGGATCCCAGATCCACTTATTTTAAATCTTGTAATTTTAAGACAATCGTAAAACTTCTGAATACCTGGAGCTGGCAATCCTACAGCCCAGAGGTTCTTGTGCCTAGATCGCCCAGCTTTTGCAAATACCTGCACAGATACACGTGTCTTTAATTTGTAATGTCTTTTTCAAAAGCTATTTCAATTTCTTGAAACAGGCACCTTGAACAGTCGCATCATTCCTAAGCATTGTCCTCTTTTGCAGTATTCATGTGTTTTTTGTTTGTGTGATGGAGAGGTTACTACCACTCAATCAGAAGGAAGATAATATATGCAAGTGCATATTTGGGTTGTTCATCTCCTGGAGCATTGAACAGACTTCGTAAATGATGCTTCAATCCTTTCTTCAATGTTCAGAATGAATATCCCGGAGAGGTTTGCATTTTCTGGCTCAGAAAGACTTTCAAACACAATGAATCAAAACCAGGATGATTTGTGAAGCACTTGTATGGGAAATTTGTGGCTTTGCTTCTTCCAAGATGAAAAACCTGATGTAGGCTATAAATTTACTTAGAGGTTTGCCTTTAAAACTGTGCTTGTGACTTCTCATGGGAAACAGGACAAGTAGGTATGAATCAACGTGTGCTAAATGAAAAGGCTAAGACTTCAAGAGGAGAAATCTGGTCCAAAGGATGTGGTCTTTGTTGTGGAAAGAAGCTGGCTCAGTCCCAGTGTTAACATTTCACTCATCTGTGCACACAAGACCTTCTGCATGAGTTTGGTGGCACTTCCAGACAGGTGAGCTGGTGTGGGTAGGAGTAGAGTCAATTTGCAGAAGAGTACAACAGACTTAAAACCCCAGCTTGGAGCACTCCTATCATTTTCCGTCTGTGCCAAGAAAGACAGATTTTCCCTGTACTGACCAGGGGAAAGAGTAGGATAAGTTGGTTTGGGGAGGTACAAGAGACTGGTTACCCCATGACTCACACCCAGACCTGGCTGCCCTGCAGCTAGTGATAGTCATCCAGCATAGCTCATGTGAAAGCAAATCCTGAACCGCTCTGCCGGGACAGAGAGAAAAAAAAATATTAAACTGCTATGTAGAAACAATTCTATGTTTATTCTTCATTAGTTAACATTGAAACATGGTTGCTGACAGGTTATTTTGGTTAAAAAAGGTAAAAGCTCCTTGTGTCTCTCTTCTGTTCCCTACTTTACATGGGTGGAGTTCCACTGAAAGCAGCTGGAACCCTTCCACACACAGCAAACGGCAGGATTAGCAGTGATGTTTTGCAAATATCGCTCTTACTCAAATAACCTATTAACTAAAATGCTCCATTGACCTGCCATCACTAGTAGGGTTGTTTTAGTTTATGGTTTCTATGGTGAACAGGGTGTTTCTGGAAGCTGGGCTAGGTATTATTTTTTCCTTTGCTTGACAACATTGTGTCGAAGAAAGCAGAAATGGTTAGATGTTTTGAAACATTTTCTTCTGCAAAAAAATGTTTCCTTTTGAACAGTTGATAATAAAATTAATTTGCATGATGCTACAGGCTGTAAGATCAATTGCATGGCTAGACAAATATTTAGGAAGATACGACGTTGTCACAAAAATAGATGCAACTTCAGAAAACAATCAGGCATTGCTGAGTTTGCAGCTCCAGTGAATCGTCTCAGAGCAAAGGGATGGAGAGCTCATGGAATCATGCAGGATGCTGGGCAGTGGTAGGACTGAACATCATTCAATGCAAATATCAGCATTAAACCCCATGGTGCAGAGCTGAGAGGCAGGTCCCATTGATAGATCTGACAAAGTTTGTTCTGTTCCTCTGCTCTCTAATCTGGAGCAACAGTCCAAGCTAGCCCCAGGGGTGGACCCAGTAGTGTCACAAGCCAATGTCATCTGTCAATGACTGGTAGTGAGAAATGGCTGTTGTGACAGCCCCTTTGGCAGATGAGGATGAAGTCAAGGCAGAGTAGAAAGGTATTAGGTACACGTGGGCAGCAATTCGGTTTGTAAGTATTCATTTGGTGGCACTTGAGGGAGGGCTCAGAGCAGGCAGCAAGATTGCTGCTAGTGGCAGGTTTTGGTCAACAACTGCTACAGCTGCAGGTTTGGCTCCTCATCTCTCTCTTGGTTGTTCACATCCAATGGAGGCAGCGGCATCCTAAAGAGAGGTGGGAGCATAGCAACATCAGGTAATTGCTGATAGGAATGTAGAGCTACCTGGAGGAAAAAGACTCGGGGGTGCTGGTTCACAGCAACTGAACATGAGCCAGCAGTGTGCCCCAGGTGGCCAAGAAAACCAGTGGAATTTTGGCTTGTATTTAGAAACGGCTTGTACAGCAGGCCCAGGGAGGTTATTTTCCCTCTGTACTCAGCACAGGTGAGACCTCTCCTTGAATCCTGTGTTCAGTTCTGGGCCCCTCACCACAAGAAGGATGTTCAGGCTCTGGAGTGAGTCCAGAGAAGAGCAACAAAGCTGGTGAAGGAGTTGGAGAACAGGCCTTATGAGGGGTGGTTGAGAGAGCTGGGGTTGTTTATCCTGGAGAAGAGGAGGCTTGAGAGTAGACCTCATTGCTCTCTACAACTACCTGAAAGGAGGTAGTAGAGAGGAGGGAGCTGGCCTCTTCTCCCAAGTGACAGGGGACAGGACGAGAAGGAATGGCCTCAGGCTCCAACAGGGGAGGTTTAGGCTGAACATTTGGGAAATTTTTTTCATGGAAAGGGTCATTGGGTGCTGGCAGAGGCTGCCCAGGGAGGTGGTTGATTCACCTTCCCTGGAGGTGTTTAATGGATGGGTGGATGAGGTGCTGAGGGACATGGTTTAGTGGAATAGGAATGGTTGGACTGGATGATCTGGTGGGTCTTTTCCAACCTGGTGATTCTATGATATTTGAGCTACTTCTCTTTTTGTGTATAAAGCTCAGCCCCAGAAATGTAACAGAAAAGCAAATGTCAAAAAGGAGAAGAATCAAGGACTGAAGAGTAAGTGCTTCTGGTAACTACACATTTCCACTCATTAGTTTGAAGATGTAATCCTATATCATGCCAGTATGTTTTAAGCAAAACATTACTGTCACCAGGATCTGCAAGTAAAAAAAACTGTTGTTATACTCATGCTTTTATATCACATATAATAAGTCTTGTCTAATTTGCTAAACAGCAGCGTTCAGTGTCACACTGTGTGGGCATTAGAAGTATTATTTGGTACTCTTTATTTTTATTTTAAATGTTTCTAAAATGTTAGGCATATAAATTGCTGCTCCTAGCTTTGGGGTGAAAAAGGAAAAAAATTAAAAGAATGTCACTCCTTTTAACCCGTGTATCATCTTGATGCCATGTTCTTAGCAGGGAACACTTAACAACTGCTCTGCAACCTTCCTTCTGCCCTGAAAGGAGGCAGCCAAAATCTGTGGGGACACTGTCTCCTGGACCAGAACACACGGATGAAAAAGTTTGTGAATGACAGGTGTGCATGACTATGGTTGTCAGGTATAAAAATGCAGACTATGTTACTGCGGAGTAAATATGCTCAGGAGAGCAGACATGGAAGAAGTGAACATATAAAACACCTTGTGTGACTTTAGTTCAGGCAGATGAAGTTGCTACACCCAGTTCTTTGGAAAAAAGAACCAGAACAGAAATCTAGGGCCTCCTGCAACCCAGAAAGTGGCTATTCTCTCCCCTGGTTAAACCTTCTTCTGAATCATTTAGGGATGTTTCGAGGCTGCTTATGAAGTTCAGAGGCATTAGGCTGGAGAAGAAAATGTGGAGAAGCATTGCATGTGCTGTCAGCCCCCCTGGTGTTGCGTCCATCTGCTCTTGTGTGCTAATGAAGACCTGCTGTGTGATGCTTTTCAGGAAGCTCCGATCTTCAGGGTCTTTTGCATTAATCTTTAATACACTTTTTTGTGTGCTTGTTGTGTAGGAATTCAAAGACAGGAAATAAGCTGCAGAACAAAGATGGAGGCTATTATCTGACTCCTCCTCCAGGCTGTGGGCCAAATCCACCAGCCTCTAGTGCAGAAGGGACCAAATCAGGTTAACATGCTCTTTTGCAAACTTTTTCTGGAAAGGAGAGAGGAACATATCAGCACCACAACAGATGAAGACTCCAGACTCCATTAAAGTCATAGCTGTAGATTGCTCCAGCATCAGCTGTATTCTAGTGTAAAGCATGGGCCTTATCCTGCCATCTGCAGTCATGGTTCTACCAAGAGATTGCATCCTCTTTCCTCCAAGACACAAAAAATGGTTGCCTGTGGGTTTTTTAAATCTAAGTAAGAACTGTTTCACAAGCAGGAAGATTTTGCTAAAATGTAGCAGCATCTGGTTCTCATTTTGGGAACCAGTCATTTATCCAATTTTTCTGAGACCCAGACACAAAAACTCAAATTACTTCAGTTCAGGCATCAAGTTGGTGGATCAGGTCAAGATATATCTCAAAGCTCTTAGTTCTCTCATTTGGCCAGCAGATGTTATAAACAGATACAAAAGACAGTTTGCAGCACTCATGCAGTATTCCTGTATCTTCTCCTGTAATCTATGCACAGCCATATAGTAAGACTCTATAAGATCATATCACAGCATTTTTCCCAAGCTTGTATATGTTTTCTGACTAAGTGTGCTGGATTTAGCCAAATCCTCATTTAAGTGCTCTGCTGTATGTATGTAGGTCATTTGCACAACAATTTTTTATTGTAAATTTGGAATAACAAGCACAGCTCTTGGCAGAGTTCTGCATTGCAGAAACACTCCATGTCTTCATAAAAACGCACGTGAGCTTTTCTGGAAGGGAGGAGAGGGGGAAAGAACAAGGAACAAATTAGTTAATTTGTCTGTGGTTTTCCTGGCAACTCAAGAGTAACCAGAAAAGATAACTGGAGAACTTCAGAGCTGTTGCTTTTATTGTGCTTTTAAAGCAAATGTGTTGGGCAGCTCTTGGATCATTTCACCTGCCTCCTGTCATCTCAGTTCACTCTGTTTGGCCCCAGGCAACACCAGTGGGGAACAGAGCAAAAAAAATATTGGTTTTGTTGTTGCCAGACCCAGCTTATCCACCTAGCCAGCAACCCCCTGAGCAGTCTGCAGTGGGAAATAAGGCTGGAGGCAGCCAGGATGGGGGTGATATGCCAAAACCTGCCCCCCATCTCACGCCTTGGGCAGGGATGGACTAGGCAACTCTGCACAGGCACTGTAGGCATCTCCTGCCAGCTTCCTCCCACCACGAGGGACCCTTATTCTTGCAGCCCAGAACCTGCTGTTCTAGACATTGTGCAGGTATTTTCAATACAAAGCAACCAAAAGGCAGCTGCTGCCCTAAAGAGTTTAAAAGTCTATCACTTGGAAGGAAAGCTTTGGTTTGGTTTCATTAGTGGTTATCATGACTGGAGCCAGATGCTGGGTTGTGACAAAACCACCTATTATGAAAACAAGGTAATTACATGTCTAGGTTATTTGTGGATTGACTCCGTTCTGATGTTGTTTGCTGAAACGAAATACAAGCATCTAAGTAATGTGGTTTGCTGCATTGTTCGAACAGGTTCTCCAGCACCACTGCTTCCCAAGCACACTGTGGTGAGAAGGGCACACATCACTGTTAAAAACATGAAAAATTTTGAAGAATGCAATAAAATCTCTACTGACACCGTGAGCTCACCTTGCTTGGGACAGCAGCTTAGTGTGACAAACATCATTTCTCCCTCTGCTTATTTCAATACATTACTGAACATCTCTGTATAGCAGGGCTTTAAAATACCCTAATTTTATTCCTTCCCCTCACCCTTCAGCTGCACTGGACCCAAAGCAATGCCAGCATGTTTAGAGGATTTCTATTAGTGAATCTGCAAGTAGGGTTTGTATCCACAGGTCAAAACTTAAGATTATTTTAATAACTTGTTTTACTCAGAGTGCATATGAAAATCATCCATATGATTTCCAGCAGGACAGTGGTTCATGCTGCGTCAACAAATAATTTTCTGGTCTTATTTTGAATCACTCCTGGAACAAGCCTTAACTCTGTGTGTATTAACTAGACAAAGAGGGAAAAAAAAAAAAAGGTAGGGAAAAAGACACAAGGCCCTTTGTCCTCTCTGGAATTTGTTTAAAACCTCAGGGATGAATAAGGCACTTTATTTAACCCTGGCTGGCTATAAATAGGAAGCAGCACCTTAGCCTTTATGTGAACTAGGGAATTCAAATGCCTCTCCTCGGTTATAATCACACCCTGTAGGCACAGCTTCAGTTTGAGATGTGTCCTCACACTAAAGGGTCATTAAAGGTAACTGAGGGCATTGTGTTTTCTCAAAAAAGAGACACCTTGAGATGGAAGGAAGGTGCTGGGTCCCAATGGCTGCTTTGCCTTAGCTTGTGTTTTCTGGTTTTGCTTTAAACACAAAGTACTAGTGTTCAGTATCCCAAACCCTATCTTAGTTTTTTCCTTTGTCCTACTGGAGCAGAATTGGTTTCAGCATGGTGGAAGTGACTGTTGATCCCTGTGGTACTTCAAAGGATTCATGGTGGAAAAGGCACCAAAAGTTGCTCTTCCCTCTCTACAGAGACTATTCAGAGGCATTAGCTCCTGTCCCTGCAAGGGATGCCATTCCAACACCTCCAGGCTGTTCCACTGGGCCAAACTGACCAAACCCAGGATGGACAGGAACACCTGGAATTGGGAGAAACCTCTTCTGCAGCAGGTCTCAGCCCTCAAGCTCATGAGGATGGGGGACAACCAGTGGCTGGCCATGGCCATTAAGAATTAAAAACTGAAATGCGCTGCTTCCAGAGTCAGAGTACTCCACTGCTCTGTGGACAACATTTTTGTGTCTGGTTCACTTTGTTCTTCCTCAGTTGTAAATTTGAGGAAAAATGCTAGTTGCCTCCCCGCACACCTAAACTAGGAGTTAAATACCAGTACCAATGAAAGAGCACTTGAGTTGCTGGGTTTCATCCTGCATCAAATTTATTTTGTTCTACCCCTACATTTTCAGTTGTATTTCTTCATCTGCAAGACCTCACCAGCCTCAAGAACTAATCCAGGAAGAGGTACAGGGCTGCCAGGAGAAGGTTGAGTTGATAAGATGGGTGCCTGTGTTATTTCTTCCTGCTCAAATCATCATCACTGAATAGCTGGCAGCAACTATAAATTATTCTTAGGTTTCCAGCACTGTGGTATCTGGAACTTTCCCCGGTTCCTGGGTCTGGCTGCACATCCCAGCAGCATCACAGTTCCAGGGATTTTCATGGCTTCATCGCCTACCGAATAGTAATGCGTGGGGGTACTGTCGTCAGGGGTATGGAAGACATGTGGGTATGTGATAATATTCAACCTATGTTTCATAAATTAAATGACTTATTCATAAAGAGAATTTGTCACACACCAGGAGCCATGCTAAAGCTGAATGCTGGCTTGATTGCAAACATCCATTTAATGGCTGGATTCGCTGCAATCACGGGTATTTTAAACAGATTTCCTTCGGTGTGTGGGCATGAATTGTCAGGCAGGATGAAAAGATCTTCGTCCTTTCTGTCTTCACCTCCCTGGAGGCCCCTGCTCCTCAGCTCCTGCCCACGCTTCTAGCTGGGCTCAGGGAGAATCTCCTCCAGGCAAGTCTGCTAAGGTTAGATGTGACATTTTTGTACTATTCACGGGAGAAAAGTTGGAGAAAATGGGGGGAGTGTTTTATCAGTGTTCTTAGGAGAAAATCACAACTTTTTATGTTTCAAGTTGGATTGATTTTTTTTTTAAAGAGAGAAACCCAGAAACTTTGTTAAAATCCTAGTTCTCCACAACTGAGTGAACTTCAACTTTGCAGAGTTACCATCCCTGAAATGTAAGAGACGATGTGTTTTCAAACACGTGATCTTTGTTATGGAAGTCATAGCTCCATGGAGCTGCCAGGAATCGCCTTTCTTCTCAAAAGAATTCACACAAATATCAGATTGGGGGGAAAAAGAAAAAAAAAAAAAGATGGCAAAACCACAGATTAGGATTGGTTTGATTTAGATATCACCTTTTTCTTTATAATATCATAAAAGCCAGTTTCCATCTCTTATTTGTGGTTTAAATAAAGGCTAATTCTACTGAAAATGTTCTTTGCTCCTTTAGATGGGAGTGTCAAGTAGATTATATCTAAAAGAAAGCACTACTAAGTAGACGTCTGATTAAAGATAAATGAAAATGTCTCACAGTATGCCAACTGGATAACATTAAATCAACCCGAGGATACAGTGGATTTAAGGTTAAAATAGAAATGTTAGGAACAAGACAGCAGTTTTCCTGTGCTCATCCTACGTAATTAATCACAGATAAAGTCCTGCCTTCAGTCTCAAGGAAACAGAACAGCCAGGACTCAGCATGGATCTCACAGCACCATAAAATGAGCATCAGCTGAAACTGCATCCCCTGGTGCCATCAGGTAGCACCTGTTGCATTATTTTGCAGTTGAACACCATACACCATGCTGGAAAATCCCAGAAGGAAGGGATGGCTCACAGGGAGGTGAGAAGGAGGCAGTGTCAGTCCCTCTATGAACCCGTACCACCTCCAGGGTAATTTATGCCTGGAGAGGTGATTTTCCATGCATGGTGCATGGAAATTCCAGTACTGAGTGACGTTAAGCATCAGGTTTGCAAGAGCTGCTTTGCCAAAGCTGAGCTAATTCCTCCCAGCCTGGGATACAGAAAATTTCTCTAACCATGCCACTACTGCCCACAAGTCACAGACCTGCAGTGGCAGGTCCCTAGCCCAGCAAGGGAGAAACTGGTTCTGACCCAAGCAATGGTTTTTGCCATGCTGATATACCCACCTCAGTGAGGAGCAGCTGCTGTTGAACCGTGAAAGTAAGAGGGAGTCTCACCCTCCAGTTATCTGATCCTTTGCTTTTTGGTAACTTGACATTTGGGAGGGAAAATTGGTTGCTCAGTTGGAGATTATCTCTGCCTCTCATCTTCTCTGCCCCATGACCCTGTTCTCCCTGCACAGGCTATAGGTTTCCAGTAATGTGAGTTCCTGCTGGGATTCACAACAGCCTCTCCAGAAAATGTTAAAAAATGTGCATTGCATTAAAAGGTGAAACAAGATGAGCCCACTTGCTCACTGTTATGCAAGGCAGGATACCACCCAGGGCAAAGGGGCCATGCCAAGCAGGCAATCAAGAAAACCGTAAAACAGAAGCAGAGCGCATGTAACTGTCTGATCTAGGAAACACTCGAAGGAGAGAGATGGTAACTGCCATTCATGTAAAACTGAATTTAACTGTATAGAAGCATGTGGGATGGAGGACAAGTGCAAGTATTTGCATGCCGCAGGGCAAAGGCAGACTTGGAGCAGGCTTCATTCCCCTGTATTACCTGTATTAGTCAAGATCGGACTCAAGACAAGAGTTTCACACCACCACAAATAACTCTTTGCATTTTCAGATCAAGACACTGTGGGTACGCTGGAAAATGTATCCACAAGCAGTCCAGAACAGGCAATCAGTCCAGAATAGGCATTTAATAGGCTAAATGGTGTAATACATCTACAGGACATACAGTAGTTCAGTATTATGTACAGGTGGCATTTTACAAAATTAGAAAGAACTGAAATAGAGCAATATCCAACAATGTCTAAATCCATAAAACATCCTTTCTTCACTACATGAAATATTCTACAAGCTAGACTAGAAAAATATGACTGAGTGTCTTTTTTTTTCCTTTTTAGTTTCTACAAAGCTTTTAATCCAGAAAAAAAAATACAAAACAACCATTGATTCTATTAGAGAGACAACACTTGCACACAAACAAATTAAGTGGACATTCATAGACCTGCAAGTTGAATAAATAGGGCTTGTTTGTATAAAACACTTTCCCTTCTATCTTGCTCTCCTGTTTAAGGCCTCTGGCCCATGTTCAGAAAAATAAAAATGGGAGGAGGAGTTTGGCTTTGCATGGTTGTTAAACTGAGGCCACACAGCTTTAGGAGAAAGCTTTCATTTTAATCATCCATTTGCTTCAGGTAAAATACTCAAAGGGCACAGTGTGAAAGCAGTTAAAGGAAAGAGAGAGTAATTGGGCTGGAAGGAGGAAAACTAGCTTTTCTATATGGGCTGTACTACAATGAAAACAAGTACGGCTACATACCCTTTTTTCAGGGTGTACATAGAATTTTGTTGTTTCTTTGGGAAACTTATTTAGGGAAGTGCCATTGGCCTCAGGTGGAAATAGGATAAGAGCCATCCAGAGCAGGAAGGGAGGGAGTGTCTGAAAGCAGATAGAGAGCACATAAAATTGGGGGAAGTGTTTGAAACAACGGTTCTTCCTTTTTGAAAAGTGAAAAGCAAATTAAGTGATATGCATAACGTCATTCCTCATGGAGCTGGGCAGACACAGATTGAAACGAAATCACATAGCTAAAAATATGTCATCATCGTTGTTGGTTTTCCCCCAGAGGTTTGTAAAACTTCTTGATGGTCAATGCAAAAGCAGCATTAAAGAAGGCCTTGCATCCTCCTGCACAGCTTTCTTCCCACCAGGACCAGCTGTAGACTGGTCTGAGATGGGGAACACCTCTCACTGCTCATGTGCTACACATAGCTTGAGCTTGTTCTTGATTCATTGGCTTTACCAGAAAACTGTCACCAGAAAATATAGTGGCAGGGATGGCAGCCAGATTTAGGAATGGCTCCAAAACCTTCAGTTACCCTGATGAATTCAGTGCTCTGACCAGAATCCCACTCATCCAACAAAATAATCCTGTGACACTATAGGTAAGAAAGTCCATATCAAGAAGGTAAAACTGATTGTTATACAGGTTGAGAGAGCAAAGTTTATCTTAAGTATCACATTATATTATACTACACTGCTTATAAAATGGGTTCTAGATCCCAAACACCCCAAATAATGAGCTATAGTTTTGTACATAAATTAATGTTGCTTTGAAGTAAAATAGTCTCTTTCCTTGGTATTAAACATTCATTGCACTGAAGTCTTTGTAAGTAAATATATTAAATTAGTTGCTAAGAAGATATAAACTTATCTTATTAATACATCTGGCCAGTAAATTTTACCCACCATCACACAACTAAAATTTGCTGTTACAGAAATTCATTACTGGAGAAAAAAAAGCACTTGGAAGTCAACCTAAGAGTTAATGCTGGAAGAAATCCTGTTATTTCATTCCACCTACACTGAGCAGCTTCTTCCGGCTGCAACATTAATTGGAAGTACAGACCTCATCCAGTCCTACAGAGATGGAGAAAGACAACTTTGTAACTTATGGGACACTTGTCACTGACACAGCCAAACCCTTTCGAGTACATGCATTACCTGTCTCCACCAACAGTGTCCAAGACTGGTGCTTCTCCTGGGAAGGTGGGAGGGAGTATCTGGGAGATCCCCATGCAGGAATGGGTTCACGCCTGTCAAAATGGCCCTCAAATCCCAAAGGAAAATCCACTGGAGACTTGAGGCGTCCAAAAACAGTTGGTCCCACTGTGAGCTCTGGTCTCCAGGAGGTTGCCGTGTAACCAAAGCCAAGGGGAAAATACTGCAGGTGAGGGCACCCCTGGCACCTTGTTCAGGCAAGAGGGAAGCCCTCCTCTACCGCCTCCTGTTGCGGGTGACTTGAGGAGGACCTGGCATCAGGCAAAATTAAGGGTAGGTTTGGGCTGTGCTAAGGAGCTTCTGTCATCCACCCACAACTGCCCAGCTCAGGTCGACAAAGGAACAGTTGGGACTCTGCACCTATGTTATAGACAAAACATACTAAAAGTAGAAGTGTTACAATTTCTGTTAACAAGATGGGACAAATCCAGCCCTGGTGGAAGTGAGAGCCATCTCATTGGCTTCTGTGGAGAGTAGTGTGTGTCACATCATGGCTGGACCTGGACTTGAAGAGCATACAAACAGTATGATCCACCCCACCAAGCCTACAACAGACAGCTGCACTCCACAAACACCAGCAATAAGCTAATTCGCTTTGTCAATGTACAGCAAGAAAGCATTTCTGAAAGGCATCAGCCCTATTGAAAAGGCAGCTTGAGAAAAGGCTGGTTCATCCGAATTTGCACAGGTTACCCGAAGGGAGAGATCTGCTCTGAGCGGCCCTGGGGTGGCAGCCTGGAGGCAAACCTTACACTTGCATCTCTATACAAAAGTTAAAAAATCAAATGGTGACATTATATTACATCTATTGTCCATAATATCACAGTGCTAGTTTTAAATGGCTAAAAACAAGAAAGGTTTTAGATTTAAGACATCCCTCCTGCAAAAATGTAACCTCTTTATCCTGCTCTTGATACCTGAAATCAGCCTTGCTTCAGAAAAGCTAAATCCAATGAAATGTGCTAATTGAAATTAGGAACACTTTTTTCCTTGGTAATCTTGTATTTCCTAACATATCCTGTTATATCACAAGGAAAATTTAAACAAATAATGTAAATCCCAGCCTGAAAATCAAAACGTTAAAAAGAACAGTTCTAAAGCCCAGATGCTTCTTACCAAGTACTAACTAAATAAACCCTTGCAGATTTAAAAACAAATTACTTTGACAAGTCTTCAGTGTGAGCTTTCTGACAACATTCACAATGAAGTTTCACTTCTGAGGCCATGGAGTCCCTACTCGTCCTCTTCAGTTCTGCTTTCCAGAGTATCTGTACTGTCTTCCACTTCTTGACCTGGATGCACTAAAGTATCTGCAAAGAAATAGTTTGTCAGCGTTTATCTCTGCATACAGGTACAACAGCCTTAATTTGATACCCTGCTCTGCCAGTCAGATGATCCATCGCAGTGCTCAGACTTGACATGAGCAATTCAGTCTACTCACAAACCAGCAGTTAAACCTGGAGTAGGGTCCTCTGAGTGCATCAAGCCTGACTTTACAGGGGATGTCATACCTCAGGATGGGTAGTGAGATGAGGTGATAATCCCTCTCATTAAAAGCAGGACAGCCACCACAGTGCGAGGGCTACCTGCTGTCTGAGTGAAATCTACTCAACCTCTCACTCCTGAAGACAGAATGAGTCCTTATGTCACTGCACAAAAACAACACAGAGTCCATACTGTGCAACCTAGTGGTCAAGTCATAGACTTGGTTCATACTACTTCTTGAACAATCAAACCCTGTTGTTGGCATCACCCAGAAATGCCAACTGGAATAGCAGGTGATTTGGCACTTCAATATCAGACCCTTTGTCACCACTCCTTTGAAGGTACGAGAAGCTGCATCTTGCTCCCCACCCTGGCTGCTGTCTCTGGGTAGCAAATATTGGTGCACTGAAACGGAAACTGTGTCACACTTTAAGGGAAAAGAAGAGCACTGAGATGAAAAGAACATAAATAAATAGACCAGTTCCACACTGGAGTATTCACCATGCTAGGTGCACTCCAACAAGCTCTTATTTTTAGTCCCTTTCCAGTGCAAGTATTTCTGGGCAACTTCAAGCACCTACTGCTCTTCAGTACACAGTTAACTTCAATGGAAGGCATAGCCTGAAACTGCAGTTTTCCTATGGGGAAAAAAAAAAAGATGAAAATTATTCATTCAAACCTTCCAGATCCATCTGCTGATGCTGCTGCTGGACACAGGCTCTTTGGTCACCATGAAGACCCTTGTCTTCTGCTGATTTCAGGTCATCAGGAGGCCAGCGCAGCTCCCCGCTCTCCACCTCCCCGGACTCAGTTGGCTCCACCACAATCGACGGCAGCCTTTTGGACAGCTTGGGGTACTTCTCACGTGAGTCTGGGAAGGCCTGGTGAGACATGTGGGTACATGCCTGTCAAAGCCTTTCCCAGGGTCAAATATTTGGAGCAAGTAGAGAACATGTCCTGTTTCAGCATCCTTTCTATATCTGACATGCACTCCTGTGTTTACAAAGGGATAGGATAAGGGGCAATGGGCATAAACTGGAGAAGGGCAGATTTAAACTAGACATAAAGGGGAATTTCTTCTCCATGAGAGTGGTGAGACACTGACACAGGTCACCCAGGGAAACTGTGGTTGCCCCATCCCTGGAACTGTTCAAGGCCAGGTTGGCTGGAGCCTTGGGCAGTCTGATCTAGTGGGACATGTCCCTGCCCACAGCAGGTGGGTGGAACTGGATGATCTTTAAGGTTCCTTCCAATTCAGACTATTCCTATGTTCACCAAACCCGCTCCCCATTCAAACTGGAGCAGGGCAAAAATACTATAAAGGGAGGGTTTCAAAAGCAGTTAAATTCAGCTTCTCGGTGGCCAAGTGTGAGTGTCGAGGGGCTGCTCCTCATAAGGCCTGTTCTCCAGCCCCTTCACCAGCTTTGTTGCTCTTCTCTGGACTCACTCCAGGGCCTCAACATCCTTCTTGTGGTGAGGGGCCCAGAATTGAACACAGGATTTGAGATGTGATCTCACCAGTGCCGAGTACAGACACAGAATAACCTCCCTGGACCTGCTGGTCACACTGTTTCTGATACAATCCAAGATTCCACTGGCCTTCTTGGCCACCTGGGCACACTGCTGGCTCATGTTCAGTTGCTGTGAACCAACATCCCCAGGTCTCTCTCCTATGGTCAGTTGCCTTGACTTGTGTGATCCAACACGAATAGTCAAACTGGAGACTTAGGCAACAAAGGTCATTATGTTGCCAAACACTCAGGCTTCTATTCTGATGGGGATTTAATACAAAAAGGCCATCACTGTTATGCTAAGCTACATGGCTGCTGCAGCCATTCTAACTGCTGTTCTTTTACTCTGATGGAATATTCATATTTTCCTGTAGTGACAGTTATTAAGAAACCACGTTTCTGCAGAGCTATTTTCTGAAATGTGAAACAGTATTTTATGATGCATTCATGCAAAGCAGGAGTGCTCAAAGATCATCTTTACACAGAGAACACTGCCAGCTATTATTTTCATTTGTCACATCGAAGCCGCAGGTCAAACACTGCGCAGGGTTTGGAGTTTGAAGGTGAACTATGTCTTTTTTAGAAGGATACTGTAAAGCATAAAAGCACTTTCTTGTTTTCAATACTGTTAATTCATTTAAATCTCTCAGGCTAATCTATTTTGTATATGGTTTTCCCCTGTTTTGTTTGTTTGTTTGTTTTGTTGGGTTGGTGTTTTTTGGGTTGGTTTTTTTTTTTTTTTTTAGGAAAAATCATTCCACATCCTCTAGGATGTTAACATAAGACAAACGCTGTAGTTGCTTCACTGAAACCTTATCTTCCGGCTTCCCAAACTTCTCTATACCTGCACTAACACGTTGCAAGTTTCTCTATGCTAGCTGACTTTTGGAGTGGTTTTTTGTTTTCTTCTGTTTTGTTTTGTTTTGTTTTGTTTTATTTGTAACAGTCAAATCAAGGTGCAGTCTAGGATACTGAGCTAGGGATTCAGAGCAAGAACCACCCCAGTTTAACTCCAGGCACTGCCACAGGTTTGCTGTGAGTTGTTGGAAACCTCCCCACATATCTGCAACGTGCTCACTACTGAATTGGAGTCTTTGGTTAAACCGAGCGCTGCTGCTACATGAGGCAGTCTCAGCACAGCTCCTGCAATGAGCACAGACAGAAACACAGGATATTCTCTAACCACCACAAAAGTGGGCACATCCCCCAGGACATTGCTGGGGCTATGAGGTGTCCTAACTCAGTGGAATGATTTGCTCCATGGTTTTTGCAGCCTTTCTTCATCCCAGCAGCTGCTCTCTCTAAGAGATTAGGGTTTAGTTGTCCCACCTGGCACCAGAGCTGGCACAGAGAGCCTTAGTAAGGACAATTCTCTTTCTATGTGTCTGGGAAGCTGCAAGCACATTTTTATCATTGCTGTGATGCCTGTATCCTGTGTGGCTGGAGTCAGGGAATGCAGTTACTCCCCATGGAAGTGTTGCAAGAATTCATTACTCTGCAAATCTACGTGAAGTTGATAAATATTGTCTATTATTGATAATGTTTCAAGGTAAGACACAATCAAGAGGAATATTTTTGTGTCTGAGAAAGCTGCTTGAGTGCAACTAGACCAAGTGAATCACTGAAGACAAGCCTTTCTAATGCCTCCCTGAGCTACACCCATATGGGCAAAACTCATGCTGATCCAGCAGTGCTGCTCATGCTGCCTATCAGAAAAGTTCCCCCCAACTTCCCATTGCACAACCTCCTCCTGAGCTGTTTATAATGTGGAAAGACATTTCCCTGGCAGCTGCCCTGGCTGAGAGGAATTTTTAAGAAGTTGCTAATATGATCCTGCTGTTTCCAAACGTGAGACAAGGCAAAATATTCTTGGCCAGGGCAGGTTCAATGACATCTCTGAGCAGCAGTGCACTTTTCTTCAGACTCAGCTCCCTCAGCTTCCAAGCTCAGCTGCCAGAAAATAGCCAGAAGACTGTGGGCAAATCGGTTTATCTCTCAGAATTGCACATGCAGGTGACTATTCTCCTCCTTCAGCTCCTCCTCAGCTTGCTTGGGTGGCAGAGGGGTGCATGACGGCCACCCTGTCTCAGGCATGCCAGCAACCCCTGGATGACAGATCCAATAAAACAGATTTTCTGCCTTTTCTTCTGCTTCCTTAAGCCCTTAGAAATTACACATACTGATCTAAAAATATGCTAAGAAACAATTATTACAGCTGCAACAAAATTCAGGAAAGGCACCTGCGCAGCCTCAGCTTGGCTATTTTTATTTGTGTCATTCTCATCTGGCCTCGTCTCACATCAATCATATAATGGGTTTTTTCCACCATAGTCCTGTATTTACCACATCCCTCCAGGAATGAGTCAGGACTGGCAGGAAGCAGAGCTGCCTGTCGGTCCTTACTGTGTTTTTCTGCGGAAGCTGGAGCGTGTGATGAGTGGGCAGGAGACTGCAGGAAGAGAAGGACTGGCCTCCTGGCCAGAGTGCTTGAAAGTTGCTGGAAGAAACCTAATTCTCTCACTGAGTCACAGACTTTGTGCTACCTCTTGAGGTTTTTTTTTTTTTTTTACTTCAGTTGGCCATCTCTAAAACCTGGATGGTATCACCTTCTCCCAGAGGGGTATGGTAAAGGAGCTAGGGGAATACCTCTGGAGTGTATGATCAGGGGCACAATAGAAAAGCCGTAAGTTCCTTCCAGAACTTAAAGGGGGCATACAGGAAAGCTGTGGAGGGGCTTTTTAACAGGCAATGCAGGGATGGGTAGAGAGGTAATGGTTTTGAGCTGAAAGAGGAGAGATTTAGATTAGATATTAAGAAGAATTTTTTTCCTGTGAGGGTGGTGAGGATATGGCAAAGGTTGCTCAGAAAAATCATGGATGCCCCATCCTTGGAGGTCTTCAAGGCCAAGCTGGATGAGGTTTTGAACAACTTGATCCAGTGGGAGATGTCCATGCCCATGGCAAAGGAGTTGGAACTAGAAGATCTTTATGGTCCTTTCCAACCCAAACCATTCTCCACAGGTGGAGTCAGAGTTGCAACAGTTCGGACAGTGTACAGTAATACAACAATGAAAACTTGGGACTCAGTGAAAAGAGGAAAGAGCATGTTGAAAATGTGCTCTTTGAATGAGCAGCATCTATCCTGTGTGGTTGATGAAGCCTGGGAAAACTTATAGTACACTCTTCAATTG
This sequence comes from Coccyzus lansbergi, assembly GCA_033558105.1. Classification (NCBI taxonomy): domain Eukaryota; kingdom Metazoa; phylum Chordata; class Aves; order Cuculiformes; family Coccyzidae; genus Coccyzus; species Coccyzus lansbergi. The sequence continues at coordinate 433,697 of JAUMJK010000634.1, read as the reverse complement.
CATACAGCCTTTCACTACACACACAAGTGATCTGTAAGAAATTTGCAAAATTCTCCTGACTTTCCTGACTTCCAGATCTTACATTTGAACCTGCAATAGGCTTCTACTACAGTAGCTTTCTGAGTCTGCTCACTATGATACATCTTGTGTTGAGGAGCAACTCAGGTCCACTGGGACACGTTAGGCGGTTTGCTCCCAGCAGTGACATTGGGAGTCTTGTGGGCAGCTACAAAGCATAGACTCGGGCACAGGGGTTGTCACAAGGAGGGCCTGATATATCATGATCCCTCCAGCAGTGCAGGTGGACACATCAGTGGGTGCCTGAGACCATCTGGGAACAGAAAATCTCTTGGACCTGCCAGCAAATGGCCTTGATCCTTGCTGCTGCTCTGAAGCCACGGCCATTTATGTGAATTACATTATCATTTCAGATGGTCTCTCTTTTTTAATAAAGGGAGCTCCCTCTGAGCCTGGAGAACTTAGTTCATTGCAAGGACAGGTGTATAAAAGCTGTAGTACAGTATTGGCTGGATACCTTCATCATGCAGTGGTTGCTCAGATCTGAACTCTTGATGACAAATAACCTCTTTGCCTGCATCCCCACAGGAGCATCCCTGCACTCAACAAAATCCTGCCACCACAAGTCTTACTTTTAAAAACAAAACCTGAGTAGGATAAAACATGTATTTCAAGACTTATTCTTTGCCAGTTGTGCTCTGCAATTCATCATCTATACATATAACAGTTACTGGTTGCGTTACGTTGCTTTTGAAGCGCAACTCAGAATACTTCCCAGATTTTGTAAAGTTACCTGGCTTGAAGAGCCTCCTTCTTCTTCAGGAGTCTGGCTGAGTGCAAATTCCTCCATCACCGGTTCCCGTGTATTCATCACCTCTGTCATGCTGTGAATATTAAACCAGGTTTGTAAAACTCAGCTGTAAGCTTTGGCCCCACAGCTAATTTAACAGAAGACTTTAGATTTTCAAACTTGTTACAATAATTGTGTTACAGATTGTCCTTTCTAAATAGCCCTCCTAAAAGGTGTTTCCTTGGTCCTCCAAGCCAACTGTGCCCCACTTCATACCATCACGCAGACGAGGGTCTTGGCCCCACCTGCCCTCCTCTGGATAGCAAAGAGGACACCCATGGACTCCCAGAGTCATAAAGAGGAAAATAAGAGCCCTCCTACATACCATATCATTGCTAACATATGAGCTCATAAGTTGTCTCTGTTGACCAAAAGAAGTTACTCATGGAAATATTAGCCCTGAGTTAAATTTTCATTCTGTTTCTTCATAACATCTTTAATATTTGCTCTTCTTAGATGTTTATTCCATTCAGTTATGAGCCAATGCTTCTTTTTAAACTGTTAATTCCAGACATACCAGCTATACCGGTGTCTAAGGGCCAGATTTTCAGTAGCCTTTACTTGCCTGAGTGTTCAGTGAAGTGTCGAGTGGGATTTTCAAATGCATCAGGGAAGGTTTGGCACCCAAATCTCATTTCCATCAGGGACTTAGGGACCTAATCTGGTTATGTGCCCATTATACATTCCCCTGTGCACCCAAGGCTCTACAGCATTGGCCCTCGTGCTCTCCTTGTTCTGCTGGGCACTTGGCACCTCGAGCAGAGGGCTGAGCACCGGCTGCAGCAAGCTCAGCACAGCCCATGGCTGGGTAGCTGTGCATTAGGATTTCCAGCATTAGGATTTTCCTCACATTTGAGATTTATAGATATAGCATTTTGGTGAAAAACTTGAGAATGTCTGAAAACTTCTTAATGCATATTAAATGTGTAGGAGCAAACAGAGCCTGAACCACTCTCTTTGACTGACAGACTAAAGGAGCCATGTTCATCTCGGATGGGAATACATCAGCCTTGGATATGTTTGGCCCTGGATTTTTCACTCTCCCTAGGTCATTGTCAGCTACAGCAGCTACTGGCTGACAGAGCCTCCTGCAGCACACAGAAAGTAGGTATCCTCAATTACACTGTCCTGCCACAACAAGCACCCCTTTAGGTATGACTAAATGCTGCCATTAATTCTGGTCCTGCTTCACACACAAAAGCCTTCTTTGTAAAGGCTGCTCCTACTGAGAAATGCAAACTAAAACATCTTAAGGATAACTTGTTTCAGGCTTACATTACCAATTACCCCACAAAACTAAATTTTACAATACCTGCAATTACTAGAAAACCCTTCACAATGACTTTAATTAGCTATAGCACAGAGCAGCATGATATTGCAGAGACTTTCGCTTCCACTGCACCATACTTTAAAAAGAGCACAGCAGACCCAGGACACACTTGAGCTCAGCTGTGGGCCAGGACCCAACTCCATGGGCATCTTGGGAAAAGCCCTGAAGCACCAGCCTTCGACCCAATCAGCACTGCATTAAACAGCACACGCACAACAGGATAGCAGAACCAGGCTCCAAAATGCAGTAGAAGTCTGAACCAATCACCTGATCTGCACGGCTCCCAGATCACACAGACTGAATCCTCCCATAGCCACATCACAGTAGAAAAGGGAATCTGCCTGCTAGGAAAAGAGATTTGGGCTCCTTGCTCTTGCTTGGACCTGTACCCCTCCCCAGGGATACCACAAACCACCCAATCAGTAAAACACATTTATTTTCTGGACACATGCTTTTATTCCTGCAGCATCTAGTGTGCATCCATGGATGACAACACTGACAGACTGGTGATGTGGAAATGAGAGACCCTGTCCTAGAGCAGTGACCCCAGGTCCAGCTATGCCAGCTGTTCCTACACCCCAAGACAGTACTGAAAAGGACAGAGCTGTGTGCTTGGACTCTTCCCAGCCCAAAAGCAAAGCAGCACTCCCTCTGTTGCCTTCTCCCTTTGATCACTCCTGGTGCTCATGTAGTTCTTGCCTGTCTTCCCTGTCCTGGTCCTGTTCTTGTCTTGGTCCAAGAGAGATCCTTTTGCATCCCTCCTGCTGACCCTACAGCATTGCCTCTGCGAATGACCATGCTGGGCCATAGCAGGACCCTACTCTCCCACTCCAACTCTTTGGGAAGATTTGATTTGGAGGTTTTCACACCACCTGCTAGCCAGACCCAGACATGAGCCTGGAGGAGCACAGGACCAGGGTTCTGACCGTGTCGAAGATGAACCTCTTCCATTTTAGATCCCTTTTGGGACTCAGTGCTCCATCCCCAGCTGTCCTGGTTTGCAGGGAATGGGAAATAACAAAGTGTGCGTCAGGCTGGAAATAAAGCTTCGGCGAGGCCAGGGTTTGTTAAGTCTTCGTCTCGACTACCACGGAGTGGCTACTCACTGCTGTGTGTGCTAGCAGTTGGCCCCTGCTAGAAAGCAGCAGGCCTCTGCAGTTTCCCACAGCTGACTGGTTTATTTTAGTAGCTTTCAATACATACCATGTGTTTGAAACACTTTTGTATCCTTGTTCCACAGGACTTTAGAGATATACATCTACACATGCACTGTCAAATGTGTCATATGAGCTCAAAGATGTTGTTAAGACCTTGTGAAATTCTATTATTGAGCAATAATGGGCTCCATGCTCACCTAAGACCACATTTCACCCTGCAGATTATTTCTAAATTACAAAAACAAGTGATTCTGAGTAGGGAAATGGTGACAGTCCTGCCAGTGTTACAGCAGATGCCTCAATGAATCAGCTCCCAGGCTGTTGAAGCTCGGGCCATTTCACAAAGTCTGTGCGACTTAAGGGTTTGGCTGAATGGAATGGCAGAAGTGATTGTACTTGATGTGTCTCAGAAAAGAACATAGGGCCTTGCAATTGGCAAAAGAATTAGGCTGTAACTGGAATAGATTAATTATTTTCAGTCTCCACTTAGAAACAATAAAGGAAAACAGAAAAATCTATATGGGCTGTGAAAGCAGTGATGCTTCTAACAAGATTAACTAGTTATTTAACATTAAAAATAGCTAGAAGTAAAATAAGTGAGAATGCCACTGCAAATCAGCTCATCTTAAATTTAGAAAACACCTGTAGGACACCACCAAACTGTTTATAAAGACACAAAAGCTGAAAAGGGCGGTTGGGTGCTGCTTTAGGCTTTTTTACCTACAATACAATTCATGCACACAAGAATTTTTACTTTTCAGGCAGTTATGATGGAGAAATATTGAACCACTTTTACTGCTGCTTTTATGTGAGAAGGACTTGCATACAACAGAAAAGTGACTGACACAAACGCGTCATTATAAGAACTGTATCTCTTGTAAATTTGGTCTTGCATTCATTTTATGTAGGGTAGGTGCTGTTATCACCAGTGACATACAGTAGCCATAGTGATGCATTACAAGGCAATAAATAGCATTTACAAACAAAGAATAAACTCTTTTCTGATAGATGAGTCACCAACTCTGAACCTACAAATTCTGGTAGCAGTAAATTAAGAGATGCATTTACTTCCCCTACATTTAATTAAGCTCAAATTTACCAATTAGGGGGGAAAAGCAAAATATCTTCTGCGCAAATCCTACATTTAGAGAAGATTATCTTAAATGCAACTGCTACAGTTGAGGGACCACGCCATCCTAATATTTTTCCAGGGGCACAAAGCAAATGCACAGCCCGCTTTCTGCTGTTGGTGATGGTACTAACAAGGTCAGCAACATACAGAGCAAGATATAGGTTGACAAGTGCTAAACCACTTTCCATGAAAAAGCACTCAGAAAGAGCACACACAATTTTATTTTAGTTTTTGAACAGAGGGTGAAACCGACCTGTAAAATTCCTAGTGGCAAAACAGTATTTGATTGAGGACCAGCTTCAGGATCCAATCCCATGAAGCACTTAGGAGGCTAAGGAAAACAGGCAAGTTGTGTGATGTAAGCAAAGATTTCTGAGGCAAATCCACATTTTATGGGACAGGATGAGCTATGGTTGGGGGTAGGTGTTACCTGAAGCAAGGTTCAGCCTGGAGGACTCTCAGACACACACCGTACAGAGACCTGACCCTGTTCTCACCTCACCAAGCAGGATGGGCAGCAAAGGGGATGCCCAGCCAGAGGACAAGACTCTGGGGGTATAAATGGCAAGTGCAGGGCAATGGAAGAAGAAGGCATGTTACCTTCAATCACATCAATGGATGTCACTTCAGAAAACTGTCCTTGCTGCAGATGTTCACGTTGTTGCTGATATGTCGTGCAAACTCTCAAATCCTAAAAGTACCTGAAAGAGACAATACAACAGAGTCAGAACATGCAACCAAAACAACACTGGCAGCAACCTGTGTGAAAGCACATTACTGAAAGCTTGCTGTAGAAACTCTTACTGTGAAAGTCCATAGAATTTTCTACACCAGATGGGATTTGATCTTGCTAAGGATGGAGCTTGTAGCATTCCTAGTGAATTACTGAGGTAAGTAATGTTCCAAACCTACCCAAAGCTCTTAGCTGAGCTGCCTTGAAATCTGACTCTTATCATGATGATAAACTGTATTCCTAGTGCAAACTACATAAAACCTGCTGAAAGTGGGACACACTGAAATTCTTCCATACAAGAATTCTAATGATATTTAGAAAATAAGAAAATGAAAAGTACACCCTTATTTGGCAAGATTGGTGTGCTCACTGAGGCACAGCTCAAAACATCAAAGAATGAGATTGCTGCTGAAGAAGCCACTGGTCAAGACACAAAGGAGACAAATTAGGCTGAAAGAAGGATAACTTAGAATTACATTACTCTACATTTCTTACAGATGGTACAAGAGAAGTAACTTTTCCAGTCCAAACTGAAAGTAATACTTTGAATGGTATCAGGATGGAGGAGTCTGCTGAGCAGAGGTAAGGATCCCACGAGTTCAAAGAGTGATTCACTAATTTCTTATGATTATGCTGTTACAGAGTCTTAACTGAAGAGCTTGAGAAGTTACAGTGCTGAGATACAGTCAGTACCTCAGCCAAAAATTATTTTCTGAGAGATTTGTTTAGTCCTACAGCTTGCCAAATAGGTATTCATGCCAGCCACAGCTATTTCCTTGGATGGGAAAAAGGTGTTTTCAGTGAAGTGAATGACACTACTGTATATATTTTATATCATCCAGTGACTTGGATTCCAGCCCAAGTGATTAAACAAATCTACCTGCTCTGGAGGCCTTCGTACCAAGATTTATAACACTGGATTAACTGCACACTGATTTTATTCAAGAACAGTGACAGAGGAAAAATTGTATGTTGCATTCAGGGGTTTCTTCTCATGCCACAGGCCATGCTTATTGCAAAGTAGGGAAGCTGGAAATCACATCTCCATCCCCAGGATTCAGTTCAGAAGGTTTAATTCTTGTCTGGTAATTTTCAATCCTAACCAATGATCAAAACAACTTCAGAGAGGCTAATGTTTTGCCCCTTAAAAATTCATTACTACACTCACTGCTTGTCCCTTGTATGGGAATCAGAGAGCATCCGATACCTTACTATCCAATACTCTATAAATAATTTTTTTTTGCCAACTACACATAACAAAATCACTGCTATTAAACCCATGAAAATTCAGCAAGAACTCATCTACCTTCAGTCTCTCCTTTGGAAAAGCCTGAATGTTAGGAGAACAGTTATTACACTAAGTTACTTCTTAGTGAGAAACTAAATGGTATAAGAAATAGTGAACCAGGTACCACACGGCCACTGGTTGGAATACAAGCCAGGCCACTTGCTATTTAGAGTATCTTCAGATGTCTGGATAGTGGCATATAAGAATCCACACATTACTCAATGAATTAAAACCACATTCATTGCTTTTCCAGTCTCAGCAAAGGACTTCTGGCTTGAACTGACCCAAGAAAAACCTTTTCTCCAAAGCTTTGGGAAACTCAGTACTACAGTGGTTTAGGAGAGGACATCAGTCCCTGGGGCTAAGCTACTGGAAGCTGTAATTGAATAGGAAATTATTTGAGGACTGAAGCGTGGAAGAACTTCTCAGAGCCTCACAAAGCCATACCACAAAAAACTTCTCATCAAGATTGTTGAAGACTTCAGCGATTCCAGTATGAAAAGCTACTGGAATATATTTATTCTCTAAAAAGGAAATACTCACTTTATCTATCTAATAGATGAGATTATCTCGTTTGGCTGACACCAGAGGAAACACAAGCTAATACCCTGCCTTCCACAATACTGTTTAGTCTCTTAAAAACAAGGCACAGCTACTGAGACCATGTAATGAGCCTTTACTGCAATTTAAACAGTCTAGGAATCACTCTAGTGAAGCCTTTCTCTGCTTGTATCTTCTTGTCTCTTCTTATAATACCTAGTTTTGCTGGTTAGTCTAGCCTGCAACCCACTTGCTCAATGTGCTCTCTCACGATCTACCCCTCTTCCATTTCCCAAATTAATCTGCCCTCCTTTGCCTCAGTTTGATAACCATCTTCATCTCTGGCTCCAGGAGTACCAACACAGCTGGTCAGTCTCTCTTGCTTTATCTCTCTGAGAGAAACCCAAAACCCACAAATCACCTGAAGACGATTAACTGGGCATCACCTGGGCACCACATTATTACCTGGTCTTCCTCCCCTTCCCATGCAGCAGTGTGTACATGTGCTGCTCTTAACAGAGACTGAGAAGTCTCAGATCTCAGAGACCAGTGACACTGGCTGGCCACTCTTACACTGGACTTAGGGAGCCCTGCTATGCTTCTCAGTAAAGCTCAGTTGATTTAGGAACTACTCCAATGGGTTGGTTGTGCTCTGCCTCTTTAGGAGTCACATTCTCTGGGCTTCTCTCCCACTTTGGAAAGTATCTTAAGTATGTTGTGTGTTTGGAGTTTCTACACCATGAGGACACAGTCTGTCCTAACAGGATGGTCTCACCACCCACCAGAGGACAACCAGCATCAGGGAACAGAAGGAAAATGTTACACAGCAATCCTGGCCAGTTGGGTGTGGGGGAAGCCCAGCCTGACTGTCTCTCCTGGGTCATGATTGGCCATACCATGTGTTGAATAAATCTATCATGAATTGCAAAGTACATGTTTTTAAAGCAAGTGTGCTTTGCTTTATCAGCAATACAGAAATAGGAACCGTCCACGGGGTGCAATCCTAGCAGTCTGCCGACTGTCCATTTGACAAAGGAGCCTCCCGTCTTGAGGGTCCAAGCCCCAATCACTTTCCTGGGAGACAGCAGCACCTTCAACATCAGGTCACTTTCATTCTAAGATGTGTCCTGCTCTGAAAGCATCACCCCTTCTCTCCCAGCTGTCCCAGTATTGGAGACAACTGCATGGCAGAGGGAGACCTGATCTCGGGTGCCAGGTCTTCTCCTAGAATAGCAGGGGTTGCGGGACAGCCTCCTCCCTCCTCCCTTCCCAGGCTTCCCGAGTTAATCATTCCACCACTAAACACTCATGGAATTTTTATGCTAACAGCCTAACAATACCACATTGAAGGTATTCCTTGAAACAAGTTACAGCAGATAGGTAGTAGAAATTGGCCTTAAACCACTGCTCTGTGAGCAAATTTATCATTTTTCTGGCACCACAGAAATGGGATCCCTCCCCTTCTTATTTCGATGGGACGATCCCAGGGTCTTTACTAGCCTCATATTTAAATTGCTGGAGAGTTGTTCCCAATGCGACTCTGCAGGCTCAGCCTTGCATGCGGGAGATCTGCAAACACAAAGCTCTAGGAGTTTGCCCACCCAATTGCAGTGCACGTGTGGCTCCCACTGATTTCAGATAGTGTCTCAAAGAAACCAGGAGCTCAGCCCTGGGTACCCCATCCCCTCTGCTTCACTCCACTAAAGCCTCTGGATAAATGCAAACTTTTCTTAATTGAAGGAGTCTAGTCGTTGTGCGTACTACAAAAAGAACCCCCTGTTATTGATTACAAGAAAACTGGGACAGGGTGTGGATAAGAATGGTGTTAGGCAAGAGAAGCAATGGCCTAATGCTTGATTTTTGCAAAGTGGAAAATTTCAACAAGGCACAGTGAACCCTGCTCAGCAATTCCCAATAAACAGACAGGTCCAAGGAATGTTTTCACCCAGAAGAAGAAAGTGTGCCTTATTAGGACTAATTCGCTGCAGCAGACTGGGCTGTCAGTTCATCCTGGGCAGGTGCACAGGCATCTAGAACAGAGCTATGGTTGTTGTGGCAGAGGAAACCATGAAGGGGTCACTCACATTGTACCAGAATGTGCATGTTCCTGCAAGGACACGTCAGTCAGCATTTTCTACAGCCAGGTGCTCCTATGGATCCAACACTTCTATGCCTTGGTCTTAAGTTACTATCCCAGGAGGATGGAGCACTTCAGCTCACACAGATGGGCAGTCCAGAAGCAGAACCATGCCAGGTATCTCTGCTGAGGGTGGGATGCTGGTACAGCAGTTTGACACAACTGGTTACCTCAGTGACACCCTGCAGCCTCTCTGTTTCCATGAGTGCCTGCTCAGCTTTCGGATACTGTGGATAGGAACTTGGACAGCTTCTTTGTTTTCCCTGATTGCACATTTGTAACGGATGCATTTTACGAAGTGTTGTGGGTTCCATGGGACTAGCGAAATGTAAATTATTGCATGGACCACAGAAGATAAATGCGTGCATGTATGAACTCCTATTTAAGCCTCCCACTTCTTTTTGGATGCAAATCTCTTCCCTAAGCAACTGAGAAAAGTGTGATATGTGTCAGAGTCTGGAGATTAGAGATCTGTTCTGTTCCCTCGTTTCAGAAGCTCTTGTCTTCAGCCACCCACACAGTACTTGAGTTCTGCTCTCCACAGGCCAAAGCTGCCTTCCTCTCCTCAGCAGCAAGCGCTCTGCAAAAGATGTCGATCTCTCTCAGAGAGCAGCACAATGAAATGACTGTCGATGTGGAGGAGCAGGCATTTCAGCATGAGACACAGCACATAGTTTGGGAGAGTGAAAAGAGGTAGGAGGCTGCTATTTCCAGACCATGCTGCCTCTCGCCACTCACTTCTCATGGAGCTGCAATTTTCACTCTTCCTGCTCCAAAGAAGCTATTGGGATAAATATTGCTCTGCGGAATTTCTCAAACACTCATCTGTGGACTAGCAACACTAGAAAACAAAGGCTTGCAAAGGGCATAGTACTGGCAGATCACTCAAACTCAGCTTCCTTGATTCCTGATGCTGCTCAGTGAGGCACTGGGGACCTGTTGCTCTTCTTACCTCCCCAGGTTCCGAAGCATTATGACTACACACAAACATCAGCTTCCAGTGCACTGTAGTTGTCCAAGTTCCTACCAGCCCTGTTTCTGAAAATGAGCTAGAAACTTAACTCATAAATGTTCAAAGAAGGAAAAAGAACTAAAATTTGTCTGTGATTAACAACCACAATTTTTAAAGCAATCTCAGGATTTGGGGGTGATTTAACTCAAAGTTTGTCACAAATGGTCTTTGCAATGCTACTTGCACTGGGTGCTTCCTTGGTGAGTTTTTTTCTTTTTTTCCTTCTCTTTTTCCTGGATGCTTTAGAGAAGCTAAGATTTCCAGATCTTTGATCTCAGCACTAAACCACCTGTACTTCCTCGCAGAAGATGCCACAAGGGATAGGTAAAGCAAGGGAGGAGAGCCAGGCAGCCAGCCAGGATATTCAGAGATAGGGATGAGTAGCAGGCAGCCAGGAAGCATGTGCGGATCAGCAGAGGGAGGAAGAAGTAGAGCAGATGGGAAGAATGACTAAGCCAGCTCCTCTGAATGCTGATAGACCTCAGTATCATGGAAATCTCCACAGAGTCCTCATAGAACAGTGTGCCAAGAGAAACTTTGGATTTATTTTTTCTAACATCGTATTCAGCAGCTAATTGATGTGAGAGGACCTCATTAAGAAAACAGCCCCATCAAAATTAGAGATAAGTCTCAACAAGCTGTTAAATGTTTTTAGAAGTATCTCTTCTGGTACTCACTGTGCAAATACTCTCTCATCCAAGAACTTGCTTTTGGGATCGGAAATGCCTGTGCTGAGCATACAGTTTCTGAGCTCTGCTCACGCAATGAACCTTTCATTGGCTTCAGTTTCTCAAAACAACCTTACAAAGCCAGCACCTTAGAAATAAGTACACCATTCCTTCTAATCCAGAGCAACTGTTACTAAAGGGTCTCAGAACAAAATGGTTTTGTTTCTGGTACTCTCTCTCATCCCTCAATTTCATGCCACGATTTTCCCTTACCTAACAGCACCCATGGACATCGGTTACAAATGGAAATGGCTTCCTGAGCTTCTTTCTATATTCCATAGGTATTTCTGCATGGTCCTGAATTCAGGCCACAGTCCCACAAGCAGATGAGGGGGGGGAAAAGTGTCTTAAAACATCAACAAAACAGGTGATTGTTAGATGGAAATCCCATGAGAAATGGATCGCCTTTCTGGCACTGTGAAAGAATGTTCCAGGTAGTTTACCACACTGGGTTCATTTCTAGGTATAGAATAAGAATTCATTTCTAGAATAGGATAAGAGATTAGGTATAGTTAACTAGAACAGTATTTACTTAAAAGATAAGCTAGTTCTTTCCTTGTAACTTTGGGGAAATTGGAATACAGTGCCATGAGTGCTCTAATGTGATGCAATATTGAACATTTAGTAGAGAATTTAGTAAACCCAACACAAAAAGAATGTTAGATTTTAAAAACAAGCAAACACAACCCTGCTAAATACTCTCAAGAAAACAAAGACCACGAGGAGATTTTGAACGTTCCCTATTGGTAACTAACAGCATAACCATAGGCGTCACTACATCACAACCTAACACCAGCGATGAAGCTGATTTTCTCTAGGAAGTAAAAATTCTGTCATTTGAATTGAATTTCCGAGTACGGGAAGTTGCCCCAGTCTGAGACGGAGGATATGAGAACACTGTGTGCTGTCACAGTTGGGATGGGCACGATGGAGGGTGAGGACAACACACAGCTAAAAATAAGGAAATAATTTTAAAAAATAAAAAAGCAGTATGCTTTTTTTTTTTTTTTTTTTTTAATGAGTCATTAATGCTGAAAACAGATATGCATTAATAGGGCTGTGAGTCTTCCTGCCAACCAATTAACAAGCACCTTCCGGACCTAGAGGTCTCCTAAATATTTACACACGTGCAGTTTAGGCACATGTATGTCAAAAACAGATCTCAACTGAAAATTCAGGTGGTCTCAACAGACTTGGACTATTCTCTCCCAGTCCTATGGAGATATGATATTACTCTGTGGCAAATGCTGCAGGATCAATCTGTGCACCCTGATATAGCAGGGGCTTGTCCTGCTGGACCACAGCTTCTTCAGAGGATGGTATTGGTCATGCTCTCTCCAAGCTGTGAAATAGTGCTGATCTCAGCCCCTAAAGAATTGCAATCAAGGGGGCATAAAGACCAAAACAGGCAGCTGAGATAAGGTTTTAAGGGACCTGTCAGTATCAATCCCTCTTTTTCATTCTACCTGGTCGTAATTGGTTTGCGGTTTTCCTGGGTGAGCAATGAAGTCTTCCTTTGAAGATGGAAAACATAGGAAATTGATTAATTTACAGATTTTTCCAGAGAAGATACACCTGTCTGAGGAGCAAAGAGAAGGACTGTTGCAGAGAGGCAGATGCTGGTTTCCTTGAAGTCACAGCAAGGCTCCTCCTGCCTTACATGAGGTAGGATCTGCCTTGTCTTGAGGCTTTTCCGATTGACCCTTCCAAAACAGATAGATGCGGTTAAATAGGCTGAAATGCAGGGGCTTTATTTCAGAAATAAAAGAGAAGGAGCAATTTCAGCCAGTGATACTGTGAGGTTGATACCAGAGCTATGCAAAAGCCTGTTGCTTAGTACAAAGAGATCATTGTGAGAAGGGAGGGAAAGTAGTAACTATATCTGCACATTCATTTCTTCTGTTAAAGTAATATACCAGAGATGTCAGAGGAAATTCCACTTGATTGACAAATTGTCAGGCTAGATCAGGAAAGCAAGGAAACCAGGTCAAGTCGTTCCGTGCTTGCTTGTTTTCTCACTGTAATCATAGTGTTGACTGTGAAAACATTTTTTTAAATGGAATATTAATTATTGAAATGCTGAGCTGTGAGTTGGATTCTTTTCTGGGCACAAAATTTGTTGTTCATTAAATCTAAGAGAGGGAAAACACTGGCTTGAGCCTGTTTGAGTGTAGGCAGATTTCCTCACTTCACCTTAATTTTCAGGCTTCTCATAAGGAGGCATTGTGCAAAGAGCAAGGCTCCAGGCATGAACACCAGCTTCAGGGTCCTTCAATGAGCACTGAACCTATAGCCAGGAGGGCTTTCCTTCACCATACCGCTGACTATACAACTGCAGTAAAGATCTCAGTCAGGAAAAGACTAATGGAAACAAATTTCTCTCTGTATATTGCTGATTGTGGCTTGAGGGGTTAATGCTACAGTCTAACCTAACGCCCCTCTGCAACTGTAGCTATATTCAGAGATCCACAAACCCTGCTCTATCCCAGATGAAAAGAAAATTTTTGTGGTATGTTCATTTGGCAGTAAGAAAATATTCACACCCCTTGCTCAGAGCAAAACATAGTCCTCATTTACAGAGCAAAGTAGGTTCTTTCTTTCTCTCCAAGTAATCATATGTGTGGTATTTGCTATCTGATGAGAAAAGCAGGATTTCAGGGTTCTTTAACCCAATTCAGCTAGGCTGCAAGCAAAAGCATCATTGTCTCAAACTTGTGCTTTGTTACCCACTTCCTTGCCTCAAAAGTCTCCTTGAAAAAAAAAAAAAAAACGGAATAAAGAAACAGCTGAGGTGATCACAGACCACAAACCAACAGCTCCCTCAGTGCTCTGCTCATTCATCAGGATTCCTCCACAAGCTCTTTCGGTTGCTGAACAAGTTATTTTGGTTTTTTTTTTTAAGGAGAGCACAGTTTTCAGTGAATTCTCTTTAACATCCTTGAGTAGAACAAATAAGGACCTGGAGAAACAAGTCAACGCAGAGGTGCACTTTCCACCTTTCCTTCTTCTACAACTCCCCACAGCCAAGGCGTGAAAGTGAAGCACTTTTTTTCCCAGCTCCCGTACCCCTCTCCCTGCCGCATGATCCTGTTCCACTTCCCCATCACAGGGTCCCGCACTGCTCCACACCTCACCACACAGCCCTGCACCGCATCGCCCCGCTGCCACCCGCATCCTAGCATTCTGCTGGCCCCCGCACCCTATCACTCCGCTGCCCCCTGCATCCCATTGCTCTGATGTCCCCCACATCCCATCGCTCCGCTGCTCACCGCGTCGCTCCACTGTCCCCCGCATCCCATCACTCCACTGCCCCCTTCATCCCATTGCTCCGCTGTCCTCCACATCCCACTGCTCCGCTGCCCCCCACATCGCATCACTCTGCTGCCCCTGCATCCCATCTCTCGGATGTCCCCCACATTCCATCACTCCGCTGCTCACCGCATCACTCCGCTGTCCCCTGCATCCCATTGCCCGCCCACATCCCATTGCTCTGCTGCCCCTCATACCATCGCTCCGTTGTTTCCCGCATCCCATTGCTTGCCCACATCCCATCGCTCTGCTACCCCTCATCCCATCGCTCTGCTGCCCCTCATCCCATCGCTCCATTGTTTCCCACATCCCATTGCTCGCCCACATCCCATCGCTCTGCTGCCCCTCATCCCATCGCTCCGTTGTTTCCCGCATCCCATTGCTCCACTGCCTCCGGAATCCCATTGCTCCGCTACCTCCCGCATCCCATCGCTCCGCTGCTTCCCGCATCCTATCGCCCCGCTGCCTCCCGCATCCTATCACCCCGCTGCCTCCCGCATCCCACCTCTCTGCTGCCTCCCGCATCCCACCTCTCTGCTGCCTCCCGCATCCCATCGCTCCGCTGCCTCCCGCATCCCATCGCTCCGCTGCCTCCCGCATCGCATCACTCCAGTGCCCCCTGCATCCCATCACTCTGATCATAGAATCACAGAACAACCAGGTTGGAAGGGACCCATCGGATCTTCTAGTCCAACCATTCCTATCTAACACTAAACCAAGTCCCTCAAGACCTCATCCACCCGTGCCTTAAACACCTCCAGGGAAGGTGAACCAACCACCTCCCTGGGCAGCCTATTCCAATGCCCAATGACCCTCTGCGTGAAAAACCTCCTCCTAATGTCCAGCCTAAATCTCCCCTGGCGGAGCTTGAGGCCATTCCCCCTTGTCCTGTCTGCTGTCACTTGGGAGAAGAGGCCAACTCCCTCCTCTCTACAACCTCCTTTCAGGTACTTGTAGAGAGTAATGAGGTCTCCTTTCAGCCTCCTCTTCTCCAGGCTAAACAACCCCAGCTCTCTCAGACGCTCCTCATAGGTTCTGTTCTCCAGCCCCTTCACCAGCTTTGTTGCTCTTCTCTGTATTCGCTCCAGAGCCTCAACATCCTTCTTGTGCTGAGGGGCCCACAACTGGACACAGTATTCAAGGAGCGGCCTCACCAGTGCTGAGTACCGAGGGAGAATCACCTCCCTGGACCTGCTGGTCACACCATTTCTGATCCAAGCCAGGATGCCATTGGCCTTCTTGACCACCTGGGCACACACCCCGTCGCTCCTCTTCTCCCAGCAGGGTCCGCACCGCTGCACACCCGTCCCGCACTCCCCGTCCCGCTCCGCTGCCCCCTTCGCGCCGCACGACCCCGCATCTCCCCGCCGCCCCCCGTCCCGCACGGCTCCACCGCTCCTCGCCCCGCACCGCCGCCTCCCGCCTCGAGCGGCGCCGCTGCCCCGACCCGCTCCGCCGTCCCATACACGGCTCCGCCGCCCCGCGCGCCGCTCCTCTCCGCCGCACCCCGTCTCGC
Source organism: Coccyzus lansbergi (assembly GCA_033558105.1). Lineage (NCBI taxonomy): Eukaryota > Metazoa > Chordata > Aves > Cuculiformes > Coccyzidae > Coccyzus > Coccyzus lansbergi. Next base: position 417,947 of record JAUMJK010000634.1, on the reverse strand, counting down.
CCCCAGCGCGGCGCTGACAGGTGGCAGCTCTTCCCCGGGTCCCCCCAACCCTCCGCCGTCCCCCGTCCCGGTGCCGGCTCACCGTCGGGGCGGGCGAGGCGAGGGGCAGCCGCCCGCCGCCCGTGCACGGCGGCAGAGGGGAGCGCCGGCTCCTCAGCGCATCCTCCCGGGCCGGGCGCTGCCACCGCCGCCGCGGCGCCTCCCCGCCCGCCCGCCGGCCCCGCCGCCGCGGGGAAACCCCTCCCCGAACGGGGGGTGGGGGGGGGGGGAGCGGCAGCAACGGCAGCTCGGATCGGGGGGCTCCCGACCCCGCCCCGGGACCGCCCCGGCCGGGCAACCCGCGAGTTCTGGAGGACAGACACCCAAAGCGAGGGGTGCGATGGGTCTGGGCTGCTGTAAAGCCTCACACACGTCAAGTCCAGAGAAGAGCGACGAGGCTGGGGAAGGGGTCGGAGAACAGACCCTATGAGGAGCGGCTGAGAGAGCTGGGGTTGTTTAGCCTGGAGAAGAGGAGGCTGAGAGGAGACCTCATTACTCTCTACAAGTACCTGAAAGGAGGTTGTAGAGAGGAGCGAGCTGGGCTCTTCTCCCAAGTGACAGGGGACAGGACAAGAGGGAATGACCTCAAGCTCCGCCAGGGGAGATTTAGAGTAGACATCAGGAGGAAGTTTTTCACAGAAAGGGTCATTGGGCATTGGAATAGGCTGCCCAGGGAGGTGGTTGAGTCACCTTCCCTGGAGGTGTTTAAGGGACGGGTGGATGAGGTCTTGAGGGACTTGGTTTAGTGTTAGATAGGAATGGTTGGACTAGAAGATCCGATGGGTCCCTTCCAGCCTGGTTGTTCTATGATTCTGTGATTGTTCTGTGATAGAATTGGAGACTAGTTTGGGTTGTAAGGGGCCTTAAAGATCATCCAGCTCCAATCCCCCAACTACCAGATCAAGCTGCTCAAAGCTTCATCTAATCTGGCACCAGACACCTCCAGGGATGGGGCAGCCACAGCCTCCCTGGGCAATCTGAGTGAAGATTTCATAGTGAAGAAATTTTTCCTTATGTCTAGTCTAAATCTGCCCTTTCCCAGTTTGTACCCATTGCCCCTCATCCTACCACTAAAAGCCGTTGTAAACAGTCCTTCTCCAGCTTTCTTGTATCCCCTTTCAGGTACTGGAAGGTCACTGTAAGGTCTCCCTGGTGTCTCCTCTTCTCCAGGCTGAACAAGACCAACTCTCTCAGCCTGTCCTCATATGAGAGGTGCTCCAGCCCTCTGAGCATCTCTGTAGCCCAACAACCTTCTCTCTAAATTGAGGAGATAGGGATTTGATGTGTGGACTGTTTGGTAGAGAAGGAATTGACTGGATGGTTGCATTCAGAGGGTAGTGGTCAACAGCTCGGTGTCCAGATTGACACCCATAACAAGTGGTGCTCCTCAGGGGTCCGTACTGGGACCAGTGCTGTTTAATATCTTCATCAATGATATAGACAGTGAGATCAATGCAAGTTTACGGATGACACCCAGCTGAGAGGTGCAGTTGCCACACCAGAAGGACGGGATGTCACTCAGAGAGACCTGGACAGGTTGGAGAAGTGGGCTGTGAGAGCCTCGTGAGGTTCAACAAGGACAAGTGCAAGGTCCTACACCTGGGTCGGGGCAATCCGCAGATTCAACACAGGATGGAGGATGATGTGATTGAGAGCTGCCCTGCAGAGAAGGGCTTTGGGATGTTGATTAATGAGAAGCTCAACATGAGCTGGCAACGTGCACTTGCAGCCCAGAAGGCCAACCATGTCCTAGGCTGCATCCAAAGGAGTGTGGCCAGCAGATCGAGAGAGGTGATTCTGCCCCTCTATTCCTCCCTTGTGAGACTTCATCTGGAGTATTGTGTCCAATTCTGGAACTCTCAACATAAAAAGGACATGGAACTGTTGGAATGGGTCCAAAGTAGGACTACGAAGATGGTTAGAGAGCTGGAGCACCTCTGATATTAGAACACGCTGAGAGAACTGGGTTGTTCAGCTTGGAAAAGAGAAGGGTCCGTGGAGAGCTTAGACAGGACTTCCAGTACCAGATAGAGGCTACAGGAAAGCTGGTGAGGGACTTTTACAAGAGTGTGTGGTGACAGGATGAGGGTGAATGGCTTTAAACTGGAAGGAGGAAGATGTAGATTAGAGAGGAGGAAGAAGTTCTTCACCATGAGAGTGGTGAGTCACTACCCCAGATTGCCAAGGGAAGCTGTAACTGCCCCATCCCTGGAGGGGATCTGCCCCATCCCTGTGGCTGCCCCATCCCAGGGCTGGGTTGGATGGGACCTTGGGTAACCTGATCTACTGGGAGGTGTCCCTGCCCATGGCAGAGAAGGGTGGAACTGGATGATCTGTAAGGCTTCTTCCAACTCAAGCTGTTCTATGATTCTATGGAACATTTTTTTTTGCTTTTCTTTTGGGACAGGTTGTATTCCCTTCAGAATGAGTTTCCCAGCTGCACAGGATGTGACACACTTGCACCCCATTACCACCTTGAGAGGAGCTGGGGCTGGCAGGCACACTGTACCTGGGACTCCCCAGGGTTGGCAGGAGCCCCCTCAGACCCACTGGAGAGAGGTGGTCAGGGGAGTGTTTGCAGCTCTGCTTGTACCGGGGATGCCAGGGGGAGAGGCAGAAAACACAAGCAGTGGGTGAGGTGACTTTGTGGCAGGATCCTGGGGAGCAGTGATGGGGGTATGTGGCCCTGGAAGGCTGTGAAAAGGAGCATGGTCCTCCCTGCTGCTGCCAATCAACATGGAAAGCAGGTCAGATGCAGGCACTGAGGGATATGAGGAGAGTCAAGACCTGCATTCCTCCCTCTGCACACCCTGCAATCAGAGCTGCAGGCTTAACCTGTGGGGATGCAGACCCTGGCATCCCCTCTTTGCTTGTCCCCGGCTGTGGTTGGGCTCTGAGGGGGGACACACACCACAGCTGCTGAGTGCGCCTTTCCTTCTATGCCATCCCAAGAGCAGCACTTCCAGCACAAGCACACAAGATCACAATGGAACAACACAGGCAGTGAACAGGAGGTGGGTGTCTACCAAGGGAAGGCCATTCCAGCATTTGGCTTGAGTAAGGTCCTGCAAAACCAGTGACAGGAGTGGGACTGGAGACACATGCATGAATGGCACAGAGTGCATGGAGGCCCCAGGGGTCACACGGCTGCCTGCACTGGAGCTTAGGCTGAACATTAGGAAATATTTTTTCACAGAAAGTGTCATTGAGCACTGGAACAGGCTGCCTAGGGAGGTTGTTGAGTCACCTTTCCTGGAGGTGTTTAAGGGACAGGGAGATGAGGTGCTTAGGGTCACGGTTTAATGTTTGATAGGAATGGTTGGACTCGATGATCCAGTGGGTCTCTTCCAATCTAGTGATTCTGTGATTCTATGATTCTGCCTGGCCAGCAGCAGGCAGGGAAGAGGAGGTGACATGCAACCTCACCTTCAATCTCCTCTGCTTCAGCTAACGTTGAGTTGTTAGGAAATTAGGAGCTTGGCCTCCATTTCAGGGTCATTCATGCTTGGCTGGTGGGAAGAATGTCAGCTGCTGATAATTTAAGGTAAGAGCCTGTGTCTGTGGGCAACACTGAAAGGGGATTGAATTAGGGCAGCAATTCCTAGGATGGTGGATGGGAAGGATCTCTGTCCACAGTTGGTGAACTTGCTTGAAAGTGATATATATACAGATATATGTACAATCTTTATGCAGAGATTGCATATACCAAGATGTTTTCCAGTGCCAAGGTTATGGACGTGGACCCCAATGCAACAGCTACCCAAGAACTTTTTGTGTCCACTCTCCTTCAGGACCTCCTGAACTGTGAGCTTTTACACACAGTTTTTCACACCCTACTTTTCCAAGTGTGTCAAAAATGTAGCTACTGGTGTAAACCCAGCTGGGCAATGCAAAGACCAAGAAGGAATTTTGCTGTGGCAATGGGCTGGCCATTTATTTATGGCAGTTTTGTTCCAAGACTCACAATAGGGAGTTTTCCTTGTCTGAGGGCAAAATGGCTGGAAGGGTAGATTTATATACCAGCTGTTAAAACTGACTTCCCGGTGATGCTGAGAATTTAGTGAATTCTTTAGGAAGCAAGTGTGCATGTGATCAGAGCCCCAGGGCAATATTAGGGAGGCTGTGTGCCCTATCAGGTACTAGGGCAACATGGTTAATGGGTGAGATGTGGTAGAATCCAGCCATGGGGCTGGGCAAGCTGCTCCCCTCAGTGAAACAGCGAAACTGCTGCTGCCACCCTCTTTATCTAATGGCACCAGAATCTTGCAGGGAGATTGGTGGGGAGAGTGAGCGGAAACTGAGGGACCTTTCCCCGTGTTTCCACTTCTACTCTCTGCTCCCCTTGAGCAAGTTCCTGCATTCACTTTTTTTATGAATTGCTTCACCAGGACCTACAAAAGGCAAGGTGAAGAGTAGGAACAGGGAGTATCTGCTGCCAGAAAAATAGATGTCTTAAATCTATTTTGAGTTTTGCAGGAAAAACTATTTATTTTGGGTTTGTGGCCACAAGGAAGAAAATAGAATCATAGAATAGTTTGGGTTGGAAGGGACCTCAAAGATCATCTAGTTCCAAACACCCCATAATGGGCAGAGACACCTCCCACTAGCCCAGGCTGCCCAAGGCCCCATCCAGCCTGGCCTTGAACACCTCCAGGGCTGGGGCAGCCACAGCTTCCCTGGGCAACCTGTGCCAGTGCCTCACCACTTCCATTTGGAAAAAATTCCTCCTCATGTCTAGTCTAAATCTGCCCCTCTCCAGTTTATACCCATTGCCCCTAGCCCTATCACTACAAGCCTCTGTAAAAAATCCTTCCCAGGTTTTCTTGTAGCCCCTTTGGGTACTGGAAGGTCACTATTAGGTCTCCACATAGTCTTCTCTTCTCTAGGCTGAATAACCCCAGCTCACTTAGCCTGTCCTCATATCAGAGGTGCTACAGCCCATAGTATCATCCTTGTAGCCCATTCCAACAGCTCCATGTTCTTTTTATGCTGAGAATTCCAGAAATGGACACAGTACTCCAGATGAAGTCTCACAAGCGAAGAATAGAGGGGCAGAATTGCCTCCCTTGACCTGCTGGCCACACTCCTTTGGATGCAGCCCAGGATACGGTTGGCCTTCTGGGCTGCAAGTGCACGTTGCTGGCTTGTGTTGAGCTTCTCATTAATCAGCACCCCTAAAGCCTTCTCTGCAGGGCTGCTTTCAATTACATCATCCCCCATCCTATATTGAATCTGCGGATTGCCCCAACCCAGGTGTAGGAGCTTGCACTTGTCCTTGTTGAACCTCATGAGGTTCTCACAGCCCCACTTCTCCAGACTGTCTAGGTCCCTCTGGATGACATCCCATCCTTCTGGTGTAGGAACTGTACCACTCAGCTGGGTGTCATCTGCAGACTTGCTGAGGATGTATTCAATGTCACTCCCCATACCATTGATAAAGATGTTAAGATGAAGATGACAAGTTTCTGCCTCCATCACAGGCTCTATGCAATCCTGGATGGCAGATGAGCCTTGGTGGCACACAGAGTGCTGCTGTGTAGGTACAGTGGGACACACTTTCTGGCTTCATGCCTCATGGTACCCTGCTGTGCCATGAGGCTTTGTTCCTGCTCCTCAGAGATTGTGGCAGGAAACTGGCAGTTCCTGAGGGGTTTTAAGGTAACAGGGAAAGCTCAGAGCCTCTCTGTCCTTCCTCCCCACCAGCATGTCAGGGATGTTGAGGTGCTGGGCACTGGGCGAGGGCTCTCTTTACTTCTTTGGATGTCTCTGAGCAATGAGCCACTGCTAGCTGAGACTGATATGAGAGCAGCTGGCTGGGACACTAGCAGTGTTAATGAGGAACAACGTGGAAAACTAGAGGGGATGGTTGAGGTCCCTTTGAATCATGAGAAATTCCCAGGTGCTGTTTGTAGCAATACTTCCCTGGGTGTTTACCATGATTCTGGTGAGGAAATGTGACCCTTCTTTTCTCACATAAACACTTGCAATACTGTCCATGCCTCTGCTGGCTCAAGGTGTGCTCATGGCTGCTAGTGAAAATATTCAGGTGAAGAAATCAGCATCTGCTTGGGTCTCTCTAAGAGGGCTTTGGAGTTGCATTTGCACCATTTGAGTCTCTGAATGAAGAATTAACTTCTTCCTATGGGCAAGTTGATCAGACACCCGCTGGGAAAGCAGAGGATGTGGATGAAATACCTTCTGTGGGGGATTCTGGAAGACCCATTCTGGTGGCTTCTAAAGCCTACAGCAGTTCCTAAGGTAGGCTGAGAGACAAAAGCTCTCCAGATGATGAGCAGAGGAAGCGCCAACCAGCCAGTGTTATTCCTGTGCAATTTATTTAAACACTGCAAAACCTGAATTTTACTGTGTAATTAATGATGCCAGGAGACCCCAAGTATGGGTAGTTATCTTTATTAAGTAAATATCATGGAAATAATTCTTGGATCCAAGGGAAGGGGTTTTATTTTCAAAGTTGGAGTGAGACTGATATGGGAAGGATGCTCATCCTGCACATTAAATCAAGATGAAAACCCATGGTCAAGAGGCTTGGTGAGACATGCCAGTGTTGGGGCTCTGGACGACATCAGCTGCATGTGCCACCTTCAGTTTCATAGGAGGGGACCACATGCAAGCTCCCAGTGCCAGCAATGCTGCATCAGAGAAGCCCCTACTGGAGCCTCCTCCAAAATCTGACTTGTTATTACACCCAAAGGCAATCAGGTTGGATGTGCACTTTCCACAAGGTAGATGTCTACAGAGGGGTTTGCACATGTGTGTTTGTTGGTCATGTGTGTCTGCCCGTAGGGCTGTACGCAAGAGATGCAGCCATCATCTTGCTTCTATATGGTGTGCATGTTGCTTTCTTCACGTGCCTTAACAAGTCAGCACATCAACTGAGTGGTGGCAACTTCCCATCTGCAACGCACATATACAATGGTGTCTCTTACCATAAATGGTTTTTCTATAGATTAAAAGAAGCTAATTTCTTTTACTTCTGTTGCAGGGTAATGTTAGAAGCAGGGACAGTCATGCTGGCTCAGCCAAAGTGAAGGACTCAGATAAACATACATTAAGACATTATTAGCCTTGTGAATTCAATGTTGTAAATTTGACCTTTCTTTTCCCATCTCTGTGGATTGCTGTTGTCTCTTCTGGAAACACCTCTTGTTCTCAATCGTGAGATGTCAGACCTTGTTGTTTGCTGTGCAGGTCACCTACTGACTACTCTGAGACAATTAATCACTCTAGTCCTGATTGAAAATTCTCAATCCTTCGTTTTTCTGGTTACATTTGACTGAGTAATGTCCTTGCAGAGACAGGGGAGATAAGAGTTTCCAAACCATTTGCAGATATTTGATTATTTTAAAAGGTGTTTTTGTGAAACATTGCACAACAGGTAAAATCCCATGGCTACATATCTTCAAGAAAAACCCAGGCAGCACAACTCCTGGGTCCAAGCAGACATGGTCAACAGCAGGCTTAGATCTAACACAAATCAGATAGAAGCAAAAGGAATCAATTCCCACCTGATACAAGGGCTTTAAGGTCAAAAAATCTGGTCTCACCATGCTACTGCTTGAACTGGATAAAGTAAGGTGTATTAAAATACACTATACACGAGAAGCATAGAGTCTTCAGGTGCCAGAACTTCTGGGTGAGAAACTAATAACCACACAGAGCTTTCTGATACTGAATATTAAAAATGTATTGGAAGAAAGAGAGTAACTCTTAAATCAAACACATGTCTTTCCTTGGCTGCAGAGCTGCTACTTACACCCTTTCCCTATCCCTTCAGGCTTCACTACTTCCTGATATGCTTTCAAGGCCACATAGCTACATCCATTGCCACCAAGCAAATGCAGCCCTGCACACCCACCACACAGGTGTGGAACACTGCAGGGGTTGTTAGTGGGATAAGACATTTAGCAATTGCCATAAAGGGGGCCTCCCTGTATAGTACCAAAGGTTCATTTGAAATATTATGCTTAAGGTACCCTGGATTGTCTGTCTAGAAAGCTGCCTGGAGGAGAGGGACCTGGGGTTGTTTGTTAACAACCGACTGATTATGAGCCAGCAGTGTGCCCAGGTGGCCAAGAAGGCCAAGAACATCTTGGCTTTTATCAGAAACAGTGTAGCCATCAGGTTCAGGGAGGTTATTCTCCCTGTGTATTCAGCACTGGTGAGACCACTCCTTGAATACTATGTTCAGTTCTGGGCCCCTCACCACAAGAAGGATGTTGAGGCTCTGGAGCAAGTCCAGAGAAGAGCAACAAAGCTGGTGAAGGGGCTGGAGAACAGGCCTTATGAAGAGAGGCTGAGAGAGCTGGGGTTGTTTAACCTGGAGAAGAGGAAGCTGAGGGGAGACCTCATTGCTCTCTACAACTCCCTGAAAGGAGGTAGTAGAGAGGAGGGAGCTGGCTTCTTCTCCTAAGAGACAGGGGACAGGACAAGAGGGAATGGCCTCAAGCTCCACCAGGGGAGGTTCAAGCTGGACATTAGGAAAAAAATTTTCATGGAAAGGGTTATTGGGCACTGGCAGAGGCTGCCCAGGGAGGTGATTGATTCATCTTTCCTGTACGTGTTTAATGGACGGGTGGACGAGGTGCTGAGGGAAATGGTTTAGTAATTGATAGGAATGATTGGACTCAGTGATCCTGTGGGTCTCTTCCAACTTGGTTATTCTATGATTCTATGAAAAGAAGTGTTGCCAGCAGGTAAACGGAGGCTTCCCTCCTCCACTATAATCTCCTGAGACACCACCTAGACTGCTGCGCCCGGTAGTGATAGGATGAGGGAGAACAGCTTTAGATTGGAAAGGGGAAGTTTTGGACTAGACATGAGGAAAAACGTCTTCATGATGAGGGTGGTGAGGCACTCAAACAGGTTGACTAGGAAAGTTTTGGATTCTCCCTCCTTGGAAGGGTTCAGGGCCAGGCTGGATGGGGCTCTGGGCAGCCTAGTCTAGTGGGAGGTGTCCCTGCCCATGGCAGGGGCCTGGAACTACATGATCCTTAAGGTCCCTTCCAATCCAAACCATTCTATGATTCCATGTTGGCTATCACAATGAGTTAATATGTATTACAGTACTTGCTTCATTTCCTTCTCCAAATTTGGTCCTTTCTGGGACTGAAGCAAGGTTATATCCATCTGAATCACTGCATCATCATCATATGTGGTCTATAAGCACAGTAGCTCTCCAACAGCTTGCCTCCCCTCCTGGAGGTCTTGGTTGGGAGTATGGTTGCCATGGTGGTAGCAAGACAATTAAAACAGCTTTAAAACCAGCTGAAGGTACTGACTGTTTCCACGATACCATATATCCTAAACAATCTCAGCTCTGACAGACCTTGGAGTGAGGCCAGGTCCAATGACAACAGTTGATGGCGTTTAATTTTTTTCTTCATTCTTCAGCCCACTAGGGTTAGCTTTCCTGCATGGGTTTGAAGATGGAGTTCAAGGTAAAAACAAACACCATCCTTTGTGGGTGTGGTGTTGTTCAGCCTACATCCTTTCATTTGGACCATGCAGCATGAAAAATGTATATAGTTTTCACCACCCTTCTGGTCTCTTGACCTGCAAGAAGCTGAGTTACCTTCCTTGCATTGACGGATGTGGGTGCTACCCTTTAGCTGAGTGCAGGGAATAAGGGATCTCTTTGTTAGAGGCTCCTCCTAACAGGCTGTGCTGCTCCCTCTGCCAGGCCATTCCTAGTGGGTGGTGGGGGCTGGCAGCAATATGTTGGAAGTCACACTGTATCCCAACAGCTTGGGATTCAGGGCTGTGAAGCAGTGTCTCATTGTTAGTACAACTTCCTCCAGAACACCATAAAAAGAAAAGGTGATTAAAACTTTTTACAACCTGCTAACACATGAGTCTAGTAGGACTCTGACTGTGTGAATCCAGAGGAATAGTGGAGGGCTTTTGAGATCTACTGCTGGTGCTGCTAGTTACAGGGTTATTTTTCCCTACAGTTAGTAATGTGAGCCAGAGGGCTGCTCCAATTTGCATCTGGTTCTTCCAGCTGACTTACATGGATCTATTTTGTTGTGTAGGTGGTGCTTTAGGCTGGGTCAGGTGTTCAAATGGATGTATAGTATTTTTCCGATGGCTTCTTGTGTCTTGACCATAATTCAAGAACAGCTGAATTCCCATTTGAGAGAATTTCTGACTTACACAAGCCCTGAGGTGAGTGTGTGGTCCCAGGTAGGCAGCTCAGCCAGCCATGTCCTGCAGGTCTGGATGAGGTTGCAGTGTGAGGCTATAGGATGGCACAAAATGGCACTCCTGATTGCTACTGCTTTCCCACACATTTGTAGAGAACTTAGCTCAGGGCTGCTCTGAACAGTGGCACTGGACACTTTGGTGCAAGTGCTACAGTGGGTTTCAATTTCAAGGCTCTTCTGGATTTCATGGTAACACTGTCTACCTCAATGTTCTCAACTTTTCTTTTTCTTGAATCCTCACTTACAGAAAGAATGCTTACCATAGCACAAAATATCAACACCAAAATAAAATCAACCTGAATCTAACTTAGGTTTCTGGCCCTGCTTAAAACTCTTAGGGTTGTGAAGCCTGTTTTGGAAGCTGCTATCTATATCTTTGCAATCAATCAGCAGTACGCAATCAATCGTTGTATCTCATTTGCTTTAGATTATCAGACCATGCATGAGTCTTCTGAATTTCTAGCATGCCCGTAGTGCTTTGCTCTATGCTTGGATTTCCCTGATCCTTTCAACTGGAAGGGTCTGCAAACAGCCTCTAGTTCACAGAAGGGGCATTCAACCCAGGCAAATGCTTCTGGGATATGCTGAAACAACAGATTAGGAAGCATTATCCTGAACCAAGTCAGAGGGTCATTGAAAGTTCGCAAGATAAACCAAAAACCTTGTCTGGAGGCTTTTTCTCCCCAGCTACCTTCAACATATCCTCAGTGACCTAAGAGAACATCTTGAAAAAGCCCTGATTTTTAAAGATAAGTAGTTTAGCTATGTAAATGGAAAATTATGGATTTCTTTTAAAAGGCTCTGCTTGAATATATTTTTTTTTCCATGACTTCCCCTTGACACCACTGGGTCTTTCTGGATGCTCATTTTAGATGATTTTGTTTCAAAATCTGTTCAGAAGCTTAGATTTTAATGAAGGACAATAATTACCCAACTAACAATGAACTTAACCAACTACCCGAGGAGTCAGGAGATTTACAGCTTTCAAATGAGCTGATGCTAGCTTGCCTTTTGTCTTTCTGCTTAATACCTCTCTAATATTCTTCTCTGGACACAATGACTTTCCAAACTGTTTTTTCTCCTTTTTGATTTTTTTTTTAATTAAACAGAATGCTAAGCCCCTCCACCATCTAATTCTCTGCATACAAAAGAAGATTTAATATTCTCTAAATGACTATAAAGAACAAACCTACCAGATGGCAGACTTCATTTCTCAAGGGGGGGTGGAGGCTGCTTCTTTTGGAGAAACATTTCAATGTGGTTTTGAAAGAGAGAGTCACTAGATGTATTAATCTTTCCCTTAGTGGGGTGCTATGATATAACTCAGGAGAGGTGCAAGAAGAGGGAAATACAGTTCATGATCCAACAGAGGAAACACATGAAGCTGCATGAGGAACCTGTTTTCTAATTTCTTGAATCTCTTTGAGAAATGTTAACTATGATAGAATCACAGAATCACAGAATTGCTAGGTTGGAAAAGACCCACAGGATCATCTAGTCCAACCATTCCTATCAACCATTAAACCATGTCCCTCAGCACCTCGTTCACCTGTCTTTTAAATCCCTCTGGCGAAGGTGAATCAACCACCTCCCTGGGCAGCCTCTGCCAGTGCCCAATGACCCTTTCCATGAATTTTTTTTCTGATGTTCAGCCTGAACCTCCCCTGGTGGAGCTTGAGGCCATTCCCTCTTGTCCTGTCCCTCATCACTTGCGAGAAGATGCCAGCTCCCTCCTCTCTACAACCTCCTTTCAGGTAGTTGTAGAGAGCAATGAGGTCTCCCCTCAGCCTCCTCTTCTCCAAGCCAAACATCCCAGCTCTCACAGCCTCTCTTCATAAGGCCTGTTCTCCAGCCCCTTCACCAGCTTTGTTGCTCTTCTCTGGACTCGGTCCAGAACCTCAACATCCTTCTTGTAGTGAGGGGCCCAGAGCTTGAACATCCCTGCAGAAGATTTGAGATGTAGCATCTGGATCCTAGGCATTACTTTACAAACTTTAAGAAATATTTAGAAAGTTACTAGCATTCAAAGACTACTCCAGATTTAAAATGAGGATGTTGCTGACATATAATCAATGTTCTTCAGGAAGAAACTGTTCTACTTCATTCTCTTTCCACTTTTCCTGTTTCAGAAGCCAACATGGTAACAAGATTAATTGATTAAAAAGAAGACTTCTTAAAGAGCAAATATTTTGCATAGCACTTTTTTCCCCAAGTATTTGACTGAATAATTCATCTGATGCATAACTAAATAATTTCTCTTCATAGATTATCTAAAAAGAGATCACAATATTTACATATGGACCTATTGTTTAGACTTATTTGCCAAATAGAATAATCTGTGCTCTACGTCTGATTTGTGGCTAGTTCCTTTGGAGCTGTTGATATTCTGATGATATGATATGTTTCTATTCCCAAGTGGGTGACTGTAACTTTCTGGAATCATTTTGTGATGTAAGAGATTGTTTTTATGAGTTTGAAAACTATTTTCATGCTGAATTCACACTTGGTGAGTATTCCTCCCAGAAAATGTATTCCCTTGGAAAACTGTGGAAATCAAACGCAAAAAAAGGAAGGAACACAGTCAAAGCAAATCTGTAAAAAGACTCAGATGAACAGAAATGTTCTTGCAGGGCACACTTATCTCTGTTATGAAGCAGTATGATAAAGGAGAAGACTTCAGATTTGCAGGGTGAAAATTGCTATAAGCCAACCAGATATATATTCAGTATGGACAATTTGGAAGACAATAAGCTGCCAGACCTGCTACCAAACAAACATGACCCACAGTTACTTTTGTTCTTCTTGGGATATAGGTTACACAGGAAAATGTCAAGCAAAGCAAAGTATAAAATTACATACAAAATTTTTAAAAAGCCAGAAAAGATAAGAAGCATAGTAATGGGATGGCAGCTATCTTAGTAACAGGAGTGAAGAAAATAGGGTATTTCATATGCCTCTAAACTAACACAGTAGTCTCTAGTAATGGCCACTACCTGATACCTTGAAAGCAAGAGAATAATTTCCATTGTGACCTAGTGATCAGCTTTCACCCTGAATTTGGAGATCTGATCCCCTTATCTCTACAAGTGCTACTGGGAAACCTACTTGGTAACAAGAAAAGAATTCAACTTAAAAACAGCCCCTTAATCCTGGGACTGCACCAGGCGAAAAAGAAGTGTTTATCTGGAACATTAATTCCCTGCAGACCTTTGCTTCAAATCATGTTTTCCGTATGCCAGTATGTACAATAAAATAGCCAGAGAGAGGCCTTACTTTCACAGAAAGCCAACTGAATGATGTTTCTCCCCACCATGAAAGAGTATATTCATGTACATATATAGTAAACCTGTCACAATATGGTCATATAGCTCAGTGCTGAAAAACAACTATTCAGGATTTAATCCCAGCTATCAACTGGGGAGATAGGTTGTCGTTTTCCCACTCTCTAATATTCACATCTTTCTCTAAGTTGTGAAGGATGTCTTTGGACTGACTAGAACAGGCACTGGCTTTATTAGAGGTTTGGCTACGTCTATACTAGGATGATATTTTTCTGTAGATATGTATCCATATGTACATTGTACACACCATATCAAACTCTGTGTCCAACTTCTGTCTTATGATAGTCTGAGATGTTTTTCTTGACAATCCTTGTGCATACAATGTTTTCTCAGCACCTGGAGGATGTTCTGAGGTCCAGTCAACCCCCTCTCTGTTAGGCCCTCTACAGATTTACTAGCAGTACATTGTGGGATGCCTTTCTTGAAACTATAGGAATTCTGGTCTGGAGGGGTAAGTGCATTAAACTGCCAAACTCCTGTGATTCACATCCTTTGCTGCCATCCAGTACAGTTGCTGGCAGCCTTTTCAAATTACTATTGGGCAGCAGATGGAGGACATGTTGCTAAGTGCTACGATTATGAGATTCATTAATATGGATGTCATTATGCACAGGCATTTGTGGTTGGACAAGCAGAAGAATTTGCACCTGGGGTTTCCGAAGACATTGGACACTGAGGTGATACAGCTGTAGGAAACTATGCTGTAGGGAGCTGAGATCAAATTTCATAGAGCACATATGTGAAGCAGTTTTACTAGACAAGATTTCTGTTTCAGGGCTCACATAGGTAGCAATGACTGGTGGGACACCGGTAGCAGTTCAGAACTGGATGGCTGCTGCCAATGGCAAAGGTTTTGGGTAGCAAAGACCAGTTAGAGATGTGAGCAGAGTCCAGAAACACAAGAGAAGAACACAGCCATGAATGTGCCTCTAAAAGTGGGCAACCATGTCACCATTACTTCTGACATTTTACTGCTGATCAGGAGCTCATCAGCTGGGGTTGGAAAATCAGCTTCCACAAATTATGTTGTGGGGATTTAAAATAGGAGGCTTCTGCTCCATCTGTGACACTGCATTACTGCAAAAATTTGGTCTGGGTGCTGAAATGAAGAGGACTATTTGCTTCTAGAGAAGATATGAATGTTATGGTTCTTGTTCTGGGCATCTGGATTCAGTGCTCTCCTCCTCTGGCCAAGGAAGTTCATTGTTGGTGATTTCAGCATGAAGGAAGAATAATTCAGCATTGTGCACAGTGGTTGCAGATGGTCACTGGCATGTACTTTAAGAAGATGGACAGGAGGGAGGTGGTACTTCATGAGAAGGGTGGGTGTTTCTCACCATGATGAGCTTCATGTGATAAGTGGCTGCAGGTTTTTTTTTCCAGAAGAAGATGACAGACATCCTGAAGAAAATATTGAAGCAGGAGAAAGAAGTTTAATATTTTAGGCAGATGGGAAAGCATCTCTCTAAAATGACCAAAACAGTTATGACCATAACATAATGGATATTCGGTGTGCTGAGGTCAGAGAGTGATTTTTGGCCTATGAATGCACTGTAACCAAGGAAATGTCTTCCTGTTTGATGTATTGATATTGTGTGGGTATGATCTGTCATTTAGGGGTTGAGCTGGATCTACATGACCTTTTCCAGTCAAGTGCACCATTTGAGTAAGGAAAGTCATACGTGATGTGTTGAATAAAACCCAAAGATTGCAGTGAGGAAATACACAAACATAATAGTTGCGAAAGAGATGCTTGGTTGGACTAAGGATGTACTGGATAACAAAGAAGTGAAGCTGGCAGTAGTGAGAGCCCCAAGATAGTATGTACCCCTAAGCTGCATGGGGGTTTCTGTGCCAAATTAAGTCTCCCCAGATATTTACCTCTTTGCTGCCCATACAAACCCTCCTTTGGAAACACCTTAGGAAGTGCCTTCTCCCCGCTACCTCTGGAGACCTTCTACTGGGTCACCTGGCCCTGGCATAGATTGTCTCACAAATTTTTTACCAGTCAGGTATCTGTCAGCCTCCCTCTGTGGGATAATGCTCCTCTTCACATAAGTTGTGTGCTACAAGTGCTAAGGGAAATGATAAAACCTCTAAGTGTTTATTGTCCATTCCCAGTTTCCATGACAACCATGATAAAATATTTCTTTTCCCACATTTCAGGAATGCTATTCACCTCCTTTCTTCCCACTCTTCAGTTCCTTTCAGGAGGAGTCAATGTTTACTCTACTTGCTTCCCGAGGGACAGACCCCTGTGGCAAAGGTTCAGTGCTGCCTGTGTCCCCAGGGCAGATGTTAGAGTGAATGGGGCACTCTTGGGTAGCTGAAGGTCATCACTTCAATACAAACTCCCTAGATCCCGAACAGGTCTCTTCTGAAGACACAATCATCATATCAGGACCGCACTGCGAGCTTGTGTCTGCCGGGCTGGCTTTCCACATTGGCCATATGGGCTTCGATTTCCTTTACAGAGACATATAGATCAGTCCAACTGTACTGCAAATTAACCGAATTGCCCAGTGCTTCTCCTGAGTGCTTCACACTACCCTAAATTCTGTACACACCTTGGTCAGATTCCGTAGCTTGGTCACAGCAGCTCACCACTTATAGTTCACCTTCTTAATCATCCAAGTGAAACAGTGAGCTAGAGAAACTTTTCTACAGTGCTTTTCTGCCTAGGATGTGTTACTATTTTATGCATACTGCCTTTGCGCTGTGCTTAATTATTTAACCAATATGTTGCTAGTGCATTATGTGAGCTGCTGCTGGTGTAGAGGGCTGCAGAAACTGCCAGTAAAGCAGCAATAGGATGTAAAGGTAGTGAATATGACTGATGGCTGCAAGGTGGGTATGGCAGGCAGCAAACATGTAACGCTTTTTACTTAATTTTGAGTTGTCATGCATGTACAAAGGGAAAGAGAGTTGAATCCTAAGCAAATACAGAGCCAGTACCTGGACAAGATTTTTATACATGGTGTCAATATATATATATTATATATATATATATAATATAATTTGTATGTATTTATGTATGTCTAATACTGGTGGATGTCTCAGCACTGTGTTCAGTGATGCAATTTTCAAGGCATTAGAGGGCATTGCCCAAATCTGCTAGGACTCTGCCCATCACTGGTTGCCTCAGCTAATATTCACCTTGACAGACTCTGGGCAACAGGGTAGTTCTGGCGAAAGGGTCTGTCACACCAGTGTCCTCTCTGGCAGCATAATCTGTGCAGCACACCTGTAATCACAGAGATGTTACCTGCAGAAATACAGTAGAGTTCCTCATCAGCTGAACAGTGGGATCACTGTCTTACTGAAAATACTTCTGCCAGAGCAGTCTTGCCTTCCCACAGCATCTGACTGGTTCCAGGAGGGTTACTCTTCCTCTGTTGCTCTCCTCATCCTGGCAGTTCTTCTCCAGGTGGGGACCAAATATATGACTCTAAAGAGGCAGTTTCCTCAGGCCCCTGCAGAGCCTGTGGAGGAGCTGTGTTGTGCTACTAAATGAACATGCTCTTTCCCCCAGAGTTTCAGCAAATTTGGGTTGACAATCCATAACATCATGGTTTCTTAGTCCAGGAACAGATTTTCCAAATACAGTTTTCTGACTCCACCGTTTGCAGCACTCCCAACCTGGGGATATTAGGGATCCAGAGGAAGGCACTTTCAGAACTTGGCCTCAGATTTGTTTGGCTGAACTTAATGCCTTCATTATGAGACATTCAAGGCCTGAAGAAGCTAGCCTGAAGCTGCTAGCCTGAAAAGTTGCTGAAAAGTTGCTGGTCAACCATAGATTGAAATGAGCCTTCATGAACTCTAGAGACCAAATGGCCTCAACTAGCACCTGTTCATGGAGATTTCTTAAGGGTCCATCAGCATGAGCAAATGAAAGGCCCCAGGTTCCACCATCATCCACACTGTTTAATTGCTGACCTGCTCCCTGGTCTGACACTAGCTGGTGTCAGGCAGTGCTCTGGCACAGCACGGAGCGCAGCGTGCACCGAGGGATGTTTCCAAATGTGCCACAGGGGCCAGGCTGTTCCTCAGTCCCCCAGCCCTCCAATGGTGCCACACTCTTCCCATACCCTCTTTTTCATAGTAGTAAAATACCTCCCTGATAACCTGCAACACTATTTCAGACACTTTGAACTGAGAAAAGAAAAATAACTATAGTAATATTGCATTGGGACCACATAGGCATCATATGGAGACCAGATGAGACCCAGAATCAGATGTGTTGTGGACTAGAAGTGGCTAATCTGTGCCAGTTGGTTTCAAGGTCAGGTGTCCCTGGCCAGATGCTGGTAATTATTTCAGACCTAGACTGGCCAGCAAATTTGGTATAAAAGTGAGCAGCATGAGAACATCGGGCAGTTTTTATGCAAAATAATTTAGTTATGCTGGTGTGATATCTCCCTAATGAAGCTTTTGTAGAAACACCTGGAGATTCAGATGTGTTGTTTTTCCTGTATAATAGGTTCATATGGGTACTTTGGATGAAATATGCTACACTAGAGGTTCTTCAAATTGCCAAGGTGACCAGATCCTCAGAGCTGTACAAACTTCTATACCCATCAATTGTGATTTCAGTGGTGGTGCTTCTAGACTGCCCATGGTCTGCCAGATTCCTCACAGACTCCCTACAGCGCAGTTTCTATGTGGACTTACCCTCCAGATGGTCAGTGTACAGAATGGGGAGTAGGGGTCATCCAAGGCTGGAGGATGTTAACTAACATTATTTTGAATTTTCACTCCCCTAGTTCACAAATAGTTCTTTCAAAATCAGCCTGGGGTCCCTAGGCCTGTTGAAACAGAGGGATATGAAGAAGGAGTTGAAGAAGACAGCTGAAGAAGGTATTGGTTGCACAGCTAGTTCCACATTATAGCCATGAACATCTCATCTGTCTCCCAGGCATTCCCATTATGTCTAAAGAGATCTGTTGTAATGAAGCATTGAGAGGTGAAAGAGGGAGTTAATGTACTAGTCTGTTACTGCTGGAGATATCATTTCCAATTTGATGGAGGTCACACATGATAATAAATGTGGTTAACTCAGATGACTCTTCAGGATTTATCTGGTGGCTAATTTCCCTGAAATCTCCTGGTTTTGCATTAGTTAAGAGTCTGCATAGGTGACTTTGAGAAAGGAAACTGTGTTTATATCCTCTTGGTTTTATTTAACGTTGTACTGTTTTTACCTGGGGTTTATTCTTCTGGTATGATGCATTTTCCCCTCTCTCGGTTAATGCGAAGTAATAGCTACCCAGAGGCCTGTAAAGTATACAAATGGGGCTGAGTTGGAAAGGTCAACCCTACAGATATGTTGGACCATATCAAAGAGCAAGGTGAACAGATTAAGCTATATAAATATTTAAAGAGCTGTAATTAGGACTAACATAGCCCCACTCCCAAGGTTCATTATTATACATGCACATGGCAGAAAAGTAACTAATCATGACCTTTTTCCATTTGCCTTTTCTCACATTTTGACAGAGCATTTTTCACTCTCTAAGATGTGCCTGGCTGGAACTGGCCTCCTGGGAGTGGGCAGGAGATTGTCACGGCTTTCTGTGAGGTTTCACAGGAGTCACCCTGTGCTTCTAGGGCCTGGGGCAAGGAGGCAGAGGTGTCCCACCATGGTGCAAGCTCGTGTCCAAAGCCCAGCAGGACTTGAGGAGCTCTGGCTAAGGACACCAAGTGTCCGAGTGTCACAGACACAAAAATACCCTTCTCCTGGCAGGTCAACCTTGGCCTCAAGACCATGTATTTGTGACTCCTAGACATAGCTGTTACTACTCACTTTGAAGCATGCAATATCACACACTAAAAACACTCAACTTGGTACAAAGCACAATATCCTCTTTGCTTAGCAACACGTTTCCATGAACACCTCACTCCACGAGCCTCGTTGTCGCTTCATCACTTATCAACTGAGCCTGATAAAATATCTCCATCCTTGGATGAACCTAATGGGTGGCACGGCCTCCCCTCACTGCTGCATCCTACAGCAGCCACCTCCCCATGAAACAAGAACCAGAGGGACAGGCCGGGGCAGGGCCACCATGGCCATCATCTTGGGCTTTAGCTCACTACCCTGGTGCCACCACCTCCAGGAAGGGAGGGCATGGGAGTTAAGGGCAATTTCTGAAGGAGAGTTGCCTTCTCCTCAGGAGAGACTTGAACTGCCTTCATCAGAAGAGGGGGAATGAAAGTCAGAGGCTTTTTCTAGACTGCCCATAGATGGATCCTTGTTCTGGGTGGGGGAAAAAAGCTATAAATGCTCTCTGCAGCATCCCAAAGAAGACACTCTCTGTGGGGATCAGGTGGGGTTAGGGTTCAAGGCACATACCCATATCACATTTTTAGACATCTTGCTTTTCCAAATGTAGTAATTTAAGTCTGTGCCTGTACCCTTTCTCACCACACTTACAGTTGAGGAGGAAGAACCAGAATTACCAGCTCTACAGCACAACAGGCTCGCCCATTTTGGACTAAATTTGCTGGTGTTAGACAACATCACTCATACCAAAGCATAACTTTTGACAGCTGTGAACCAGTTTTGATGACATTTCCCTTGAGAAAGATTTAGTGGTCGCATGACCAAAATGAAAGAAATAAAGAGAGGCAGAGTAAGAAAGTACGGGAGAGAGCCTTGAAGCTTGCAAGCACACCTGTACTGCACTGGCCAGCAGCCCACATCGAGACACACACCTCTGAAAGTGCCCATGGAAAAAGAAAATTCACATGTATGCACTTAGAAAAAAAGGGAGGGAAAGCTTGTTAGCTGCCCTATTCTGCCCTGCAGCTAAATTAATTGGGTCTTACTACTGCCGTCTGTATGCCGGCAGTACTCCCACAGCATTGACTTTAATAGGAGTGCAGATTGCAGGATCAGGCCCACAGTGTCTTGGAAAAGATGAATAATAATCACTATGTGGAGAAATACTGCAGTTTGCAACTCAAAGAACACTTTAAATCTGCTTAGCAATTTGTAACGCCCACAGTAGCAAACTGCGTAAAGCTGCAGTTATGAGACAAATCACTTCTCCATTAACCATGGCTCCAGAATATGCCTTACAGCATCATGCAGTGTGGGGAGGGATGGAGAGAAGGGGAACACCACTCACAGGGTAGTGCAAGAAGTCAAGAAGTTTCTTTTTTACAGCAGCACCTGTGTTATCCCTGTAAGTTTATTCTTTGGACTCAAAGAAATTAATTTCAGTATTGCCTGACTCCAATGCCCATCTACCTGTGGACAGTTGTGCTGCCTATCATATCTAACTATTTCTTGGTACTGGTGACTTTCCTTCAACATCGTACCTGAGAAAGATGAATTGTGAGAATTTCTCCAAATTATGGTACTCTCCCAAGTGACAGTGGACAGGACGAGAGGAAATGGCCTCAAGCTCTGCCAGGGGAGATTTGGACTGGACATTAGGAAAAAAATTTCCACAGAAAGGGTTATTGGGCCCTGGAACAGGCTGTCCAGGGAGGTGGTTGAGTCATCTTCCCTGAAGGTGTTTAAGGCACGGGTGGATGAGGTGCTGAGGGGCATGGTTTAGTGTTTGATAGGAATGGTTGGATTCAATGATCCAGTGGGTCTCTTCCAACCTCATTTTCCTAATGTCCAGCCTGACATGACAAAAACATAGGCAGAGACACTGCCTGAACAGCAGCCATCAGTGTCAGGAGGCCAATTGCCAGCAAAATCTTTACCACAGACTTGGCCAGGGTGGCCTGGCTCTGAAGTGACACCAGGACAGAGCAGGTTGTTGAGCACAGCTCCATACTGAGCATAGGGAAAACCTTAGACACGGTGGAAATAAAAATGTCATTTGAAACACAGAGTGAGAGAGGATGGTGAGCTATCTTGAAGCATCTACATGAATGATACAATGACATTTAAGCCTGACAATGAGGAGACCCAGACAGACTGGTGAAACAGACAAAAGAGCCAGGTCTCAGTGCAAGCTTTAATCTCATTCTTTGGGAGGTGTTTGGAGACCCTGAATGAGACGGGTAGAAAGATAAACAGAGCAGGCAGCTGAATCCCCTCAAGATTTTAAAACAATGATCAAAAGAAAATGCAAAAAAAGAACAAGTTCTCAGAAAGTAAAAGCAAAAAAAAAGCATAACTCACCAGGGGGATCAGGTATTAAGGGAGGTAATATTAGCCCCTCCAGGGAATCCAGCCTGTTCCACACTAGGGAAGCACATGCTCGTGCTGCAGGGAGAACATGGGCAGGGCCGAGCAGAAAGGCCAAATTTCCTCTTGCCTAGATTGTGGGAAAAGCTGTAGGTCATAAACGTCGGATATGGGATGACATGGAATGATGTGTAGAAAATAAGATATTGTATGTAATGGAAAAAAAATGTTATGGCAAGGGTGGTCAAATGCTGGAAGGTGTCACTTACAGAGATTGTGCAATCTCCACTCTTTGACATTTTCAAAGCTCATCTGGGAAAGGGCCTGAGTAATCTGGTTTAATCTTGAAGTTGGCCCTGGGTGGAATGGGGAATGATCTCTGGCAGTTGCTTCCACCCTAAATTGCTCCATGATTCTGTAACTCTATGATCTGAAATGATCTCAGGGTAATATTCTCAAGTTGTGAGGTGTTTGCCTGCTGTACTGGAAACTTCCCCAGTTTGCTACCAAGCTGGAGTAGATTACATGTCTGTGATCCCATTGTGACTGTAAGGGATTTTAACAGCCAGTATATCCACTGGGCAACACATCTCCATTTGCAAAGGACCAAAAAGAGCATCTCTAGTTCATGTAAGCAGTCAGATATTTTTACTTTATATCCTTAGACAAGTTTAGGTACTGGTCTCAGGTAGTGTTGTACTGATGAGGGAGGAGCAGGAACATTTTGGATCCTTAAGGTCTCTTTGCAGACTTTAACCTGCCAGCCTCAGGAGACAATGTTTAGCCATAATGCATTTTAACCAGCCTGTTGGAAGAGTGAGTGGCAGGTCATGGACCCTGTAACCCTGACTCAGAGCAGGAGGCAGAGAAATAAAAATGAAAATACACCTGAAAATTAAAAATGGGGGAAAAAATATCCAGTGACACAGGCTCATCCTCAGTGACCCCAATGGCAGTGACCCCATAGAATCATTAAGGTTGGAAAAAACTCTAAGATAATCCAGTCCAACCATCAGCCCAACCCAACTCTGTCACTAAACCATGTCCTGAAGTGCCACATCTACACATTTTTTTAACACCTCCAGGGAAGGAGACTTCACCAGTTCCCTGAGCACCCTGTTCCAATGTTTGACCACTCTTTCATCAAACAATTTTTTCCTAATATCCAGTCTAAACCTCCCCTATCACAGCTTCAGGACACTTCCTTTCATCCTATCACTTGTCACTTGCCTTGCTACAACCTCCTTTCAGGTAGTCGTAGAGAGCAATAAGCTTGCCCCTCAGCCTCTTCTTCTCCAGACTAAACAATTCCAGTGCCCTCAGCTGCTCCAAATAAGATTTGAGCTCTGGACTCTTCCATCAGCTTTGTTGAGCTTCTCTGGACACTCTCTGGCAGCTCCTTGTCTTTGTTGTACTGAGGGTTCCAAAACTGAAAACGGCATTTGAGGTGCAGCCTCACCAGTGCTTAGTATAGGGACACAATTACTTCCCTGCTCCTGTTGGGTATGTTATTTTTGACACAAGCCATGATAGCCCAAACTGATCACAATTACTACTTCTTCAGTAGCACCCTGAGGCTTCACTGAGGGCAAGCACCCTATAAAGCTAGATATTACGTGCACAAAATATACCCTCTCTCTCTCTCTCCCACCATCATAGTGAATTTTCCAGTCTATTTTCTCCCTTGCCCACACTTTTGTAGCAGGTGCTTTTAAACGAAGGAAAGAAAATGAGAAGCAGCTGTTCAATGGCTACTGAAGGGCCTGAGAGGCAGCAACAGCCCTGGCTGAGAAAACTTAATAGGCAGTGTGCACGTGAGAAGGTCAGAGGTGGCAAACTAACGCAATTTATCAGAGAGTTACAGAAATAAAGGAATGAATCACATTGCTCTCATCTACATAGATGAGGTATAAATAGAGTTAAGCAGCACTGAATGAAAGCATATTAACTCAAGCAGAATTATTCATGCACTGCAGGTGTTTTCCAATCCCTCTCCATGGAAGTAATGAGAGAGCAGTAATTGGTGTCCAGCCCATCTCCAGCCAGCAACTATTGCCCCTTCTGGACTGAATTAGTCTTCCAAATTGCTATGCTGCTTTACAACACATATTTAAACATAATGATATTTTACTTATTATTATTTTTGGTAGCTAGTGAGTTATCAAGACTGATAGCATCCTTTGCAAGAGAAATAAAGAACCCAAGAGGAACTGATAATTCATTGAACTTTTGAACTGCCTCCAAGTCATTTCTCTGGGACTTGAAAATTATGATGTATTATTTATCCAGCCCTGACTGTGCCTCTCACAGTGTGGTAGGAAGCTTCAAGAGAGTAATAACAACATGGGCCCTGCATGCTTTCCCTGAAAACTCACTGGAGAGAACCTGCTACTAATTTGCCTTTCAATAAGGGCTGTATTTTAACTTCGCAGCCACTCTTTTAGAACAGCAGTTTCTATGTGTCAGGTTACCAGTGCAGCCTCAAGAGTTTCCATCACTCTGGTCAGTTGAGCTGCTGTCTCCCTGCTGCACCATGGCCACTCTTTTGAAGCCCATACAGAGAGGTGCACAGGTACTGATGACCTCCCTGCTATCTGGGCCAACACCATATCTCCTACAGACACCACCAATACAAGAACTGATCCCCAAATAAGTGAATGTAGCTCCTCTGGGTCCAGGTCTCCCCCTGGATGGTGCTGAGGTGTTGATTCAGCAAAGTGCTTAAGTGAAGGTTTATCATTTTAGCCTGGAGAAGAGAAGGCTGAAGGGAGACCTCATTGCTCTCTACAATTACCTGAAAGGAGGTTGTAGAGAGGAGGCAGCTGGCCTCTTCTCCCAAGTGACAGGACAAGGGGGAATGAATGGCCTTAAGCTCCACTAGGGGAGGTTCAGACTGGACTTCAGGAAGAAATTTTTCATGGAAAGGGTCATTGGGCACTGGAATAACATGGCCAGGGAGGTGGTTGCGTCACCTTCCCTGGGAGAGGTTTAAAAGACAGGTAAATGATGTGCTCAGGGATATGGTTTAGGGGCAGAAAGGAAAGTTTGGACTCAATGATCCCAGAGGTCTTTTCCAGTTTGGTGTTTCTATGATTCTACAAGCATATGTTCACCTTCATCATTCACTTAGGGCTCAAGAGACCAAGCCCAAACCCTGTTTAGCTCCCAGTGAAGTTGAAAGGTGAAGACCTCAGTGCTGAGAAAGCCACCTTCACCTGTTCCAGTTTTCTCACGCTGACCTCCTTATCCTCACTTCGTCCCGAGGAAGATGCTGGCCCAGGGGCAGGGCTAGGGCTGCCTCACTGGGACAGGAGGAGTCCCCTTAGCCACTTGACCAGCTTTACCCTCGACAGCCAAGGGTGCAGCGCTGGATTGGCTCTGCGGACGCTCGCAGAGGCCTCAGCCGCCGTTCCTGTGCTCCTGGCTCCCTCTCGTGGGCCTCCCCAGAACGCACAGCTCCCTGGTCCCTGGCCCCGACTCATCCCGGGATCACAGAATCACAGAATCGCAGAACAACCAGGTTGGAAGGGACCCATCGGATCTTCTAGTCCAACCATTCCTATCTAACACTAAACCAAGTCCCTCAAGACCTCATCCACCAGTGTCCTAAACACCTCCAGGGAAGGTGACTCAACCACCTCCCTGGGCAGCCTATTCCAATGCCCAATGACCTTTTCTGTGAAAAACCTCCTCCTAATCTCCAGCCTAAATCTACCCTGCCCTGGCGGAGCTTGAGGCCATTCCCTCTTGTCCTGTCCCCTGCCACTTGGGAGAAGAGGCCAACTCCCTCCTCTCTACAACCTCCCTTCAGGTAGTTGTAGAGAGTAATGAGGTCTCCTCTCAGCCTCCTCTTCTCCAGGCTAAACAGCCCCAACTCTCTCAGCCGCTCCTCATAGGTTCTGTTCTCCAGCCCCTTCACCAGCCTCGTCGCTCTTCTCTGGACTTGCTCCAGAGCATCAACATCCTTCTTGTGGTGAGGGGTGGGGGGTGAAACTGCAGCCCTGGGTTGTGGTACCCGTCCAGTGACCCCCATCTGGTTGCAAGGTAAAACACTGTAACCTGAGATTTCCAAGCTATGTTCGGCTTCACGGCTATGCTCGTGCCCCCAGCTATGGGTAGTTGTTGATTTAACGCCCTTACTTTCATGTGTTACCATACGTTTTAGGAAGAGATGCGCTTCCTCCCAAGCAAAAAGGTCGTCTCTGGTTGCCACTCCTCTGCTAAAGCCTGAAGCGGCTGTGTTTCTGGTAGTGTCACTGCATTTCCTTCTGCTCCCCTCTGCCCGTTTGGGCTGGACCTGCCTGCCTGTGTAACATCCTCCAACACCTCCTAACCCAGTTTAAATCTTCATCTAAGTCTTCGGTTTACAGCTCTTTCAGAGAGACGTCTCCTTCCTCCTCATTCCCAGCCTCTCTGCCAGCTCTTCTGCCGCTTCTCAACCCGTTTCACCCTTGCTCCCTCCTCCTTTACCTCTAGCTGTGGCTGTGCACCTGCCTGGCAGTCCTTTCACCCCTCTTCCTTCTCTTTCTGCACCTTCATCACTGTAGTCTGCTAGGGCACTGCTGTCTGCCTCTGTCCTTTCATCCTTTTGACTCTAAACTACCTGAAAATGTACTTATCCTCCTTCACCCCTTCCTTTTATTCTTTCCAGTCTTACATTTTCATGGTTTGGTCCCAGCTTTCTCCTTCCTTCCAGCTGTAACTTATTCTGAGATGCAAATGAAGAGTGACAAATTGTGTCACCAAAAGCTGCACCCCGGGACATGGAGCTGGCATGAGGGTCAGGACATGCCTCCAGCTGCAGGGCTGTCAATTAGGATCTGCTGCTTTGCTGTATGATTCGAGGCAGGTAACCAAGCCTTCCCATGCCTTTTTTTTTCCCTCCTTCATGTCTTCTATATTCCAAGCCCAAGCTGCCAAGTACAGGACAATTTCTTATTCTTTTGTGGTAAGGTGTCATATTCAAAGAGGTCCTATTTTTTGTTCAAATCTAAGGCTTGATAACAACAGAAATAATAACAGTAGCATATACAGCTTGTAAAATAAACCTTTGGCAAATGCATAACTTGTAAGTGAAGTGATGCTTGCTGGACTTTTACACATTAAACACCCATGAGCCTGCAGCTGCCTCTAGGACAATTTATTTCAATTCCAACTAATTTTCCACTTGTGAGATACTCCATAAGACCTACTGACAGCATGTGAAAAAGGAGCTAGAAAGAATTTTGCTGCAGAAAAACCACTGAACCATCCAATATGCTTGATGTGATTTATTCAGAAACATACATCACCAAGTACTGAAAATTTATGGAGAATAATACAGTTTGTTTATGCTTCTACCTTGCCTTTCTCAGCGGGTAGGATTCTTTGGGATACCTGGTGCCTTTAGCAGGGAGGAGCATTGCCCATGTTGCAACAGGGTCTTCCATGCCCCAGACCCATCCAAGTGCCCTTTGCCTCACAGTACAAAGGATGTAAGTGAAGTGGAAAACACTTTTTCTTTTCCTGCGAGAATCACTGTTTACATGTCACTTGCTCAGAAAATTTAGCAAGGATTGTGTAAATTAGTAGTACCTGAAGTGTTTGGCAAAGCAAAGCAAGTCTATTTCCAAACAGTGTTATTCAGACTGGTGAGTTTCCTCATCGAGATGAAACTTGGCTATTGGACAGCAAGATGCTTCACAGCTGATGGAGGAATCAGTTTTTGCATGAAGCTGTTTGGTGTCTCTTCAGTCTAGTCATCCAGATCTCAGTAACATCAACTGTACACGAGCTGTGGTCAGGCTAGAAATGCCATCATGCTGACCTTGCCTGTGTCATTGTGTCAGAGGGGAACCAAACTACTAGCTTAAAGCATTAGCTTAGCTCCCATTGAGTCCAGCCTCCAGATTCCCACTGCCATCTGCAGACACCAAATCTGACCCTTGCCAGAGCAAACACTCAGTCTCCACCCTGGCAGCCAGCAATCCACTTGCCCAACGTTCTTTTGTGTCAGAGGGATAAATTGCATCTCAAGTTGGGAATGCGCCACTAAATGAAGCAGTACTTGCTTTCTATCCGCCCCTCCCCATCTCCTTTGTCTTTAGCAGTAATTATTTATTGCCCAGGAGCAGCAGTGAGGGGCTGGGTTTTGGTCTCGCAGTTGGAGAAATGCTACAGCCAGAACTGGGCTTTGCCTTTTAGTTCCTTTGCAGCTGGATCCATTTTTATTTCAGAGGACCAGACACTCTCTTGATGTATAATAGAAATGAGTGAAGTCATAATGCTTACCCCAGGATCAGCCTTTTCGAATTCAGATGTTTGATCAGTGGATAAAGGGGCAGAGAGCAGGGGAAGGAGGGGGGATCACACAACCGTAAGGGTCCTAAGAAAATTTTGGCTTCTTTGTGCTGTTTCCATAAGCGCAGGATGTCTGGAGTTTTTGATTCTGCACATCAAAGTCAAAGGTGAAGGCAAGTAAGTGGACTTTATTCACTCATCATTTGGGTGATAAGAGTTTACTCATTCCTCATGAGGTGCCTAGAGACCCAAGCAGGGAAGATTGCTTACTTTTATTCACCACTGTAGCACTGATCGTGTTCCAAAGGCAGGTGGGTTTGGGTGGGTTTTTTTTTTCCATTTATTATTCAACTTAATGTTACGTAAAATGGCTGAACAAAGTCCTCCCTATCCTGAGCCAAGGAAAAGCAAACAGGAGGTAATTAGGAGAGACGCAAGCACACCCTTTCTTTGCCCTGCAGATGTCAGACTTTGTCAATGGCTGTGCCCAGACCACCCTCATTGCACCTTGGTGGGCTCCTTGGTGGGTCATGCGGGGTCCCCAGGGATGATCCCCTCCTCCCCCAGGGTCTTCATGAGAAAGGATGAGAAAGGGCACTTCAATATGGCCATGAAGCAGAGGGCAGCAGCAAAACTAGGGCCTTTGCTGCCCATGATTAAATTCCTCTCCACTTGTCCTTGTCACCCAAAAGCGTCAGTCAGAAAACTTTGGAGATGACTTAGGAGAGACCATAACAGTCGGCAGGTGGATTTCAGGAGGGCTTTCTAGAAGCTGTTGTGGAAGGAGGAAGAATCATAACCACAAACAACAAAAGACCACAAATATCAATATTGCCTATATGGAGGAAGCAAAGTGGCTAAGAGGAGAAACAGCAGGGTGCATTACTTCAAGACAGAGCCTGGGGTCTGGCTGGAGGAAGATTTCTGAGAAGAGAGGCAAAATGTCATGGTCTTGGTGTTATGGTGATCTTATGATGCAGCACAAGAGTTGTATTTCCTTCCTTTTTACACTTACCTTTTATTACTAATTTGTAAAGCTGGACTGTTGAATCTGTGAATTCAGGCCTCCTTAGAAAGGCTAGGGGCTGCAAACTGGATGTTCTGCTCATGCACATGCCCAAGCTTGAGCTTACACATCAGTTTGTATGAAACCAGAGTGATGACACGGCTTCATCTGCAGTGATCCTGTGTGCTGGAAACTCTGACTAACCCCCCAGAGACTCTTGCATCACTGATTAGGAGAGTATTTGCAGCTCATAAGACTGGAGAAGTCCATTCACAGGGCAGCTATGTGCCATCTTATTGCTTGATTCATTCATCTTATTCAACGAACTTTTAGAGGGAGAAACAACCCAGAAAGACATACCATCTAACAGAAACAAAGCTGCCAGAAGCCTTGCTGATATGGTTGCTGCTGCTCCTGCCATGGTTATTACACAGGACTGCAGTTATGATACTCATCATTATTAGAGGGCACGGACACAGTTTCCTACTGCAGTGAGCAGGGTCTGCAGCAGACAAGCAGAATCATCCAGCACAGAATGAATACTGAGCTCTACCTAGGCTTGCACTGAGCAAGCCCTTGTAAAGGCCACTGGATTTAGATTTAAAAATAGGAAAAATGGCCCTTTGGAAATAGGGTTCTGGCTAGAAATGATGGATAAATACTATCACTAGCTCCTGTCCCCTTCCTGAGCTGCTGCTGGGGTGATTTATGAGCCATTTTATGGACTCAGATCTGCAGTACTGATTGCCCATTCCTCTCTGCAGTGCAACGCGGGCTGAAGCTGGCAGTAGCTGAAGGGTGGAAAGCACTGCTGTGTAGTCCCCACAGCTAGGAAAAGGCAGGGTTGCTGCTTCTGACCCTGGAAAGATCTGTACTGGAGTACCCTCTGGGATAACACCTGGCCCTACCATTACAGCAGGCACATCTTGACTTGTCACAGGCAGTCTGGACTTGAAAAATTGTATTCACGAGGCAGCCGCAATATTCAAAGGGTCAGAGCTGCAAGGATGCTCTTATAAATCAAGTGCATCTACTGGCTACATCTTCCTAATCAGCTCCTGGGGTAAAAAAGGCTTTTTGTCTGGAATTAATGTTGGGGGATTTGCTTTATAGTTCCAAATCAATATGTTTAAATGCTTTGCAAAAGAGCAATGGAAAGGAAAAAGCTCTGCAAACTGGTCATGCATATAAAAAGCCTCATCTTTCAGCAGACTAAAGCCAAGTAATAATCCACTCCACTCTAGCTTATTTTAGTCTCAATTTTAAAACAAATTGTGGAAAACCATCGGAATACTTGGAATGCATTAGGAAACCTGGGATCTCTGACTGAGCCACTCGCATCCTGCAAACTTTCCCAAGGAACTATGTGTGGTTAATTTGAACATCCACATCATTTGTCCCTTTCTTTCCGCTGCTGCGCAGTACTGTCTGTTGGGACTGCAGGATGCTCAGGACAAGGGCAGTTTACAAGATCAGTTCAGCAGCATTTCATTCTTGTCTGGCTTTGCCATAATAGATGCAATAATTACGATCACCATATCACTCTAGCTATTTATTATTGTTATTTGACTTATGATTATAATTTGCATTATCAAATGAGAGCAAGCATGTTCCAATCAACCACACTGGGTTGGGAAGATATATTGGCAGTCAAGCCACCCATTTTAATTGACTCCTTCATCTTAGCAATGGCAGTCCTGGTCCAGCCTGCATGCAGAGCAAAGGCCTGCCAGTGCAGGAGGCTGGCAGTTCTCTCAGCCATCTTTCTCTGCACTTATCCCAGTAAATGGATTTCCACTAAGAAAACAAGGAACAGATAGATTCCTACTTGAGCCTGTCACAGTTGGCAATACTGTGAATGGAGACACACTGGAAAGCAGCCCCGAGGAGAAAGACCTGTGGGTGTTGGTCAGCAGCAACTGAACATGAGCCAGCAGTGGCCCATGTGGCCAAGAAGGCCAAGGGCATCTCGGCTTCTATCAGAAACAGTGTGACTAGCAGGTCCAGGGAGGTTATTCTCCCTCTGTACTCGGCACTGGTGAGACTGCTCCTTGAATCCTGTTTTCAGTTTTGGGCCCCTCACCACAAGAAGGATGTTGAGGCTCTGGAGCAAGACCAGAGAAGAGCAACAAAGCTGGTGAAGGGGCTGGAGAACAGGCCCTATGAGGAACGGCTGAGAACGCTGGGGTTGTTTAGCCTGGAGAAGAGGAGGCTGAGGGGAGACCTCATTGCTCTCTACAACTACCTGAAAGGAGGTTGTAGAGAGGAGGGAGCTGGCCTCTTCTCCCAAGTGACAGGGTACAGGACAAGAGGGAATGGCCTCAAGCTCTGCCAGGGCAGGTTCAGGCTGAACATTAGGAAAAAAAAATTCATGGAAAGGGTCATTGGGCACTGGCAGAGGCTGCCCCAGGAGGTCATTGAGTCACCTTCTGAGGAGGGATTTAAAAGACAGGTGGACGAGGTGCTGAGTGGTTTGATTTAGTATTTGATAGACATGGGTAGACTTGATGATCCAGTGGGTCTTTTCCAACCTGGTGAATCTATGATTCTATGATAATCCCACTACAAACCAGGGAGTTGCCTGGGACAGATCAAAATAGTCCACATTCAGAGGTCAGCTGGAAGAATGATATATTTCTCCACTCTGGCTCTGTGCAGCACTGTAAAGCGGGATGGGGGAGATGCCTGTACTCTGGGCAGTGGGATTTGGCTTGGAACCCTGCTGATGCTGCAGAGGCAAAGGGGGTGGCCTGAGGTACAGCTGGCTACCTCTCTTGCCTCATTTATTCAACAGGGCAGCCGATGACAGAATTGTGAGGAACATTTGTCTGTGACTTTATCACTGGTTTCCATGGAAAATATTGTGTCACAGGGGAGTATGAATTTGAAGCAAGAAAAAGCTGAAGAATATGAGAAGCTGAGGGTCAAGGCTGCTGCTGCTGAGCCAGGGCAGCTGGGAAATGGCAGGTCAGGGGTGGCACCTGTATCTTACTGGTGGGCTCTCTCAGTGGCCAGCTTGCACGTGCAGGCTGCATGGCTGCCGGGGACAGCCAGGGTTCCCAGCAGACTACAGTGGGAAGGCCACAAATTATTTTATAAATACTTGCCCTTGCAAAGGCTTCTCCCCCAAGTCACCTCTTGGGGTCCTCCGTGGGCTCCCACCACCACCCCCTCAGACAGACATCCGCACCCCAACCCCACCAATCACCCCTGGGGCCCTGGCATGGCTTGGATCCCGTGTCACTAGAGGGCACTCGGGGCTCTTTTTCCATGAAGCCTTCAGTATTAATATTCATAACATGCGCCACGCTCTTGAGGTGGGTTGGCAATGTTCTCTTATGGGAGCAGAGATTCTTTTTCCAGCTGGCTTATAGGGAGCAGGAATGATCACAAAGGCAGCACCTGATTTCTGAGGGGATGCCGCAGGGCTTGGCGGCAGCACCACAAAAGCGTGTGCGCCGTGTGCTCTGTATCCTCTGTGCGTGGAAGCCCTTCTTGGAGAGCATCACAGCAGCGCAGGAGAAAGAGATGAGTCCTGCTCCCACAGGGCTTTCAATAAGGGGCTAATTGCGGCAAAGTGCCACCCTGCTGAAGGTTCTAATAAGAGTATTGACAAATCTGAAGCTTGACGCCTGGTGACGTATGAGCTAGCAGCGTGGGCTTTTGTTTACTGCTCCTGAAGCACACTATTAACGCAGCAGTGAAGTAATACCCTTCTGTAGGGACCCGGAAAAGATCCTTTAGAAAGAAGAGATGTGAGCTATGAACTGCCTGGATCAAGAGGTTGCACTGCAGGCCTTACTTGGAGGGGTTTTCCCCCCTATTTTGTCCTGATGCTAAGGTTCCCGGTGTCCAGTCCCAGCTATGGTGTCCCCAGTGGAGCAGAAGCAGCACCACCAGCTAAGCACCATGCTCTGCCCTTCCCCAGCTGCAGGATGCCACGTGCCAGGTCCTTTCCCCTGCCCTGCCCTGCCCACGGGCTCTGGTGCACACACAGACATCAGCACACAGGGTACCCCTGGCACATGACCCAGAGCAGCCATCAGCTGGCACAGGCTACGGTTCTGGGGAGCTAGGCTGTCAGGGAGAGGCATGTAGGGTTTCAGCTCCTAGATTCCCCCAGCTCCCCGAGGCCGGTGCTGGCCCAGGGTAAGAGATCTGTAGAAAATTCCCTGATGTTTCCTCCACTGAGAGCTGTGGGTGAAGTCTTTGCTCTCCCACAGTATGCCAGCACAGTCAGTCCCACCACAACCCTCGAGCTTTCACCAGCAACAAAGTGCCTATGCCTCTCCTCTGATAAAGCACATTTCCCCCTCACAAACCACATCTCATCAGCAATAATGCTGTCTAAGCTGTGACTGGTATTCAAATCAAACAGAAGTTGCATATTTTCCTCTATTTACTGCCATTTTATTTGCACTGAGTAGCAATTAGAGGGTCTGATTGGAACCCCCTTGTGCAAGACATAATGAAAAAATGGTCCCTGCCCCAAAGAACTTCTGGTTTAATTACTGACCCGGTGACAACAGATGGATGCCCCACACAGACAAGGGGGATCACAAGATAACAGGGAGACAATTATGATTAGCTTAATAAGCCACTGTCATAGTACAACAGCTGCCTTCTATTGTCACTGATTGTCACTTCAATTGCTATGTAAGAATTCTTAAATTTTTATCACCAAATGTTCTCTGTCTCCCAGGAAAAGAAATCACAGATATTTTCCTACACCTTGTTCTTCATTTCTCTTTGAAATCATCTTGCCAAGACCAGAGATCCAGGACATGTTGCCCCCAGCAGCAATGCTTCTGCAGGTATCTCTTCACTCCTGCTCACTTTCCGCCTGGCCCTGAGACACAACTGTGGTTTCTGCTGCCTCAACCTCTATCCCTGCATAGTCTCACCATGAGATGGAGGAGCTACACATAATGGCTATACCTGGGACAGAGAGTAGGGACAGAGCAAGCCTTGCTGCTAGAGGGTTGGCACTATTCAAGCATAACCTGAAGGACAGATCTGTCCTTCTCCTCTCTCTTTCTCCCCACCAGCTACATTGTAAGCAATCACTCCCAGCATCAATCATGTGCTTTAACACTGTGACTGTTACAGCATAAAACCAAATTGCCGACCCTTTCATGCTTGAAGCAACCATCACACTTTTAAATGGTATTTAATTCAAGACTGTTCCCATCTGTATCTTTCTTGACCAGATATTTTCTATTTATTTCCTTTTTTTCTGATGTGTTTCTGTGGCCATTTCTAGATTTTGACCACTTAGATTTGACCACTTCAGTGGTTTCTGAGCCGGCTTGCCCTTGTCACACACACATGTATGCACACACATACATACACATACACACACACACTTGGAGGAAATGGGATTCTTCTATGCCCAAAGAGAAGGACAAACAGAGTGCACATCTGGCCATCCAAATTGGATTTCTGCTCTGACTGAGCCCCAGAGGAGCCTGTCTCTCTCCAGCAATCAGAGGGAGTCTCAAGAGACCCAGGCTTCAGCCTGGGGTCCAGTCCAGGCTCAGCCCAACACAATTGCCCTGCACTTCTCCTTTTCTACAGTTACCGGCTGTTGTCCATTCTCATGTACAGACATGAGTCCTCACACTGGCCATGGGGTGACACAGACCATTCCATCTCCCTTTTTCATAGATGTCCATCTTACCTCAGAGTGGAAAAAAATTTCTTTCTGCCTGCTGAGTTACATGTGAGCTCTCAAGGACCTCCTCTGGGCCATGACAGCTCTTGGTAGCATCTCCCCTTTATACTGCTCCTAGGAGGGAGCGGAGATGTGAGTACTGCCTTTAATGACTGGAGCAATGTATAACAGTCCAACCTCACTCCCTTCCAGGAGCTTGTATTGGCCTTGATTTCCTTTGCTGCTCTCCTCTAACTGAAGTAGAAGAAACCTGTGTAGAAAGCTTGTGGTAGAGAAGGAGGATGCATTAGTCCTGCACCAGTGGGGACGTGGCCCTAGGGTTCAGGTTATTGCCAGCAGCACCAAAACCACTGTGGTGGCACAGCGAGTGACAGCCAGTAATGAGGAGCAGTGTCTGGGCTAGCACCTCCTGCTCGTGCTTGGAGAGGTTTCTTCACATACTAGCAGGGACGCCTGCCAGCCCCACTGGCAGCGCTAGCCATTGGTGCTGCACTACATGGCACATTGTGCCAGCACCCTGGAGAGAAGGGGACTGCTGTTATACTACTTAGGATGGAGCATGGCCAGCTTCGAGTGAACTGAGGGGGAGTGCTTGCACCAAAGCAAAAGATGAGCCCAATGTGCTGCATTGCATGTATGCCAAGTGTCATGGGTGGCTGCTGGGTAGATCTGGCTATGTCCTGCATATAAACACCATTTCAGGGCACTTCTTTCACATTGTACTGTCCTAAAAGCAAGAATTAAGTTGTCTTTGCCTTGCAGCTCCAATCTTTGGATACTTGCATCAGGTCAACTGTGAGCTAATTGGTCTTGCTGCTTTCCTTTTTTGAAAGAGTCAGGTTTGTTAGCGAGCTGAAGACAATCTCAGGGGGATTTGGTTTTGGGATTTTTCCCTACTTCCTAATAACTCTTTATTATTCCACTATCACAAAAAAAATTATAATTAAAACATTAAAAAAAAATTATGGCATCTGCTGCTGAATCATTGCAAAGTGGAAAAAAATCTCTTCAGTATAAATTAGCCCATCGTATGTATGTTTGTTGGGTCATTTTGGGTTGCATTTCTTTTCTTTCCTACCTGGTAACTATTGACATGACAAGTACAAACAAGATAGAAGATGAAGAGCAAATGTAATTTTAAAATAAAACCTTCCGTGTTGAAATACTGCAATCGATCTGCTGCTACTGTTTTCCTTCTGCTCAAGTGGATATAAGTCAGCAAATAGGAGGATGCCACAGGACATAGCAATGTACTTGCCACGGTCTAGGCTGCCGAATGAGGTATCTTGGGACCTTAAAGATCATGAAAGGTGGAAATTATTTGCCAGCACATATTTTGTACCATATGTCCTAGCAGTTGAAGTACCTATAAAGTGTGTTTAAGCAATGATTTGCTGCCAGGATGAAGGCTGGTTCCTTAGCCTTTCAGCAATGCTGCTGTGGGGAATGATTACAGAAACCATAGAAATCTGTTGTTTTTTCTCTACTTTGGGACTACAGAGCTGGATGAGCTTGCCAACCAGCCCAGTGAAAAAGGTGAATGACATCAGAGGCAATTAAAGGCAAGTCAGTATAGAATCTGCAGAGTTAAAAAAATTACTCGAACTGATCCTGTCAGAGTGAGACAATATTCCCAAAAGAAAAATGTAATCAAATACGAAGGGTGGGAAACGCAACATAAACACATATTAGGCAGAAAATATTGTTATTTCTGAAGGATGTAGTAATCTGTTTGAGACAGGTCTCAGTAAATCAGCGCTTCAGTGCCTTATTTATAAGGATGACACGAAATGATGAGAAGTCTTGCATAACTAATTCACTGCAACGTTTCAAAGCTGTTAGTGGGATGATAGTAAAAGAAAATAGAGGATATTTTGTGCCAAGATTTTTAAAAAGCACTTCATAAAGAGAAAAGTTAAAGATTAATTAACTATTGGCTGTAGCATGATAATGCAGTAAAGCCTCTAGTTATATAGACAACTGGCTTAAGAACAGTTTATGAGGGGAGACTAGGGCATGAGCAAACTGGCAAGCATTTTATTTTAAGACTTTAATTATCTTTAATGTCCTGTATTTTTAAATTACTAGGTTGGGATATGAAATATTAGTTACCAAGATATGCAGGTTAAGACAACAGTCAGATTTAATAAGCGGGAAGGCTGATGGTCGGTGTGCAATACTGCTTTGCTGTGAAAGATGACTGTGAAAATCACATACCAGTGGCCTTTACATGGTTGTATTTCATATATGAGCAAACGACAGTTTCACAACCAACTGCTCTGCAAACTGAACTGCAGATCTTTGAACATCAGTGGGAATGTTTGTAGAATTGGGTGCTTCTCAAAGCAAATCAGGACATCAGTATCTGACCAGACTCCAGTAAAGGAGAGATGGGCTTTACTGTTGATGACTAATGTGAAACAATAAATCAGGGATAAGTGCCAAGCTGCAAATGGCACTGTCATGCAATACACTGCCAAGTATTTGGAAGTCCTATTCAGAAAAGTTTTGAGCTCATCAGCACTGTATGTAGCTGCAATAAAACCAGGAGAATAACGCCATTGCTGGTGGTATTGAATGCAGATTCTGCACCATATGGTCTGTAGTAGGTGCATTTTGCTGAGATTACAGCATGAAGCAAAAGCAATAGTTCCATAAATGCTGGTTTAGAATTGGGTTAAATCACATGATCTATGGTAGGTTTCTATACTGCTTTTCCATTTAAGGAATCTTTAAAATGCAGTAATCCTATGTCTTCTTTAGGGGAGGCTGCTCAGGAATTTGACAGTTCTGGATAGCATGGTTTTGTCTGGGTAGCGTTTGACACTGAGAGATGGAGATGAAACTCATAGATCATCCAGAAACAGACACAAGAAGATATATTAAAAACACAACATCAGCAGTTAGGGGGAGAGCACAGGGCTTGTGTGTCCCTGTGTCTGCTCAGCTTGATTCCAGAAAGCTGCACATGTGGATTAGGCTACAGGTCTGTCAGCAGCAAAACCTGTCCCGAGTTCTGTGTCTGGGGAAGGCTGACTGTCTACCTGGCACGAGGGGTCTGCCTCTCCCAGGTGTCACAGATTTCTTAGGCCTTCAAGAGCAGTTTCTGACATTCTCACACTCTTGCTTTCCTCCTTTCTCCAAACCAGGCATGCAATTTAGGTCACGGTCAGCCCTTTAATTATTATTTCAAACCTCCAAGCCAATAAAAATAGCTTGTAAATACTTTCATCTTATTTCCACCACCCATTTCTTTAGTAATTCAGCAGGATCACTCCGTGCTGTGCTGCCTTGTTGGTCCTGAACTTCCCAAGCATCTTTTGCACATTTTTTTTTTCAAAATTTCTGCTGCAAACAGCTGAGCTGTCTGCAAAATGAACACTTACTCTTCACCTTTGCTTACTTCTCTTAAGGAGTTCAATAAAGTCTTCCTCTGCCTTTCTGCAATTGAATTCTATATAACTGAAAGCTCCTAGTTTTGCTTTTTATCAGACTCACTTCCACTTGCTATCTTTCTTTCACTGCCACTTTTGTAAAATGCTCACATGCTGCTAGGACTTTCACTCTACCCTGTTATGCCTGGCAAGCCACAAAAGAAATATCTTTTGCTTTTTATACCCACTTTCAGACCTATCATATCCCTCTGGGAGAGACTGAGTTGGATTTTGAATGCAACCCACCATGCTGCATGTTGATCTTCAGCTGCTTTTGTGTCATCTTCCTTGTGTTGTGGATATCTTGTAGATATCAACATCCTTTATAACTCTCATATAATACCCAGTCAAAACCTCAACCTCTTTTTAGTATTTTCCTACCTAGGTTTGGGTTCCTAGAGCCTCTGGAGCATTCCTATAGCTGTTCTTCATCTGCTTCTCCATCATGCAGGTATTTCTGCTATCTGCGTTCTTACAAGTCACAGTCAGAGCTCCTCAGGCACCCTGTGCTCTGGTCACTTCTGATTTCCTTAGCAATTTGTCTTCTGGTTATGTGTCCAGTATTCCCCTTGCACCAGCAATTACCGAACCCTATCTCTACCAAATCTGGCAAAATCATAGAAATGGCAAACATGCTGCCTTCCTGCAAGGTCTGTGCAAACAGGTGATTTAATAGAGAAGAGAGATCCTGCATTTGTATCCTCCCAGAGAGAAAAACAAGACCCAGTCCAGCCCTAACCTATCAGGTGTGTCAACAAACACAGGCATGATGCTCATGGCTGTCATCTGAGAGCTCACAAGAGCTAAGTGGGAAACAGCAGGGGAACTGAAAATACTGTAATTAGCCAGGAGGAAGTGGTAAACGCTTTGGCAGACTGCAGAGCCAGAGGCTAAAGGAATGAGAAATATTGATGGGAAAGGTGGGTACAAGGCTGGAGTGCTGGATATGGGGCAGATCTGGGGTTGCTGCTGTGGAAATGGCACAGGATGAGTGGAGGAATGAGCATTAGTGCATGGAACACATATCTGCTAGAAAAAAAAGGTTCCTTAGTTTTGCTGGTCATGAACGCTTTCCATCTTGGGTCAATATTAACTAACTGACAAATTAACACTGACCTGGTCTCCAGAGTTCTGTACAGCCACATCTTTATGAGTGGCACAGTTAGCTGAACTTGTTCATAGCCTGAGGACTCTTTTACCATGTGATTAGTTTCTTTCCCTATTTCAACACTCTGGTTCTCCTGTCCATTTCTTATAACAACGTTGAGAAAGCCAGCGTGTATCCGTAAAGTTCTTCATGGACCGTTCTTGTCATTTCATCATACACTTCTGCAGTGACCACTGATGAAGCAGATACTGGGCTCTCTTTTTTATCCTGAAACAGCAAATATATTCATCAAGGGCTTCCAAACCAGTGACTCCTAATAACCCAGGCTGATCGTGATACATGCTCACACTGCATATCTAACTGGCTTGCTTCTGCTACAAAAGAGTGGGTGTGCTCATTTTTAGAAGACAGTCTTCCAGCTCCCACAACTTTTGCATGACTGTGATACTCCTCTGGCTGCATATTTTGGAGGTGGCTTGAACTGCATAAGATCAAAACATTCCACATTCCAAGTTTCTAGTCCTTTTCCATCACAAGCCATTTGCACATGTTACAGCTGGTGCTTTCCCAAGGTGTATCTGAGCTTCTTACAAGTCAGGGCTGTTATAGGAGAGACATTAAGCATCTGTCCAGCCTGCACTCTAAGGGACCAGGCTTCTTAACCTGGCCACTCTCCTTCAGCATGGTGGGAGAAGGAGCCTGCAAGCAAAGCTACTTGAGCGTTAGCTGTGTGCTCATGGGAATAGAAAAGCTCTTCTGCACGGTCATTCCCTAACTTGAAAGGGCCATTAAAACACCATTAGAGTTCATACTTTGTGACAAATGAGGCCTGCAGCCCTGCCTCAAGGTAATGAAAATGAAACAAACCTTCACTGGAGGCTCAGGAGTTATTCTCGAATGGAAATTAAGTAGGCAGGAGGAGGTGCAGGCAGAACAGGACAGGCTGTTAACTTGCAAGACATTTGGGTTTAACCTGAGACACGGGAGACTGCATGCCTATTGTATTAAAATGTCACGGCCAGTCCCGCACAGACAGGACAGATGCTCACAGCAATGTTGATAAAGCTAAAGGGGAGATGGCCTGACCAGGCTGCATCTCAGCAAGTCAGGTGCTACCAGGTGTCTTAGACACAAGACTCTGCCTACACAACATCACAGTCAAAGTCTACCCAGGGCTTAGCATGGCCGAGGCCTTGGGTTGCTGTCCCGTGTTCTTGTATGCGCCAACAGTCAATGCTACCTGCTAGAAGTCCAGCAGGATCCCATAATAGGAGTTGCACATAGCCTTGCTCAGCGGTGGCTGCTCCTCAAGGATGCTTTCTCAGCACTAACATTCCAGATAGTCTTAGGGCAAGATAGATGGGTGGACATGACTAGTGTGGACCTGACAAGGTAGATCCCTATTGCCTAACTCAGTACACTCTTCACTGTGTTCAGAGGAGAGACTAGATCACCCCTGCTGAACAGTGTCTCAACCAGTTTTCTGACTGTGAAGCTTGGCTCCAGGGGTGATACCCTCTCCACTCCTGCACAAAGCATGTTTCCCCAGAAAATATGGCAGTTACATGAGCCAGCAATGTGTCCTTGTAACAAAGAAGGCCAAAGACATCCTGGGTTGCATTAGGAGGAGTGTGGCTATCAGGCTGAGGGAAGTGATCCTTCCCTACTATTTAGCACTGGCGAGACTATACCTTGAGCACTGTGTCCTGTTCTGGGCTCTCCAGTACAAGACAGACATGGACATAGATTATTACAGGTCTGAAGCATCTCTCTTACAAAGAAAGGCTGAGAGAGCCAGACTGTTCAGCCTGGAGAAGAGAAGGCTTGGAGAGATCTTATAAATGGATATAAATAAATACCTGAAGCGAGAATGCAAAGAGTACAGGGCTAGACCAAGAGGCAATATGCACAAACCAAAAGTGGGAGTTTCCATCTGAACATCAAGAAGAACTTTTTCTCTATGAACGAAACCAAGCACTGGCACAAGCTGTCCAGGGAGGTTCTAGAGTCTCTTATCCCTGGAAGAGATGTCCACAGTCCTGGGCAAACAGCTGTATGTGGTCCTGCCTGGGCAGAGGGGTTGGACCAGATGAACTCCAGAGGTGCCTTCCAACCGCAAACATTCTGTCATCTGCAATACAAGCAGTAAGGATCATGTGCAACACCTGAATTCACAGCACTTTTAAACTGGTGACCTCGACTTTCTACTATGACAATGACTGATTACATTTGGAAGATGTCCCTCAGATTCTGCTTGAGATGAAGCCTGCTGTGAGTGTTTTGCATTTGCTTTTAGAAACTACGCCCGGCTGGATGGTTCAGAGAAAAACTGTATTTAAATTAGGCATGTGAATTTGCATCTTAATCATGTTATCATGATTAAGTAGTACCTCAGTATTACCTGAGGCAACCATAGGCCACACACCGAAATGAAACCTGAAATAGTCAAACCCCTTCTGCTTTACATATATTATGTCAGGGCAGATTTTCACATCTGCAGGGCAAATCACAGACTGGCAAGCAGCATTTTAATGATTGAAAGAGACAGCCTTGTCCAGGACAGGCACAAGTTAATTGCAGTCATGATGGATGCTTTGAAATAATGTATCCTGTTCCTGGACCACCACAAAATTAAATTTAGGTCTTGTCCTACTCCCAGCATAATCAATAGCAAAACCTCAGGGTCAGATGGACATCAGTGGATTTCTATCTATTTCTATCTATTTCTATCAGCTGAGAATCAGCCCTGGGGATTTTAGTTATTGACATAGCAAGTCTCTGCAATTTGCTATTGACTTCAATGAAGTCATGACAATTTATTGTAGCTGAGGATCTAACCCCCTCTTGCTTAACGTCAGGAACAGAAGCTGTATCTATTTAACCACTGATCTTCTCAGAAAGAGCAATCATGACTTCATGCTTTTCTGGGTGCTCCACCTTGAGCACTCAGCCTGTGGCAACGGTCACTGTGGCGGCGTCATTTTTGCACTCACATAAATCCCTATTTTCCCATCCCAGCTAATGGACCCAGAACAACAAGGGATAACCACAGCAGTTGCCTCCTCTTACACTATACCCTCTGCCCTGATATTTCATGGGAGCAAGGGAAAGCACCTCTCTGAACCCACAGCTGCTTGGGGAATCCCTACTTGCTGCTGTTCACATAGCGCTTGGTGGTTGGAGAACCTTCTGCTCCTGGGACTCCGGGCTCTTGTCACCACAGGGTAATCACTGCCTGGCCTTCTGTCACTGAAAACAGCGTTTTAATAAAACATGTGGGATCCTATAAAATGTGTAGTTGACACTGTCACTCACACAAGTGGGTGCAGTCTCTACCCCAACATCAGCAGGAATTGCACATACACCCAAAACAGGCTGTAACACTGTGTTTGGTCTTGTGTGTGAAGTTGGAAATCCCAGCTGAAGCAGCTGATCGCAGATTCAATTTTCAGAATTTCAAGTTGCTCTAAAATGTGTGGATCATTTCAACATTGTATGGAGACAACTATAAAGAGCTCAAAATAAAACAAGAGAGAAGTGTGGGGACTGCAGGTAGCTTTTTACTGCCAGGAGTGGTTGAGGATTGGAAACTATGGAGCCAGCTGGAGAGCTGTGCATGACCCGCAGTTAGCCTTTCCTTCTTCACTGAAGCTGGACAGCAAGGTTTGCTGCTACTCCTTCTGTGAGAGGGGTGAATGCCCTTGCAGGAGCATTGCCATTCAACCCCCCAACGCCAAATTAGCAAGTGCATGTCCACTTCTTCTAGGTCCTCCTTGGCTTTCTGTTTATGCTTGCCCTTCATTCCTGCAGAGATCATCATCTCCACAGACCCGTGGGAAGTCTTACTGGGAGCCAATGGCCACTTCTGCAGCATTTGCTACTGGAGGATGAGTAGCTTATTGCTAGTCCCAAAGAGAAGGGGTTAACATGAGGGATGACAGGGAGCCAGACACCAGCAGGGATGTGGGACGAAGTATCTTCAGTGGGGTAGGGGACTGGCAGTGGCTAGGAGGAGGAGAGTCAAGCAGGGGTAGCATTCACACTTGCCTGCAGTGCTGTGACGTTCAGGTCTTTCCTGAGTTGCTGTCAATGTTATTACAAATGTTTGTAATTGCTGGAATAATGAGTGAGGACCATGCAGCTCTTTGCTGAGATGGGGTATGGTGAAAGCCAAACATAGTGGCGTTTGTGTAAATCCAGAATAAATGCCTCTGGCTATGTAACAGTGCAGTCAATCTCAGTCTGAAGCCTGGGTGGGATCTTTGTTAAGAGCAAATGAATAGGAGCAAAATGTCTTTTATGCACATTGTAAGAAAAATCACTTTGTTTCTGGAAGATGTTTTGTCGAACAGAAAATTGATAATCATCAGGAGCAGCCTTTCAGGATATTTGATGTTGAAGTTGGTGAAGTTATTTTTTCACTGTCCCAGGATACTGTGAATAAATTGATGCTATTTTGGTCCCACCTCTGCCTTTCTGAACAGTGCTCAGAAATTTATAATAAAAACCAATCAGCAGGGGATGGTTTGCCAGACAGTCATCACTAAAGAAATAAGAATGTTTTCTGCACAATGTCTCTTGCTGCTTTAGGATGCTTTAGGGCAGTGTAAAACCATATTTTTCTGAATTCAATTTATGCTTTGCTCATATCTTAGAAATAGACGGGAATATTTTCTGATTTCAGCTTCTCATTATCACAAAATTATTATCTATGGATTGTCCATTATGGAGAAGGAACCAGGGAAAAGCATACAATAGAACCTGCTTCTTATTTTGATTATACTGCTTCTGAAAATCAAAGAACACTTTATCACAGAAGAATGGAGTGTGTATTAAAGTAACATTACTTAAAATACAAAAATATTTCATTTAAAGCAGACTACTTCTTTCCTTGTAGG
This sequence comes from Coccyzus lansbergi, assembly GCA_033558105.1. Taxonomy (NCBI): domain Eukaryota; kingdom Metazoa; phylum Chordata; class Aves; order Cuculiformes; family Coccyzidae; genus Coccyzus; species Coccyzus lansbergi. The sequence goes on along the minus strand of JAUMJK010000634.1, from coordinate 373,793 downwards.
TAGACTTAGTAATGCTTATCTCCATGGGAACACTCCTATTAAAGTCAGTGACAGATTTTTAAAGGTTCAAGAAAGAAGACTGGAGAAGTTTTAGTTTTCATCTCCAGTCATTTCTTTCAAAACATAAAATAATTAATAAAATGCAGTATTAATTTAAAATGCAATATGATTAACACTGCTACTCTCAGCAACCCAAGAGAACTAATCCTACAGATGAGCTAAGAAATAGGAATGCATTTCCTATTTATTTTTTTGCATGTATCACCTAAACCTCCTTTTATTCTCTGCAACGAACAGTACTACTGTCAGCTTGGCAGAAGCAGAGTGTCAGATTATCTAGCAATAAAAAAAAAAGCCCATAAACCAAAATCAGATAATCTTAGTCTAGCATCAACTCAGGTACAAAAAAATTGCCTCTAGCAACACAATGCTTTTCACATTTTGTACAAAGATTGAGCTGTCTAAGTCTGGCAGATGTGAAGTTGCAGTAAGATAACACTATTAACTGATCAAATGGCAGCTGTACACGGTGCTGCTACTTGCAAGATGTCATAATTACCAATGACTATTTGGGTTTTTTGGTATCAACCCTGTACCACTGCTTCCACCTCCTTTGAAAATCCCTAAGTAGCATGAGTCTAAGGAGGTGTTTATGTTTTGGTTTTGCCAGTCTTTCAACATTACCATGTGCTTAAACAGTCTAGATCACTGAGCCATTGCTTTCCTTAGGATGTCATGGATTTGAAATCAGACCTGAAAGAAAATCATAGAATCATAGAATCGTAGAATCACCAGGTTGGAAGAGACCCACCAGATCATCAAGTACAACCATAAAAACCAGAATTTAAATGAACAAAATACACCATCAGAGACATTCTGTGGCAGCAACCCAGTGACCAGTGACTTCCACAAGCCAAGGTCAGTCAGGGGAAAGATGCTGCCATTAACAAATTATGTTCACTGAAATTCTCCCCTGTCTCCTGGTTGATGACTAAATAAATCAGACTGCAGTGTCCCTGTGTTCTGTGCTCACTGGGATGGCGCTGGCTTTGCCTAAATGTGGTGATGACATTCTGTTCCAGATGTCCACAACAATGACCTCATCTATAACCCCAGCTCCCTACACTTCAGTCATTTTCAGGCAAATTCTGGAAAAAAATTGAGAACAAGTGGCCTCATAATGATTTTGATGGAAGCAGCTGCCCACTTCACTTAATGCTGCTCTCAAAGCGTGAATGGAATGGGAAGCCCATTTAATTTGATGTGATCCGTTTCAGGCTCCTTGTATTAAACTTCCTGTAATCAGGAAACATATTGATCAATATGACTGATGGTTTCCTGAAAGAGCAGCAGGGTGGCAAGTTTCCTTTTTCAGGTGAATTTTAAATAGGTGTCAATTATTGAGAAAGAAAACTATGCAAGAAAGAAAAAATACGGAGAAAATGAACAATGTGTCTAGGAATCTGCTGCATCTAGGCTGGAAGAACTGAGGGATAAGCATGGTTTCTTCACCTATGATGGCACTTCACTCCCTAAATCCTTCAAAGCAAATCAGTCACAAGTTATAGTATCCCTAAAGTCTCTATTTTTTTCGCTTCTTTAGGGTTTTTTCTCTTTAAGAAAGCATGCAGCAAGTACAAAATCTTTCCATATCTCAGTTTGCCTCACCTTCAGTGCAAAATGCTGGGTTATACCATTATTAAATTCCAGTTATTTACAAGAGCAAAACAGAAGCCCTGCCAGCAAATGCACTTAATGGCAGAATGCACTTAACAGAAGGTAGCCTGCCAAATGGCTTTGCTGCTTTTTTTTTGTTGTTGTTTTTATTATTGTTGTGCGAAAGTATTCAGTAAAAATTGGAAATTACCAGAGTCTTGGTTCTTCCCACCACTTCATGAGCAACTGCACTTTCTTTCTTCCCATTTCACTCATTATTATGCGCAAAGACAAGTGTGTTTACGAAATCTCCTTGCTCAGCTAGTGCATTAGCAGTAAGCTGAAGGAGACAGAGCTCCCTGGAAGCTGAAGTAGAGTTCTAGCAACTGTCACCCTTCCAAAAGAGCAGAGATTTTGTTATCTGTGAGAAATTTTTTATGTACTTCTCAACAGGGCTAACATCACACCAATGGTGACTTAGCTGTTGTTGTTTTTAATACTTATTTCAATGCTCAGGCTTGCATGATGCAATGTCATCAAAGCCAGCACCCACTCACAGACTATTTTTGTCTCCCAGTATGGATGACAGCTGTAGATTTACACTGCTTTTGGCAAGAAATAATTTTTTAGAACATTGCCAAATACAAACAGAGCTGGAAAGGTGACAGCTTCCAAATAAATAATTCCAGGAAGGAAAGTCTGTGATAACAAAACGATATAAACCAGTTGTGCTGCTTTTAGCCATGTTTAACTCTTTCTTATATTCTGCTTTTGGAACTCATTAGTAGGAGCTTTCTGCAATTTCAATTTAATTATATTTTGCATCCCAAATCCTTAGAAAACTCCTCCCTTGCTCCACACTAGACAACTTCTCTCTCAGAAGTTCCATCTAATTTCCCTAATGAGTAGAACATATTTAGATCTTGCACCTGGGTTTTCTAGCCGTTCAGAGTCTCCCCTTTGCCTGTAAATATAAAAACAATTAAAATAAAAAGCAAATAAAATATTTCAACTTGATTATTGTTCTTGTTTTGTAGAATTATCTGTCTGAATGTGACAAAATAGATATTTACAATGTCTTCAGTTGCTTTTTTTTTTTAGCATGGCGTGTCTTCATTGTTAATGAGCAATGCTGGCAATCTCTGTCCATACTCTTTATATTTTTTTATTCTTTTCAATTCCAAAATGATCCGTGGGTGGATTTTCCTGAAGTCATAAACCAGTGACACAGCTATTTCCTCTTGCCATCAAAATTCTGTAACAGAATTCTCCCTCTACTAGTTACTAAGTTACTTGGAGTACAGCCAAAAGAATAAATAAAAAAACCCCCCACCTATATCGATCAGTTCTGAAAAAACTTTACAGTAGCCACATGGACTTTATGCCTTCAGTTTGGTGAGTCTACACTGATTCCAGAAAATACATAAGTGAGACCCCATTCACTTAATTTTTTTTCTCACAATTAAAAAAAAAAAGGATTTTAAAAATCAGATCTGTCCCAGAAAAAGCAGCTGTATTTTTCCACTGAAATACACTACAGGAAAAAGGAACTGGTGAGATGGATTATTTAATTCATTTTAGCCAGATCACCTTTATTTTTAGTATTTGGAATTGGCACAGATGAGTAACAGAATCACAATACCTTTGGCTGCATTTTCAAGCTTACATACATCTTTTTTAGTATGTACACCAAACGTCACTTTTCAGCTACACAAGCTTTTTGCAACTGCAAACTTTGATGTGAAAACACAGAGTTATTTACAATAAACAAGGCTTTTAACTGTCTTCAATAGTTTTTGAAATATTTCAACCAATTCTGGAATACCTACAGTATCATTCATGAATAATCCTGCACGTGCTGGTTTGACACACTAAACCTTCCATAGTTGTTAAAGCAGACTACAATATCATCTGTCACCCATCTGTTGTTTTCCCAGCACAGGATCCAATTCTTCTCTGTGACTTGTGTAAGTCAGGAACAGCTCTTGAAATCCCTGAATTCTACTAATGTAAAAGACACGAAGGAGACTGGAAATTCTAAAGTCATTGGTAGAAAGAAAACTGCTACTTCTTTATCCAGATGCAGTTTCCTTTATAATGTCTTCCTTGCTAAAGGAGGTGGCGGTAATCACCATCTGCAGGAACAGATCAGAAGGGGACAGATACATATTGTATCAGGATCTTTAAAACTCTGTTCTTCCTAGCCATTACTCTGATCAGCTGCCTAAAAATAAGTCTCCAAAGTGATAATAAATTAAAAATGTTAAATTTTCCTTTTAAATAAAGCAATGGAACCAGAAATAAAATTGGATTTGTTAAAATGTGAAGGATCATGCAAATGAATGTATTCATGATACTAAACGGTTTGAAGTCAGGTGAAAAAAACTGTAACCACGGAGAAAAATTGAGAGAGAACAATGAAAACTTCTAGATATGCTGTCAAATATTTTTCCAAGTGGATGTTTGCAGAAGGAAGTACAAAGAGATAGAAGTCATTTAAGGGGAAAAAAAAAAAAAACAAAACCACAACAAAAAACAACCTCCAGAATTATTTTAGTCCCCTGCAGTTTCTCTTTGTTTCAAAATTATAGGTTCTCAGTATAAAAATATGATTCACAGCATGTTCTATTGAACTGCATCTTTTTGAATTAACAAGTCCCAATGTGCCTGTGCCTTCTTGATCCAGGTAGTAGATACAAATGCACAGCACACTATTATTATGACCTGAATAGCTCTCAGATATACACGTATTTGGTGCCAAAGGGGCTAGGGCTCCTAACACAAGTACTTCTGTAACCGTCTGCTGGACCCCTCTGTTATGGTGGGAGCAATACTTTCTGCTACACAATACTCCATCTAGCTCTGCCTGGTTATTTGAGGCACAACTGATCACATATGGCCTGGCCACCGGCCATGAAGGTGATGGTTGAGAACATACAGGTGTTTCAATGATGACCCCAGCAACTGTATCTACCCCGGTGCAAACCCCTGACTGTTCCAGCTCCTGGAGCCGGGGGTTTCCCAGCCCTGACAGAACCAGCACTCACCCGCCTCTCTTTCCAGTGTGATGATTTTCAGAAAGCACACAACACTCCATCTACTTGCCAGGGGAGACAAGCAAGGAAAAGGCATCCTTCCCAGCTCAGCTTTGCATCAGGACTTGACTGGCTGCATTCCTAGAGATGTGAACTCCCATCTCAAGCTACTCAGCATCTTGACATACGGTGCTGCAGGATGCAGAGAGAAATATTCCCAGAATAAGTTGCAATTCAAAAACAATAGAGCACTGCAGGGTCTGGTGCCTTACACTGCACTCCCTTGTCCTTCAGCAGAGCGTGGACAGCAGCTGTTAACACAGGGGACTCTGTTCAGGCTGCTGCTGCTGTGGCTTTGAAGCATGGCAGGTTTTGAAGGGTACAGACAGCCACAGCTTCCAGCCACCATATCCTGCGGTGGGGCACTGCCTACCCCAACAGCCCTGCGCCTGGTTCTGGCAGCTCCACCTAGCCAAGTCCAGCTGCAAAGCAGGGAATTGTGGCTGAGGCAGGGAAAGGGAGAGCCCTGCTCCAGACACAGCTGGAGAAGCCTCCGCAGCCTCACACTGACCTTGGGTAGGCAGCACCCAGTGACGTCCTGTAGGGATGGCAGCCTCTGCGCTCACCTCTGTCATAGAATCACAGAACAGTTTGGGTTGGAAAGCACCATAAAAGATCACCAAGTTCCAAGACCTCTGCCATGGGCAGGGACACTTCCCACCAGATCAGGCTGCCCAAGGCCCCATCCAACCTGTCCTTGAATACTTCCAGGGATGGGGCATCCACAACTTCTCTGGACAACCTATGCCAGTGCCTCACCACCTTCATAATGAAGAATTTCTTTCTACTGCTTAATCTACATCTTCCCCCTCCAACTTAAAGCCATTCGTCCTAATCCTATCACTACATACCCTTCTGAACAGTCCCTCCCCAGCTTTCCTGAAGTCATTCAGGTACTGGATGGTCCCTATAAGGTCTCCTTGAAGCCTTCTCTTCTCCAGGCTGAACAAACCCAGCTCTCTCAGCCTATCAAGAGACTGATGAGTGCCAGAGGAAGGGAGGGTAGAAGAGAGGGAATGGGGGACTCCATGCCTTCTCTTTGGCATTGGCCAGAGAGGTTATCTCCCCATGCACAAGGCAGACAGGTCAGGAACCCTGCCACCTAAACCACTGCTCACAGAGCTTGTCCAAATCTATCCTGAAGATCTCAGGTGGTGTAGCTTCAATAGACAGAAAACCTCTATTCTCTCCTCTTGCTGATGGAGGGTAAGCTATTCCTTTTCTTTTTTCAGCAGTCTGCTCCACAGCTGAGACCTGTTGTGTGGCCTCTTTTAACTCCACCACATTCACTTCCCTTTCACAGCCCTTATTTTCTGGAACCCAAACTCTCTCAGTACATCCTTGGAAGGAAGATAGGGCTTGGTGTGGGGCTGGTCGGCTTGAGACAAGCTGCCTGGGCTCCAGAGCTGGTGAAGGGGCTGGAGAACAAGTCCTGTGAGGAGTGGCTGAGGGAACTGGGGTTGTTCAGCCTGGAGAAGAGGCTGAGGAGAGATCTTATTACTCTCTACAACTCCCTGAAAGGAGGTTGTAGCAATGTGGGTGTTGGTCTCTTCTCCCAAGTAATGGGACAAGAGGAAATGCCCTCAAGTTGCATCAGGGGAGGTTCATATTAGACATCAGGAAAAATTACACCAAAAGGGTCATCAGGCACTGGAACAGGCTGCCCAGGGAGGCAGTTGAGTCACCATCCATGGGCAGCCTGACCTAGTGGGAGGTGTCCCTGTCCATCACAGGGGCTGGATGGTCTTTAAGGTCCTTTCTGTGAGAAACACTCATTCACTGTTAAAATATTGAAAAGGACAAAGTCTTCAAAGCAAATATAATAATATTTTTATTTTATAATTCAGCGCTGAATTGGATGCTCTTCTAAAAAAGGCATACCATCTTACAAAAGTAGTGGGTATATATACAAGTTTAGACAAAGAACTACATAAAACTCTCCAAGATTGCTCATTATTTTTTGGATTATCCAACCATGTCTGGAGACTTCCTTCAGGATATCTCTTGACCTAAAAGAACTACATCTTGTTAGACAACTAACCATATCAATAAATTCTTGCAACTCTTAAGAGAATGGGGTTTTTTTCAGGTTATTTATCCAATCTGGAGATTGCCTGTACACCATCTCCCAATACACAACAGACCCACACAACAAGACAATTAAACACAAACCAGCTGTAGCAAAAAAACATCAAGTAATTCTCAGACTTCCAACCCAAACTATTCTATGATCCCTGCAGGTATTTAAAAGATGGCTGGATGAAATGCTAAGGGGTATGGTTTAGCAGAGGACACATACGGTTGGGCTTGATATCAAAGGTCTCTTTATGGAATCATAGAATCACTAGGTTGGAAAAGACCCACCAGAACATCAAATCCAACCATTCCCATCAATCACTAAACCATGCCCCTCAGCACCTTGTCCATCCGTCTTTTAAACACTTCCAGGGAAGGTGACTCAACCACCTCCCTGGGCAGCCTCTGCCAGCGCCCAATGACCCTTTTTGTGATTTTTTTTTTCCCCCTGATGTCCAGCCTAAACCTCCCTTAGTGGAGCTTGAGGCCATTTCCTCTAGTCCTGTCCCCTGTCACTCGGGAGAAGAGCCCAGCTTCCTCCTCTCCATAACCTCCTTTCAGGTAGTTGGAGAGAGCAATGAGGTCTGTCCTCAGCCTCCTCTTCTCCAGGGAGGAATCGGTTCCAACCAAGCGATTCTTTGGTTCTATGAAAGTGCGGATGCGAACGCGCAGCTGCAGTTACGCCGTCCGCCTTCCCCTCCGCGGCGAATCTGCCGAGTGGCCTCACGGGGCATTGCCGGCACATCCCGTCCCGGCTACGGCGCGCCGCTCGGCCCAATCTTCCTGCGGGGCTTGGCGCGGCCCTGCCCACGTCGGAGCGCGCGGGCGCCGCGCGGTGGGCGTGTCCGGGGCCGGTGGAGCGGGAGCTGCCCCTTCCCCGCCACCGGGGAGAGGCCGGAGCGCGGCAGAGCGGGGGCGGCCGGGCCCGGCCCATGGACCGGCCGCGCCTGAGGCGGAGCCCGTGCGAGGCCGCGAGGGGCGGGAGGCGGCGGGCGGTGCGGAGCGGCTAAGCGGAGGTCACTCCCCTCCTTCTCCTCCTTCTCCCCGGGCCTCGGCTTCCCCGGCCGCCCGAGTGGCCACGATGTCGGCCAAGGTGCGGCTGAAGCGGCTGGAGCAGCTGGTGCTAGAGGGGCCGCAGCGGCACGACGGCGTGCTGAGCGTGGAGACCCTGCTCGACCTCCTGGTTGGCGTCTACACCGAGTGCAGCCGCGACTCGCCGCTCCGCCGCGACAGATACGTGTCCGAGTTCCTCGAGTGGGGTGAGCGCGGGGCCGGCCGGGACCCCTGCCGCCCATGTTTTGGGGGGTGGGGAGGGCGGTGGCCCCTACAGCCCTTGTTTGGGGGGTGGGTGACCCCTCCTGCCCTTGTTGGGGGTTGGAGGGGCGTGCGGGACCCCTTCTGCCCTTGGTGGGGGGGATGACCCCTGTCCCACTTGTTTGGGGTGGGGAGGTGTGTGTGACCCCTGCTGCCCTTGTTTGGTGGGTGTTTTGGGGGTGACCCCTGCCTCCCTTGTTTTGAGGGGCGGGGGAGGATAACCCCTGCCTCCCTTGTCTGAGGGGCGGTTTGAGGGGTAGGGGCGGTGACCCCTGCCGCCCTTGTTTTGGGACGGGGTGTGGGGAGGGTTACCTCTGCCTCCCTTGTTTGGGATGTGCGCGACCCCTGCCGCCCTTGTTTGTATGTGTGTGTGCCTTTGTGGGACCCAACCCCGCCCGTGTCTGGGGTTGGGGGGGCGTGTGGGACCCCTCGCCCTTGTTTGGGGTGTCTGTGCCCGGGGAGCCGCCTCTGGAGGCCCGTCCCGGGAGCGTCTTCCCGGCGGGATGGGCAGCGGTGACCCCGGCCGGTCTCCTCCCCGCCGCTCCCGGTGCCGAGCGGAGCGCTTGGCAGGCGGCAGCAGGAACAGCACCGGCGTGTCCTTGGCCTGAAACTCTGTCCGGCTTAACCCGAAATGTCAGGCTAATCCAGGGCTCCTCGGAGGGTTTCCTACTCCGAGGAAGAGGCGGGAGCGGGGGGGCTGGGGCCGGGAACAGCCGCTCCTGTCGGGCAGGGGCTGCGCGTGTGTCTGGAAGGAGCGGCACTTACCGTGAGCCGTGCAGTTTTTAATTTGGTTTTTAAAAGGACGGGGCGGTTCCGGACAGCCTTTATCACGGCTTTGTTTAATGGTTTCCTACTGTTAAGCAGCCTGATAATGAGAAACCTCCCGTAGTCCGAAGCGTGCTGACAAAAGAAAACGTGGATACTTGGGGAATAAAGCTGAGGAGGAACATTTTCTATCCGGTACTTTTTAGTCAGGACTATTGGCTACAGATATGCGGATAGTAGAGATCCTTCCCTGCTGCATACCTGAATGAATTTATGTTAAAACGGCCATGGTGGCCGACTGGTTTATTCAGCCGAGTAAGTTATGAATAATAATGTGTCACGAAGGTGACTTAACTTCTCCGTGGAATAAGAATTGGAGGGGAGGGAGGAAAGATCGTTGCTCAGGAGAATATTGTCCCGTTTATCATCTGTTCCATGTGTGTACAGTTAATTAGGCTTTTAAAGAGCCCTCTTAAAAAAACCCACCAAAACAAAGGATTTCCTAAGGGAGGGGGAGGGGGCGATTTACTTCAGTAAATGCAAATGTCTGTCTCCAGCACTGCAGACCAGAGCACTAGCATGTAGGGACAGCTGGTTCTCCTTAATTTCTGTGGGGACCACCACTCTTTGTCACACGCTAACAAACTAAGAGGATTCACTTCCTGGACTCTTGTATCGACGTCAGTAATGCGATTGCCATCTGAATAATTAACCACTTTATCACATCTGCCCCACAAAGCTGCAGCCTGGGGAACATGGATTATTTGTTTTGTGGTGTGAGCCCTGTACATCGTCTGTAAAGTGCAATTTGTTTTTATACGCTTGTTTTTGAGGTGATGGCTTGAAGGGGGGATCACCTACAAACTATTAATTGTGATAATGGGACTGCAATGGTACTTTGAGCACTGTAGTGGAGGGAAAGATTTGGAGCTGGCCAAAGAATGATACACTTTTTCTATAGCACTGCTGGTGGTTGTCTTACTGATTGATCCCTGCGTTGTCATTTTCTGTGTGATGAGGAGGCCGATTACCCAATTGTTTATAAAATTGCTTCTTTTAATTCTATTTATTATGTTCACTGAATGTAAAAAAGGTTACTGACTTGATGAAAAGTATAGCTCGCAATAAAAACAGTGTGTAGTTCTTACTGCAGTGTGGGATTACCCTAGTATAACAAAGTGCCTGTTCAATAAATAATTGAAATGTATGTGAGCTACCATCTGGTGCTGTAGAGTAGGGATAAAAGTTTATAATCCAGGCTCTTGATGGTAAGGGGATGGGCCTAAAGCTGGACTACTGTATACGTATGTTCCAACAACAAGGAATACCTTTAAAACCAATTACAGTTGATAGCATGTACTCCTTCCTTTCCTTCAAGCTGTCAAAACCAAATAAATGCCAACAGCAAGACACCTTTTGTCTGTCCTAATGCCCTCACAGTCTTATTTCCACTGACAAGGAACTTATTTCTGCCTCCAGTTAATAAGGAAAGTATCATGCCAAACAAGCTGATCTTCCTCATGTCATGATGTGCAGTCTTAATTACAGACTGATTCTCTGTTAGAAGATATTGTGGATTGATTTGCACAAGTTTTGTGAGCTGTTGTGCTTCTGTGGAAGCATGAGTGTGTGGCTAAATATTTGGGATATACTTTGAACATCAGTGTTCCTTTATCAAGTGGAGACAAGCAATTTCTTTTAGACAAAGTAGAGACTTATCACTGAAAGTGGAAATAAGTTGCATAGGTGTTAAGGTTAAATTAAGCCAAGCTATATAACAAGCATTTATTTACTATTAATATTTTGGATTTGAAACTGGATGTGAGATATCACACATGTAAAATTCCCTTAAAATGATTCAACGTGGCTAATGGACTCGCTTGCATTCTTAATTGCCAAGAGAAAATAAGAGTTCAGGTGTGGTAGTTGAGGCAGGTTTTTTCCTGGCTGTGGGGAGCAGAAGAGCTGCTGAGTTGTGTGGTGTAGCTACTCAAAGTGGCTGTCTCTGCTCTTTGACAGCAGCACAAAGGGGATGGTGTTCTAGAGCTGGTGATTGTGGGAGAGGGGAAGTGGGGAGTCCAGATAATTAAGTCCCGTGTCTGTCTAATGAGACTTATACCTCCTACTCTCTATTCAGCCTTCCACCTCACCTTACTTCTGTCCTGTTAATCCTCCTACTGCTTCCTGGCAGTCCTGTCACAGGCTTATTTCTTCAAAACCTTCTACCTATTTGTTAACCATAGAATAGTGTGGGGTGTGGCTGTTTGCCTTGAGGCAGCTCGTGGCTTCCATCAGTTTGGAAACGTTGTAAGAATCTGCCACTTTAGCCTTAAGCTTTCCCATGGTGAATTGAGCTTGCAAATAGACTATATTTTCCCCCTATACTGGAGGTATAATGCACATATTGAATAAGGTCTCACCCAGTTGTGTATAACTGTGTTGATTATATAATAGATATTGAAATAGTTGTCAATATTCATAGTGGGAATTGAAGCCAAATCTATCAGATAGCAGACCCGTGTCAACATGTTATGAAAGAATTTCTTAAACTTGTACTTAGTGTCTTTTAAACCTCTGCTACATATCCTGCTTCTATGGTGAGAAATAGTGTTCTGGTTAGACTTGCTTATTCTTCTCTGAAAGTCATCAGTGAAACAGGGCTGCTACAGCACTTGTGCCTCTGAGGTCAGATTGCTTGACCATCTCTGCTAGCTCTTCCAGCACAATAGGAGGTTCCAGGAGAGCAGGCTAAACTGGGAGATACTCAAGTGGGCTGTCTTGAGAAAGCCTACAGAACAGTCTGCATAGCCCTGGCAGACTGTGGAGGTACGTCCTTCAGTGAAGCTGACCTAGGCCACTAATGAAGGCTGCGTAAAGCAATCAGCATGTACAGTGTAGAACATGTGGCCTTTGAACTCATCAGATGGATGATTGTGGTGCACACCAGTGCTTGAGTGCTGTCCATGCACTGCAGAGGAATCTCCTAGGAGGCTCTTCTGGCAAAAAGTGTATGCTGTCCCTTGTTTCTTATAAGGAGAGGAGGACAGGAGTGCTGAAACAGCATTGCTGCCGCTCAGGTATCTGTGCGTTACCTGTCCTTTGCATTTCAGGTACAGAGCGTTCCTCTTTATAGAGCGGAGCTTCTTGTTCTGTTGTTCTGTTGTACTGAAAGATCTGAATCTTCCATAATCCTGTGCTAGAATGGCTGCTCACAGGACACCTTGCTGGCCAGCAACACGTTTGTGGGTTTCTGACATCATCTTGTTTTTCAGGAGTTATCTTTGGCTGTGGTTGGTGCTCACTGCCCTTTACTTCCAGTCAACAGGGACTGGAGCAACCAGCTGCTCCATTTTTCAACAGTTACTTGGCATAGTTTGCAGCCAGTAGGCAGGCACGTTCCAAGAAGAGTCTAAAAGGAATGGGCCCTTATTTGTATTCAGAAGGCTCTTGGTGCTGCATAGACACTATTGCTTCAACCTTTGTTTCCTTTGACCCTGTTTTGTATTGCTGGCGTGTTACAGAGGGCAAGATGGCACATGTCCCCACCTAGTTCATTCAGTGTTGTCTCACTCCTGGACTATGTACTGACTAGTCTTCTCTGTGGGAACACCTTAAAACCAATGTCAGAGTAGCTTAGACTGGTCTGAAATGTAGTATTTTTTATCTTGAAGCATGTGCACAGGGCATATTTGTGGACTGTTCCTCCTGATGAGTTGAGCTTATATTCTGCATTCTCCATTTGTGCAAGGTCTGTTACCCAGCTAAACTGGTGTTCTGCTTTTGATGTTGGTTTTTTCTGTTTGAGTGGCGGTGCTTTTTCCTGAAAAGAACTTACTTTGTAAGTGCGGACTGAAGCTGTGGGGAGAAGAAAGAAGATTGCAGATGATTAGCACAAATAGATTGGCTGGGTAGCTGCTGCCAAGCCCTTGAAGGCAATCTGGCAGAGTAGGCACTGGGTGCTGTTGTAGTAACAGCGATATATTCCCACTCTGGACTACAGAGGAGAAACGTACATGAAGAGCACTCAAAGCAACCTCTCTAGCCTCAAGCTGCCACTTTTGGGTATATACCTCTTGCACTTGAAGCCAAAGATGGCAATATGAGAGGAAAGTTTTCAGGAAAGGTTGCTGAAAGGAAGTTTTCAGGAAAGGTGCAGTGATTCACAGCTTCAGGTCACTGCAAGGACTGGTACTTCAAGATTTGCATTGTTCTGTAGCAGATGGGGGCTCTGTGAACTTCGAGAGTCTACTCCCAGGCATGCTTTCTCCTCCTTCCAGTTCTGCTGAAAAAGGCATCTTAACCTTGCAAATAAAAATGCCTAATGAGGCATGTGAGAACCTTGCAGCGTGGCCTTTCTGTCAGAATTGCGTAGAGCCTGTTGCCCCAGCCTGAAAGCAGTTGTATTCAGAAGTGTAGATGTGGATCTGAGAGTTCTTCTCAGCCTGCATCTTCAAAGCTTGCTGCAGGGTAGACCTAGTCCTCCGACTGCCACAGGCACTGGTGTGATGGAATAAGTGCTAGATAGGGGTGGGGGCCTGATTTGTGACTGAGAGTGATGCTCATGTAGCAGGCACAAACAATTCTTAAGTATTTTTGCAATCACCTTAGAGCTATCAGGCTGAGTGTTGCTTACAAGCATAATTTGACTTGAGGGCTTAAATTCGTCTTTGTCTCTGCCCCCCATCTCCTGCTTGCAGATATGCACGTAGAAATGAACCTTGGGCTCTGCCAGCTTGTATAATGTCCTTCTCTGTGCAGGCAGAAGCTGTGCAGTGAGTGATAAGCCTGTTGGACACATGTGCAGAGTGAGTGTGGCCAGGCAGTGAAAGAGGGAACAAGAAAACTGAATTTCAGATTCTAGCCTAAATTCTTCTGCTTCAATCCTCTATTCATCAAAGCCTGTTATGATCCCTTACATTAGAGTTAGTGGTAGGAGAGTGTGGATGAGGACTTACTGGGGCAAGGTGAAGCTACAGGTACCCTGCAGAGGTTCTGGAAATGCTGATGGTGGTCACGGTTTCTTTGTAAACAGTGCAGTGTGAATGCAGCTGGAGACCTGCTCCCTTGAAGACTTTCCCTGTTGTTGAGAGGGGGCACAGTAGCTTGGATTGCCTTTGCTTCTCAAGTCTGTTGCATAAACTGTTTTTGTTCTTTTGAAAAATATATGTTAGGATTAATTAGTATTGGAGTAACCCAGACAGCCGTTTTAGCTTCAATAGGATTGTGGTCAGGGCTGGTGGTCAGAAGGCATGTGTGGTTCAAAGTCTGGGTGTCTTATGGACCCTTTACAGTACACACATTCTGATCAGTCGTTTTTAGAATGAGGCAGTATCTTTTAATGACCCTCTCTGTAAAATTTTGTGCTGTGAAACATTGGCACTTAATGCCACAGTCATGCTTTATGAGTGGGAAAGTAATGTGGTCTGGAGGATGAGAGATTGGCATGTGCTGTTGAAATGACAGCCGTGGTGGGTGATGCCTGTTTTTTGTCCAAAGGAAGGAAGCTGGTATCACTTTTCTCCTGTGGATAAAGTTGCTAATAAACAGGCTTTTCTGGGAGCTTGGGGCATTATGTAGCCTGTTAAAGACTGTGACCTATATTTTCCATTTTAATTTTGCTTATACCCAGGAAGTGGCAAATAAGTCATTGATAAATTTGTCGTTATATAGAAAATGTGTGCAGCTAGAGTTTCTCATGATAAGGTATAGAATGCAGAAGTAAGGTTTTGTAAGCATCTGTAAATATAGCATTTTCTCTGATTTGTTTCACTTAGAAACCTAAAGTATTCTCACATTGCTTTTTCATAAGTAACATTAAGACATAATATTTTACCAAAGAAATATTTAATTTACATCCTTGAAACTTCTTTGTTTGGTAGTTATGCATTATCAATGGAAATGGCTTGGATGTTGGTTTAGTCAGCAGATTCAGGGCAATGAACTTTTTTAAATCAAATGAAGTTGAACTAACCTTTTTTTTTTGCGATTAATTCATGTGTGGGAGTGAGTCAGTTTCTTGTGCACCTACTAATAGAAATAAATGATTCTAACTATGTGAGTCAGAGACTTGTTTCATGAGCTTTTTTTAGTAAGTGGATTTTGCTTTATGGTTCTATGTTGAGTTTGTGTTTTAGAAATGTTGACCTGTAGCTGAGATTAGTTGGGAATGTTAAACTTCTACAGATTCTTCAGATGTGTGCAACTTATATTTTATCCTTCTCTTATAATTTGAGGCTATTCATGCAAGCTATTTTTAGACAGGTTTTACAAAAAGGAAGAATTGCACTTACTTAAACAGAATTTTTTCTGAGCCATTAATAGAATATAGTGTCTAGGATTAGGAGAAATCTTATGAGTTCATCTTTTTCATTACCCCTGTCTAATACAATGAATAGGAGTAATAGACCTCAAGTAAATCTGTTTAGAAAAATAGAAGGGACTTCTTAAAGCTTTTTACTCTACTTTTGCTTTTGATAATGCTTGAAACAGAGTTGAGATTAATTTTCTAAGTCTTTTACAAGGGGCAGTTGAGAATTCCAATATATTTTTCATGTAGCTACCAAAGAGCTTGTATCATGCTCACTAATATATCCCCGTAAAGATCAAGCATTTTATTTTATTTTTAGGAAAGAGTTTTAATTTTAAAAAGCTTTTCTAGGTCAAAGAATTTCTGAGTACAATGGGTCTGTGGTTCAATGTGATCTGCTCATTTTATCTGTCTTCTAATACTAAAATATTCCACTCTACTTTTCTCATCAGTGTATGCAGATTGCCAGAATGCAGGCTTTCATTTATAAAGATCTTTGTTCTCTATAATGCATGTAGCTTTCTTCAATAGGAAACTACACACTGTTTGCTTAAGCCTTGATTTTGCATAGACCTCAGTAATCATGTCTGTGGATGTACTTAGAGTGATTTTAGATTAAGTGTATGCATCCATCATTGCCAGCTGAGGCCTTAGGCATCCTCAAGTGCCTGAGATCTTAATTTCTTTCATTCATGTCATCAGGGTCTTAACACCAAAACCTGTTATTACTTAACTGTGGCCTAAAGCTTCAAATGTATTTAGTACCTCTGGATGCCCAACCTGAGACCTCTGGAAAGGAGTCTGACCCTTGGGAAATGGTGGGGATGCCTTCACCAAGGATTAAATCATTAAAAACGTATGGTGGTTATTAATCAGGTGTGCTTTAATGATGGTTGAGGCGTAGTTCTTAATT
The DNA here is from genome assembly GCA_033558105.1 of Coccyzus lansbergi. Taxonomy (NCBI): domain Eukaryota; kingdom Metazoa; phylum Chordata; class Aves; order Cuculiformes; family Coccyzidae; genus Coccyzus; species Coccyzus lansbergi. The sequence goes on along the minus strand of JAUMJK010000634.1, from coordinate 357,667 downwards.
TGCTGAAGTGCAGTGCCATCGAGGGCTGAATACGTATAGCTGCCTTTCCTAAAAAGACCAAGAGAAAAGACCAGAAGCAGCATCAATTCCAGATATGTCCTGAATTCTTTTCGCTATTTATAATTGTTCTCCAGCATTAAAACAAACATGGGTAATTGCTTTGTGACGTCCTCTTGAAATGTGTTTATGTGAGTTCAGTGAGACATGCATGTTCAGGATTTTCAAGGTCTATACAGAATTCTGTCTTGGCTTAAACCTGGGTTGGTTTAATTTTCATCAAAAAATCAGTAGAAGATAAAGTAATAAGATGACACTTCCTTACATAGTTATGTGGAAGTTGGTCTTAAAGGAGTTTTTCAGCTCTTCTGGCAATGTTGTGCTTTTATTTGGGACTGTGTAGTTCATGGATTCAGTATTTTTGTAGGTGGTGTAACTTTACTCACAATGTAGCAACCACCATAGGAATGTGGAGGTTTTCAGGATGTTATGATTTCCTTGCTAGTAATGGTCCAAACTGTATGCCTTCCTTGGACAGATGAGACTTAACAAAAAGCTTTGAGTCGCTACAAGTTCTCTAAAGGTCCTAAGTGGGTTTAAACCCAGTAGTACTGGAAAAAAAGACAACAAATACCATCTCTCAGCACAGAACCTGTTATTTTCAATAGGTATTAAAAACTTGGATCCCTATCAGTCATGTTAAATGGGTTGTGGGAAATCTCTCTCCTCATCTGAGGAAGGAAGAGGTTCCTAGGAATTACATGGTAATACATCTGGGGCACGTGAAACCTTTTTCCCACATTTCCTGAGGAGTTTCTCTGTACCTGATTCCCTCACCTTCCAGAGGCCCATGTGTACCTTGGGAGTGGATGGGGATCATCTAGTGATTCAAGGGGCAAGTTGTTTCACTGTTAAAAACAGGTATTTACAATTGTATTGGAGCTCCATGAGTCTGACTGTTTCTGCAGTTTTCTTTCAGCATCTAGGGTTTTTAAAGTGGATGAATCATGGGTAGACGAGGTGCTGAGGGCCATGGTTTAGTGTTTGATAGGAATGGTTGGACTCGATGATCCGGTGGGTCTCTTCCAACTTGGTGATTCTATGATTCTATCTCCACTGCCTGTATGCCTTTGAATTTCTGCTGCTGTACAGCATTGCTACTACAATCTGAATTTTGCCTCCCCTACCTCAAAAGCTGGCTTCTTCATGGAACTTTTCTGTGTGCTGCCAGCTTTATTGCTACCCGTGTGACTTGGATTATCAATACTGAAAGCTGGAGTGTTCTGAGTTCTGTCCTTTATTTTACTGTAATTAAGGCAAAGTAGAAACAGCAGGAGGGTGACTTTAGGCTTGAAGATCCTATTATCATTTTGAAATATGTTTCCTAAGGTTTGCTTTTTAAGACACATGTTTAGTTTTTAAATTTAGCCCTTCCTCTGATAAGGATTAGTTGGGTTGTCATATGTTGTCTTCCTCCCCTGCCCCTGTTTCTGTGTATGATGGTTATGTGACTGTGTTCTCCTTGTCTCTTATTAGCCCTAGGAAATGGATGTGTAGAGTGTGTGCTCTGCAGACTTCTTTCTGCAGCCTTCTGACTGTTCTTGAGCCGTGGACCCAGGCAAGAGTAGCAGACGTACCTTTTCTATGGCTAGGTACACTCAAGTTAGAAGTTTGTATTGAAAACTTCAAGAAATTTAGTTTCTTTTATCTAGCATGTGATCATTTGCACTATGAGCGAAATGCGAATGTAATATCTGTTCACGTTATCTTTGTTGTTTATGCATGCTTTAAAGCAAGGGTGGGATCTTAGTGAGCACTCAAGATCAGTGTTTCCTTTTAGGACAGCTTTGTTGCCTTGCAAACCTCTCATGGGTTTATTCGCCTGAAAAAAGGAAACTACATTTTTTTGTGATTCAGAATCTCACCCTATATGACTTATTACAAGAGGCTGTGAGAAGAAAATGTTTACACGTACAAATGGCTAAGTCATCTAAAGGTCCTCATTGGAATAACTAGTAACTACTAGAAGTTGATTTATAAGGGCAGAGTGAAGGCTGGAGTCTGTGGTATTTAATCTTTCTGCTTTTTATGGGTAAGATGGTATTTTTCCTAAACTCACAACGCTTCATCTTTCTGAGAAGCTGCAGATGAGTTAGCCTGTTGTGTCAGGGGAAGAAGCACAAACATTTTCCTCCCAGACCAGCTTTAACTAGTTGTAGCAAAATGCCATAGTCATGTGGTGTGGTATTGCTGCATGGAGGAATTAAGTTTGACTGTTTCAACTTACTCCCTTATGTAACTGAAAATATCCATTACTAGCAAGTTCAGCCTTTGGTTTCGTGGACAGTTTAATACTAAAGTTAGGAGTAATGACAATATCAAACAGTTTTTAAACTGTGGCCTGGTATTCCAGATAAAATTATACAGGACAACATACAGTGGGGATACCTAACCGGAGGCTGTATCAAGCCCACAGGCTGTCTTTATCTTAGCCTTAGAAGTATTTATGGGTTATTAAGGTAACTGATCTGTGGTTGTTGCCCTGTATATGTTACTGTAGGCCAGCAGGATTTACTGGATTGCATGCAGTGCTGTACCAGTAGGACTGTACTGCTCAGGCTTGACCCAGGCAGGCAAGAGCTAGTCTGATCTAAGTCCATGGCTGGAAATAATAAATGCTTGTGCATCCCAAAGCTGACTGTGTTTGATGTGAATTGAAAAGACAAAAGACTGGACGCTATGAGAAGGAGAGGGGATCATTTTAAAAAAATTCAGTGATGGAGAAGCTTTTACTGCTTTTAGGAAGGAGCTTTGCAGTAATTATCCTCAAAGTTAAATGTGTGCATGTATTTGAGTGGCTCAAGTCAGAAACAGAAGTGCCCTGGTTGATTCTGACAGAATCAGAGTTACTGGTAGTCTAGTTATAAACTTCCTGTTCTTGTGGGTGATATTAAACATTGTAAAGGTTTTGTTTAATCTTCCAGGCACTTTTTGAGGGTGGGGATAGCAGAGATTACATTCTACACTTTACCTTTTGTTTACTAGCATTGCATTTCCTTCACACTGTAAAACCTTACAAAGTTCAGCATAACAAGTGCGAAGTCTTGCACCGTGGAGCTGTAGAAGTTGGACAATGACCAAGTAGAGAACAGTCTTGCAGAAAAAGATTTGAAAATCTTGGTAAACATGTAGCTGAAAAAGTCAGTAGTTCATTGTAGAAATTGAAGCTGCCTGTATAAGAACTGCAACAGCAAGTGTATAGCCAGCAGGTTGCAGAAAATGGTTATTCTGCTCTTTACAGCACTTGCAAGGTCATTTCTGGAGTGCTGTGTCCAGTTTTGGGCTTCCCAGTACTGAAAAAAGCACTTGAAAGCTTGAGTCCAGTAGAGAACCACTGGTGTGATGGGAGGCCTGAAGCACATGATGTGCAAGAAAAGCCTTGAGGTACCTAGATTTGACAAGCCTGGAGAAGAAGAAATCTGATCATAATCCTCAACTGCCAGATGTGTGGTTGGAGAGAATGGAGGCAGACTTGTTTCAGATGCACCGCCAGAAAACAGGGGCAATGGACACAGGCTATGGCAGGGAGGATTTTGACTGTGTGTAACGGAAAAATAAATAATTCCCATTGAAGATGGTCAGGTACTGGAAGAGGCATCCAGAGAGGTGATAGTTTCTCCATCCTTGGGGATAAACATCAGCTGGATGAGGCCTTGAGTGACCTGATTGAACTTTGATGTTATCTCAAACTTTAGAAGGTTGGACTCTGATCTCCAGAGTTCCTTTCCAACCTAAAATTATTCTGTGATTCAGTGTTGTCTTTCTTTCCCCTCCCCTGTGTTATCAAGTTTATTTAGCCTTATGGCTGCTTTAATAGACAAAAAAAATTCTTAATACTTCTCAGAATGAAAATAAATATGTGAAATAAAATCTTGATATTGCGGATAAAGTAGCTGACATAACTGATGTAAATTTACTTTTTTTTGGTTTGTTGGGTTTTTTTGTAATCTCAGATGTTTACCTTGTTTGCTTGGCATTTTACCACATAGGCTGAAAGTAAGCATTGATGAGTTTTTAACTAAATTTTAGGCTTGTGAATGATAGGAAACTAATTTTTTTCATAATGTTCTGCCATGTATTTAATGAAAGCACCAGTTTCCTTGTTCCTGGAAGAGAATTTCCAGAACAAGTTTCATGAACTTTGAACCTGTGTTTTATGTCTAGCACTTTTCCCGAAGCATGGTTTCTTTATGTCTAGTTGTTAGCCTTGATATCAGTTCAAGTACTTTAAAACTTAGTTACATGGAGCTGTCAGAAGAGCCTGCAATCCTTGCATGACTGTGAGCCTATATCTTGCCTTACAGAAAATACAGGGTCAGCTGTCTTGCTGGATATGTTCTAATATGATAAAGGGATCTTCATCTGGTAGGGTTCCTAATATCCTCATATTTGACAATATAAGGAGTCTGACTAAGCAGCTGTTTACAGCAGGGTGAAACAAATGTTCCTCATAGTTGTAAAGATCTTATGGGAGATACTTGGTTTTTTATTTCACCTGTAAAATAAGAGCTTGTGCGACTTCCTTGAAGTCGGACTTGCTAATATTCCTCCTTGATGACAGTGCACTTAGCAAATCAAAACCCACAGTAAATTCAGTGTTTCAAGATTATATTGATATAGGGAAAATAGCATGGGAAGTTGTAATGATGAGCAATGTATAAATGGAGCAAAACCCAAGAACTGATTACTGTGTTATGTTGTAGTTATTAATAGGGCATCTTAACTGACACTTAGCTTTCCATACAGTGAATTTATATCTGTGACTTTGAGTACATTGCTTGCAGCAAACTCCTGGGAAAATAAGGTTTTTCAAATTTCTTATGATTTCTAGATGCCTGGAAGTCTAGTAAACATCCTTGTCAGAGAACATCCACTGTCAGCTCTGTCATGAAGGCAGTCATTGACTGTTCTATATAATATAATGTAGTGGCTCATTACCTTTTTGGGTTAAGGGTGGTGTGTGTGAGCAAATTATAATGTGTGCTAATTTTTCAAAATAAACTCAACAAAGTGATGCGGTGTTGTTTCGGATTCTGTGCTTGTGAGCCCCCAGCTTTGTTTGTGATTGAAGTATGGAAGTTGTTCACACTGTATTCTGGTTTCAGTGCATCATTATCCTCTTGGGAGGTACCTGCACACTGTGCAGATACCTTAGGGGGAAAAAACAGTCAGTGAAGTAATGACAATGACTTTTTTTTTTTGTCTGAGTTTAGCTGCTTATAACAACTGAGAAGTATCGCCTTCCTTTCATGTTCTTAATTTCATGTTTTGTTTCATTGTTCAGACTTCTTAGTTCTTATTTCCTATTTCTATTTAGAGAAGGCAGTTTGTACTGATGTCTTTAAAACAGCAATGCACGCTTGTGCACACATTGCTGCAATGATCTTTTGTGTCACTGTCTATAATGTCACAGAATCACTGTGCACATAGGTAATAATAGTGCTTACCTCCAAGTATATGCTCGATAGCTACAGAATAAATAATACAGGGACTATACTGAAAAATGTTCTCCAGTAATGTACCTTCAGAGCTCTGTGAGGAGCTCTGAAATGGATGGCAGCTGGTGGAAGATAATGGATTATGTTTCTGCAAGAGGGAAGCATGGGCAAGACCTACTTCTTTCTTCAATCTCATTGCTCTCGTCTCTCCCTCCCGCCTCATGTTCTATATAACACTTAAGAACCTGTCCTCTGTGTTTTCTGAGGGACTTAGGTGGAGGGGGAGACTGTTAGTTATCACTTCTGTGTTAAAAAAAAAAACCCTAAAAAATATTAATTGGCAAGGAAATAAATTTAGCTGTGTGTAACAATTCATGGAAGAGGAAATCAACACTGTCTACTTCTAATCCTTTAACACTAGTCCAAAATAGATTGTTGAGGAGTCATAGTATTTGAATTAAAATTTGCAGTGTTAGAATTAAAAAAAAAAAAAAAAAAAGCAAGTACATGGATTAAAAGAGACTGGGAAAAGTATCACATAGTCTTAAATATTGATCAGTACACTGTAAACAGTGGTCAGGCCAGATCTTTATCACTTCTGGAAGTACCAGGTAGCCTGGACTTTAAGGAAAACTTCAAGTTGAGCTTACGTGTTAAAACATCTGTTAAATATGATTTTGAATGTGAGATGGAACTGATGGTACTTGAAGAATAAATTGTTATATGTAATAACGTAAAGGTTCTTACCAGACTTCTGGGGAGTTTCATGTGTTAAAATATGTACACGTAGGAAAGATGAGGCTCCAAATTGACATCCAAATTCTTTGAAAATGCGTTTCGTATAAAGTGCTTCTTCAGAAAAGGCAAACTTCTCAAATTTTGATTTCATGTATTGCAGTCATAAATGCTACTGGCTTTTTTTCCTTGTTTTACAATATTAGATACGTAGACAGGAAGGACTGAACTTTTGCCAGCAACTCCACAAACTACTCAGATACCATAAAATTTCTTAAAACCATTTGGTATATTTTTTGTTCCTGTGTAAGAATAACTTCTGGTGTAGTCTGGGCACCATAACAGGACTCGTGATGAAGTCACACATGCTGCTCATGCAAATAATACTGGGGAATAATTCAACACATAGCTGTTCCTGGTATTTCTTTTCAAAGATATCATGTGCCTAGATCTTTTTTAAAAATGGTGGTGCTATGACCTTGTTTTTAAAATTTAAATTATACAGGAAACCAGGGTTAAGCTTCCAGAAATAATGATAAAAGTGCAATTGTGTGGTTGTATAAGCATTAGGATGGTTTCCAGATGAATGGTCCTCAAAACTTGAAGTCCTTTACAGAAGATTTGAACAATAAAAATGTGAGCTTTGTAAGTATGTTCTTCCTTCCTCTCAACACTGCATTGTATCTGTCTTGGAGACCATTGTCAGACATGTGTTGCAGCAGCTTGAAGTTTGCGTGTTACTTTAAAGGCCATGAAATTACCAGGAGATTAAAAAACTCATGTCCTTGCCAGATTAGCAGTGGCAACCCAAAGGTAGAATGACGTGTTACTAAACGAGTAGTCCTGAGCACCTTTTTCATGTAGGCTGGAAACAAAAGAAGACGTAAGTGGCATAAATATTGAGAATATTTCTTCCAGACTTCTTTCCATTTGAGAATTCCAGAGGAGTTTATGGAACAAAACAATTGCATAGCCTCAACTCTACAGTACTAGTGTCAAAAATTAAACTAGCGTGTCTGAACTGCAGTATCAGGATGAAAAACTTGATCATCCTTGAAAGATTGTGGTTTGGGACCAAACGTGTTGTTTTTAAAGTGAGTCAGTGCAAGTGGAAAATATTATTTAAGAGCCAAACCAATCACTGAATGGTCAAAGCAACCAAGGTTTACTTAGATGACACTGAGATAAATTAGGAAAGAAAAATACTAAATTCTGTGTGGAAAAAGAGAACGGAATGGGGTATAGCTAAAATGATGTATTTGGCTTTTCTCTGTAAGTAGTTGACTTCAGCATCTGTACTAGTTTGCAGTTACATTGGAGCAGCTTAAAGTATTTTGAAGATTAGCGGAAATTTCTTCTTCTGCATGTGGTTACGTCCTCTGTTTATGGTCTCCTCAAAGGCCATGTACTGTGTCAGAAGATTCCTGAAAGGAAGTTAATGCAGATTGGTTCTTACTCTGTAAATGGGAGGTTCTAAAAGCACATTTGTGCTGGTGGGATTTTCCAGCCGCATCTGTGCTGGCATGTGGATGTTCACCTTGATTTTGCTCTAGAGCATCCAGCTGTCCAGTTGAGGAGGGGTGTGATAGAGTGGCTTTGGGCACCTGGCATTCGTCCTGGGCCAACCCACTGCAAATACTAAACCAAAAGTGTGGTTTATGATACACAAAATGTTGAGAAGGGGGAAAGACGTTATTCAGTGTACTATACTTAAAATAGGAAAAAGCTGGGCAAGAAAACATGATAAAAATGTAGGATGAGGAGAAGACAAGAAGGAAGAACTCCATCCCAACTATACTAGGACAGCTGCGTTTAGAACGCTTGGAGATTTGCAAGTGTTTCTAGGGAAAAGCATGGTGGTGTTCTGTTTTTAGATTCTTGTTCTGTATGCTTTGCGTATACATGCTATGCTACAGCTCTTTAGTTGTTCTCCAAGTCAGTTGGATTTTAAAAATACACTCCTAACTGTTCCAGGATTTGACTTACTTAAGGACAAGGATTTGATTTAAAGGACACTGAAAATTTGAACATATATAAACTGTCGTGTGTTTAGTATTCTAAATTCTTGTTTATACGGAATGCTTTCTTTCGGGGCTATTAAATGTGTATTCAAGCCTCCACCCTTCTCTGCTTCCAAGCCGACTTTAGATTGATGTTTATTCTAATTTAATAGCAAGGTTTGTTATTATGGTCACTTTGAAACTTCAGATTCATTAATTCATGCTGTTTAGAAAACTGCTAAATTTAATGGGCATCATTCTATAACAGAATTCCTGAATTCTGCAAACTTCTCAGTTTACTTCTTAATAATGACATTTTGGGGCATTTTGAACCATGAGCGCTTAAAAAAAAATCTGTACTACCAGTGATCTAGGTACCATAGTTTGAAGCTGTTTCTAGAAGTCTACACCTAAGGCTGAATTTAACATCTCCTCACAAATTTCCAGTAGGTATTCTTTCCGCTGAAAAATCAAGTGTTTAATTCTCCATTTTCAGTTTTAACTGTAGCGTATGGAAAGCCTGGGGATGGGTATAGACAAATTTTGAAGTGTGCTGAGTCTAGATGCATGGTCAAATGAGAGGTATGTTGCTTCTTCTGGATGAGTTTTCATCATGCCTTGGAAGACCGAGAGATGTATTTCTCTTCCCTTTCTGCTTTCTTTACATCCTTTCTGTGCAAGTGTCAGGAAGCATTCTTCCCTCTGGAGATGCACTGGCTTTCTAAATACCCCCAACCCAGGGATTTTTCTGTTGTGGTTTGCTGACTGTGGAGACTACTTCCACTTGCTCCTTATGCCCTGCTTGCACTTCATTATGTTGTTACTGACTTTCAGCACTCACAGTCAAGTGAAAATAGTGTTACTGTAAACAGTCTTCCTCTTCATCCTTCCTAGCCAGAGGCATCAGAAGTAGCAAGCAAGGTGGAATTACTTTAGCTGTAGAATTCCTGGTCTAGAGAGGGACCTGAAGAGCTGGAAGTATTTTTAATAATAATAAAGCCTCTCTGAGCCTGCAACTATAATGCATAGCATTTTTAATAATAATAAAGCCTCTCTGAGCCTGCAACTATAATGCATAGCAAATCTGCACATGGGACTTGTTAGTATTCTGTGCAGATTTAAAGATTATCCACCTCTTCTCTACCTCTGAGTATCGAGCTACTCCAGATATTCTTGTGCATGGTTACAGTAATTGCTTGTCGCATGTCTTCGCGGCCTTTTCCTACAGCAAAAATCTGACTTTCATTGACCTTTTAATTAGATCTACATCTCTAAGGAAGTTCTGAAATGGGGTGAGTAATGTCTGAGAAAATATCCTCCTGCCTGCTGCCACTTAAAGGGAAGCGGAGTGAACAGAAAGATGTGCCACACCTGTGCTTAATGTAGCTGCTGCTATCTGGACTCTTGAAATTGAAAAGCAGCTCAGGGTGTTTGTATGCATAGTGTTACACCCTTGAGCCATCAAAAAAAAAAAACCCCAAAAACAATCAGGTGCTGTTCTGTAGCACTTTAAGGTGATTTAGAGCCTCAATGTCTTAGTCTTTCTTTTCCTAGTTTATGGTATTGATCTGGCTGAGAACTGAAGTAGCAAAAAAAAACCAACAGGTAACTGTCATTTGTCTCAACTCCCTCTGCAGCAACGAGACTGCTGCGAAGGCAGTTGTGTGGGCAGTCCATCTTGCTTGGGTCTGTGTTACTTCAGGTGACTGCCTATGAAAAAGAGCTGTGCTTCTTTACCCTTCTTGCTTGTGCTGGTGTGGCAGCCTCTCCCAGTGATGATGATTCAGTTTGTTAAACTACAAGCCGATAGTTGCATGATGTATTTTGGTAGGTTAGTTTTCTGTTAGTTTAGTGAGCAGAACCAGATCAGTGAGGTAAAACTAGCTGGATTTGGTGCATCTGATATGAGGGAGCAGTCTTGTGAAACTGCCCCTCTGGTCCCAGCAACCCACTTCAGTGGTATCGTTGAACTACATCTTTACTTCATTCTGAATGTATAAACAGAGAAAAGGAGGGTGGATTTTCCTGACACTCTAAGAGTATTTGTGTAGGTTGTTTTGTCATGAAGAACTTTCTATTAATAGAAACATTTTGCCTTTAAAATACACCAATGTGAAGTATGAGTTGTTCTGTTGCACAATGCATGTCTTATGTTTTTAGTATGCATGTATCTGTAGAAAACAAAAGGTGTGTGTTTACTGTAAATAATTGATAGAATGATTATGCGGTTTCTCTTGCTAGCATATACTTTTAAGATGAGATAAAGCACGCATTCTGAAAATTATGAATTTGATCATCAGTGTATGAGCAAAGTTTTAGCATCTTAATGTAAGTATATGTGACGTTAGCTCAACCCGGTGTGGTCATCAGTTGTTTTATTTCTTAGCAGGCTGTGCAAAGAAATGCTGGATCTGAAATTTAGATTCATTCATGTTACTGAAATTTGAGCTCCAGTTTGAGATTTTCTTAATCTCTAGTTTGAAACTGAAAAAGAAATAACAAGGATTATAAGAGGAATCATAATTTTCAAACTGTTCTCCAAAAAATAATTGACTGTAGATTATTCATCATGCAGCAAAACGAATGGATTTTAGCAATATTTACAGCTTTGTAATGGACTGAAGGAAATTGAATCACTGAAATTTTACTGCTTGGAATTAGTGATTCATGAAGAAGCCTTAAGCAATTTTTCCATTACTGATGTGCTTCAATATGTGATCTCCATTTGCTGTGACTTAAACAGTTTCTCCAACACCTGCAAAATCTGTCCCTGAACTAGGAGTATAGAAAAATTTGGGTTTAAATAAAGCTATATTAAAAAGAAATTGAATTCTGTGGTGTCTGCTGCTATCCATATTGTACAATGTTTTGACATGAATCTAGGAAGGTCCTGTCCTAATATGCCATAGGTTGACTCCAAACAGATTCTTGCGTAGCATTACCACATGCACAGCAGTCCAAAGCAGATCCACATCAGTTCCAAAAAAGGCCATTTTGCTGTTCCCCAGCCTTGTGCTGCTGCTTGTGTTAGGCTGGGGCTTCAGTGTCACAGCTGTGTGTGAGTCACTTTGGGTAAATGGTTCAGTGGGAGGGGATAGGATGGGATACACTGTTGCCTGGAAATGCTTCCTGGTCTGCCATACCACGTGAATGCTAATGAAGATCCAGACAATAGAGTGGAGTGTGGTGGGAAGAAGCAAGGAGGAACTATTTCAACAGCAGAATGGATTTCCTGAATTAAAGTGGTCATATAGCTCTACTTTCAGCTGTCACAAATGTCTAGTTGCCAGGCAGTCTCACGGAAAATCTGTAATTCAGATGCGTGTGTCTTCTGGGCTGGGTATGATGTCTTGAGGAAAATAAAAGAACTGAAGGTGAAACTCAAGGCATTGAATAGCAACATTTTATCTAGAGTAGAAAAGATTCTTTATTGTGGAATAGTAATCTTTTTCTTGCATTTTCTTAGCCAGACTTGAGAGGAAGGAAAGTACCACCTTCAAGAATCTTATGAAATTCAAGTAGAAGCAAGATCTGGTATTTGTCTCTTCTGAAAGTCACAACTTGAAGACATGATTTGGTTTCCACATATTAAGTTAGTCAGTGAAATCTCAAAGGCTGAAGAGGCTGATAGAATACCAAGGAATCCATGTTTGGTTCATAGTATCCAAAGAGAGATGTAAACCTTAGGGAAAGATTAGAGAGGCATGGTGGTTTTCCCTCACACAAAGAAATGTGATAAGTTGGAAAGAAGTATGAAAAAGCCGGACTACAGTGACAGTTTCTCCAGGAGCTGTTGGAATTTTCCTGCGAGAGCTGGTCTCCTCCTACTTTATATCAAGCAGCTGGGTGTTTTTTTGAAATGTCGTGTTTAGTGCTCATAAGGGTACGTGTTTTCTTGTTCAAAATGTGTCATTCTTCTTAAATAAGTCTGTCCCCTGATAGCTGTATGCCAAGATGTTGCATAGTGTGAAGCTGCACCAAGCTTGTGTGGATGATGAGTCACTTCTGGATTTCCCAAATTAAATACTATTCAGTCACATTTTTCTTCATTCTTAGTACTTGCAGTTCCATCTTCCAAGATCAACTTCAGTGTGAAGAAAAAAAAAAAGGAGGGAGGGGAATGCTGTCTGAATTGGTTGTACAGTCCATTTTGTAGTTTCCTAAATTATGGATCATTCCATGACAGTAACACAAGATGAGAAATTGGGCAATGAGCTTCCTTCTGTTAGATCTCAGATATAAGCTGCCTCTCCCTTGTGTTTGCATCCATTGTAGCATTAGCATATGTCATTACCTGGCTGGCATATGTTATTTTACCTGACCTACTGTCTTACATCTGTATGAATACAGCAAATAGTCATTTGGTTTTGGTTCTTGGATATGTAACCCAACACTTCCTCTCACTTGCTAGAACTCTGTTGCTATTTAGTTCTTAAAGACAAGCCATGTGGTTTTGACAGGAGTTAAATTGGCAATGCATTTGTCCTTTGGACTACTTGGAACTATCTGCACGTTCCTCAGTATTTGTATATGCAAATCTGGAGTATTAATCCTCTGGTGTCCTTTCGTTGTAAGCATGAAGAGCAGCTTGTGGGGCAGATAGCCAGTTGTTAAGTGTTTGTGGTAGCCTTCATCAATGAGCTTGTATATGGTAGTGTCTTGCTAGGGATGGGATCCTTCTATGTGGCACTTGCTTTTGAGGCTTGCCATGTAAAAGACTGCTTAGTGAATAGGAAAGAAGGTGGATGATGCCTTGTTCTGCTGGCAAATTTAGTAACAATAATAGGATCGGCACCAGAATGGCTACTCAATAGTTTTATTTAAAACATTTCCCAGTGCTGTTACCCTTTAGCATGTTCATATTTTTTTAATGCAGTTATTGCAAACTAGCGTACAAATTCTGAATGCTGGGGTTGGTTCTTCTGTAACTGTGGAGCACAGTGCAGAAGCTCTGAGCACTTGGTCTTGGTTTATGCCTGAAAGTATGAAGGTTTTATCCTTTTAAACCTTTGAGGATTTCACATGTGATTATATAATCCAAGTGTTCTCCAAACTAATAGTTCTGGTAAGAGTCAGCAAGGTGTCTGATTGAAAGTGGTTAGGCACTCCTATGTTACACGTGTCAGAAAGCATTCATAAAATAAAGCAAAATCCATGGTCATAACTGCAAATGGATGTAAATTTTTGTGTTCCTCCTTCTAAGAAGGGTTTTTTAAGTATTTGTATATAAGATTAAGTATCACCATAAAATCTTCAATGTCATAATGAAGTTACCACTTATTAATTCTCTTGAAAAATACTGGCAGTCAGCCTCAAAAAGATTCCGACTTCTCTTGGTGGTGTATTAGTGTACATGTCTATTTCTGCTGATGTCACACTACGGATAAATGCTGTCAGAAGAGAACATCTTAAAATTATACTCACTGGCCAGGCACTATAAACTTGGATAGCTTTGCTTGGGGAGTAAAGGGTACTTTGACAGCATGGGGAGCTGTGTCCTGTATCAAAAGGCTGTTCTGCAAGGGCTATTGGCACTTCACAAGAGGTAGCTAGGTTGTGCTTCTCAGGTTTTTACACTAGTGGAGCTTGGGTCACTGTAATAGTAACCAAAGTCTTGCAATGCAGAATTTGTCTAATGGATGTTGATGAGTGATGAAAAAGTGTATCATTGTGCAAGAGGTGCAGAGCAAGTGAAGTAATGTGTATGTTTGTCATAAAATCAGGAGAGAGGGCATGGCAGAAGTCAAGAGTCCAGCAGACAATGTGTTGGAGAACACAGAATGCATCACCGTTTGGTTGTTAATAGCACAACTTTGATGAAGTTTTCGCTTCCAGTAGAATTGGAACCTACCGCCTTTACCATGCTTGGGGTGGAATAAGCCGCTGCCCTTCCCACTGCACTACCTTCCCTTTTCTGCTATACGCTTTTTTTCTTTCCTCTTCTGTGCCAGCATGGCTCTACTGTCCCTCTGTGACTAGGAACAGTGAGGTATGTTTGCTCTGCACCTTAGTAAGTACTGGTTGTCCAGCTGAGCAGGTGATTGCTATATTTCCTCTGCAGCCTTTCTTTAACTGGGTGGCTTTCCTATTCACTGCCAGATTTTTTTATAAAACTTGTATCAATCTGGTATCTTTGGACAACTTCAGTGGGGATATTAAAGGTCTTCACTGGGATCAAATGTACCAGATGGGAGGAATGGACTCAGACTGCCAAACAATATGATCACGCATACCTTATTTCCTTAGGAAACCAACTGGGAAAAAAAAACATTCACAGGATTGGACAGTAAGAGGAAACAGGCCAGCACAGGAAAAGGGAGGAAAAGGATCTATAATTGGAAGAAATTAAGATTGGAGGCAACAAAGGATGGAAAAATTAACAAAAACTTATATTTCTGAAATGCAGGGAAAACATCACAATTGGGTAACCAGAGGATTGTACTTCTTTAAAACTCAGGTGTGGGTTGTAACAGGTATTTATCACCCTAGTAAGCAGATTGGGGCTACCTGGGTGTGGGTATCTCCCAAGACATGTATACAAGCACTGACTTGTTAAACCTGTCAGCCTGCTGTTCCAGTAGCAATATCACTAGAGTGCTATTTCCTTGAGAAGGGTGCACAAAGGGCAAACAAGTTAGTTGATTTCTAGAATGTAAGTTAAATGTGGTAGTTGGGGAAATGGTAAAACTATCTACGCTTTTATATTCTTCCTTCAAAGAAAACATTTAAAAATATTGGATCAGCCTGGTGGGACTATGGCTCCACAGACAATTATCTGCGTCATTTTGTTGTTTCCCTGACATTAATATTTTGCAATTCGCATAGTTTCCTACCACAACTTTTTGTAAAGGGGATGAGGAGATAAAGGGAGTTTGGTGGCAGATGGATTTCTGTATGACCAGACAGTTTGGACATACCTTCTGAGTAGACCTATCTGTCATTGTCTTCTATAATTACTTAAACCCAAAATCAATTCGGAATTGTGAAGTTGTCTGGTGCAGGGCAGTGCAGTATATGAATAGACTGGTCTGAAATCAATATTGACTGCAATTTTAGGAGGAAGTTTGACTGGAAGCTTCCTGAGGTCCGCTTCAACCAGAATTATTGAGAGACCAATAAGTCTGTGTATTATTTTGCTTCAGTTGTCACATTTATTGAAAACTTGAAGCTGCCAATGATGCAAAACATCAGATGTTCTTGAACATTTGGCAGGTTTGACTCAGTGATTTCTGTGTGACTCAATTTCTGGAAACTTGTGCTGCCTAACAAATTACACAGGAGTCCTCAAACTGGAGCTATTGGGTGGTTCCACCACTGAGGGAGTTGTTACCATAAATCCAGTGGGTAGAATTTTGTCCACTGTAACATAAAGGTGCTAGCTCTTGACATGAATTGTATGCTTTAGAATCTGAGCAGGAAGTCAGTTCCAAAACATACCTCAACACTTCCTGTTCTTAACCACAATCTAGCTTTGGAATGGTTGTCCTATTATTTTTTGAGGATGATGTTGATAGTACTACCTTCCCTGACCTGCTCTCAGAAATCAGAGGAAATTTGTCACATGCTTCTGACTGTGACAGTGGCCAGTGTATGCCCATTCCCGGGGTAGCAGCGCAGAGAGCCCAGTCTGACACATCATATCATCACCCCTAGCATTTCCTACAGCTTTTAGTTGTTCTGAAACAGTCTTTGAGCATGTTCTATCAGGTGGCTTAATACAAATTGACTGCAGTGTAGATAGATGTACCAGCTCACAAATCTAAATCACAAACCTATTTACCTATGACAGAGCTTCAAATTACGTTTTCAAATTATTCAAATTGATGTTTTCTTTTTGTGTAGACAAAATATCCTAGCCCCGTCTATTAAAGGAAGAGGAGAATATGATCAGAAAAGAATTTATTTGAGAGTGGAGAATTATGTCTTTCATAATTTCAAGATACTCCTGTTTTCAGTGAATAAATAAAAACTGGCATTTCGCTTTATGAACATGGATCTAAATATTGACTGCAACTGTTTTGTATTGTGTTTCTGAGACCATACTTTTCCTGTCTCCTTAAAATTGGTTGCATTCTTTGTGGGTTTTTTATCCCCCATGTTTGGGTTTATGGAGAACACTCTCCTACCAAACAAGTGTAAGTACAGTAATGCAAAATCAGCTTGAGAGGGCAGGTAGTGATGCATACAAATATATCGTATGTAGAATGCCTGTCCCAAATTCTCATTACAGTCTTGCAGTCACAAATAAACAAAGTCTTGCAATTGCTCTCAGCTAATGTTACCCTGGCAACAGTATATATAATAAAATTGAGTAATCACTGCTGACAAACCCCTTCTCATGTACCCCATTAGTACAGCTAATGCTTTTGTTTGCCAGGATGAAATACTTTCATTAAGTATTAAATCAACTCCAAATCATAAGTCCCACTTTTAATATTAGGATCTGTGACACCTTTGTTGTAGTCTCTGTGATAATAAGGTTCTATTGATATTAGGTTTTATTTTCAGATTTTATTTACTTTTAAGGCATCTTGGATGCCTTGACAAAAACATGAGTTTTTCCTCTTTTGAGAACTACTATGCAGGTTAAAATTTTTCAATACATTTAAATATTCATGTTTGATGCTTAGCTTTCTGAGAGAGAGACCACTGAAGTTGCAGTGTTACTGAACACCAACACCTGCTAAATACTAAAAGCCAACATTAGTTAAGTGCAGAAACAGCTTGTAAAAGTAGTATCTTCCTTTTAGGAGGGAATACTTTAATTTACCTGTATTAAATTAATGTATTTTAATATGCACTTCCTCAGCTGGTTCACTGATTGAGGTGGTAGAAGCAGGCCCAACCTCCGACTCTTGCAGTTTCTGAGTTGAAATGGTGGTAATGAAAATGAGGTCTGCTAATCACGGTTTCTTGAAGGATACATTTCCTAGAAAGATAGGATGAATGCTCTTCTCTGCAGGCACTATTTCTCCTGTTTATTCAAATTTAAGTATGTGGTCTGCTTGATATGTAGTATTTATTATCGTTAATTACTTAAAACTTGTTGAATTCACCAGCTGACAAAACAAGAGAAGTGTAAGAAAGTGGAGTACTTCAAGTGTACAAGATAGCTTAAACTTCAGTAGATTTGTTTCTTTCTGCTTTGGAAGTTGCTTTTGATAAATATTTAAACTATGAAGCTGTAAAGGGGCAGAACCTGTCTATGTTTCTGGATTGATGGGGGATCCTGAAAGCCTGGAAGAGCATCAAGGACCTGATCCAATACCTGTGCCATGAAGTTGAGACCTAGGACATTGTGCAGTGGTGTACACTAGAGCATTATACTCCTGTTGATCTGATGTACCAGGCTACTGAATCCATGCAGTCCAATAACCCTGGTTGTCCCTCTCTTCCCTCTGGCTGGAGGCAGGGCTTCTTTCATCCTGACCATACTATGCGTTCCTTACTTCTGGTACATATGAGACAGATGTCCCTTCAAGAGGATCAAATGCAAGACTAGCCCTCCTACTCTGAGGAACTGTGTACTGGAGACTGGAGTGTCATTTTCCTGGAAGAAGCTCCTTTGTTTTAATTGTTTTTCCTTGCAACTTTTGTACTCATCCCTCTAGGGTCAAGGTAGATTTTCTATCCCACTTCCTACTGTCTTCTCCATAATCACGTAGGCAAACAGAGTGTCTGGCTGTGCTCAGTGGCTCAGTGGTCCATACAGGTGGGCATATACTCTTTAAGTTGCTGGACTTCCTGGGGTAGTTTCTCCACACCATGCCTTTTGAGTTGCTGGATTTCTTGGGACAGTTTTTCAAACATGTTTTTTGGATTTTTTTGAACACTTTAACAGCCAAAACAGAGGCTTGTAGAGAGGAAGAGAGAGTTTGAGTTGCTAGAGTTGGCCAACCAGTTCATCCACAGTTTGTGACTCTTCATCTTTCCAGGCCAGTACTGCCAGTGAATTGCCATATGACGATTGTGCACTCCATGCAAACTTCTACCACATGGATCGTGTGCACCAAATGTCATCTGTGTCTGTGGGCAGCTGCTTGTTATCCTGATCATTATAAATTACCTCCAGCATGGCAAATCCCCGAGGCACTGGATGTCTTTCTCCATGAGGTCCACTTGCCTGGGTGATGTGTAACGTTGTCCTTAAAAGGCTGCCTTGCTTTCATGATTGGCGGGAGTCACCTCCAGAGGCTGATGGTTTCTGTCCCCATTTCCAGACACAGGGATCACAGCTGCTTGGCTTTCTTCCCTTCTAATTCCAGGCTACTGGCCACCTTGTCCTAGCATTGGAACAGCCAGATAACAGTGTGCTGGCCTTTTCATGTATTTCACAACTCACTTGGGAGCCGGGTGATTACCTCTGGTTCTTTCTCTTCCTCCCATTTTTGTGATGGCCCTGCTTTGTCATCCTTTACTAAGCAAGCTGACTTTTGTGGCATTTGTTCTCATGTATAGAGACAATTGATACAGGCAGAAGTTGATTCTCTGGTTCAGCTGTGGTGCCTGGTGGCTGGGCTTCCCTCTCTTCTCCCTGAGGGTGCTGTAGAATATCAAATAGTTTTTGGTAGATACTGGCCAGGGCCCAGCACAGCTCCTTAAGTCATGTGTCTTTGGAATAACTGCAGTGGTTTTTTAATTTTAAATATTCTGTCACTTCTTCGTGGTCCTGTAGTTGTTTGGGAGTGGAGTTTCATACCATTGGAGTTGAAAATTTCTCTAGATACCTGCCCATATTATCCTATCTGCCATGCACTGGAACTGGCTGCCCAGGGAGGTGGTTGAGTTACCGTGCCTGGAGGTATGTAAAAAGATGGGTAGACAGGTGCTCAGGGACATGGTTTAGTGGCAGATAGGAATGGTTGAACTCAATGGCCCGTGACTGACCAGCCATTCTTGGGGCAGATCTCTGAATGATAATTCTTAAATTGTTCAGTAACCTTAGACAAAACTGAAACAATATTCCTAAGAGGTACCAATAGAAGAACTATCCAAGCGTGTTCAAGGTACTGAAAAGTTACTGTAACGTAGGAGGAAACGTTCCAGAAGAAGATAGCAAAGGTGTCATTCTGTATCTCCATAAAAAAACCTCTCAGAGGAAGAAACATAATTGCTAGTTGTGTCCACGAGATGGTACCCAAAGTATAGTAATGGCTTCAGTACAAAGCTCAAATACCAGATTAAGCTCAAAGTCAGTGTTCTAATAACAAATTTCCCAGGCAAAATGTCACTAATCACTCCAAGACCAACTTTTAACATGGACAGCAAGAAAAGGGGCATTGTGCTGTTCAGATAAACTAATATTGAGAACAGACGAATCAATATTATGACCCACAGCTATTACTAGATGTAAATGCTCTGGTTTATCTGTTATTATGTGAAACCATTTGAGCCCCACTAAAAGGACCAGAATCATAGAACGTCCTGAGTTAGAAAGGACCTGTGAGGATCATAGAGTCCAGCTCCTGTCCCTGCTTAGGACAGCTCCAAAATTCACACCATGTGTCTGAGGGTGTTGGTGTGTATTTTAATGTGTGACTGTTGTGATTTAACCCAGCAGTCACTGGGGTAACCACACAGACATTTGCTCACTCCCCAGTGGGATGGGGGGAGAGAATTGGATTGGGGGGTGGGGGGAGGGAGTAAAACTCATGGGTTGAGCAAAGAAATTGTTTGAGAAAGAAAAGGAAGAGAATAATGATAGCAATAAAGGAATATACAAAACAAGTGATGCACAGCACAATTGCTCACCACGAGCTGACCAATATCTGTCTAATTTCAAAGCTGTGGTTCCCTGGCTAGTTTCCCTCTCTGAGCATGACATCATATGGTATGGAATCCTTTTGTCCAGTTCAGGTCAGCTATCCTGGCAGTGTCCCCTCCCAGCTCTTTGTGCTTCTCCTTGGCAGACCAGTATGAGAATTGGAGGAGTCCTTGACTGCTTAGCAAAAACTGAAACATAAGCGTATTATCAGAATTACTGTCATTCTAGATCCAAACCACAACACTATACCAGCTACTCGGCAGAGAATTAACTATATCCCAGCTGAAACCAGGATGTTTTTCTGTTTACTGGCTAGCATTATTGCTAAAATTGGTTATTTCTTTAAAGAAAAAAAAAAAGCCTATTTTTTGGGTTAGTATTCCTCAGAATGAAAATTACTGGATTTCATTTACCCTCCCATTGTGTTTTAATAATAGAAGCTGATGGTCTGTGAAAACCATCTAACAACCTGCATGCTGTAGGAGCAATCCATAACTTGATAATGGAGCATTTGTGTATATTTCTTACCTGTACTTACTTTTCTAAATCTGCCCCAATTTGATGGGAAATGAAGGAGGCAGGGACTTTGTAAAATAATTTATATTTATCACAGCTATTAAAAGTGATATTTACCTGTATAGATACTTAATCAGACTGGTATAGGTCTCTAATTGGTTTGAGTTGGTGTTACTGGATAAGTTTCTTAGAAACAATTTGGGGTTTGGGGATGATAGTCTCAACGGCCTTGTGGTAGGGGAGACGGTGGTAGGTATTTCTATCCTGCTGAAGTTGGGAATCAAGCAGAAAAAAATCTATTGGAGTCTTATTAAATTTCATACTTTGGAGAGATAGGAAACATCCAGTGAAAGGGATATTACTTGTGGAGGAAACCTTTTCAATAACTCCTGTCTTAAGTACAAAGCAGCAGCATGGCTGATGTTTAGTACAGCTATTCCTTAATTTTATTAGCTGTTATATGAATTTTTGCCGAGAGGTTTTCAGGCTTTTAGAGTTCTGCTGCCATCTGTAATCAACAGTTCAGAATTCTGTATCGTCTATGTGTTTGTAAGGTTTGGGAGGTATTTTTGTGTTAGCATCTGAAATACATCATCAAAGTAGTGACCCCTCTTGCAGGAATTTAGTTTGGCTTATAGCTCATTAGCTTAATCATGATATGAGATGAGGTAAAATGGATGTCTGGGCTGAATTACAAATAGTAGTTCTGTGATGTTTCATTCAGTTACAAATGGGAAAAATACATGCATTTAAAAACCAGTCTTTTTAGTCTGACAGTGTTTGTTATGAGGCTAAGAGCAGTCTTTTTTGTGCTTAGTTAGAAGTGTAAGCTACTTCTCTGTAGATTCCACCTTTGCTCTTGTGCAGTTTAGATTGTACCGCTGTTTTTCCTTATTGATTCAGTCTTAGTAATCAGAGCAGCGAATTGTAACTACTGTAACTAAATAGTAATCCTTATCCTGTGATATGCTAGAAATCAATAAAACACTCTGAGAACTAGAGAGGAGAGAATTGATGGGAACTGCAAGTACAGACGAATTTATCAACCAGATATTTTTGAGAAGTGTTCTGTGTCCAGCGGGATCAGCCGAACAAAGTAAGTGTAGGTTAGTTAAGTTCTGGACATCTTTTAGGCTGCAACCCTCTGATACTTGATCTGATTGAGATCTGGTAAATGTTGCTTAACAGAAAAGGTAGTTCAAAGTAAAAGTTTTAAATTAGATTCAGATCTTGTAGAAAACTGTTTCATTGGCATTGAGTGGGGACAGCTGTCTCTTGAGAATGGGTTGTTAAAGCTTTAGCTGGTACTGGCTAAAATAATAGAAGATAAAGCTGAACTCTGCTTAAGAAAACAATTATTTTAGTGGCTGAAAGACAGGGCAGATTTTCTCTGGTGTTTACCAGTAATGAACCGTCTCTCTCTTTTTCACCTGGTCCTTCACTGATTCATAAAACTCTGAAGAAAGGACTGGAAAAAATCCTTCAGAAAGACTACTTTGCTTTTTACTCACTGGCAGCAAGGCAGTACTGATCATAGATTGGATTTTTTTTCCTTTAAAAATCTAAGGACCACCTAGTGTAATTAATATTTTTTTCCCTTCTATGCTTCTAATAGTAGTTGAAAAACCGCTGCATTCAGTATGCAATGAGTGTTTTTGACCTGTGGTTTATGGTTTATTTTGAGTTGCAATAATTGATTTTTTTCTTTCTTTTTCATTAAACAGCAAGACCATTTACAAAACTGGTAAAGGAAATGCAACTCCATCGAGATGATTTTGAAATTATAAAAGTGATTGGAAGAGGCGCATTTGGCGAGGTAAGAGATTTTGACTCTCGGTTGCAGTAATGTAACGAATCATTTGTGCATCTGATTTCTTGCTACAGTTGATCTATACTTGCCCTAAAGACAGTATTCACACAGGTGTATTAAAATACTTTGAAATGTGGTTGTAGCAAGGTACTAGTGAAAGGTCCTTTTGAAGCAGGGCATTTAATGTCCAGTTTTGCCTTTTCTGTGACTGGTTCATTCTGGCCTTAGTGTTGCAAAACAAGTGTCTCTTCAATGTGTATATGAACAGGGTGGTCCCACCGAGCAGCTGCACAGCTGAATTTGAGATCTTTTCTCCCACTTGCCATATGTGCTCTTCTCTGCTGCTATAATTTAAGACAGAGCTGGGCTGCTTCTATGGTAGGGACGCGGAGGCTGCTCCACCCATCTGCCTGTCTCTGTAGCAATCTGGTAATGCAGAAAGACGCATTTGGCTGCCTCAAAGGCTGTCATCTTTGAAGATCAAAGGCTGCTGAATCTGTTTTTTTGGACAGCAAGTTGAATCATGCTGGGATGATAGGAACGCCTTGTGTTTTGAGAACTCGTTAGTCCCAGGACCCTGGACTTGAAGCTTTGCTTCTTAATATGCTTGATGAAAGTCTCATCAGTCTGATAGAGCTTGCTGCTAGCAAAAGCATTCATCAGCTGGTTGCCTCCAGTAGGCATAGGATACCTGAAACTTCTAGAGTAGAACCTCAAAGACAACCCTTTCAGCAGTTAAGTACACGCAACTAAAGGCATAGCTGTCACCATAAGAGGATATTAACTAGAGAATTTCTAGAAGTGAACAAGCCTTAGATTTCTTGCAGGAAGCTTCTTTTAAGTAGCCACACTAAAGTAAACTGTAATGACAGCCATTAGCGGCTCACTTCAGTTCATTAACAGTTGGTTACAACTTCTGCTGCTGGTGGCTAAGACTGGGCTTTCTTATCTTCATTTCTAGTTGTCTCCACTGAGAGCTGGACTGTGCGCCATGCAGGGCTTTCCTTCCAAGCATGGCGTGCCCTGGGCACTTTGAACTCTTTTGCATAGGTTTGATTTTGGGACAGAGGTATCACAGGCAGACCAGAAACTAAGCTTGAAAAATGCCAGGACCCTGTTCGACCTAGATGGAGAAAGCAATGAGGTTTCTGTGTGCATGCAGACTTGGTAGCAAGTGAAGTAATAGCTTCATGTCCATGTAATTTTAAGCTACTGTAATTTTAAACTACTAATTATTTGCTATAGTGGCTGTGACCACTGATACCTAAAGAATTTCAGATTAGTGTTCTGGCAGTTTGTCTCTTGTCGGGATTAGAAGTGGTTTCTGGATTTTTTCAGAACTAGATTTGTGAATGCTATAGCTATCAAAAATTATTTCAGGTCAAGGGAATCCTGTATAGTGACTTGTAGATGGAAACAGTGTTGGAAACTCTGAGGAAAGTAGACACCTAAGACAGAAATTAATGTTTCAAGAGCATCTCTTTGTTGATACCATCGTCTAGCAATGCGGTGATGTACCATGTAGGTCATGTGTAACTGCTGAAGGAAATTGAACATTTAAAGTAAAATGTTCAGATAAATGTTAACTTCTTGACTTGTCCACTTTCTAGTAGATGTGGAACTTGAGTCGCAACATTAGTTACAAAAAAAAGGGTGTGTTTTCTTAGAACAGTAGAAATTTGTGAGAATCGGTTGTTTGTTTAACTTGAATGGTTTTAGCTGATTTGTATTTTTTCAACAGGGCTTTTGAAGAGAAGAGTTACTGCAAGGAGTTTGGCAGGAAAAGCAGAAATGGAAAAGAATTTGATAATTCTGTGTAAGGGAAGAAAGCTACAAATTAAATCTAAAAGAAGTTCTAAGCTGAGAGGTTTATGAGTAGATAAAGGGGCTAGGGAATTGAAACAGGTAGACAGACTGTCTACCTCTCTGTTAGGATTTTGATTCAAAGCAGTGGCACAATTTTGAAGAAAGTACCCTCACTGTGGACTGATTTTGCTGTGCATAATCTGATTTTTTTTTTTTTTAATTTTTATTTTGAGGAAACTAAACCAGAATCTCCATTCCAGGTGTGCACCAAATGTTCTTCTGGCCCCAAAGAGTATATAAGAATCAATCACTAGGCTTGACTTTTGTAACTGCTTCAAAGCATGTATGGTCCAGGAGGCCAGCCTAGATACAGTCTGAAGTAAAATTCCTGAACTACTTATGGCATAGATGGGAAGGCTCAACACAGGCTACTTTCATCTGTTGGTCTGTTCTTGCTGTGCCAAATTATTTGTTATAGTGTCTGTGACTGCTGATATCTAAAGAATTTCAGATTAGTGTTTTGGCAGTTTGTCTCTTGGTGGGATTAGAAGTGGTTTCTGGACTTTTTCAGAACTAGATTTGTGAATGCTATAGCTATCAAAAATTATTTTAGGTCAAGGGAACCCTGTATAGTGATTTGCAGATGGAAACAGTGTCGGGAATGCCTTCACACAGTATAATGTTAAGTGAGGGCTGTTTTCCGTAGTACTTGCTCTGTTTTTTTTCAAAAAAATAGTCTTCTCCACTTAAGGAATTGACCAACTAGAAATTGCAACGTGGCTGCAGATAAGTATTTATATAAACTTCAAGAGTCTTCAGTTTATACTTGTTAGGAGGGTTAGGATGATCTTTTTTAGCTTTGAATTAAGAGTCCTAAGGTGTATTAAAGATACAGATTCTGGGTGAAAACATATTAATAGTTTGGAGAGCCTGAATCAACAGTCTCTTTCGTTTCATTTGGAAAAGGATCAAACTTAACGAAAGCAATTCATGCATCCCATCAACTGTTGTGGTAAATAAATTTCACAGAAGTGAAATAAGAAAGTATTTTAATTTCATCATTCAGAGCTGTTGAGTGCTCACAAAGTTGTGATGTTAGTTACTTGTTAATGTCACATTGTCTTGTTCTTATTTTAATTATGAAAGTTTTAGTTTCTCGTCGTAGCACTTTGAAACTTTTTGATCAGTTTAATTGATGCAGGAATCATTGATCTTAAGTTTATAATACTTCAATCCCACTTGCTAGAGATTATTTTATGCTTTTTACTTATGAATGAATCCTTTGACCACTGTTTATAACTACACTATTATAACTGTCAAATATAGGTGTTATAAAAAAGAATTCTATAAAGGCTAAAATAACATAAGAAAATCTAGTTGTTTTCTCAACAAACTAGGCTTGAAGAAGGGTGAGAACTGCATTCCGTTCTTCTCAGTTTAGCTACTTTGGACTATTTGGAGACTGCCAGGGGTTTTAGTCTTGCCAAAGAACTTTTGTATGAATCAGTAGCTTTCAAGAAAGACAGTTTAAACAAAATAAAGGCATGATATTACTTATTAGTTTGGATCAATGGCCAGTTTTTGCCACACAACATGTAAGACAAGGAAACAAAGTCTTTGACAAGAGGAAGGATTGAACTCAAATGTGAAACTGTCCCTGTGAACACAACTGCAAAATCAGTATTTAATGTAAAGAAGGTTGATATAATCACAAGTAGATATCTCTACTGGCACGTCAGTGCCTCTTTGTTTCTTTCTCATTTTCAAACCAGCAGAACTCGGCCTCATTCTTTACACTTTTTCCAACAGTATGGGAAAACCCAACTCGAGATAATTCCGATGGGAGGTTTGAGAAAACAAAAGAAAATATATTCCTTAAAGTTCTTCTCTGGTAAGACAGAAATAGCCTAGCTCAGAACCTTGATTTCTTCTCTAGCCACTTGCCAAGACACACAGTTTTCCTTTTCTTATAAACTAAGCCAGCTACTGTGTGTGCAGGGTAAACTCCAAGTCTGAATGTCCTTCACAGCAACATTTAAGGCCCTGGCTTGAGGACGTTAGTTTTTCAGAAGTTTCATAGTTAGGAAGAAAAGTTTGAAATGTTCTTTGATTGCATGACAGCTAAAGTTGCTGAAGTAGTTTGAAATGGTAGCTGTAAGAGGGATTAACTACCCGTGGCTTTTCTCCATCTCCTGGGGTGCATTTGCCTGGGTGTATACTCAGTTGGATGAAATATTTTCATAAATGCTTTGACGTGACTTTGTTTTTCTGTTTTGTGGATCCAAATCTTCTTTGTGAGGGTGATGGAGAACTGGAACAGGCTACCCAAGAGCGGTTGTGGGTCCTTCTTCACTGGAGATACTCAAAACCCACCTGAAGACATTCCTGTGCAGCCTGCTGTAGGTGAACCTGCTTTAGCACAAGGCTCAGACTGGATGATCTCCAGAGGTCCTTACCAACCCCAGCTGTTCTGTGATACACGCATATAGCTAATTACAGAGAGTCAACCTCCATAACAAATAATAACAACTTAAAATCCCCCTGGAATAATATCAGAACTAAAATGCTTTTCAGTGAACTTAACTCTGATTTCTAATGATAACATTAATGTAGACATCTGTAGACAAGAATGAGTATGTTGTATAGGGTGAAGTTTTTGTTAACTAGAGAAAATACACATTCCTTAGGAGAAGATTTAAAGAGCATGAGCACAGAATGGAAAACTCCTCCAGCTTTTAGACCTTTAAAAAAATCACACTGAAACAAAGGAACCAAACCTACCTGTGGCTTG
Organism: Coccyzus lansbergi; assembly: GCA_033558105.1. Taxonomy (NCBI): domain Eukaryota; kingdom Metazoa; phylum Chordata; class Aves; order Cuculiformes; family Coccyzidae; genus Coccyzus; species Coccyzus lansbergi. The sequence continues at coordinate 330,750 of JAUMJK010000634.1, read as the reverse complement.
AAGTCTGCATGTGCCTGGCTACTCCTTCCATCTAGAAATACTGTGGACCATTAGTTGAAATAAAATTATGTCCTGAGAACCAGTGCTTGGTGGGATTGTGCTTACCTGAGAAATTTATGTGAACTGAAGAAGTGCTTTCTGTGTGCTTGGTGTTTGGCCCTGTGTGCCAAGGGAACTGGGAATATAGTCTGGTGAGAGGGATAGATCGGAAGATCCAGTGTATAGAGACTGTCTGGCTCTAAATACTTGCACTTGCTCCTTTGCAAACTTCATCTGACCTCTTGGTAATGTACTTTGCAAGTGTTTAAGATCACTTTTCCTGATTTTGTGTGAAGGACCATTTAGGCACAGTGCTGTAGATTAATGAATTTCAGTGAAGAACTGTTGTTGAAGGAAGATTCATGCCAAGATGTACCTTGCTTGAGAACTTAGATTGCATAACGTGGCTGACACCTTCTGGAAATTTGGCAGCATGGGATTGAAACAATTGTTTTCCTTTCCTTGTTTGTTAGCAAGGATTTCTTGAATGAGCAACACTACTGTGTTTCCAGCAGAAGGGTGGAACTGCTTGGACTTGGTTAGCACAAAAATAACTAAAACTCTTAATGTACCCCACCTAAGTATTACTATTCTGGATGGGTTAGAAATCCCTTTTCATATAAATACTGTTGTGTACAGACTTGATTTGTGTAGTGTTTAGTAACACTACATGTCACCAACTCAGGATGCTTAGTCAGAGCCTTAGTGGAATTAACAGATGTAAAAATGAGTTTCCAGAAGAAAATAAATAATGATTGAGAGAACAATACTGATCCCCTGTGTACCACAGCTTTTTGATAAATTATGTGGTTCCTAATGAGAGAGATACTTGCTAAGGGTGCAGTGAGACTCAAAAGTGAATATGCAAAACCTAAGCTTCCTTGAGGACAAGCATGCTTGGCAGTGAGATACAGAGCTGTTTGTGCCTTTTCCATCTTGTAATTACAGCTGTAGGGTACCGATTTTAATGTTTTTATGTACTTCTAGAAATTAACCTGGGGCACATTGACCATACAGTCTGCAATTAAGGCTGTCTCACCTATTCAGAGAAGCTTTGGTGATTGGTATTACGTCCCCAGCAGGGACTGTACCTTCCTGCATGGTAGATTAACAGAATTTGTAAGTAATTGCATACAACCCATGACACTTTTTATCCAGCTATTCAGAGAGTCAGGGCATTCAGTATATGATGCAGAAGAAATATTTAATTAGTTTTGCTTTTCTGCAATATGCTTTTCACAAAAAAAGATACCAAAGCAAGGTATTTACTGCTGGAGAAATGGACAAAGAAAGAAGCTGCTTTGTTTTCAAAATGCTTCAAAAGAGCTGGTTGCTATCTTAGTCCTCCCCAGCTCCGTGTCTGTTTGTATGGCAGCACCAAGTTACTATGGTGACAGGCAGGTTGCAGGGAACTGGAGAGACACAGTTCATTGTATAGTGCTACTGTGAGACCAGCCATTTGTTTCTGCAGCCCCCCACCCCGATTGCTGAGGTTGAGCTTGAGCTTAGGTGTTATTCAGGGCCTTTGTTCTTCTTTTGCAGAACCTTTCTGGCTGGTGTTGTAAGTGATTTCTTATTTGCACAGTGTGAAGATGCACACTGTGTGTTTAGAAAAAAAAAAAAAGTCTTTGCTTTGGAAGTGCACACTGTGGCATAGGAACCATACCAAAAGACACTCTGGTCACTCATTTAAAATATAAAATAGACATTAAAAAAATTGATGGAGCAGTCCAGACCATTTTTTTCTTCAAGTATGCAGTATTAAAACTGTTAACTAACAAGCAATATATCAAAGACTCTTCATATCCAAGAATATCAGGAGGATAAACCAGTTCTTCAGTGTTTTCTTCAGTAGCTAGTGTCCAAGGTATCAATAGCATGAGACAGAAATAGTAAAGTGGTATATACAAGTTTTAACTGAGGGAAATGACTGTAACATTCAATTATTAATCTGGTAATAAGACATTATGGGTAAATTGTTTACATCTGAAATGACATTTGGTCTCTTCTTCCAGTTAAATGGCTTGTCTAAAATCTCTGCTCAAATGTCTAAAGCCGTTCCTGGTTCCTGCCAAAGGTTAATTTATGGTAATATTACACTTTTATCCATGTAATTTTATTGTCCATTAGCTTAAGCAGATCTTTCATCTTCCGTCATCAGTATTACAGATGTCCTTCTTTCCCTTTCTTCCAATTTTATTCATAGGTAACAATCATAGCCACTTTTTGACCTTTTTTAAAAAACAAATAAAGCTTTTTTTATTCCCACAGTGGTATGAGAGTCTTTTTAGTTCCTTCATTGTCTCAATTGTCCTTCTTCACACCTGCTTCAGGTAAAGTTTATTCCTCTGAGGTGTGGCTGTATCTGGAGTTTGTATTTCTACAAGGCAGTACTGTTTACCCATCCTTAGTGGAGTCTAGATACTCATCTAGTCATGTTTGTCTTTTTCTTAAATTGCTGCCTCTGTGAGCTGATTGCATGAGGATTATCACCTATGTGTCTGTCTTCCTCTTCTTTTCAACTTAGAGCGTTTTGCATTTGAATTTCACCTTATTCCTTGAGAATAAGTTTTACCTGAAAGTTTAAGGCACCATGAGCACCAATACCATCCTGGTTAGCTTTTTTGTCTTTGCTTTGAAATGAATGCCAGCCTGGTTCCCAAGAAGTCTTTTTGTTAGCTATCTTTGCTTTCTGGAAACACAGTCCTGCATTGAAATTATTTCTGCACTATTATTTCTACACCATACTACATTTTTTCTTTCATGTAAAGGGGAACTTGATGCTGCTTCCTAATGCTGATCTTGTCTCTCAAAGGGCGAAGTACAGAGGTGGGAAGTTCTATGTTTATGGAGGATGATTGGTTCAGACTCTTGCCCTGTAGGTTTCATCAGGGCATGAGGAAAGGTGGAACTTGACCTAGGGTAGCTTTGCAGATCGTAGCCCTAAATGTCAATATCAAGTGGGTTTTGAATATCAAAAAACAGGAAAGTACTTATGTAAAACAATTCAAGAAACAAAATATTAGCTCTTGGTGAAGTCTGAAAATATTATTAGCTGGTTTTATTTTATTGCAGTACAAGTCAAACAGCTTTGAAGCAAGAAAAGTACAGGAAGAGTATGGATGGCAGAAGTGACACAAATATGATGGAGTATTGTGGCATGTAGGCACCACAGCTGGCTCTTAATGTTTTAGTCCCAGTGCTCAAAGGAAGCTGTCCTGGGTCAAAGGTGTGTGGATTAGTTAGCACAGATTTCCATCTCTTCGGCTCGCTTGGAGATAGGTAGGTAAAGTCAAAGGCCAGAGTGCAGCTTCCAGGGACTGAGAGTTCAAGGACCTCCTAACCACACCTATAACTCAGAGGTCAGTAGTCTCTGAGACTTCTGCTCTGTCTGTTACTCGGGTATTAACCATGTAATTAAGCACTTTCTGAATACTTAGGTGTCCACAGTAGCCTTTGGCTGAGTTCCAAAACGCTTGCATAACAATTACGCTTCCTGAATCTTGCTACCTTTTTATTTCATTGAATGCTTTTCAATTTCTCTGTTATGAGGAACAGCAAACAATTGTTATCTTCTCTGTCACGTTCATAGTCTTCTGTGCCTGTCATAACTGTTACATGTTCCAGGCCTGGAGTGTTTTAGGTTATTGAATCTTCTTCTTCAGAAGCTATTTTATACCTCTACTTGTGGTCTTTTACAGCTTGTGTACAATGAGCGTGCTTGTTTGGCAAGCAGATGTTAAAACTTTGAAGGTAGTAGCAATGCTTTTATTTTTTGAAGCTGTGTACAATTCTGCCTCCTTTGATATAACTCTGAACACCAGCTTTTTTTCCTAACGTTAGTAGATATGGTGGATTGGTATGTATTATAGGAGCCATCATACTTAAACCTTGATATTTTTCATGGTTAGCACAATTGCAGTATAAGGAGTTTGGTATCACAAAGCGGTCAGTGTGGTTATTGTAATCGAATTTGAGGTATGCCAGAGAAAGAGGAATTAATACAAAGTAAGAAAAAACAACTATACTACAGCATCTCACAAGAAGCCAAAGCATTATATGATTAGCATAAACTTGGAAGTGCTGCCACCTGATGAAGAAAGTTCAGGAAAGATAACTCAAGGAAATGCTGAGGTGTTTTGTGGAAAAAAGGGGTTTGTGTGAGATTTTTTTTTTCTGGTGGATTTTTTCGGGTTTTCTTGTTTGTTTGTGGTTTTGGTTGTTTTTTTTTTTTTCTTACAATACTGTGACAACACTCTTGCTTATAATAGTACCGAGTTTATTGAAGCATAATTTAGTTCATGCTTCCCTGTTTCCATTCAGACATCAGTGAGGTTTGGGTTTTCTATTTCTGTTCATTTGTTTTCTTAAAAAAAATAATCCTAATGATTAGAAAATATGTAAGAGTCTGGTCTAGTCAGGCTAAGGGTCCTTTAGTTCTGAGACACCTTCTGCACCTGTCAAGTTTCTTTGCAGAGATCAAATTCATGAGGAGTTACCCGTTTTTGATGTATGGTTATGTGAATTTTTCTGCTGACACAAGAAGCCGTCCCACTGTTGTCCATATAATTAAGCAGCAATGTGTTCACTTCTGCCATAATTTGATAACCACTTAGTATGAAAATGAGTCAACTTTCCTTTTATTAATTATACCTTTTTCTTCCAAGGAAGACAATTCTCTTCCTCCAGAAAGTTTAAATTGGGCTTTTCTTTAAGCAGTCCTTTCAGCTGGAAATAAATAGCAGTATTATAGTTAGCAACTGAGGAATTGCTAAATAGCTCCTACAGGTTTGGTTTTCTTTTCTCAGGGAAGCTCTCATTTACTACATTGTTCTAATGTTTTTAGAGGTGCTCAACTGTGTCTGTCTTCTGTGATGCCAGGCTCCCATCACTCCTCAGCAGCTGAACACGCTTCTAACATCCACCGTCCTGCAGTGCTTTCAGACACTGATGGTCTTAGATGCAGTGTGGTAGTTGTGTAGCTGGGTTCTGGTTTGTACACTATATTTGTATTTAGGTGACTGAGCAGTTCTAGTGCTATGTTGTAATAAAACCTCTATGTTGCTACTTCGGGGCAGAGCTAGGCTTGAAAATCGATTCTGCCTCAGAGCTTTTGTTCACCTGCAACAGGTAATCATGCTCAGTTTGATGTGTCTCTTCAGTGGAGACTGGGATATTTCAGGCAAATAATTCATTTAACGGTTTGCCAAGAGGTTGTTACAGTGGCTTTTAACTGCAAGGCTGTGAGGAAGACAGGAACAAAGCTAAGTGTTGTAGGCTGTTAGTGAAGGTCAGAGTTGAATAGTTTCATATTCCTCAGGGAATCCCATATTCAGATGAGAAGTTCTCATCTCGCTCATCCTTCCCCCACAACATGAGCAGTGTCTGCAGGAGATGTTAGTAGGCCAGGAGACACTAGAATGTAATGCAGCTGTGAATGTTCTGCTAGCTTACATAACTTTATTTGTGCTGTGTTTTTTTCAGCTGCATTTAGGGCTACTTCCCCGTGCCTTTCCTGTGATGGAGACCTACTAGTCCTTTTCTAAGATGTGTTTCTGTTACAAGGCTCTAGTGTGGGTTTGTACTTGGCATCACTCATCTATTATGTGACCTAGTGAATGAAATTTAACATGCTAAGAGATGGCCTTAGGTATGCATCTGCACAGTGAGGTATCTAAATGTGAACATCACGTTCTTGTGTTACTGGAGGAGCAGTTGTCCCCCTGCTTCTCTATAGGAGCTTCTTTACTGAGAGGGTGCAGGAGATCCTGTATTTCCCTCTCCCTTTCTCAGTAGTTCTGATTTTGTATAGTGTTATGCCACTTGACACACTTTTCCAACCTTGTTTTAAAGTCTGCATCTTCTTACAGCTGCTGTAGCTCTCAAATTCTTTATAGGTAAGGTTTGTAAGTGACAGAAAAGGTGAGCCAATGTGATTCCTGTTACTTTTCCCACTGCTATTCAGAGCTTTCAGCAGTCCATGTGTAGTCCTGCGTAGATGTTGCCGCCTTAGTCATGATGTCTGCTTTTCTTTTGCCAGATGGAAGAGTTTAGTGGAAATAATGGCTTTACTATGAGAAGAATTATTTTTGTTCTTGCAGAATACATGTCTTCGTCAAAATAAAGTTTAGTCTTGGTCAAAATAAAGTTTTTGCATTCCTAAGCCTTGACATTTTTGTATTACTCCATTTTTTTTCTTCCCCTGTACAACTGTGTCCACAGCTACTGTTCATAACACACCAGTCTAAGCAAGTCTAATACACAGGATGCATAGTAAAATGCTTCAAGCATAATGATGAATAAGTAAATGAATACTGTTTTTTCTTTTAAATATCTGCATACAGTACACAAAAGCATGTTAATTTGCAAATCTTTCAAGTTTCTGAAACCTGAAATGTGAAACAAATTAGTCAAATGCAGTGTATAGCCATTGACAGCAGCCTTTCTTGTTTCTCAGACTGTCCTTTTAAATGTTGCCTCATTGGCTGAAGGCAGGCATACAAGCATCACTTGTTCTTGGCAGACAATGCAGCTTTATTGCCCATCTTCATATGAAAAGCTTCATATTCCTCCTGGATCATCCCCGTGTACTTGATTAGGAGCACTTGACCATACGTGATGTGCTGTGCGTCAAGAACATAGTAGTGATGGAGGAGGAATATAGAAGGAGCAAAGACTCAAACTGTAATTTATCGGTGTGCGAATCGATCACAATCGATGATGCCATAGGAACTTATTTCATTGATTCATGAACAAATGCTGTTTGAAAATTGTATTTCTTTGATCGTGCTTTTGATGTGTATATTAAAGTATTTAAATAATGTATTTCTCTGACTATACATTTGTTAAATAAAGATACCTTATTATTTCAGGTTGCAGTTGTTAAAATGAAGTGTACAGAGCGCATTTATGCAATGAAAATTCTAAATAAGTGGGAAATGCTTAAAAGGGCAGAGGTAAGTAATACAGTTTTTTTAATGCAGAAAATTTTTTAAATGACATTAGGAGAATTGCATTGAAGCCCTTCCAGATTAGGAGGAATTATTTCATAAGCATAGGAGCTTCAGTCTTTTTTTTCCTTTTTCTCTTAAGCTGTTTTAATGCAATCAAGTCTGACAGTCCCTTCCAGGCATCTGTTGTTCTCAGCATTACTGTGTAGTCGTTTACCAGACAGTCTGCCCTAGTTTTTACCCTGAATTGGCTAGATTTTTGTTTACAATAAAGGCAACTTAAAGGCTGCATGAAAGCTGAGATTGGTGCTACTATGACATTCACAGCTGTATACAAAACATTATGGAAACGTCTTTTTTTTCTCTTGCATTCAGAAAGCATACATAACTAAATATTTTTGAATCACACATTTGTAAAACAAAATGTGTTAAGAAGGTAAATCTGTTTAAGAAGAGTATTTGTAATTAAAGGAGATGTATGTTGTCACAACAAATTATGTAAATGTGAATGGCCTCTTCACAGATTAGGAAAAGACCTACTGAGAATATACTATGGAAAATGGTGTATTCCTAGGGTACCTACTATTGTACGATAGAGGAAAACTTTATGTGAAATGTAATATTACATAAGTCAGCGGGCAAAATACATAAGGGGAAAATACATGTAGTGCATCAAGACTTGCAGCAGCTATGTTAAGGGGTGAAGACTAGCTGCTTGCTGAGGACTGAGCCCACTGCCACCCTTCCCTGTCTATTCTTCTGTTCTTCCTGACACCTCCTCCCTCAGCCTATCCTTTCTAGTTCCTCTCTTCTTTTCAGTGAGTCAGTGCCAACTCTTTTCCTGTGAATAAACCTCCTCCCTCTTGTTAAGCCCCTCTTCACTACTGCCATTGCCTGATGCAGTCACGTTCAGTCCATTGCTCCATGCTTGTTCCAAGCAGTGGCAGCACTCTTTTTTTCTTTTTTTTTTTTTTGAGCTGTCAGAAGAGCTCACTCTCTTGGCTGTGCTACATCAGCAGTTCTGCATTAAGCCTTCCCCTCTACTGGAAGGCTGTGTACTACACAGGCTTCAGATGGGTTAATTCTCTGGTCAGTCTAGAACTGTTTTAAACCCAAATGCTTTTAGGGGACCTCCGAAACTCTAATGGTAGTACAGCTATGCTGGCTTCCTTCAGTCATTTTTTTAGATGACCAAATTAATTGGCCTACCTAAATTTCTGGAACTTTTACATGTAGAGATGTCCAGAGAAGGCAGCTATTTATGAATTGTCTTCAGATTTTTGCAAGTAACTCCTCTTACCCTCCTGGTTTTCCCAAAACAGTCTTGGGACAAATTACAGTCCAGCTACATTCTCTTCCTCCTTATTTTCCTCATCCACAAAGGACAACAAAGGAACTGTCTTCTCTGTTGTGCCCCCCCCACCCCGCTTTTTTTTTTCCCTGTTCAATTTGCTTGCTTGATTTGGCTTTTCTGGATAAACAACACTTTATAACCTGTACCTGGAGTTCATAAAATATCTGGGTGTTAAAATTTCCCAAATGTGGTAATATTTGGTTATTTTTTGAAACAAAACATACGGTAAACTCTAGAATGGACAATTCCACTGAAAGCCAGACTGCAGGTGTTCTAATAACCACTGCATGAGTGGTTTAAGTGGTATGTTGTTGTGCTGGTTTGTTTGTTTTGTATGACTTACTAAACATAGCAAAAAGTTATCTAAATGCTCCTTATTGATTATTAGCTGCAACAAAAAACCCCAAAAAAACAGTGGTTGGGAAAAAAAATACAAGAAAGATTAGTGAATATTAGCTGACATCCATGAATAGGTTGTAAGCAAAAATAGGCATGCCATTTATGTTCATAAGGTGGACCATTTGTATTCTTCATTCTGACAGCAAAATACATAGTCATTGGTGTATTGCTGTTGACGGTTCCAAATAGGTCCTGACTGGCTGATTAGGTAGCCTGTCGTGCTTTCTCATGGCACGTCTCAAGGCCTTTTAAGCTGCCCTAAGCAGAAAAAGAGAGTTTAATACTTTGAATTCGTGATGAAAAGTGTTCAGCAACATTACTGGTTTTGAAGTGTTTATAACATTCCCTTGCTATTTGAGATGGCACACTGAACTGGATCAAGGAACTGATGTCTTTGAAAATAAACAAACTAGTTTTCTTTGTTGGCAGCCTCCTCATATCGTGGTGCCAGAGGAACTGAGAAGTGCTGTGCTGCTCAGGGCAAGGGATAGAATTACTTGGACTTGCAGTTGCTGCCAAGCTTTTTTGTAGAGTGATACTTTGGCCTTGCATTCATAAACTGTTACATCACTCTCAGTTAACAATTAATTACAATTTACATCTCTTCACCAGTAATTACTAACTTTAAAATGCAGTCACAGTATGGTCTTCTTTAATAGAAACATAAATTGGCTTCTGTTTCCTTAGAGGGAAGATACTGAGTATCCTAATAAGGGCACTCTGAATTGGGAGTAGTGGAAGAGCCCCAAAGTCTGCATTTTGATGGTCTTGATCCAATAAAAACTTTAATACTTTTTTTTTTATTAGTACTTCTTTTATTAAGGAATACTCCTTGACATTTATGAAAGTTGGGTTTGTGTAAAGATGCTGAGAAAATCCGCTACACAGAGCTTGCTTCTCTGAAGTGTCAGTGTGCTACTTGAAGTAGAGACAAGTTTATTGAAAATGAAAATGTATTTACTGGACAAAGATAAGACAGCGGTAGTAAAATCTGCTTATTTCCTTTAGCATGCTGGCAATGTCTACAACTGTGATGTAGGAAAATTGTACATGATACTCTCTTCCCACAAAGGTCTTTTTCAGAAGAACCAGACTTAATTTCCTAGAACCATTATCTTTCTGCTACAGATTGCAGTGACAAGTTATCATTTTTCAGGCTTAAACATTATGGAACAGAGATTCAGTATTGACTGGAATTGGTTTGTGGGCTTTCTGGTGGTTTGGGGGGGGGGGTTGGGGTGTTGATGGTTGGGTTGTTTTTGGGTTTGTTTTTTTTTTTTTTTTCTTTTTTCCAAGTTTGCAGTCAGGATTAGAGTGCCTGAATGCCTGGCTTCAAGCCTGTGGAGGTTCCCTGGCTTGTCACTTGTGCAGACTGAATTCTAATGAATAGAGACCTCTGTTCAGTAATTTTAAATAATCCAATAAAACATCCATATGTATTCTTCCTGTGAAAACTACTTGTTGATGCTGACAATGGCTTTTTCCCCCTCTTCCTTTAGACAGCTTGCTTCCGAGAGGAGAGAAATGTCTTGGTGAATGGAGATTGTCAGTGGATAACTACATTGCACTATGCCTTTCAAGATGAGAACTACTTGGTATGTTTGATTCATCAGCAAATAAAAGCTTTAGGTTATGAAAGAATTTTTTTTTTGGTACACTTAAAGATATGGAATAAATCAGTCCTCACGCCTCACAGCAGTGTTTCAACATTCTTGTTTTCTCCTTGAAAAACTTCAAAGGGACTGACTAACTTCAGGAGAGTGAGAAAGTTGTGTAGTACTACAGTACATAGAGATTTAGTTAAGCACCTTAAATTATTACCTAATCTATCCGTGCATAAAACATATGATGCTTAAGTTTAATGTTTTGGATAACCTTGCAGGTAAATAATTTGAGAGGTGTTAACTCTACAAGCAAGAATTTTTTTTTCCCCTTTAAACTTTCATAATGTCTTTTGAAGCAAGATCTTGTTAAAAAATGGTGAAAGTAATTGAAAATTTTATTTTAAAAAAATCTGATGAAACAGGTACTTTTTTAAGCCTCAGAAAAGATAGCCCATTTCTAAAAAATATGTGGATAAAAATGTGGTTTTAAATCAGTATATAGGTCATCTCAGTAGTTTGAGAGACTTCTTCAAGCACTTATAAGGAAGGTCATTATTCCTCTTACAGTTTCTTAGTGATCGTTTACTAGAACTGTAACATATAAGCTATGTTTACCGTAGTCACAGAAGTCAGGAGCAAAGTCAGTTAAGCCCCTATATACTGAACTATACAGCTTCCCTGTGGCTCCCTGAGGCTGGGTTTGCCAACCAGCTATTTCTGTAAAAAGTGACATAGTTGTAATGTGAAAGTTTTCACCTTCTTAACCCTTTGTAGAAAGTATCACACTAGCAAATCATGATTATAAATAAGAAAAAGTATTGATAAAAGGCTACCAATGAGATCAGGAACTAAACATATGAAAAGGTTAGAAAATACTCAAACATCTTCACCGGTGCTAAAACAAAACAAATTATTTTTACTGTCAGGTTGAAAGTATTTTCAGAATAACAAACACACTGTAAATAAATAAGCACTGAGATCTTACACAGTCATTTAGAGACTATTTCCATTGAATGCTTTGTGATAGATTCAGATTTTCAACCTGTCAAAGTTTAACCATCTCTAGCTCTGCCTTATGAAGAGAGCTCATAATTTCAAATTCCCTCAGAACTAAACAACTTTCAGACTTGCATAAAAATAACCTAAGAATTCCTATAACATATTTGCAATTAGCTTATAAAAATGAAGCTACCTACAAAAAAGGTAGCTTCACAATATAGCAAGCAGCAGTAATGGTAGTCAAGAGAGGGATCTAGTATTGCTGATAGCATTTTATACACATCTATTCCAAGCAACCTATAACAGTATAATACATGTCTTTTCCCCAAGTTTCCAAAGACATCCGGATGTTGGAATTTCACTTGACACCAGAATTTAGACATCTAGCGTCTAGTTTTAAGATTCAATATCTAAGAAAGCAACAACTCTTCCTGGCAGCTGAAGTCGGCAAATTCCCCGTTTGCCTAAGGTCTGGTTCTGTATGTGCTGAGATGCTTTGTTCCAACTTAGCCTGTTACTTAGCATCCATCTCATGCAAATGTCTGGTGCTCACAGATGGAATGTATCTGCATCTCAGTCTCTCTGTTGTAAGTGTTGCATTAAGAAAAGGTGAAACTCATCAGAAAAGGATTTTAGCCAAAAACCTGGACAGAAGATTCTGTTCCATGCCATCTAAGTCATTCTTTTGTCCACGGCTAAAAGATCTCTTCAGTTCTTTGCTGAGCTTGAAGAAGTTTATAGCCACGTTTTTCCACATCTCAGAACACTGCCGTCTTGCAGAACCTGGACAGACTGGGTTTGCTTTTTAGCTGTTGTCCTGATTCTGACTGGGAAAGGGTTAATTCCCTGGTTTGGTCAGAGAAAGGGTTAATTTTCACAAGAACCTATAGGAAAGGACGCAGTGAGGGCAGCTGACCAGACTGGCCAATGAAATATTCCATGCTATCATCATCATGTTCATTATAAACAGAGGAGGTGGTGATGTGGCTTGGAGTAGCTCTGTGCACTTGGGTTGGTTTCGTGGTTTTGGGTTTTACAGGACAGGATGTTTTTCCACAATGTGAGTACACGACTTGGAATTCTGGACTGGGAGCAGCTGGGCATCTGGTCTCCAGTGATTGAGCGACTTTGCATTGTGTATAACTCGTATTTTGTATACTCTTCTACTGTAACAATTGTTGTTGTATGTTCTCTCCCTTTGCTGACCTGTTAAACTGCTTTTATCTCAGCCAATGAGTCTTACCTTTTCTTTTTAATACCTGTTCCCATTTCCTCAGGAATGGGGAGAAAAGATTGAGCAGCCATTTGGTGTTTTGTTGCTGGCTGTCTTACGCATGGTTCTTTATGCCGGCTGCTGGGTTAAACCACAACAATCCTTTGGCACTCAGCATGGGGCTCAAGATGTTGAGATAACAGAATTAACCAAACTGTGTTACACATTTATTACATTGGTTGAATAGTCACCAGTCGCAACGATGTATTAATTGTTCATATGATTGTGTTATGTAAATCCATGCATGTTCTATGTATTCCCTGCAGCACTCTTTATCACCTTTTGGAGAAGGATAGGGATTATAATTCTTCTGTCTTGTATAATATTGACCTATGATACAATCCTGTCACTAGCAATGAGGTTCAGCTGGTATCTTTAATTGTTGTCATGTCTGTACATCAGGCACCATCTCTCAGAATTTGTAATAATCACACCCAGTCTACGGAGAAGGTGGGGGAAAGATACTTTCCCTTGCTCTCTTACCTCTGCTTTCTTCCTCAGGCTAATTCCAACAGCTCTTGGAAGAGCCAGATAGCTCCTCTTGCTATGTCTCTTGAATGCATTTCATGTTTTGTTTAGGGTTAAACAACTATTAAAAAAAAACAACACCCAGGGATCTGTCCCGAGGCTGGATGGTTATGAGCGGCAGGGTGTTTGGAATAGCACAGGCAAACACCTAGGAGAGTGGGCACTGCCAGTGTTTCAGAACTTCACTCTAGTGGACAAGTACAGAATCCTGAAAAACTAGTAGAAAATTTGGAGGAAGTATGCTGTTCCCCTAGCAGTTCCAGGAGGACATTGATGACTGCAGTGTACTGGGGCCTAGCCCTTGCCTGCTGAGCCCTCTTCAACATTATGCAGCAGCATTAATGGGAAGAGAAGGAAAAAAGGTGGAGCAGGCACAGTGGCTACACCAACTCTTGTGACAGGCACGGTGGTTACTACAACCTCAGCAACAAGCACAGCACTTACTCAACCCTAGGTGACCAGCACTGCAACTGACCCAGGAACCAGCTCACAGTGGTATCAGTCACCTGTATACAGAGTTAAGAAAGACACAAAAAATCAGTTTGCTTAGTAAGGGACAAGGATGAATGAGGGCCATCACAAGAACAGAAGGGAGAGCCAGAACCAGACGTAATCAACCTATCCATGAGTGAGCTGCAAGATATGCAAAGGTATTTCAGCTGGCATCCAGGCCAAAACCCTGTTACCTAGCTGCTTCACTGCTGGGATGGTGGAGCCAGTAGGCTGGAATTAGAGGGGAGAGGAGCCAAGCAGCCAAGACCCCTGTCTGAGGAAGGGGGAATTGGCAAGGTGATTCAGAAGAAGACAAATAATCATCCTCTGGTGGCTCCTGTCAGGCATGAAGGAAAGGCATCCTTTTAAGGGCAATGTTACATGTCACCCAGGCTGGTGGACCTTAATGGAGGTACCTGAAGGGAATTTGCCATGCTGGAGGTGATTTATAATGACCTGGATAATGATATCCAGGTGGCATCTGGTGCACCTGCCCCATGTGGTGGAAATTTGTATGGAGTGCACTGTTGTTGTGTTTGAATAGCTGTCCCAGGAAGTCCAGCAACTCAAAGAGGATGGTGTGGAGAAACTGTTTCAGGAGATCTGGCAACTCAGAGACTTTTCCACATGTATGGGCCAGTGCCTCACCTATTCAAAGCGTTGTTCTGTTTGTGTGAGGCTACACACAACAGGCTACCCTGTGGTTTTACCTGCATGACCATAGAGAGGACAGGAAAAAGTGGGATGGAAAACCTACCTCCACCCTTGATGCATGGGTATGTGAGTTGGAATTAAAAACTGTCACAAAAGGAGATTCTTCCAGGAAAACTGCCACTCCAGTTTCCCATGTGCAGTTCCCCAGATATCTTCATCTGGTCCTCTTGGCGAAACTTCTCCCTCATATTTACCAGAAGTGGGGAACAAATACTATAGCCAGATTTAAAGGGACCTTGCATGGAGCCAAGGGGAGGAGAGTCATAACTGGATTTATTGGACTATGGGTTAAGTGGCCTTGCACATCAGACTCACAAGATCATGATGCTGTAGTGGACACCAATGCACAGTGTAACCTAATGTAGTCAAGCTATGACAGAGCGGAACTCGTCTGTGTTTCTGGAGTTATAGGGGGATCCCAACAACTAACAGTATTGGAAGCCGAAGACTGGGCATGAGTGGCAAAAACAGTGCATTGTGACTGTTCCAGGGGGCCTCATGCATCCTTGTCATGGACTACCTCAGGAGTTGGTATTTAAAGGACCCAGAACAGTACAGGTGGTCTTTTGGTAGAGCAGCCTTGGAGACAAAGGAAATTAAATAGCTGTCTACCTTACCTGTTTTTTTTCAGAGGATCCTCCTGTTATGAGGTTTCTGGGGGATGAAGAGCAACAGGCGCCAGTTGCTGCCACAGCAGTGCACCGATAGTGATACCACGCTAATCAAGAGTCTCTGATTCCCATCAATAAGCAGATTCATCAGATGGAGAGCTGAGGAATGATCAGTAAGACAGCTCACCCTTTAATAGTCCCATATGGCCAGTGTGAAAATCTAATGGAGAGTGGAGACTGACAGTAGGTTATTGTGGCCTGGGTGAAGTCACACTGCTAGAACTTCAGTATGAATATGAGTCAAAGACAGACAAGTGATATGCCACAATTGAGATCACTAATGAATTTTTCTCAGTTGGTTTGGCAGCAGAGTGGAGACCACAGTTTGCTTTCGGTTGGAGGGGCATCCAGTACACCAGGAATCAACTGTCTAAGGGTGGACAGAGGTCCATAGCTCTGCCATTTGCTGTGGACTGATCCAGGCTGTACTGGAACAGGATGAAGCTCCAAAACATCTGCAATACATGGGCAACATCATCATATAGGACACCACCACAGCGGAAGTTTCTCAGAAAGGAGAGAAAGTAGTTCAGCTTTTTCTGGGAGATGATTTTGCTATAAAAAAAATTATGTAGGGTAAAGGGATCTGCATAGGAGGTCTAGTTTTTGGGAATAAAGTGGAAAGTTGGGCATTGCTGAATCACAGTGGATGCAATCAACAAAATACCAGCTATGTCTCTACTGACTGGCAAAAAGGAAACCCAAGCTTTCTTAGGCTTTATGGGGTTTGGGACAACGTGTATTCCAAGTTACAGTCTGATTGTAAGCCCTCTCTATCAAGTGACCTAGGTGAAGAGTGATTCCAAATAGGGCCCTGAGCTGTGACAAGCCTTTGAACAGATCAAATGAGAGATTGCTCATGCAGTAGCTCCTGGACCAGTCCAGGCAAGACAAGATGTAAAATATGCTCTACACCACAGCTGGGAAGAATGGCCCTGCCTGAAGTCTCTGCAGAGAATACTAGGAGAGACTCAATGGTTGAAATATAAATCTGGTGAAGCCTGGCAAGCGGATTGTATCATACACCCACAAACCCACCGAGGAAAGTGTCATGTGCTTACAATGGTGGAAGCAACCACTGGATAGCTGGAAGCATAGCCTGTGCCCCGTGCCACTACCTGGAACACTGTTCTTGCTCTTGAAAAGCAAGTCCCTTGGTGACATGGCACTCCAGAAAGAATTGAACCAGCCCTTAGGACTCAGTTCTGAGACAACCTCATAGACACCTGGGCCAAAGACCATGATACTGAATGGGTATACCTCATCCCCTGTCATGCATCAGCCTCTGAGAAAATCAAACAATACAATGGACTGCTAGAAACTACACTGAGAATGGCTGGTGGGACCTTCAAACATTTAGCAAAATCTGCTTGTTTAGTCGACACGCATCTGCCAGTCTAGCTGTCCCTGCTCTATCCAAACTTCCACATACTGTAGAAGGGGATAAAGTCCCAGAAGTGGACATGAAGAACTTGTTAGTCTAGGTTAGTTCTGCCTAAGAGGAAGGCAAACCCATTTGTAGGACTGCTTTTGCTCAAGGACCTGAGTGCGTGCTTCATCAAGATTGGAAATTGCAATGTGTATTTCAAAGGGATTTGATTTGGGATGAGGATAGCCAATAATTTATATTGTATGATGTTACGTCTATGATTGCTGTGGGTCATATCAAAGATATTACAGTGAGGATTATGTAGATTAATGAGCTGTGTTTTATGAAACTGAACAAAGAGCTGGCTTCAGCAGTAGGTGCCTGACAACTTCCTCAAGATCAACATCCTCAACCTGCAGACCATGGGCATGGGCTGTGCCAGATATACCAACTGTGTGCTCCAGATGCAGCATGCAACAGTCCAACACCGCACACTTTCTCTCCTGCCCTGGAGAACTGTTACGACGGGTGGAGCCCAAAGTTATGGACTACTGAACTGAACAAGCATTTTGAAGGGATGGCTCATGAACTACGGGAGTGATGTCTGTGTGTACATATAGCAAAAGATACAAAAAATTGTGGTGAACAATTGGAATGTGTAAGATCTAGGCATGACTAAGGTGATATAGAATAAGAAGTGGATAATGTCCTGGTTCTGGCTGGGGAGGGGTTAATTCCATGGTTTGAGTAGAAAGTTAATTAGAAGCTCTGAAAGGACAAAACTGAGGCCCTTGACTGAACTGGCTAGTGAGATATCCCATACCATCCCCATCATGTCCAGTACATATAAGAGAGGTGATTGACAAGGTGGCACAGCTCCACAACTCAGGATTCCAGACAGGGAGTGGTTAGGCACCTGATCTCAGGTCAGTGAGCAACTTTGCATTGTGTATCACTTGTGAGATGTCACTTTGTGTATTCTTGTACAGTAACAACTGTATTTTCTCTCCCATTGCTGCCTTGTTAGATAGTTCTTATTACATCAGCCCACAAGTTCAACCTTCTCTTTTTGATTCTTTTTCCCATTTCCCCAGGAGAGGGGAAGGGGAATGAGTGGCCACATGGCTTTTGTTGCTAGCTGTGTTCCAAATGATTCTTTGTACTGGCTGCTGGATTAAGCCATGACAGCTGCGCTGTTCTTCCTTGATCCTTGTAGAATGGTATACAAGACTGAGAACAAAATAAGAACAGACAACAGCTTTGTTCTCCAGCCTGGAGCGGACATCAGTTCTGACAGATAGAGCTCAGTGTTCTTATATCTACTCCCAGTGATGTTTGTGCACTATAGTTAATGATTCTAAATCACGTAATCATAGAATCATTTAGATTTAAACAGATGTTTAAGATGATAGAGTCCAACCATAAACCCAACACTGCCAAATCCCCTGCTAAACTGTGTCCCTAAGTACCACAGCTACACATCTCCTACATGCCATCAGGGATGTTGACACCACCACCTCCCTGGGCAGACTCTTCCAGTGCTTGGCATACTTTCGGTGAAGTAATATCTTTTAGTATCTAATTTAAATATTCCCTTGTGCAACTTGAGGACCTTTCCTCTTGTCCTATCACTTCTTATTTGGGAGAAGAGACTAACAGTCATGCAAAGTCACATGAGCTAACCCTAAAGCAGAGAGAGAACCTTAGTGTCTTCCTACATCTGGGGCTTTACCATCCTGCTCTGGGTGCCTGATAAAAGGTTCAGGATGAGACGAAATAAAGAGCAGGTAAGATGTTAAGGTATAAGAGTAGCTGCCCTTGGAGAGTCTAGATTTTTTTTAATTGGGGTTTTATTCCTTCTATTTTTTTTTGTTTGTTTGTTTGGGAATGGGTCAAGTAAACCTTTGGTGATCTTGCTGAAGCAGATACTGTGTAGATGAAACATAGCCCGTGAATACTAGAAACACATATGTGACTTCAAGACCTCAATCTCATCCATACTCAAATCTGTTAGTTTTCTTGTGCTTTACCAGATATATATCCTTTCCTACTCTCATTCATGAAGAAGGGCGTATATGTGTTCATGTGCTGTCAGCCTCTTAAAGGTCTCTGAGTATTCATGGCAGTATTTTAATGTCCTTTTTTTTTCTTTTGTTTTCTGACTGCCCTCCCATGTTTGATGTAGTCACTCCACTGGAAGAATGTGGTATCTCTAGATTTCAGCATCTTAATACTCTTTAATTTAACCCCATGTGAAGGGAGAAGTCCCTTCTGGCAAGAAAACCATTGTGAATTAGGAGAGGAATAAGTTTTTACTTCGTTGCAGGAGAGGTCTTCCATCTTTCTCTGATTCAAGTGCATCATTTCTTGGGTCAGCTGAATTCTTGCTGAGTTATGCATGCTCTGGGAGCTGAAGGAAGTGCAGACCTTGTCTCTTTGACGGGCAGGCTATTTAATCTCCCACAGAAGCCTCTCTAAGTTTTCTGATGTTTGAATTGGAGAGAAAATACTTTAATATGGTATCCCTTTTAAAAGATTGCTGATTTCTGTATGCAGCCTTTTGTTTTCAAAGGTAATTGTTACACATGTACAGTGTCCCAACACACATTTATAAGTCCTTGATAGGTTGTGCAAGGTGGGCTGATTGGTTTCAACATAAGTGATTAAATATGCCTGTCAGATTAAGCTATAATTTGAATAATACAGAGAAAAAAAAATCAAACCTTAAACCTTTCAGAATTTCTCATTTAAGCCGAAAGATAATGAGGAAATGGTTAGTATTGCACTTTATGTTCCCTCCCCTTGTGGAAGATGAATCTGTGGCAGGGGTACTGGATTTGCATGTCGCTTTAGCTTAAGGAGAAAAATCAGATGACTGCTTTGGAAAATTATTTCTAGAGTAAGTAATGTTGTTCCTAAAACTGTTATCAAAGCATCTGGGGAAGCATGCAACAAAATGGCCCAAAACTCGTACCACCAGATAAAGTCGTTATACTTGAATTAATGATCTGGATTTAAGTGGATATTGCTAAAATGTAGTCCCTGTTTGGTGGTATAAGAAACAAACACATGGCAAGTCTGAGCCCTTGTCTTTTACATTACCCTGTATGTGTTGGTTCTTTCCGTGGATAGGATAATAGCTGATTGCTTAGGAGGCTGGTTACTTTTTCATTGAAATGTTTTCAAAAGAACATTAATGTTTGATTTTTCAGTTTTCCCACTGCTGTAGTGCCTCTGGCTTGACAGTGCTTCTGGCTTGTCATGGGCATCCCTAATGTATAATGTCATCAAGCTCTTGCCAGCTGTGTTGAACATCCATTAAGTATGTGCCAAGATGAATGTTTAAAGGTGTTAATGTGGTAAATCTCATACTTTTGGAACCACTTGTAATATTAAAAGGGTACCAAAATTAAAAGTAATAATGAAATATATATTTTACACTAAGCAGCATCAAATGTTTTTTTTTTACCTATAGTATTTTTCTTCCTACATCCTCTGGAAATGGTTGGTTTAAAAGTAGATAACCTACATTAGTCTTGGTGATACTAAGTCATATTCTTTGTGTGATAATGTAGTTAAGACAGAAATAAATTCACATCAATTTACTTGTTTATTGCTGCCATATCTCGGATGGGGTTTTTTTTATGGTAAGAAATGAATGCTGCTGTGTTAACCGTATTGCAGTTGTTAAAGGAACGTGGTATGCTAAAAAAGCAAATAAAAGTAACAGAAACGATTAGTAATTTTGACAACTTTCCCAACCATGGAAAAAAAAATTCTTTTCAGAGGTTGATGGACTGATGAACTTTTTTTTTTTCTGACTACCTGTCTTTCATTACTTAACTGCTTTGTCTCTCCTTTTTCAGTATCTAGTGATGGACTACTATGTTGGTGGTGACTTACTGACGCTTCTCAGTAAGTTTGAAGACAAACTTCCTGAAGATATGGCTAGGTTCTACATTGGTGAAATGGTGCTTGCTATACATTCCATACATGAGCTACATTATGTGCACAGGTAAAATACCATCTCACTTTGGGAAAAAATACATGTACAGTTACAACAGTAATCCCAGAGATATTGCTGCATATGTAGATGGTGCAGTAGCCACAGGCAGACTGCTGTGAGTACTTGTTTACTGTGCGCTGTAAACTATCTGTGTAAGCTGTTGCTTTTTAAATATTAGATTTTGATGGATTGGTGTTAGAAGCAGTGACATTTATCTGACCAACCTTTTACCAAGTCTTTTAGTTTTAATCAGGTTTCTTGACTTATTCTAAGTTCACTTCACCTGCCTTTTTTGCAACCCAGCCTAGAAGTTCGAAGCAGTTTGAATTCTCTGAAATTGTTTAGGCATTCTGTAAAATTTACACATAGTAAGGCCATGATTCCTTTACCTCTTTATGCCCTTATTTCTTAATCTGTGAAATAAGGACAGTTTTACTGTCTCCAGTTATGGAATCTGTGGGTGAAAACCATTAGTCGAGTGAGGTGATTTATATTTACAATTAACCTTTAAAAGGCACAGGGAATTCTCAAATGGTTCTGTGTGGACTTTAATCACCGATACAAGAATTAAAAAGAGAAAAGATACAGAAACTCTCTAATACTCCTGTGAGTGAATGTGGACAATATGTGGGGGTTTAAAAATGTTCTGTGCCGAGAGAAGTTCATCAGAGGCACCATTGCGCCTATTTCTGAGGAAGGCAGCCTGACTAAACTAACCAGTTACCTCTTTGCAGGGAGCTGAATTAAAACGTGTTGTGGCAGTAGGATGAATAGCTCTGAGGCCAAAACATACGCTTTGAATAGCAGATGTGTGAATGCCCACAAAATCATTCCTTGGCAACGGGAAGAAGCATGATTGCTCTGGAGAGGATTTCAAGGACCCTTTAAAGGCTTATGTGACCTGTTAGCTGTAGATAGGAAACAGTGGAGCTCAGAGATGGGGCATTAAGCCTTTCTGAATAGGAATAGTGTTCCCTTAGGCAAGCGAGATCTGCATGCAAAGCAGAAAAGCAGAGATGTGTTGGATGACATTGGCTCATGCTTCAAATGGCACTGTGAGCAGTGTTCTGTAAAAATCAAACAAACCAAAAATATGATGTATAGTTGTGTATAAGCTTTAATAATCCTCAATACCTACTGAACTTGGCTTGTAGTTATGAGTCTGTAAAGTAGTGTTGACTGGAACTGAAATGTATGCAGTAAGCTTAACAGTAGAAAATTACTGATGAATTTACTGGGAAAATACAGTAACATGGTCTAATTTTCTGGGTTATCGCATATTTTTCTGTATTATAACAAATGAGGATACGTTTAATTTATGTTGACAGGCATAGTGTAACATTTACTGTTTTGTCTTAATACTGCTAATGAGCAACAAAAAGTGACACTTCAGTAATTAATTTCAAAGCATTAGCCCTTGGTTAAAAAGTGTTAATTCAAGTTTGTGTTGGAAAAATTTATCAGATTGGCAGGATTTTTACACATCTAAGGACCATTTATTGAACCTATCATGTTTTTTCTAATAAGTCTTCTCAAGTGTGAATCTGTGAAATTCAACACCTTAAAACTGAGACATTGTCAACTTCCACATCTGTGTAGCAAGGTGTATTAGAGCACAATTTTTAATTTCTGAGCACATGTAGTGGCATTTGGAACTTTCCATTTGAAAAGAGTACAATATTTTATGGTGCAGAAGGACTGATGAGTTTTATATAAAGCATGTGGCTTTATTTATTATTAATAGATAGTATTATTTATCATTAAAATACCCCAAATGAACATACTTATAGTTTTGGTTATCTTTTGGGCTAGCTCAGGTAAATAATAGTATTTCAAACTGGAGTGGTGATAAGCTTGCATGTTGGAAGCTGATCCTGGATGGTGTTGGCAGGAGACTGTATGTGTTACCTTGGAAGGCCTGGATGTTCTACTTTTTAGCCTGCAGAACAGGTTCACTGCTGAGTTGATTATTTTCTGCACTTGCTTTTCTCTCATCTTGTCTTGCCACCTTCCCAAGATATTGGCTAGGTGCTCTTAAAAACATTTGGGATATTTTGAGTCTATTAATTTAAAAAGCAGCATAGTATATATCAGGACTGTCTAATTAAGTTGTCTGGATGATTGATCTTTTACTGATACTTTGTGTGAATTTAAGTACAAAGTGGTGAAGTAAAATGTAGATAATTGGTGGACTAAATTCAATTAACATGCTCTTTAGTAAATCCTTCTTGGCCAACTTCCTGATCTAAAAAAAAATATAAAGTAATGAGCTAGAATGAAATGGGAATCTTCAGTTATGTTATTTAGTAGCCTTGGCATGCTGTATACCATTTTATACACTGCTTTATCTGTGTAAGAATAGGAAAGACACAATTTGATATTGGAAACTTTCTAATGTTAATGTATCCTGTTGAAATGGCATTGCCTTGATCCCAGAGGAGTTCAGTGGGTTGTAGAGTAACTGCTGCATGTGCACAGAATGCAAAAGTCTTTAGGTATCCACACAAGCAAATGGGCTTGAATAGCAAGTATAAAATACTGACCAACAGAAATGATGGACAAAATTTAGAGAAGTGGTAAAAAAATCTTCCTAGGTAAAAAGTTCAAAGGTAATTCTTGGGGAAAAAAACATATAATTAAAAGGTTCCCGTTTCTCTTTTATCTTTCTTGCCTCAAAACAATATATTGTGATGCATATAATCTTGAAATTATGTTGATGAAGTAAAGTGTCTATCTGTTACAGTCAGTATGACTCACTGTAATTGTTCTGCTTGATTATTTGGCTGTTCAGAGTTCAGCTTTGATGAACTTGAAACTCTGATGTAATCTAAGGCTTCAGTATTGCAGGAAAAGTCTTAAGTTGGGCAGGAGGAGAGGGTTGTGATTAGTACACAAACAAGCTTGCATCAGTGGGTATCCAGCATAAAATTCTTTGTTATTCTGATGCAGGATTAATCTTTTCAAGCAGAGCTAATAGCTCGTATTTAAATCTTCTCACTTATTTCTTTTACTACAGGGACATAAAGCCTGATAATGTCCTTTTGGACATGAATGGCCACATACGACTGGCAGACTTTGGATCCTGTCTGAAGATGAGTGAAGATGGCACAGTATGTATGAAGCAAAGTTTGATTGGGTCAGTGGTATTATAACCTGTTTAGTGAGTTGCTGGTCTTAGAGTTAACAGGCATTGTCAAAGTGCATCAGGGAGGTAATAGATTGTAAGCTTATTGATGGACTAAAAATTGAGAGAAGTGTATAATTCGGAGTATTTATATTATAAAAGTATTTCTGAACACCTTACTCTCCTTGTTTAACAGGCTGCTACCTTTTGAAGTTATCCTTTGCTATGATTTTCTATCTTTCACCTTTTCTTCCACTAGGAGTGTGAGTTCTCATGAGATTTTTATGACCTGTTAAAGACCCTGTGCTAAAAAGTAAAGGAGTTTGGTATTATTCCTGTGCTGGAATCATAGATGATGAGGAACCTAGCAGCCGTGACATATTTGAAATCTAAGTCATTCAAAATGAAGATAAAATTAATAAGCAGTTTATTTTATAGAACTTTTACAAATCAAACAGCAACATTATGGTAATTGGCCATCTTGTGCACCAGATTTTGAACTCTTGAGTTGGCTTGTTTTGTCTAGTGTAGGGTGCTTCCCGAGGTGCCAATCCTGCCAAAATACGGCACGCAACATTGTTCACTGATTTTGGGCACAAACTCAAGTGTTGGTGATATTCTGTAGTCATTAAATGCCTTTCAAAGATTTACCATGTTAAAATGCAGACGTAATTGGAAGGAGCCATTATAACTCTTTGTGAATCCTGAGAACATATACCTAGACATCAGAGCTGCTCTGTCACTGCCCTGATGATCTGGTCTTCCCTACTACTTGGGCACAGGGCAGTTCCCCACCTTACTTTCATCTGATTGCGAAGCTATGCAATAAGCCTTAAACCAATTTCTGCCATAATAAAAATAGTCATCTACTTGCCCTTGCTATCTTCAAATGAAACTGTAAAATTCAAGCATAGCACTTGAACTCTCTGCTTACTCATTTCTTATTTCAACTTCTGGCAGCCAATTGAAATTTTAAAATATAAAAAGATACAAAGGCAAAACATTTCCTTGTCTTTCTGCTTTCTCACGATGGGTATGACTATTCTGGATTTTTCCTGTGTTCACAATCAAATTTATCAACTGATTTTTCATAGAAGTAGTTTGGAACTTAATCTTTGCATTGTATTTTACTTTCTTAATATTTTCTTTATTTTGTGGCTTTTACTTTATAAATCTCTTCCCTTTCCAAAATCATGTCCTGGTGTCTGTAATTGTCACAAATGCGGGTGTGTGAGTGAGAAAGTTGCTGAGAGAACTTGAAAACTTACGAGAATTATATTTGCTGTATTTTTTTAGGTGCAGTCGTCAGTAGCAGTGGGTACGCCTGACTACATCTCCCCAGAGATACTGCAAGCCATGGAAGATGGCATGGGAAAATATGGGCCAGAATGTGACTGGTGGTCACTGGGTGTCTGCATGTATGAAATGCTGTATGGTGAAACACCCTTTTATGCAGAGTCATTAGTGGAAACCTATGGGAAGATTATGAATCATGAAGTAAGAGATATTAAGTGTATCCACTGAGATTACAATGTTTACAGAAAAACTGTTATCACTTAAAGATATTGGAGTGATAGTAGTGCTTTGCTTTTCCACGGTAGTTTAGAACCATATTGTTTGTCAAATTTAATTTTTTTCTGTAAATGCTGGTGGCGTTCTTATTGAAAAATCTGAAGCAGTCAGCACAAAATCAATATCAAAACCAATTCTCATGTTAGGCCCATTTAAGTTTTCTTCTGGGATGTGCAGGAGAAATGAAGTAACTCGTTATTTACACAGCTGTGCACATTTTCTGTCACACTGATAAAAGTACAAAACAGGGAATAGGCAAGTCGAACAGTGTAGCCATGAGGTCAGGGGGAGTTGCCTGTAGTGGAAGTGGCAGAAGAAGGAGAATTTGAGCTGCATGAAGAACATGAAGTTAGGGGGATTGTCCAGGGTCAAAGCAGTAAAGAAGAGTTGGAACTTCTGGGTGCATTTTGAATGTTAGAATAAACTAGTTCATTGTGTCCTTTCATGAGCTGCATTAGGAGGATGTGTTTATGTGCGTGCTCATCCTAAGAAGCCAGCAGCTATTGCATAGGGTTTTATCTTTTCTTCTCTTCAAGATGAGTGCAGTTTACTCATGTATACGATGCTGTGCTCTCACAATGAAGCAGTGATGGATAAAACATGAAATCCTTGTGCTGAAATCATTACTATGATGAATCTCTCTTGCCTTAATTCCTTCAGTGAACTAGCTGGTTGCAAATGTAACCAGTGTAAACTCTGGCTAACTGGCTCTTTAACTACATGGGAAGAAATTTGAAGCTGTTGTCCTGCAGACAATAATTTTTTAATCTCATTTGGACACATAATATGATTACATGTTTTTTCAGTGAAAGTTTTAAAGTTAAATTCAGTTATACTGATTTGGTCCCTAATAATCTCATTTTAAACTTGAAAAACTGTATTATAAATAGATATGTGTATGCTGCTGTTGTCCTTTATTGGAAAAAAAATGTTAGAAGACCCTTCTTGACTATACAGCGATAGTAGTAAAATACAGAAAAAGTTTTCCAAATTTTATCAAGAGTAATTTCAGATGTTAGCGGTAACTACAGTTGTAGTCTTCTATTTGTTTATGGTAATATAAATCTTTGCTAAGTAAAAATCACAACTTGGTAAGAAAAAGAGGTATTTAACCTATAAATTAGAAAAATGCATCATTCAATTTAACAACCTTTTGTAAAGAATTGACTACGAACATCAGTTTTTGAGAGCTGAAATTAACCCTTAGGAAATCAGTGGATCTGCCTTTATTGTATGATCTTTAATATATTGTAGTGTGGTAAGATACCTGTATGTCTTGAAGAAAAAAAACATTGCTTTATCTAATAGTTACTGTAATTGCACTTAGTTTCAAACAGATCTGTATTAAAAGAAATTGAGAAAGGATAACTTGTCCTCAAAATCCATTTTAAGATAAAAGATCTGTTACTGAATGTATTGCATTGTGATCTGCCACTGCTCATTGGAACTAGAACAATGTTTGGTTATTCATTTCCAGTTTTATTGGTGTAATTTAGAACACTTCAAAACTACTGTTGAAAGTTATGGAATCAATTCCTCTGCTAAAAATGTCTTTGTGTTGTTTTGTTTTCTAGGAAAGATTTCAGTTTCCATCCCATGTTACAGATGTGTCTGAAGAGGCAAAAGATCTAATTCAGCGGCTTATTTGCAGTAGGGAGCGTAGACTGGGACAAAATGGAATAGAGGATTTTAAGTCTCATGCATTTTTTGAAGGACTTAATTGGGATAACATCCGAAACCTAGAAGCACCTTACATTCCCGAAGTTAGCAGTCCTTCCGACACCTCAAACTTTGATGTGGATGATGATGTATTAAGAAACCCAGTGAGTCTATTTTTTACATGTTACTAATGCGAATATGCAACCTTACTGCACTATAAGGTAGTGGTGAGAACTTATGTCATAATAAGCAATGTAAGAGATGAAAAATGCATCATTTCTAATGTGAACAATTCAAGGTTTTAATTTCTGTCATATTGGGTTATTGGAAATTGTGAGCTGCTTTTCTAAATGGTAGCACTAAATGGACTGCTGCTACATGGTCAGTCAAAGTTAAACATATTGAGGTGGGGAAAGATGCCCTTAGTTGCCCTTTTAGTTTACCTTTACAGGTAGCTAGTATTTGGACCTTTTCCTTTTCAAAGATGAAGGAAAAAAAACTCTTCAGAAATACACATATATTCTCCATGCAGCTTGTAATCTCAACTCTCTCTGTAAGAGAGCCCGCTCTGCCACCATCTCCACTCATTTAAGAGACTGGGGTTTGAGTTGGGGTCATTGTTTTTTGTCTCTTCCATTTTTCTTGTCTAGTAGTTTACAAACTTGGACCAGGAGGAGCAGAGAGCTTTAGTGGTAATTTGTTCATTAGCTTGTGTTCCAAGAAATGAAGAGCTTTTGGCATGTTTTTTTTTGTTACTTGGCTAACAATAACTAGAATACTAAAACTAACAGCATGCGTTTTGGTGCCAGGTCATTTTTAATTAGGAGCTTGAAATTTTGGTTTGTTCTTTTACTTGTTACATTGTGCTTTGAACTTGTTTAAATGATGCTCTTTCAAGTGATAGTTCAAGAGGCTCCTAAATTCAGTTCATTATATTACATGACCCATTCTGAAATAAAGTTCTTCCATGAACAATGGAAGGCTATACAGTGAAGTGTAGCTGGCAATTGTCAGTTGGCATGCTCTAAGAAAAGTCTTTTCCTTGTCTTTCTAACTCTTGAGGGTGAATCGAATGCCTTTAGCACTGTATGGATTGTTTTTTGGGTTTTCATGCATATTGTTTTCATGCAGGAAGTGGTGCCACCAAGTTCTCATGCAGGCTTTTCTGGACTGCATTTACCATTTGTTGGGTTTACTTACACAACTGATAGGTAAGCAAAGGATATGTTCTTCAATAAATTTCTTTTCCAAATGCAGCTAATTCTAAGAAGTTCTCATTTTTATAAACATGTGGAATGATTGATGTCTGTAGATGTACCTGTGGTTAAACCTTTATCCTCTTTTTTTTTTCTGAAGTGTGAGGACATATTTTGATGATGCTTGCCAAGATTAGGTGCTTTTGTATTCAATATTTTATCAATTTGAGATGAATAAAAGTTAAGCAACTAGATGTGTCAATTGCAATTTGGTATAATCTTACTGTGCCTGCACTGAAAGGCTGAGAACAAGTCTTGTCCACATTGCCTGTCTGCCAGGAACAGTTCAGCATTAGCTCATTGATCCAAAGTCTTGTTGCTATGCTAAGTTAACATTAATGGTGTTGAGGATAGACAAAGCGGATCACTTTGCACATCTTTGAAATGGCCTTCATCTGACCTCAGAGATCCCGCAAATACATATATTTGTCTCTGATCTTAAGGTTGTGCTGTCCTTTTTGTTATTCCATTATTTCCCTTTGCTGAGGTCTGTCATGCCATACAGTACTATTTCAGAAAGAACCCAGTACACATATCTCATCCTTTTCAGAGTGAGATCACATGACTTAACTTAAATCCATCTTTGTCACATTTCAAACTAAATTTTTGCATCTGTTTCTCAGCTCTTTCAGTGCAGGTACGTTTATCTGCTTACTTTGCTGTCAGGCAATTGTAATTTTTGGCATAGGAGAGTTAATATTTTCAGTCGTTCAGGCAGCTTGTAAAGTGAATATTGGTCTACATCATTAAAGTCCTAAGTGCAGATTTCTTAATTCAACAGCAGCATACACAGTAGCTAGGGAATAATTATTTTATCTATTTATCTATTTATCTATTTTGTCTCAATAGTAACAATTCCTGCACTTACTGTTCTTGTAAATTTAGGATGTGTATTTTGTGGAATCGCAGCATGTTACTGCTGTAGACTGCTGTGAGTATTTATTAAAATGTTCTATCTTATGTATTTGTTTTCAGCTCTTTATCTGATAGAGGCACTTTAAAGAGTGCCATGCAGTCTGACACTGTAACCAAAGATATGGATGTAGAGCGTGACTTAAAGAACACTTCACAAATAGAGGGCTATGAAAAGAAAATACGGAAATTAGAGCAAGAAAAGCAGGATTTAAACAGAAAACTGCAAGGTTAGTGGTTTGTATTTGTATGGATTTTTAGTTCTGCTCATTAGCAGGAATTGGAATGTATTTTATTGAACACCTTTTCCTTCCTTTTCTGATTTTAAGAATCTGCACAAACAATGCAGAACCTCCAGGGTCCAGTATGTGTTACAGTAAATACAAGCCGCGATAAGGAGATTAAAAAATTAAATGAAGAAATTGAACGGTTGAAGAACAAATTAACAGGTAAGCCTCTGGCATGGTAATTATAGTAATGCAATTTATTTTTCTACTCCTAGTAACATTGTATACTGTGTTTTTACAATAAGTAGAATTTATGTTCTTGAGGTGCTAAATAAACAAAGAGGTTTTTGAAGTCTCCTTCAATATTAAGAGGCATTTCAGTTTTTCCTAATGAGCACTTAAATTTTTATTCCACTTACTTGGCCTGATAGCATATACTAGCGTGGGGAGTTCAAAGTACAGTGAATTGAGTCTGGAGAGGAGGAGACTGAGGGGTGACCTTATCTCCCTCTACAACTACCTGAAATGAAGTTGTAGAGAGCTCCCAGGTAACAGAATGAGAGGAAATGGATTCAGGTTGCATCAGAGGAGGTTTAGAATGGATATTAGGAAAAATTTCTTTACCAAAAGAGTGGTGAAGCATTGTAACAGGCTGCCCAGTGAAGTGGTGGAGAGGTGTTCAAAAAACATGTAGATGTGGCACTTAACGATACAGTTTAGTTGGCATGGTGGTGTCAGGCTGATGGTTGGACTTGAGTATGATTTTAGTGGTCTTTTCCGACTTTAATTTTTATGATGAGTCTATTCTTTGATTCTGTGAACTGCATGGATGGGTTCAGTTAAATATTTTGTGCGATGTTTGTTTCCCTAAAAATCTCAGGAGATCCTGTTCTCTTAATCCTTTTCGATGGGAGAACTCTTTTAGACGGATTTTGCTTGAAAGCAGGCATAAGAGACAATGGGGAGAGAAGACTAGTTGCTCCTTAGTAATATAAGGGGATATGTGGAGGGGATGGATAATAGTAGTTCACATTTAAATATTTCTGAACTTCTGCTCCCTTTGTGTTTCTGTCTTGTGATGCATTAATTGGGAAGCACTCAGCACTGCAGAAAAACAAATACTGGCATCTGTCCTGAGGGAAGAATGACTCATCCATATCACTGAAAGTCTGTTGCTTGACAGTGCTATTAGTTTATCCCTACAAACCTCCTGTTTGCATCTAATTTTTAAATGGAATTCAGCAGTAAACAAAATAGTTTTGAATTGTAAAGATTTGGCTGAGAAGTTTATGAGGGACTGTAGTATAGCATAAAGTGAGTTCAGATGCTGAGTTACTGATGTGCATTTTTTTTCCCCTGCAATTTGGCAATATACTGTTTTCATAAATGCATCCATTGCAAAAATCAGCTCAACTCTCTTATGTAGATTATTCTTCCAAAACCAAGCTGTTCTTGTGTATCCTGGATTTAGGTTTGGTTTGAGTCAAAATAGGTAGATTAAGATGCTACTTCAGCAAACGTTTCAGATTCATCTAGCTTTTCATCCAGTGGTGTCCTGTTAAATAGAAAATCTAGGAGTTTAGTCTGATTTATAAAGAAGTACTACTAGTTCATGTAGAGTGGGGAGAGATCTGCGCTGAACTGAGAAAAGGAGGAATACTTTAATCATTACAGCAGTTCTTGGGTTCCCTGAATCCTCAGTTCTAATTTCCTGTGCTGCCACAGACATCAGGGGAGCTATTTGTTTAAAAGAAATAGTAGTTCAAATCAAATAGAGAATGACAGTTCATTTTCTTACCAGCTCTCAGGTTGAGCAGAAATATATAAAGGTGGTTAGTTTGTTGCACTTAAGGGTGATAATTTCAAATAAATTTTGTTTAATTTTGACAGTAAAGAGAGAACTGGAGTCAAGTCTCCAGCCTGCCTTGTACAGGGTGATATTTCCTTCCCAAATTGTTCATTCTTATCTACTCTAGGAAGTAAATAGTCCTTTTGTAGTCTTGACACAGTGATGACTGACTGTAGCCTTGCTTGTCTTATAATGAAAACTACTTAGGAGACAAATTACTAGAACAGCAATTAGAACAACTCAAGTTTATTTCAATATTTTCAAGGGTAAGAAATTGCATTCTTCAAAAACAAAACCCATCCCTGCGCTAACGCTTTTTCACTTGAAGAGGTCGTAGCCCTTGGGAGGAATTCTTTAATAGGCTCAGAAAATAAAATTCTTTGGAGGTGCCAGTGCCCCAGAATTTCCTTATACAATGTGAAACTGTGTGAATGGTAAAGAAGTTGATTTTCCAAGGAAAGCAATGCCAATTTTCTTAAGTTATGTTGCTTGCTTTTTGGGTGTAAATATGGGACCAGCCACCTTTAATACATATTAATCTACAGATATAAGTAAACTGGAAGGACAGCTGGCAGACGCAGTGGCTTTTCGACAGGAACATGAAGACTCTATACACAAGTTGAAAGGACTTGAAAAACAATGCAGAGTAATGCGGCAAGAAAAGGAGGACCTTCATAAGGTATTGATCCAAAGATGGATTTGTTTAAAAATGATCGTGTAAAGTAGTTACATTAGGACAGTTTCGTTGTGATTGCAATCTTAGTGTTTTAATTGTTGCTTTTTAAAACTGCTGAGATGTTAGTGAATCTGTTCATTTCACTGGCAATTTTTCTGAGTATCACAGTTTCCCTTTTTGAAGTTGGTAAGCATCTTCTTTATTTCAAGTGTGTTCTGCTAGATGGAAGAAACACTTAAAGAATTATTTAGTTTAGCTGTTTAATTATTCTTACCTGTTTCAGTAGAAGTCCAAGGGCAATCAAGAGAGACATCAGGGACTTGGGATAACTGATTAAGGATCAGGAGTGTTCTACTCTGTCCCTCTGGTGGTAGGGAATGATGAGGGAAGAAGCAGAAGGAGCCAGCAGATCAGTACCTGGCTCTGAGCCTGGTGTCACCAGCAAAATTTGGGGGGGGGGTTGATCAGAATCAGTTTACACAGAACCAGGACTGCTGGGCAACAGATGGGATATGCCTGCTTCAAAAGGGTAAAAAGATCTTTGTGCATGAGTTAGCAGGGTTCATTGATGGTATTTTAAACTATATTTTAAAAGGAAAAGGTACAATAACAGACTTGCTAGAGACAAGCCTGGGAGCAGCACACCAGTGTTTGAGGGGTAGTGTGCTGGCAAGGTCCTTTGATCTTCTGGTGGAAGGTGTCTGTTCCCATGGCAGGGGAGTTGGAACTGGTTGATCTTTAAGGTCCCTTCCAGCTGAAGTAATTCTATTATTGATGCATTAGAAGCCGTGGAAGTGCCTTAGAACAGTCTTGTGGGAACTGGAGCTTCTCCTCCACAAAAGGTGATGGGATCAATAGACCAAATGAAGTGCAACTGCACCAATACATGTCACATGGGCAACACACAGGAACTGCTGGAAGCCATTGTGTAGGAAGAAAACCATGATATAGTTGCCATCATGGAAGCAAGTTGGATTACTGGACTACTGCAATGGATGGCTTTACACTCTTCAGATGGGATGGGACTGTCTAGAGCTTGACAATGGTGGTGATAGGGTCAAGTCTTTATGGGTAAGAATTAGAGAGAGCGCCAACAATGCAAATATGTTATAGAGCACCCAACCAGAATGAAGAGGCAGGCAAAATTTTGTATAAGTAGATATGAAAAGTCTCACAATCACTAGCAACTTCTTGTGGGGGACTTCAACTTACCAGACATCTGCTGGGAATACTATACAGTGGAGAGGAAACAGTCCAGGAGGTTCCTGCAGCATATGGAGGCCAACAGTGAGGGAGCCAAGTACAAAAGGCATCTACTGGACCTGTTGTTTGTGAACTTGTGAGTAATAGGATTGTTAGAGGCCACCTTGGGCATAGCAGTCATGAAATGGTAAGAGCTTTCAATTCTCAGGGAGGTAAGGAGAGGAGGTTCAGCAGAATGGCCACCTTGGACTTCCCAAGGACAAGCTTTGGCCTGGGTAGGAGCCTGGTTGAGAAAGTTCCTTGGAAGGCAGTCCTGAACAGCAAAGGAGATCAGGAAGGCTGGACTTTATTCAAGAAGGAAATCTTAAAAGATACTGGAGCAGGCAGACCCCGTGTGCCAGAAGACAAGCCTGCAGGGAAGAAGGCCATCATGGCTGAACAGACAGTTTTGGCTGGAACTCAGGAAGAAGAGGAGAGTTCATGAGCATTGGAAGAAGGGACTTGGCAGCTCAGGAAAATTGGAACTAGTACTTAGAAGTTACGTCAGGTGGTTGAGCATTCAAGTCATGCTTATTTAGGTTCAGTTCCTTTCTTCTTGGAAATAATATATAGAGTTCAAATGACTTTTTTTAAATGTTTTTTATTTAAACCAGCAACTTGTAGAAGCCTCAGAGAGACTAAAGATGCAATCCAAAGAATTGAGGGATGCCCACCAACAAAGAAAGCTAGCTGTGCAGGAGTTCTCCGAACTCAGTGAAAGGATGGGAGACTTGCGGTCTCAAAAGCAGAAGCTGTCCCGGCAACTTCGTGACAAAGAAGAAGAGGTGGAAGTGAGCATGCAGAAAATTGATGCTATGCGACAGGACATCCGTAAATTGGAGAAGATCAGAAAAGAGGTAGCTTGATAAACTAGCTAACAATAACATTATGTTTCAGCTGCTGCTTATCCTGTATCTCATAACTGACTGTATTGAAAAATTGTGACTGTTAATGATAATTCACTTTGCCCATCTGTAAGAAATTGCCCCAGTAGCTCTTCCATATAACTTTGCTACAATTCACAAAATAGACGAACTTGTTTCTGAATGTTTTACTGATGTATCAGGAAATGAATTGAATCTTCCTTTTTTTTTAGTTTGTACTCAGGCTGAATTTAATCTGAAGGAAACTGTTTTCACTGTATGCCCAGCCTCTTATTTCTTGTGTTCTCATTCTGCTAGGCTCTGACTCATAGCTTGAAACTTAGAAAACTTAATGTCTTCATGTGCTTTAAGATGGAGTATTCTGACCTCAGTTTTTTTCTTTCAACTGAATATTTCTCTTCATCTGGAGGGAGGAATTGTGACACAGGCTAAATATGTGGTTTACCTTCGTCTGTAGTTTGTCATTGTGGAGAATGTCTGTAATATCTTTAAGCAAGTTAATTTCCGATGGGCATTCTGTGTAGTTTATAGTTTTACGTAAGATAAAGTAGAAAACCAGAAGAGAACGTAAGAAACAGCTATTGTGGTTAACTTGGAGTGTTTTAATCCCTGGAAAATCACCAAATTTTATGTAGTCTCTGGATGAAATGTAGAAGAGAGGTTCAAGAGCTTTATAAACGTTACTAGAAAAATGCTAGCAAGTTGAAGGGCAGTCTGTGAAAATTTACTAAGGGATGAAGTTCCCAGACTTCTATACATGAATAAGAAGTGGTAGTTAACTGGGAAAAGTGAAGGACTGTGGCACCTCGTCTGTTGACCAGAGTACAGCAGGCATTCAAATGTTGTTGCTGATTCAGTTAAATACTTCCATGTAAAGCTTTATAATCTCCTGTCTTTGTTCTTACAAATTCCTCTGTGCTTCCTTTACTAACAGCTGTATCAGTCTTCTATTCAGAACATAGTCTGTAAGTTCATTATCTTGACCCACAATTCTAAATACAGTCCTCTCAAAAATAACTTTGCTAGTTGAATTTGAATGTGGAAAAACTATCTTACTCTTCCTGTTAGATTTTAAAACTGTGCCATTATTGCTTGAATTGTGACAGTTGCCTTAGTTGCCACTAGATCTAAATTGACTTTCTGATAAGCTTTCTGAAGTTGATAAATGGATGATCAAACTTACTTTGTTCCACAATTGCAAGGTAAAGGTGCTCAGTGTTCCAATTTGAAGTCTTTTGCAATAATTTGATTCAAAGCTTGGGTTAAGCTGCCTCAGTTGATACTGAGGTATGGAGCTGATATGTAAGTGTGGGAGACTTCCTTATTTCACAACTGCAGTGACTTCCCAGTGCCATTTCCTTCTCGTAGCATTAATGAAAGCTCTGCAGTTATCCCTGTGCATACTTAGTGTAGTTCATGTCAGTACAGAGTCAGATAATAATAGTTCAACTGCATGAGGCAGATGCCTGGATCACTGAAGGCAAAATAATTATCCTGACGTTCTGAGACGATTGTTACAGTGGTGTAACATGAAATAGAAGTAAGGAAAACTCAAATAGAAATAAGGGAAACTCACTGCATATCCTTACGGAGGAAAGGAAATGAATGATACAGATACCAGTATCTACTGTTGGAATTACTTAAAATTACTCTTGTTGCAGCTGGAAGCACAACTTGAAGAAGCTGTAGCAGAAGCATCAAAAGAACGCAAGCTTCGTGAGCACAGTGAGGTCTTCGCCAAACAACTGGAAAATGAGCTGGAAGCTCTAAAGGTTACATAATCTTTTCACAAGTGTTTACTTTTGGCACAAGTACTGCAATGGTTTTGCTTACTCAACTGTTGGTAGCTGTGGGAGACTACAGCATTACTAGAAACCTCACCTAACCTGTTCAGACTTGTCTGCTTCTTTGCTTGACAGACTTTAGTATCTCATTGAATACTAATAACTTGAAAATGTCCAGTTTACATAAATTCTAAGCAGATGCCAAATGAACGTGATCCAAATCTGTTATCTCTGCAGCCCATGTCGACCCCTTATTAGTTTCATGCAAGCAGAGCAGTCACTTAGTGGGAGTTGGAGACAGGCACCTTTTAAGTCACTCAGTGCCCAAATAAAAAATTTTCCCAACTGCCAGCAATTGGGCAATTCTAATTTTAAATAATAGTTCCAAAATATAAAGATCATAGTTTATTCCTAATGGTTTCTCCTCTTCTTCCACAAGCTGAAACAGGGAGGCCGGACAGCAGGTGCCGCACTAGAACATCAGCAGGAGCTCTCTAAAATTAAGTCTGAGCTGGAAAAGAAAATCTTGTTTTATGAAGAGGAGTTGGTTCGACGAGAAGCATCACATGTTTTGGAAGTAAAAAATGTGAAAAAGGAAGTACATGATTCAGAGAGCCATCAACTTGCACTGCAGAAAGAGATCATGATTTTAAAGGATAAATTAGAGAAAACAAAGCGCGAGAGGTAAGCTTTTGGGCATGATTCATTAGCTATGGATTTCTTTTGTACGTATTGTATTGCATATGTATATCTGCAGGTTGGTATTTTATATTCCTTTTTGAAAATCCCAGTCTACAGGTTCAGCAATGTTACATTATAAATGTTTCTATTTCCTATCCTTCTCTTTAGGCACAGTGAAATGGAGGAAGCAGTAGGAACAATGAAAGAGAAATATGAGCGTGAAAGATCTATGCTCTTGGAAGATAACAAAAAGCTAACAACAGAAAATGAGAGGGTAATTATTTCAGGAAACATTTTAAGCAAAATATAATTCTTACTTTGTTACTTTCTGATGTTGAAGTAGTCTACTCATTGATCAGAAGAGGATCTGGGAATGTTCAGGTTGTATATGAACAAAACAAATGTCAATTTTGCCATATAAATGTCAGAGATCTGGCTAAATAGTAACTTCAGTGTCTCAGTATTGCTTTTTGTGGGATTGATTGCTACAACTCAGAGGACACCACCTTCAGATTTCTTTATGAAGGACACAGAGAAGGAAGCATTTACAAGGGCTGCCTTCCTTCCTGATGGCTTACAGTTAAACCTTATTCCTCTCAATGACTTCTACTTGCTTTTTCTTTCCTTTGTTTTGGATTGTTTAGTGTTAACTTGGCAATGTGTTCTTCTGTGTTCAGGAGCCTGTCTCCAGTTCCGCAAAAAAAAAAGAATCCCTTTCAGTTCTTTGGTGTACGTAGAGCTTCCAGATAGCCATGGTGGTCTTGTTTGTTCAGATTTTATAATGTCTAGACATACACATAGGTAAAGAGTCTGAAACTGACATAAGTCAAAAGTAAAATTAATCTTTTGTTTCAGCTCTGCTCCTTTGTGGATAAATTAACAGCACAGAACAGACAGCTAGAAGATGAGCTTCAAGACCTAGCAGCAAAGAAGGAGTCTGTTGCTCACTGGGAAGCTCAGATTGCAGAAATTATTCAATGGTATGTGCTGTTATAAGATATAGAGAGCCACTTTCAACTTTTGAAATACTGACTGGCACTTTTTTGTAATTTATGTCTATGCTGTTTCTTTGTGTCTGGAACCCACCAAAGCACAGCTCTTCTGAGTGCTGATTGTTTCTCTTCTGTTTTCTAGTATTGCTGAGTAGTAGTGACAAATGATGTTGTCAGTTGCTATTAAATATGAAGGAGAGAGGTTTGATGTTACCTTTGATATCACTTGGTATCATCATGTCTAAAGTGATCATTTAATCACCCAACTTGGAATATTCTGATAAATTCATTCAGGAAGATGGTCATGATTTAAAAGGTTCATGTTAACGTATAGAATTTCACTAGCTGTACTAGACAAACACTTGCACTTAATCCATA
This sequence comes from Coccyzus lansbergi, assembly GCA_033558105.1. Lineage (NCBI taxonomy): Eukaryota > Metazoa > Chordata > Aves > Cuculiformes > Coccyzidae > Coccyzus > Coccyzus lansbergi. The sequence continues at coordinate 293,116 of JAUMJK010000634.1, read as the reverse complement.
GATCAGTTTTTCCCTCTTGTTATTTGCTGTTTTAGCAAACTGTGTGCAGGTATTTTCAGTGTGCAACACAAGGAGATCTTGAAGGTAGCCTTTATAAAAATTGAGCAAGCAATATGCAGATCATGTTCCAAACAATAACAATGAATTTCTGCAGAAATCTTGCTGATTGTGGAAGGAAAACTTCAGTTTCCCTAGCAACTGTCACAATTGAGAGAATTGGTTAAAAGAAAAACCTAAACCAGGCAATTTAAGATGGATTCAGTTTTCTGTTGCTGGAAGAGTTTTCCCTGCTTTGTCCATTTCTGTTATGCCCCTAAATCCAGTGCAGACATTGATTATTTACTGGTACAATATTCGGTGCTATGAGCCACCAAACTACTAAGTAACGGGATTTTTATAATTACTCATCAGGGTGAGTGATGAGAAGGATGCTCGTGGCTATCTCCAAGCATTAGCTTCCAAGATGACAGAAGAATTGGAATCATTGAGAAGTTCCAGTCTGGGGTCAAGAACATTGGTAAGAAAATAGCAACCACTCAGGCTTTCCTGGGGCTGTCTAAGAAGCTGCATTTTTAGTTTCATCTATCAGTTCATAATCGGAATTATTTTCTAATAAATCCTTTGCTAACTAGTTCTTACCTATCGCTTGTGAAATAACATCTAGGTAATCTGATGAGAATTTGATAATACAGGGGGCAGTTGTTTCATAGTTTATGTCTGCTATCACAAACTGCTTTAAGCAGTGCAAAGGAGAGAAGAAACAATAACTTAAACTATTGGAGGGGAGTACAGAAATGTACCTCACCACATTAGGTGCAAGTGAATAATTTTAGTTGCTGTTACAGTGAGCTAACAAGCATTAACTGGTTGATATTGTTACAAACTAGCGACACTGAGAGCCTATGACTTTATTTACGTGCAGAATAATGAGACCTTAAGCTATAGTTTTCCCATACAGTAGCAACATGATTACTCCAAATACATCTGCCAAATAGAAGAGAACTTACAAAGGAGCACAGTTTCAAAGATGAAAATGCTGGTTTGCCTTGGCAGGTGCTAAATAACCTGCATAAGGAAAGGGAGAGAGCCATTTGCAGCTAGGTGTGGAAGCCCACGATCCTAGCAATGCTGCTGAGCACAGTCTGCCATGCACAAAGTCTGTCTGATCTGGTTTCTACAGATAAGGTGTTACCCACCCCTTCCAAGTCTATGAATATGAGAGAATAAGATAAAGTTATGAGTTCATATGAGCTAACATCAAGAGATGATTCTGTGATTGAGAGATTTAATAGGAAGATGGAATCCGACGCAGTTTGCCTTTTTTTCTTAGCTACTGCCTGAATACAGAACATTCTCTGTTCTTTATATTACAACTGGTTTTGTAACTTCAACAGAACTTGATCTAAGGCTGTTGTTTCTCAACATAAAAAATGTCTCTCGTTTTCATGACTGTTATTTGCAAGTTCATTTGGGACTAGAGAGGTATCCATTAGGGAATACAAAATTGTAGTCCTCACTGAAAAATGCTTGGAAAAGCTCGGAATATTAGCTTTTGGGGGTAGTAGAGCAGAATTGCATGTTGCATGCAGAAAGTACAGTGTATGCTATTTAGCAAGCATAAGAACTGTTTAGACAGACTTTCAAGGTATCTTTGGTATCTCAAGAACTAGATTATTTCTGTTTTCATAATTTTTGTATATTCTACATTAAATATTGAGATCTGTCTCATGCTTGAAAGTCCAGTATGTCATCGTACAAGTTTTATACTGTTTTCTAGACTGAACAAAATAAAATAGCCATTTTCAGTGGGTTCTCTCAATTTGACTTCCATGCTCCGTGATACTGCATTTTAGCGTCAAACATATTGTGTTAGGTGTTTAACCAATATAAAAATTGCTCATTACTTCATTTCTGTGTATCAGAGTCTGAATGGCAGCTGATTTCCATGCAGCAGGTATACTACCCATAACTAATTAGAAGAGCATTCTCTGAACCAGCGTGAAAGCTAATTTGTGTCTTTGAACAAGAACAGAAATGTCTTTAGACAGTTGATATTAATATTCAGTAACTTACTGCAACAGGATCCACTTTGGAAAGTGCGACGCAGTCAGAAGTTGGATATGTCAGCTAGGCTGGAATTACAGTCTGCTCTTGATGCAGAAATTCGTGCCAAACAACTAGTTCAAGAAGAGCTACGGAAAGTCAAAGATGCAAACATATCTTTTGAAAGGTAATAAGAGCTTCAGTTCTGGTTGGGTGTTGGTACTACTCTAAGCTGCTGATCAGAGTAGTAACAACTTTCTTAAAATGGCCCCTTTTGCCTGGGATATTGGACTTTACCAGAAAGATCCCATTCTACAAGACTACACATTTCTTATACAGTCAATTTCTTCAAGTAAACATTTCACTGTTGTGACTAGCTTAGTAACAAGATACAAAGCTTGGACATCTGAGGGGGAAAAAAACGTATGAGCAAATTCAAAGCAAATTCAATACCTTTCATTAGAGTAACTGGAGAGTAGACATACTCTTGGAAATGAAATGCCAAACTGCTATTAGAATAATTTTATTTGGCAAATATCTGCAATGTTAGCAGTAGTCTCAAATGTGATTTTCAGTATCTAGTCATGTAGTGAGGTGCCTATTCAAATAATAAAATTAATAAGACTTAAAAAGTCCTTTTTTAAAAAAAAAAAAAGCAATTTCCAGAACTCTGAGATTTAGGACCAGAAATTAACAACCCTATGCAGTAGCATTCCTACTTCTGGGATATGTCAGATTGAATTTTGATCATGTTGTGTTGCTTTAGTAAATTAAAGGAGTCTGAAGCAAAGAATAGGGAACTGTTGGAAGAGATGGAAGGTTTGAAGAAAAAAATGGAAGAAAAGTACAGAACAGATTCAGGTAATTAAAAGTTGCTATGCTTTAACAGATTTCTAACACCACCTGCAGTGTTGTCTTTTAACTAAGCCTATTCTGCTTTGGATTTTAGGTCTCAAACTTCCAGACTTTCAAGATTCCATTTTTGAATATTTCAACACCTCTCCTCTTGCACGTGATCTGACTTTCAGAGTGAGTTGTTACATAAAATATCTATAAAATGTGATAACTGAATTCTATTTTTATTATGTAAAAGTAACACTTGGGCACTGTATGGCACATTTGGAGCTGTCATATTAGCCAATTTAATGTTACACAGGATTAAATGACCAGTAGATGTCGGATTGCTTGGCATTTTGTAGAGAAGCTGGTGCCTTTGGGAAATAGTCCCAGAAGTTCACATTAATTATTTCCCATGCTAGCTTCTTTGTTTAGGTTAATCTCAAACATTTGGCTAAATAATCTATATTCACCATTTTTGGAAAGGCTGGCACACCCTGTTACAAATAAAGGTTTAAATGCTTTGCAGTTAGAAGATGCTGGATAATACAAGGAAAAATGTTCACACAGTTCAAGGAGTGTTTGAACAGATATGTAAAATTGTTGGCTCCAGATTTTAATGGAGTGGTTAGTGTAGAAGGAACTGGGAAGAGAATCAGAGGACCCGCAGGTGTTGGTATAATAAATGACACACCCTGTGGTCCTTAGAAAACTAATCATACAAATCAGGGCTCTAGGTGGGCGTTCCTGCTTAAAAGGTTTCTGCATTTCCCAAGGAAGCAGCTGCTAAATGCAATATTGAATCACATTTCCTTACTTCATGAACTCTGATCTGCAAAGATTTTCTGGGATTTTTTTTGCAAAACACAGACAGTTTATTATAAAAACAAGAGCTGGAACTGGAAAGAATAATCTTTATGGAGCTGAGTTAAAGGGGCTTAGATTAAAACCTCAGAAGTCTTCTTAGATTTTATATCTGAAATATGTACCCTTTTTTTTTTTTTTTTTCCAAATTGTCACTGTTGCTAAAAAGAAAGCCTATGGACATGCTGTGATATTTACGTATACTTTGTGTATATGCTATTCCTAGTGACTAAATGTCCATGTTGGCTTTCTTGTTGAAGCAGCAGGATGTGCTGTACGGATGAGGTGGAGGGAAGAGAGAGAAACATGTTCTATGCTACTGTCTGAATAAAAAATCTGTCTACTGACCTTGATATTTTAAAACTTTACTTCAAAAAGTGGCAGATATACTTAAACCAGTAACATGCAGAGTATGAAGCCCATAACTAATCAACATTCCATTCTACAGATTCTGCAATAAATACATAGTTGACATGGAAATGCAGGTGGCATTTTCTGATGAATTACATTAAAATTGCTGGTACTGCACTTATGGACTTCCATTAGTAATTTTTTCCACGTCTGTTTATGAACTCTGTATCTTCAGCTCTGGGTTAATTTAACTTGAATAAATATAATATGGCCCTATAAAACGTTTTATTTAGCTAGCCTACTAATATTCCATCTGAAGTTTTCCTGTGGGTGATGAGTGATCATTTTTATCCCTCATATTTGTTACAACAAAGGATTCTGTTTCTTCTTCGTCTACATCTTCTCTGCTAGCCTTTTGGGAAGAAGTAAGTTCTTGCTAGTAGTTTTGTCTCCTTATTTTGTTGTGACCTGTCATAGTAAAAATGACCTTCTAAAATTAGATATTTGCTTCCTTAACTTCTCCATAACTTAATTCACTAAGTAGAGCTAATTTAGTTTTCTTTTAGTACCTCCTTACAGGCTTACTATTTTATATCTTGACTAGCTGTATGGTTAAGGCTGAATCACACTTTAAATATTTTATTTTACATAATGGTACAATTTGATCTTAAATGGCCCAACCCCACCAATCAATTCATAACAAAAAAATAACAAATATTTGAACATATTTAGTGAGCTAACTGAACTTGAGCCATCTTCCTGTCTAAACTGGCTGGGAAGTGAGTGATTCATTACATGTTGACCTCAGTGTTAATTACATCATTGATATGAAGTCTAATCTGATGTTTGTTAGTCGTGATTTTCATAATGTCCTCAGAGTACAGAATCCTACTTCCACACCCAGCTTCTTTAGCTCTGGAATTGTAGCATACTTCCCCCTTGTGCTGGCAATTAGTAGTTGCTGCTGTAAGTGTGAAATAGAAGGTGTGTAATGGATGCTAGCCTTAAATTTTAGTGAAATGTAAGACAATGTGATTAAGTAAACATGATTCTTTTAATGACCAAATTTTAAGAGCTTGTGTACTACTTTCAAGATTTTTTTTCTTGTGGCAGAATTGCTGGCTGCTATGTGCTAGAAAAACCCTAGTGTTCTGAGCTACCATGAGAAGTAAGCTATTTTGTGGATGATTGCCAAGTTTCTCAAACATCATTCCATACCTGCATCCAAGAGATTAGGAATAGCTTTGCTGGGAGAAGGCAGCTGTTGCAGCATTTACACTGCCCACTGTGAGGTTTTGCGTTTCAGTACTTCCAGCTTTACAGCTTTTCTGTCAGGTGGCAGGGATTGTTTTGAGGGAAGACTTTTTTTTCAGAGTAGAAAGTCATTAAATGTATGTGTACCACATATAGAAATCAGCATTGGTTTCTGTTTTGTTGACATGAGAATACTTCATCAGATATGTGCTAACGTACCATGTTTGCTGTCACTTTCACAGACGAGTTCTATTAGTGAACAGGAGACACAGGGTCCCAAGTCAGAAGTTTCCCCATCTACTTCAGTTGTAACTGCAGAGCAACAACAAGAAGTAAGAGAACTGTTATTTTACCCTGAAGAGTAATTTGCTAGAAAGTCTCTCTGTCTTGTTCATGATAAATACATATTGCAGCATTCATTGTGAAGAAGCAGGACTGAATGTTGCTTATTTTCAGTGTGTCAGTGTTACTTGCACCCGCTTTGAGGACAGTTACAAATGAAATCTTTTCACTAGCTTTGTGTATGTTGATGTACCTCATTTTCACATGTTCTCTGTATTGCTGCTTGTTTGTTAGTGTGCAGGCTTTCCTGTGAGTGCTTTAAAATACAATCCGCTTCTATTAAATCAGAATGGCAGTGTTTATGACAATTACATTTTTGGTAATTTTCAAAAAAAAAACAAAACAAAAAACCAGAAACAATAAGCTTTGCCACCCCAATTTTGAAACAAATTCTTGAAGCGTCACTTTGCTCAATTACAGTTTTTTGTGATTCAGGAACCAATTCGGCTTCAGAGGATGCCTGCTGCTCCTTCCCCCACCATTCAGTCCATTTCTCTAGCTGTACCAAAGGTAGGGGGACTGTGCTAACCTTATTCAAAAAACCAAAGGCATTTATAAATTAGCCCTCCATGTTTGTTCTTGTCTTGTTTGGATTTGTCATGTGTTTGTTTGTTAGATCTGTGTTTTTAATCAAATGTTTCCAACTATGAGTTGGTGGGGTTTGATTTGTCAGAAGGGATGACAAAAAATTGTTGGTTACAGATTTGGGTTTGAGTGTCTTAAGCAGCTGGAAATAAATCTAACTGTTGTCTTGCAGCACATTTTACAAGCTGCAAGAAGCCCAGGTTTCCTAATGTGCACTGTGATATACTGAAGGGTGGTGAATGATGCTGCTTGCATTACATAAGTACAGAGAGTGAAAAGTTTTTATCCTGAATTTATCTTTCAGCCTAAAGCTCATCAGCTCAATATCAAGTCATTCACAAGCCCTACTCAGTGTAGTCATTGCACCTCTCTTATGGTGGGATTAGTTCGACAAGGCTATGCCTGTGATGGTGAGTCGGTTAAACTTTTTATATTTCAACAAATCCCTGAAAAAAAATCCCAAAAGACTAATGCAACCATTTCTTTAGGGAGGGAATAAAATTTACCTTCCACTGAATGGTTCTCCTTTCTTTTGCATCATTAAGGAAGGTCCTGAGGGACATGGTTGGACTCGATGATCCGATGGGTCTCTTCCAACCTGGTGATTCTATGATTCTATGATTATCAGACTTAGAAGTCAAAAAATGTATAAGCCTTCAATCACTTTCATATTACTTACTATTTCTGCTGTCATTAGTGCTGTTACAGTGTAAATTGTGGGGGAAGGCAGGGAAGACAGAACTGTTTCCTGTTTCTGTAGTGAAGAAGGCTATGGGAATGCTCCAGTAACATGATAAGTCTCTGTTTTGTGCTATCCTGACTATATATTGAGAGGACTATTTACCAGGGATTTTTGTCCTGTAGCCTGTCTTTGCTGTCCATTAGTTTTCTTTTAAATGCTTCCTCTGGTGGATGTATCACTGTTGAATTCCATGTTTGAGTATATGGAGGTATTTTTGTTCGAAAATATAGTATGTCTCTGCATCTTTGTTAGATATATAGACTCATTAGAAGTCCACAAATCTGTTGAAGACACTACAGTATAAATAACCTTATTGTATTTCTTTGTTGAGCTTATTTCTTGCTAGTGACACCCTCTCCACTGACACCTTCAGTATATTAATCTGCCTGTCAGGGCTTTCTTCCTGGCTGATCTTCTGGTGGCAGTTCTTCCCCAGGAGCATCAGTCTGCCAGCACTTGCCTGGGGGCTGCCTTTTGTCTCCTGTTGCTGACAGTTGAGAAGTCTTGCAGCTCTTCCTGCAAGTTTGAAACAATCTTTTTCCCATAGTGTAGCTATCAACTTTGCTCTTTTTTTATATATATTTTGATTAAGGTCTGCATCATTCATTTTCCAGTTTGTCTCTTTTACTCCAGATCTTGAGAGCCAGAGAAAAAAAATCACACTGACATAAGAATAGAGGTGACTGTGGTAGAACAAAACATTGCCATGTTCCACTCCCAATTACAGGCTTTTCCCAATTCCTTCTCTTTTTAATGCTGGAGACTGCAGTAAAATATAGCAGTATTTCCAGAGACCTGAGGGACTGGCTGTGTCCTGTGGATTTTCCCTACTCTGCAATATGCCTTGTATGCGCAGTCCCAAATAATTATGGTGCCTCCTGAAAGAACTGAATTTATTCTCTGGTCTTGGGGAGCAGAGTACTTTGCATGCATGACTTTTCGGTAACCCTTGTCCTCCTGGAGCAGACTGTAGCTCCAAGAACAAGCCAGGCAGCTTGCCCTGCGCTGCCCTGTCTCCTGGCTGTTCCCTTGGGTATCATGAGCGTAGTCTACACTTGTCTTCTACCATTGCCCCATAATTTTTATTCCTCCTTTAGTAATGCTTTTTCTCTTCTGTGACTGGGTTAGTTGCCGCTTAGCACCAGTGAAGCTTATCAATTCCTTTTCCTTCTGGAAAGTGCTTTCATAAGTTGCCCTGGAAAGTGGACTTAGTTCCTGCCCTTTATGGAAATGATAGGCTTAAAAGAGAAAATGAAAGCCCTTTGGAGAGTCTCATGCAATATCTAGGTGTGTTCACTCCTTTAGCATAGTGGGCTATTAAAATATTTGACTGCCACTTCCAGTGTGAATAATTAATTTGCTAAGCGAAAGGGTAGACAATGTTAATCGACTGTTATAACTGACTGATACATGCATTTCACTGTGAATTTTCTCTTTTGTACTTAGTGTGTTCATTTGCATGCCATGTTTCCTGCAAGGATAGCGCACCTCAGGTCTGCCCCATACCCCCTGAGCAAGCCAAAAGGCCTCTTGGAGTAGATGTGCAAAGAGGAATAGGAACGGCCTATAAAGGTTATGTCAAGGTAATAGTCTTTTGTTCTTGGACGAGAGAAGAATACTAAACTTTGCTTATGGCTACACAGTTTGGAACCTCTAAATATATTTAAATAGATTTCCTAATTTTACTTAAGCCTTAATGCTTTGTGTACCTTCTGATGTAACTTGCTTAACCGTTGTCACTTTAGATGTGGGAGAAACTACTGGTTTTACTACAAGAGCTAAAAGGTTAGTTGATTAGTAGCTACAATGTTTGTAGGCAGCAGTGGAGAGGGAGGAGAAAGCGTACTTTAGGAAGAATTTCTGTCACTGTTGATGCACACATAATATAAAAGCTAAACTGTCCTGCTGTGTTGGCATTTGTAGGATATACGAGCCCCATTGTTTCTTGTAACACTACCTAGTATATTTATTAAACTGTAACAGGGAATGGTTGAACTTAAGAGAGGAAAAGTGATTGCTTGATTACTTGACATTTTTCACTCCGTTTTGAAGGGCAAGTAGAACGTGTTTTAATTCTGGTGATCTAAGTATAAGCTTTTCTAAATGTCCCTGCTTTCTGTGTCTGCTACTTGTGCTTACATTTAATAAGCAATCAGTTATTTATATGCAGGTCCCGAAGCCCACAGGAGTTAAGAAAGGATGGCAAAGGGCTTATGCAGTTGTCTGTGACTGTAAACTGTTCTTATATGATGTACCTGAAGGAAAATCCACCCAGCCTGGAGTTGTTGCAAGCCAAGTCTTAGATCTCAGGTTTGTATTATTATGAAAGTGTAGAAATCCTCTGTATTTTTTTCCTAACACTCATATTTATTTATAGCACTCTAGAAACTTGAAGATCATGAGAGCTCTGATCTGAGAAGGCATGTATGTTCTGTATTTAGGCTGCAGCTAAGTTAAGGCTGAGTAAGTCTGCTCAACAAGTCACTTAAGTGACTTTATAGTCACTTATGCTACAGTCATTACTATTTACAATATTAGCATACTTCTTCCTAGAATTCCACATGCATACTTTGGTAGATTGTTTTTTTCCCTGCACTCTGACCTCAACATTGAGTCATAGGTCATCCTATAACCAGTAATTTCTCGAACATTAGAAATACTTAACTAGACTTCAGAAAAGTGCTGACTAATTTGCAGTGCGAGTGGTTCTGACCCTGCCTTCTCACAGGAGTCAATTTTTCATGGTGAACCATTTGAACCACCGAAGGGCATCTGCAAAAGATCCAAGACTTACATTGATCAGAGTAACCAATAAGCTTTTTTTATTTCAGTTTATGGAAATACCAGGGAAGTGTAATACATTTTCATGCTACAGCACCCTTGTCTCTGTTGAACATAAAGTCTGCATTCGCAAGCACCTTGATTTGTATTTTTTTCCAGACAGTAATACTGTGGGGTTGCACTAGAACTGCTGTTCTGTTCTTCCTGAGAACTGTCAGTGTTGACTCTCCATGACACACTGGCAGCAGGAGCAGAGGCATAGAAGTATTTCAAATAATAGCATTCACAACAGTACATTGCTTGAAGCAAATCAGCCAGATACTATGCCAACTGTCCCATGATTTATCTGCTTATTGTAGCTGCCTGTTTGAGTCTGTCTTGTTAGGACTCTTAGATATTTTAATAGATAATAGCCAACACAGCTATGAGTTCTAGCATGGGCAAGTTTCACGCATTAGTGTCATCTTTTTGCTAATATTGGCAATTACGGTGATTAACTTGGTCAAATTCAGTTTAAAAAGGCTTTTGTAGGCATGTTCTCTTGGGTGGAGCACTCTGAAGTGCAAAAGTTGTTCTGATGTCTGTTTATTTTACTGTAATAAAGAGTAAAATCTAGCTATTTTGAAAACCCTTATTTGAATCCCACAAACTATGATTATGCTGCCAAGAGCTTTTTATGTGATTTTTCTTTTTTTCCAAAGGCCCCTCTCTTGCTACACATTGAGGTATGAATTATTCATTTCTAATGTGTCTGCTGGGCTGGAAGAATAATATTCTTGCTGCTAATTGTAGAATAGGTGTGGTCAGTAAACTGAAACTGCGCAAAGCCACCCCACTTAACTTCAGGTGGACTGAGTTACATGTACTGGATGCTGTAGAAACAGAACTAAATAAAGCTTGTGAGTCGGTTGGGTCAAGGATGGTTGGAGTGTTACACAGCGGTGATGGCAGTTGTGACCTCTGTGTGGTGTTAGGAGATTGCAGCCTATTGAAACAGCTGTGATACAGTTAGATTTTGCTGAATAATGCTAGTGTGTGCATGTATGTGATTCTTTTGCTCTCTTTCTTACTAGAGATGAAGACTTTTGTGTGAGCTCTGTCCTAGCATCGGATGTAATACATGCAACTCGTAAAGACATCCCTTGCATATTCAGGGTATGATCATCAATTTACTCTTAAAGAAAATATGAGTTAAATACCAGTGGGGTTTTTTGATAATGAAATGCATTATCCATATTTAATGTTTATTAAGTTATGCAGAAGTGTAAGAATTTACAGGAGCTGCTGAAATTAGTAGAACAATTATATACTCCTAATAACTGAATTGTAAAGAACAAAGTTCTCCTTCTTTTGCTAATTCCTTGTATATAAATTTGGGAGGGGGTGTTTTCTTGATTATAATTCCGTATATTTTTGTGTCCTCTTCCATTGGTATTAATAGATCCTGGTTTTAATTTCTTAGCTTTGGAGGATGCTTGGTTTAGGAACTGATGTTGCAACAGAGTAGTCTGAAGCTGGGGTTGTGCTCATTGAGTCTTGTTTACCATATGTTGTCTTCTATTCAAAAATACTTCTGAAATATCAGTTTCCTTAATTTCATCATGAAGTATAGTAGAAAAAAAGTAAAATAAGAGAAAATATTTAACTTAGTTATAATATCTTCTTTGATGTATGCTCTATCTAAATGTTGTATTTAGTTTTTAAGAACAGGAAGTTCTTTCCTAAGTTTTATGTGAATTATATTTAATCTGGAATTTTAAAATATGGAACAGAGTACATTAGTATCCAATATCTAAAATGTCTTGCTTTTAAATACAGAAACTCACTGTTATGAGCATCTCTGATCCTCAGTCATTTAGAATTAAGTCAATGGAACATGGATGCCGAAGAGCTGACCATCACATGCAGTCCCAATAACTTGGTCTTTTAAGGTTTTACATAGGAAACGTCTTGGCTACTTAAATGCTTCAGTGCTTTTGCTTTTCTGTTGTTTGTAGTATTTTCTACAGTGCATTTTCATCCCTTAGTTTACTTTTGCTTCTACCTTTATTTTCCTCTCACTTGTTTCTAAATTTCTTTTTTTTTTAAATTCCCATCTGCTTGCTTTCCTCTCAAATTAGCAAATATGGAATACTCTGGGAAAGGACTTCTGAGAAGAGAAAATGAGCTATGCAGAATGATGGTTGATTTCCTTAAGAACAAGACATCCATGTAGTTCAGCCCGCCTCACTTGCTGCTCTAATTTCTGCCTACGGTTTTTAATTGAAAGGGTGTCTAAGAAAAAAACCCCAAACTTTTGCCAAATATCCCCATGTAAGAATAGTTGGGGTAGACGTGACAATATGTCTCAATGGTTTGATCAGAGTATCCCTTTCTAAGGAGATCTGTTTAATTAACTGGAAGCCTTTTAGATACTCTGACAGAGGCCAAAGATGCTGCCAAAGTGCATCTCTTTTCTCAGTTTTATTTCCTCCTACAAAACAAGGCATTTCTAAAAAAGGAAACAAGTAATATCTGATACAAGAGCGTATTTTCTCAATTTCATTTACTTATATATTTGCATCTTGTTGACACAATGGCATAAAGTGGCTTCTACATAACAGTTAAAATTATTATTTTGTATTCTCTTTGTAAAAATGTCATCATGTGTTATTTCATGTAACACTTGATGATACTGGTGGCTCACATCTTTTGGATCTTCCACCAGAAGAAAGCAATACCAGTGTGCCGCCAAACACTAAAATATTGCCACCTCTGACCCTTCATGTAATCAAGAAGAGGAAGATCTTTTCTCAGACTCCAACATCTCTCCTTGGTAATCAGTTTTTAAAGCTGAATGTTAGGTCGTCCTGGCATCCAGACACTGCAGTCTTAAGTGCTGCCATCAATACACTTGTAACAGTAAAGTGAGAGTGTCTGTAGTGGAATCCTACAGCCTAGCAGTTTGAGATAAGGAGCCTCAAGTTTCATAGCAAATACTGCATATTTGTACAGTGAATAGTGATAGGTGTATTGTGACCAACTTCTCACTTTTTTTCTGTATTTGACTGCATCTACCTTCAAAAGACTGAAGAGTAATACATGGTGGTACTTCAAAGGGAACATCATAGCTGAAGTCTGGTTTGGTTTTCAACTTGAGAAATATTATCCATTGTGATTCCATCCGTCTTTAAAATATTAATGCTTAGTTACAGTTGAGACATGAAGAAAGCTTGATGCCAAGTAATAAGAACTATAAGCAATTGCAAACTACTCAGTTCCTTTCGTACTACTCCTCACATTCATTGTACTTACAGAGCTATGTCTTTGACATGCTATTATCCTAAGTTTACTTTCAGATGAAAGATCTGACTCTTTAAGGTGAATGTTATTTGTTTAACTCAATCTTTCAAGAAGCGCATGTTACATAACCATATCATCCATCTTGATGGTAATTTCTTATTGAGGCATATAGACTGAAGATGTGCTATTCATATATGAATAGTAACAGCCTTCAATTTTGCATTTTTGCACCTTTGGCTGCTTTTTTTGTGATTTCTTTCATTATTCTAGAAGTCTGTTGTGAGGACTGAGACTGGCTGATGGCCTGTTTGTCTGTGACTGAAAGTGTAGTTCCCATGATCTCACAAATCCTTCAATCTCTTCATACAGAACACAAAACTAATATTAAGAATTAATAAGTACATACTTTAGCAACAGAAAGTCCCTGGATAGTTTTTCTGTTTAGAATACATTCTGCTCTATTGGATGATTTACCTGAAAATTAAGTGAAGCCATAGTGGTTTTTTTTCAACATGGAAAAGCAGGAGAATGCAATACTTCTGTCTCAAAACATTCTTTTTTCCAGAGCTTTTAATGCAGATATAATGTGCTGTTCGCCCGGAGAAATATTTTTAAAATTAAGTAGCAAAATCAAAATCTAAAACTGATCAGGAATGAAATTTGGTTTGAACACATCTGACTCAGACAGCATGTGTGTAATTTTCAATAAGTTATTAAAAGATGATCGCAGGAGGGATTGGGACAAATTATGCCATGCTACTGAAATTCCAGTTCAGAGCAGGAAGGAGCCTTTCATTGCTGTGTATTGATTATTGTAGGACTGGAATGTAGTGTTCCTTCCTCATATTTCAAGATTCAGAATGATTAAGTAAGACTGAGTATTTTCAAACAAAACCATTGCAACTTGCCTGTGTGTTTTTCAAAGCCCTGTGGCTATATTAGCTGTGTTGCATACCCCTCAGGTACATCATCACATTGTTACAAAAGAGTGAACTTTACTTCACAGTCTCATGACCTATATAATACTGACAAAGAGGGCTTTTATTACTCTTAGTAATTTCACTATCTCTGTCTTTTAAAAGGTGACAGCTTCACTTTTAGGTTTGCCTTCAAAGTCTTGTTCTCTGCTGATCCTGACGGAAAATGAAAATGAGAAGAGAAAGTGGGTTGGAATCCTAGAAGGGTTGCAGTCTATCCTACACAAAAACAGGCTGAGAAACCAGGTTGTGCATATTCCACAAGAAGCCTATGACAGTACACTGCCTCTTATTAAAGCAAGTTTAGCTGCTGCAATTGTAGGTATGCTTGTTTCCCCTTTAATAAGTGTATTAGAGTTGGGCTTCTGTAATGAGGGCGCTGACAACATGAAATAAATTCTTCAGTTGAATTCCTTCATAGGAATTTAATAACGGGGTGGGGGGAATGCTAATCTTGCATTGATATTCAAATTTCTTCATCCACTTGGAGGAAATGATACTGTCTTATTTGTTCAACAGGTTGGTTTAGCAATATGGTATATAGCATACTTTTGACAGACTGCGTGAACTTGAGCAAAATTGCTTTGCTGTTCAAAATCTATCCAGAAATATTTCCAGCTGTTCAAAGCAAACAGTCTGCTTTAAAGATAAGATTAACTGTAACTGAATTAATAGCCTTTTTTTTCTTCCTGATTTAGATCGAGATAGAATAGCAATTGGTTCAGAAGAAGGACTGTATGTGATAGAGGTGACCCGTGACGGTAAGTTAGGCCATAATGCATGCATTAATTACATACAGAATAATGAGCTCCATAACTTTTAGTGCTGTTATAATACAGGTTACGCAAGAGCCCTTCATGTGTAGTAAGTCTTGAGCACTTGGTTAATTGATGAGAAGGAAAAGTGAACGTGAAATATAAGCACTAATTTGGTCATTATCATAACATTCAGTTGACTGATTGAAATTTAAAGAATGAGTTAGTGGTCATATTCTGACATATCTCACCTTAAATGTGTTCCCACAGCAGGCAGCAAAATCCTTCAGCACACACAGCAGCTGTTGATGCACAATGAATTATCAGGCATTTACTAAATAGAACTTGAATTGAGTGATAAAAACTTGCCATGGAAACAGGCTTCCAACCTGCACCATCAGAGGACTTAAACTGCCATGAATTAGAAGTTAGACAGCCAGTGTAAGCAACCCAAGAGTTTGTAGACTTTCCATTAAAGCTACCTGGTATCATTGTCTGCTTCTTCCAGTAATTTGACAACCACTTACAATATGTTTCCAGACGAAAGACAGCCAAAGCAAATGCCTTTCTTACCCCTTTCCATTCTCACTGTACTCTTCTGACCCCGTGCTTCCTACCGAGCCTGCTTTTTCCTTCCTGTTCTTAATACATTCTACCCTCTGCTTTGTGAAAAATGGGATCAATTTAGCGTGTTCTTTTTGAAGACTTACTGTATTAATTCTGGAAATTTGCATAGAGTGTGCCTCAGGTACCACAGCTAAGTGTATGCTGCGTAGTCACTGGGCAGCACAGACATATCCCTCAGTCGTTGAGTTATCAGGCATTCACAGCTAGGGAGTAAGGGAAACATTCTTCCCTTTAACTTAATATACTGAGCACAAACAAATAACAATGGGAGACATGCCTCAGTATAGTGGGAAAAAACCTGAATGTCAAAAGGATTACTAGCACATGAGCATGGGGGTCATTTGGGGTCAATCCGTAAAAAATGCAGTCTTAAACATGAAAAAGCGAAGAACAAGTCTAGTTAATCTTGCCACACTCTTATTTTGAACAAACGAACAAAAAAAAAGATAAAAACCAATTGAGTTAAACTGCATTTATAGAAGTAATGTATTTCTAAGAAGCAATACAGATCTAAAATACTACTTCTGTTTATCCTTTTTCTGTTTATCCTTTTCCAAGTTACCTTAGGAAATATTATTTATTTCTTTAAAAGCACCATACTTTGTGAAGTCTGAGGCATTCTAAATCTAAACAACACTCTAAATCTATGCTTTCTGTTGTATAAAGCTAAACAACCTTGGTTCTCTGATAGGATCATTTCTTACAAAATACCTAGTGTTTTCTTCACCCATATTTATAACCTCTGAGCTTTGGTTCTTCTGGTGTCCTTAACTATATGGGAATTGAGGCCAGCGATACAGGTTTGTAAAATCAGAAGGTGCCTTTTCCAACTTTGGAAAAATCACTGGGACAGTTTTTTATCATTGTCATTGGAATTCCAAAGAAGTTATTTCTTTAAGTTTATTCTTAATGAAAGAGTTTCAATTCTCTTTTTCAATGCAAGTCAGTTTGTGGCTATTGGCAAGTTGAATATCAGTTGTGCTAAAATTTGCATTTCAATGTAAAATAAAGTAGTGAATACAGGTTTTTTAAGATTTACTTGTCTGAGGGGTGTAGTTTTGGGGGCAAAAAGTGAAGTGTTATTGCTTCCTCTTGCTTAGAATAAGCCCTTGCCCAATTCCAGGAGAAATTGCTTTATACATGGAGACAAGCAGATATTTGAAATTCTTTCTAGAAGTAATAAATACCATTCCTTTGAGTAAACTTCCAGTGGTCACCATTCTGTAAGTACTTTGATATAAACATAACTTTAGACGCAAATAATTCCAGAGATTCCAGTACAGCTTCTTGCATAAAAGAAAATTGTACATTTAATTTGAAAGATCATTTCATAAAGGAACAATTATCTGCATCACTGTCATATGT
Source organism: Coccyzus lansbergi (assembly GCA_033558105.1). Lineage (NCBI taxonomy): Eukaryota > Metazoa > Chordata > Aves > Cuculiformes > Coccyzidae > Coccyzus > Coccyzus lansbergi. The sequence continues at coordinate 276,311 of JAUMJK010000634.1, read as the reverse complement.
AAATGTGGAAAATGTGTTAGTAATTTTGGTTTTAAGTTAAAAGATATTTTGCAGGAGTTGTTTGTGGCCAGTTCGTGTGTTAATAGCATTGTTATAAATCATAATCTGTTTTTCATTTTATGACAGTTGTAATTTTCAGTGTTAATTAATTGCCAGCTGCTTATATCAAAGATCTTTGGTCAGAATATCGTTTGGTTCTTGCCAAATAAACTAAACAGTAAGCTGGAGTTGCAACTACAGGAAAAAAATCTTTTCTCAGTGGCGAAGTTCCAATGACTGGTTGTTCCATAGAACATTTATTCAGACATATCGTCTATTTGTGCAAATACAAGGACGCCACAAAAATATTTGGCTTTGTGAACTAAACAGCCTAAGTCTTGTTAAAAGTTTACAGAGTCTGGTGACTTGGCTAGATTACTCAGCCATTACTGAAAAAATACATATAATTTCCAGTTAACATTTCGTTTTTAAAGTATGATTCACAAATGCTTTGGATGTGTACAGGTAGCAGAAAAATGAAAATTACATTTTAATACAATTGGCGTATGTGTGTTAGGTTTCCTAGTTTTAAATTGCTTAGTCTCTTTTGTTCGTACCCCATGAAATACTCAGTACTTTCTTGAAAGTGCCTGTATACCCACAATCCTAAAAGCAGAACACGTACCTAACAATCTTGGCTGATTTAAGTTTTAAAAAGCCCTTCAAACAGTGGAACTCCCCATATTCCATGGTTGGCCTAATCAGTCCTTACTGTGAGAAGGCTTTTCCTGGTGCCTGTCCTAAATCTCTCCCTACTGCTTAAACACTTTCCTTCTTATCCTTTCCCCATCAGACACAGCCTTTTTTTTTTTTGGCTTTCCATACAGGTGTTTAACACGCCTTAATTGAACTAGTTTTGTATTTGGCTGAGCCATTTGCCAACAGTAGAGCATTTTGTATCCTCAGTTATCAGATTTTGATACTTTTTATTTCTTCTCTTTGTGTTCTGCCAATTTTTCTTCCTCCATAATTTACTGAAGATTCTGATATATTCCTGAAGGTGGGCCCATTTCAAAGACACAGCTTCTTGCAGTGGATAGATAGTACAGATATTATATAGAAAAATTTCTCCTTTTATCCCAGATGTTAAGCAGCCTTTTCCTGCAAAGTGTTGCTGAGACTTTGTATCAATAGAGTCACAGGAATTCTTTGTTTCACCCTTTGTTCTGAGAATTAATAACAGAGCACAGAAAATATGTAATACGTGCTTTTTCTTTTCTGGTATGTATCTGTGTTTAGATTTGTATTTGGACATCAGTATGTAACACTGCAGAATTTACAAGCCTGATGGTGTTCTTGTTTAACTTAGGGTACCTCTCATTTCCTTTACAGTGATAGTCCGAGCTGCTGACTGCAAGAAGGTGTACCAGATAGAGCTTGCTCCCAAAGAGAAAATTATCATCCTCATCTGCGGTCGGAACCATCATGTTCACCTTTACCCCTGGGCCTCTCTGGATGGGTCAGAAGGAAACTTTGACATTAAGCTTGCAGAAACTAAAGGCTGCCAACTGATTACAACTGGAACACTAAAGAAGAGTTCTTCGACTTGTTTGTTTGTGGCTGTCAAACGACAGGTTTTTTGCTATGAAGTTCACAGAACTAAACCTTTCCACAAAAAATTCAGTGAAATTCAGGCTCCAGGAACTGTACAGTGGATGTCAGTGTTCAAGGACAAGCTCTGTGTTGGCTACCAGTCTGGGTTCTCTCTGTTGACCATCCAGGGAGATGGACAATCTATAAACCTGGTAAATCCTAATGACCCCTCGCTTATCTTCCTCTCACAGCAGTCTTTTGATGCCCTTTGTGCTGTGGAGCTCAGTAATGAGGAATACCTGCTTTGCTTCAGCCATATGGGAGTATACGTCGATTCGCAAGGTCGAAGGTCACGCATGCAGGAACTAATGTGGCCTGCAACTCCTGTTGCCTGTAGTATGTATATGTTTTTCTGTTGCCATATCCCTGTTGCTGCTTTACTTGTCTAAAAATAATCAGCGTTGTATTCTATTTCGCTTTGGTTTGTCTTTCAACAACTACAGTTTAACATTTGATGAGTTAACAGCATACATTGTTCTTCCTGGTGTTGGTTTTGGGCTTGGCCATCTCCTGGGCTGAGATCCTGGACACTGCAAGGAAAGAAGCTCTGCCACAGAAACATGAATTATGGAATGCAAAATAACTTTTACAGAGAGCAGTCCTGGATGCAGGACAGCACAAGACTATTTGTCTGTGAAATTCAGTAAAGATTTTTACTCCCCTAGAGAGTGTAAATGCCTAGTTGTCTGTAGGATGTCTCTATGTTCTACACTCAAAGTACAGTAGAAACCTGAACAAGAAATGTAACTGTGACTTTAAAGGTTCTTAAAGATAACAAAGTAAGAGGTAAAAATACTAGTTTTGGCAGAACTGGAAGCAATTTTTTCCTTTAATTTTTATTTTAAGGAGAGAATTTACAAAAATAATATAGGCAGGTGGAAGGTGATTTTTCAACTGCTCTGCTTGTTTCATTAGCATTGGTGTAGCAGCTAGTTACGATAGAAGCACATGCAGAGCATTTTTAATTATTTAGTCGTCAAAAGTAGTTCATGATCCTGGGGGTCTTTTCCAACCTAGTGATTCTGTGATTCTATGATATAACAGGGATTTCTGTTTGGAGCTCAAATAGCAATTAAAGTGTTTTGAACAACTGAAGGTAAGAAATAACTTTTGGTTTTAATTGGACATCAAGCAGATAGGTGGGTGCATGTTGGTGTCATTAGGCCAGGCCCTAATAGCAGTTTGTTGAGTTTTAATTGAACTGCAATTGTTTGCTTGCTTTACTCTGACCAAGTTCTGTACAGAAATTTGAAACAAAGGCCCACAGAACAAATGTAGTTGCAGATTTAGTTTAAAACACCATTAGCCAAGGCTAATGTTTCCTTTTCCATTATCAGCTTTAGAGTTTTTTGCATCTCAGCAAACTAGACTTGCTAGTTAATGAGTTCGTCTGTTATTATTAGAAGCTGTTCGTATTGTAAACTGTTTTATAGCATTCTTGTATGTGCAGTCCTGAGTGGCATTGACCTGGGTCAAGAACAGAGCGACTTTTTCTGCTGCCAAAGGAGACAGGATTACTTCCATTGTCATTATCCTTATCCTCCCTCCTCAGTCCTGGTGTCTGTCAGTAGTGATGGTGGCTTTTTTTAACTGTCCCATTAGGAGATTATCAGATTGGAAATGGTTCTTATCCTGTTGCAGTTTCTGCTGTGGTGAAAGACCATGTTGTTACAGAGAGGTTTTAGGGTATGGTGGAGAATTTATCTATCGGACATTCAGTCCCATCGTGCTAGTATAGGCCAAGGTCTGCACTAACACAGTCAGCTCTTCTATCTCCGGTGACCTGTCTAGGTCACAGTCATACCAGCTTCATGTGCTGGTTCCATGCTCTGTCAGTGTAGATGTTGTGGGGCTGCTTAGCTTGAGTACAGCGCAGAGCGAAAGCTTGGAGCCAGCATTTCTTAAACCTGTAGTGCGGGCAAACCCAGTGCAGACACTGACTTTTCTCTCTGGGAACCAGTAGAGATCTGATCAAGCTCACCAGCTCTGACTGGGAAGTGCTGGCCTTGGCTACAGACTGGCCAGCCAGAAGTAGTTGGTGTTTCTATCTTGTGGTCAGTGGTCTCCCTTGATTTGGACATCCAAGCCAGCTCTGACCCCATATTATAAATACCCAACCATAAATCACTACTGGAATACATATTTGTGATAGCTCTCTAAGTCTTTCTTTGAATTAATTTTAAAAAAACACCAGTGCCTTATTTCAGTTCTTTGAAGAACATACTGTGATATTTTCAGTGTCCTCAGTGGGTTATTTTTCTTCAGTTTATTGAAACAGCTCTTTTCTCTATTAAATCCCATAAATTTCTGGTAACTGTGCTTTGCATCAGTACACAGTCTTTACGTGTGCAGAAACACGTTGATACAAAGCTCTAGGGATCTCTACTTCTCATTTGACCTAAAAGAAATGTTTCTGTTGATGCTCTTTAGGATTTTTTTTTTAAATAAAATGTTGAAAAGAGAAAATGGATTGTGGGCTTTAAGCATTGTGACATTTTTCTGCTAGCCTGATGAAAGGAACCCATACATGAATATCTAAAGCTAGATAATTGTTAGCAAAAGAGGAAGGAAATTGAGAACGGATCCACATCATCTCTCCATGACCCACCTCACAGATGGTGGCCCTCTCCTTTCTCCTGCACACAGCAGATGTGTAGTTAGTTTACTGCTTCCGAAATGAAGTAATCTGCATCTGTAGAAAAGCTAGCAGCTCTGTTCCTACCAAGCAGCAAATTTGTATGCATCTGAAAACTTCAGATGCCATTTTGCAGTTTCATGAAATCATAATTTGAAGTTAAATACTGAAAGGGTCAAATTTTAATCTTTCCATGATGCTGGCAGTTATCATTGGCAAATCTACTGTCAGAATATCTGTTTGAAAGTGAGGCTGGAAAAAAGTGTTTTAAAATGTATCTTGTGCATGGTAGAAAAGTTGTAACTATTGAAATATGCTCAAAGGTATGTCAGTTCTGGACTACTGAAACTACATTAGGGTTTTCTGTTTTTTTCTTTAACCTATGCAGGTTGCAATTCTTCATACGTAACAGTGTATAGCGAGTATGGTGTTGATGTATTTGATGTTAACACTATGGAATGGGTCCAGACTATTGGCTTGCGAAGGGTAAGTAATTTGCTTTAAATGTAGAACTTAACTGTGTTAATTCTAAATGAGATGTTTCTTCGCAGTGTATGGTAGGCTTGAGTTAATTCTCTGCCTCCTTCCTCAAAACAGATCAGACCATTAAACATGGATGGCACACTGAATCTCCTTAACTGTGAGCCACCAAGATTAATATATTTCAAGAACAAGTTTGCAGGTGAGTACAGAGCAAAGGGAGAAATAGGAAAATGCTACAAAGCTAACCGGGTAATTTCAAGCAATGAGATTTTCTTGAGATTAAAATTGTATTGGATGCATCTGGGTCAGTATGTACCTATGTATGTGTAATTCTGCTATTACAGCAGGAGCTGTCCTCAGTGTACCAGAAACATCTGACAACAGCAAGAAACAAATGCTTCGAACTAGGAGCAAAAGAAGATTTGTATTTAAGGTTCCCGAGGAAGAGCGATTACAGCAAAGGCGGTAAGAATTTAGTCGTGGTATGTAATGTAATATACATGATGACATGCAGAGACTGGGAGTGCTAACAGTAATAATCACTCTGTTCTTTTAGGGAGATGCTCAGAGACCCAGAATTAAGGTCAAAGATGATTTCTAACCCAACGAATTTCAACCACGTGGCTCATATGGGACCAGGAGATGGAATGCAGGTTCTCATGGATCTCCCACTGGTAAAATACATTTAAAAGAGAGGAAAATATATGTTTATTTGTTCTTAATCAGAAAAACTGTGAAAATGAGCTGCATGAGGTTCACGTACTATCTCTGTGCCAAATTCTTTTAATCATTTTTAGAAAGGTGAACCTTCCTGATTTGCAATGCTTCTAAATCCTGTGCAAGGAAATACTGTTAGCTGACTTGTGAATGAGACATGGAAAGAAATAGATATCACTGCCAGGAGCTTGTTAGTAGTATTGTAAATAATCAGTCTCTTCTCCTTCCTTTTTCTTGTTTGTCTTCTTGAAGTAACAGAATGAATTTCCTTCCCTCTCGACATTCTGCTCTGATATCACCTCTAACAGGCTTGGAGTACTTCTATCACAAGCCCTATCTCTGCTGAAATCTTTCTCCTGAGTGACCATTCCTCACTGCAAGGCTCCCCTCTGCTTTCTTCCTCTTCCTGCCCCTCCTCAGCTTCCCTAGCAAGGGTAGGAGTAGCTACAAACTGTTAGGAACTGGAACGATGTGCTTGAGGCACTTTGCCAATACTAGGGTGAAAACAAGGGGGAAAAACAATGCTGTGGAGGTAACTAAAATGCATGTGAGTTGCACTGCTTTGTAGCATTATTTTAATTTTGTACATAACAAATACAGCATTTTGAGAGCTATTTTAGTGTTAAATCCATGAGAGGAAGGAATGAAGGTAAACTTTTCTGTTCTGTTACCCTCTGATTTATATCTGGTAGTGGAGGCTTTCTCTTATCTTTCTCAGCTATCCCGGATGAGGGTAATGGATTTGTCCTTTCAGCAGGAGGAGGAAGGAACGCAGAGCAGTTGGTGCAGTCCCTACCCCCTTCATAGAGGGTTTGCAGGCTGATAGCTTCCAGTGGCTGCTATGGGTCTTAGTTCTTTCTCTGTCTTTCTCAGGGTTTGTCTCTGTTACTGAAAATATGTGGATGTGGTCAAGTAAGTTCAGAGTTTTTCTACCAACACTGGATTTAATAGCTTCAAAACCACAGTAAAGTTTTCATGAGTAACAGCTCCTAGTTGGATAGCTTTTGTTGCTGGCTAACGAGGTGTTTCATTTCAACTGTAGAGCGTCCTACCTGCTGCACAGGATGAAAAACCATGTCCCGCTACAGCTAACCTCTCGCGGCAGCAGCAGCAGAGAAACAAAAGCTATATTTCATGGCCCTCATCAGGTAAGGCTAGAAGCAGGCTTGTCAGTTCTGAGCTGTTATTTAGGGCTTCAACAAGAGGTGTAAAACCTGCCTTTCTTCCTTCTTTCCATATAGGTGGCAGTGATGTGGGAGGAGCCATGCCTTCCCGGAGCATGTCTGATCCTGACCAGGAGTTTGACAAAGAGGTAAAGTAGCTTTTCCTAAATAGACATCAACAGTATCCTGTTGACATAAAGTGCTTTCGTTTTCCAATAAATTAAATTTCTGAGGAAATATTTCCTAAAGACTGTCTTCTTTAGGGAGATGTTTTCTTTTCACATGTGTTTTCTTGAACCTCTAATATATGATCGCAAGTTAGGTATAGGCAAAAGCAAAGATGTGAAAAGGTCTTTTTATGGTGATATTTTAAGAAGCGTTATGTCTTGGATTAAGCTTTGTAGAGAAGAGAAATTTGAGTAATTAATTAAATGTCCTCCAAAGCTCCTAAAAATGTTCTATAGGCTATTAGCATAGAATAGCAAAGTAATACAACTAGTTAAATAATTTTCTGTACTGCCTTAAGGAGGACTATTTGTCATGTAACTTGAGAAGGAATCGTGTTTTAAAATATGTAAAACTGCTTTTAGCAAGAGTGAAAGTACGTGCCAGTAGTCACAAAACTGAAAATGTCCTGACTGTACAAAACTAGTGTTCCTTTATCTTAGGAGAAAAGATGTATGAGTTTTGTTTCCTTGATTTATCATGGGTATAGCTTCACCACAAGAAGGATGTTGAGGCTCTGGAGTGAGTCCAGAGAAGTGCAACAAAGCTGGTGAAGGGGCTGGAGAATAAGGCCCTATGAGGAACGGCTGAGAGAGCTGGGGGTGTTTATCCTGGAGAAGAGGAGGCTGAGAGGAAACCTCATTGCTCACTACAACTCCCTGAAAGGAGGCTGTAGAGAGGAGGGAGCTGGCCTCTTCTCCCAAGTGACAGGGGACAGGACGAGAAGGAATGGCCTCAAGTTCCTCCAGGGGAGATTTAGGCTGGACATCAGGAGAAGGTTTTTCACAGAAAGGGTCATTGGGTACTGGAACAGGCTGCCCAGGGAGGTGATTGATTCACCTTCCCTGGAGGTGTTTAAGGCACGGGTAGACAAGGTCCTGAGGGACATGGTTTAATGTTTGATAGGAATGGTTGGACTCAATGATCCGGTGGGTCTCTTCCATCCCGGTGATTCTATGATTCTATGACTCTCCCAAGCTTTGCTCAAGCACTGCCTATGCAAGGAAAGTTTTTGGAAATATTCCTGGGAGGCAGACTCCAATATCAAGATCTTAGCATCTTTTTAGCACCTTTTGGTACCCATTTACAGGCCCATATGACATTCTGGATTTTGAAGGATGTTTTCCTGAAGCCAGACCTTTACAGGATGCCTTAGTACACCCCAAGTCAAAGCATTTGTCCAGAGTTATGACCACAGCTATGTTCTGACTTCCTTTGTAACCTCAAGTAAGCATGAAATGCATGTGAAAACAAGGATCCTTAAAAACAAGGGTTTTGAAACTGTCTTCTTTTCCAGAGATGCTGATGGCAGACTTTGTTGTTTTGCAGCAGCCTTCCCAAATGCCATTATATTCCATACCTAGTGATAATTACTGTTGTAGGCACAATTAGTGATGGATTCTAATGTCTTTACAATGTTTTCTGTTTTGGTAGATCTTACATTTTCTTATGACTTCCTAAATTTAAAGAAAGTAGTAATTTGAAACTTGAAAAAAGTGCCTTTAGGTTACCTTTTGCATTATGCCATTTTTCCCTTGTTTTTTGGCTTTATCGCAACATGAACTGGATCATGTTACAATAATCTTGTTATAGGTGATCTTATTATTGTTTGAGTCATGCAAAACCTTGCGAACAGCATTCTTGAAGGATGTTACCTTCCTGTCTATTTGCTGAATATGTATTCCCTTTCTTTAAAGTCACTTGCTACAATGGTGCCAGTTTTTCTGTGCCATATTTCATTATCTGTGAATGTGTGTGGTTCTCAGAGAAGTATCTCACCAAAATAGTGGGAAATTTGCTGGCTATCCTGTTGACATGAGACCAGTCTGTGAAGGCAAATATCCAACAACCAATCTAACGCTGGGAAATAGCTGTCTATTAGATATTGACGTAGGGTGTCTCTAGTAAGCGTATTCTGTTTACAGATATCCAGCCGGATACTTGGCAGCCTTCACCTTTTTTGTCAGGCGTTTCACGTGCTTGTAGCTGTTGCTGTTTTGCAAACAGTTCATGTGCTTGTTTCCTTCCTTCTCACCAAAATGAAGATAATGTGACCATGTTCTTACATGTTTATATGGGCAGATAAATCTACTCCTGGGCTATAAAAATTGCTCGAAAAACACAGGCCAGTAAATCCGGAACAACAGTGGAGAGGTAGATGTGTTCTGTTAGGAAAGTAGCAGTTGCTAAAGGAGAGGAGCCTGAGATGTAGCAATTTCCTTGTGCTTTGCCATAATTCCTGTTATATCAGAAGTTCACCATCAGACTGCACTAATGCCTATTGACAATGGAAGTATTTTCATGAATGTTTAGCTGTGACATGAATCTAATACATGCTGCTTCATAGGTGTTGCCCCTCTTAATTTTTGAGTGCCTTTGAAAGATTTTGAGCATAAAGAATTTATTTTAAGTAGCATAATTTTTTTTAATGTTTCTCGTTAACAGCCTGATTCAGACTCCACCAAACACTCTACTCCATCCAACAGCTCAAATCCAAGTGGTCCCCCAAGTCCCAACTCTCCTCATAGGAATCAGCTTACACTAGATGGACTAGACCAGTCAACTTGCGATGCGTAATGCCACTGTTTTCATCATTCTGGTATCGATCATCCACTACTCCACGGAGTATTCAAGAGCAGGACAAAGCCGTCTCAGATGCTAGTGCCAAGACTGACACTGAATCTCTAGTGTTGTACAAGAATAATTATATATCCAGATTGTAGATACAAATATTGAAATGAAGAAAATTGTTTACTAAATAGCGATGGAGCTTTTTATGCATAATTGTTCACTGCTCAGTTACAGTTGATTCCTTTGTGCACAGCTGTGACACAGTTTTATTGCATAGGAGCATTTCAGGCCACAAGTAAAGTCTTATTCTTATGCTGAAAAAGAATTAGAGAGAGATACTGATAATGTTGCTACAATATCAGGAATATTATTTTTCTATAGAATGATGTAATGTCTCATTAGCAGGAAATCCTTTTAGACACAATTTGGACCTCTACATAGGAAATACGAGCAGGTCTAGTTACATCCTCAGATGAATACACTTTTCCCTTTTCCCCATAACTATTTGTTTCCTAAATCTTAAGGAGAATGCTAGGAAGCTGTAGGTTGTTTCCAACATCAATAGAATCACCAGGAAGTCAAATAAAAGTTGGTTATAGTTTTGTGGCCTTTTAATTCAATTTAGCCATTACATATACAGCTGCATAACTGTCTATCTTTCTACCGACTTTTTAGTCTTGTACATAGGACTACTGCCAGTTATCTGTTACCCATACCCTGCTTTTCAGTCCTCATCAAGCAGTTGTTAGTCAGGGCTTCTAAAATGCTGGTAATTACTGCTGTGAAAAAAAAGAATTTACTCCCTAATTCCTGCCTATCTCCTCTGAGAAGTTGTTTCTCTTGGGTTTTTGGCATAAGGACACACTACATTGTTTAGCTAGCAAGCCTTCTCGTGAACGTGTTGCCCTCAAAGTCTGCTTGATCTAAGGGACTATAACGCACTAAAACATCAGTTTGTTTTATTGGTTACCAAAGTGGAACGTGAAGGATGTGTAACTGGGGGTGCTGCTTTTCTCATTAATTGTATCCTCACCTGCATGAAGACCCCATGATTATTAATCAAGTATTGATCATGTAGAAAAATGCACAACACACTCCTGTATATTTTGCTATGGCCCACGTGCAGTGGTGATGTTCTGCGTGTATATTTAATCTCATGCTTCCATGTATTATACATTTAGTAATCAAAAGATTTGTGACCATGTTTCATTAAAAGCTTGTAATTAATTCAGTGGCTGGCATATCCAGTTTGTCATTGTCACACTAGTGTGCCTTCTGTGCCAATTTTATGACAGTTGGATGTCACTTATTTAAGATTTGGTTTAATGGGCTAATGATATACCAATGGCTAATGTTCTTTTCTGAAACACTGTATAGGATGTGCACTTATCTTTAGTTTAAACCGAGTGTTCTAGTCAACATTTAATCCTGTTACATTAAGTGTTCGACAGTTGCTCTTTTTCTCAGATTCTTGATAAAGGGGCTCAGTTAGAGCTGGACACTACTGCTTTGTGGGTTTTCTGGTTTTTACTTTTTTAATGTAAGTCTAAGTCTTTGTAATTATTGAATTGTGAGAACATTTTTGAACAATTTACCTGTCAATAAAGCAGAAGAGGGAGGTTTTAAAGTTCATAGTCGTCTGTCTTGACCTGTGGAAACAGTCTGCCACTGATGCTCGCTTTAGTTTCATGGTAAATTTGCTTTGTTCACATGGATCTTTAACTTAAAGATAACTTTGAAGCTCCATACCTGAGTGCTACAAGAAAGGTATATGTGTTTCTGCACATAAAAGCATGTTTAGGAGAATTGGAAGTCCTTTTGGTGGAATACAGAGTCGAAGTTCTGTGCCCTCTGTTTGTGTTAGAGTTGTCATTTCATTGAGTTGCTGACCCTATTAATTCATCTTTTAATTATTAATATGACTGCTTCCTTATGGCCAAAGGCTAGTAAGGAGGCTACAGGATCTCTTCAGGTATCTTTAGTGTGAAAAAGCAATAAAGACTTCTGACTTGTTGCCAAAGCAGTAGTCCCATAGAAGAACTTAGGAACGTTTCAAGGATTGGTGGGTAAATGGTGCAGCCCCTAATACAGGGTTTTAAAGCTCCCTTCATGCTTCAGTTTGAACACTGCAGAGCTCATTGTAACTAGAGAGGCACCAGCGTCTTCCCTAGCATATCTTGGGTAAGCATCCCTTATGGAGAGCCTGAGTGCTCCCAAGTTACTCAATTCGTCTCACCCATCTCACTCCACGTTATCTTAATGGGGAAGGCCTAGATTATTATTTTGGACTCTGCTGTTCCTTGCTTGATCCAAACCTTCCTGGGAACGTCCAGCAGGCTGGGATGGGTCAGCTTGGGAAAGTGCTCCCGCGCTCTGTCCTGGAGATAGGGGGACAGCTGATAGGAGGTTTGAGGGCTGTATGCCGGAAGCCTTCTCACACGTATTCATGCTAATCAGCCTTTGACTTTTAAAAAACCATTTCTGCTGCTCTTGAGCTGATTTTTCTTTGCACAGTGAGGACTTTGGATGACAACAAAGTCTTTAATTATGGGGGTATTAAATCATAGCACTCAGCAGTGCCAGAGCTTGGTTATAATTTAAGCAGGAGAACATTTCTGGAAAAACATATTAATTACTCAGTATGAATACATTATTCTTTTTTTTTTCCCTCAAGTCTGGCCAAGCAAAATTCCTCCCCAGGTCTGCCACCACAGCCCTTTGTAAATCTATTCCCTTAAGGCTTCTGATGCTGGTTACCTAAAGAGTCTTCCTAAGCCCTCGAGAAAACTTTCAGAAATGCAAAATCTCAATGTGAAATATTCCTCTGACAGTGTATTCCCTTCATCCTGGAGGCTACTAGTCTAATATCACAAGTGAGAGATTGAGTTATGCTAGGAACGAGGGTAATTTGGTCTCTGCCTGCCTCTCTGCCCATTCTCTTTTCACAGAGGCATCACATCAGCTCCTGAAGCCAGGGAAATGGGCACACCATTCACCAGAACATGTTGATTGCCTCCAGCACAGGTCTTTGCCCTGAAAGGCTGTGTTTTTTAATGCATCCTGGTGTCACTTGCTACACAAGAACTGAAGCCACATGCTGACACCTCTGACTGTGGCACAGATGTGCTAAGAACAAAACAGCTTCCTAAACGGGTGCTGTCTGCCAGGTGGGAATGTAAACATTTGCTTTATGTTTGCAGGGTAAGTGCTTAACGCGGCTAAATTGCAGAGGAGGGACTTCAGCGTGGAAATGCTGAATGTCCAGGCACTCTCGTTCTCCACAATGCCAACTTAGGCATCCCTGGGAGAAAGCAATTGCACAAAAATCTTAAGGGCTGGAAGTGGTTGTCTAAAGCACTGAGAAGCAGGGAAGCGTTTGAGGGAAAAGATGACTGTGGGAACTGAATTTCACCCTTGGGAGAGTTAGGCGAAGAAACAGACAAAAGAGGGTGTCTCATCATGCCCACAAAACTCTTGCCACTTAGGTTAGCCTATTTTAAAAGAAAAAGCTAAAAAAGAAATTGTGCCAGCCTGCTGGAGCACCTCACAATCTGGTTTGCACCCTGTACGAGGCCGCTTCAGCAGGCAGGAGTGAGGAGGACATACCAGAAGTTCATTGCCCACCCCTTGCCTTCTGTTGTGGTGGCAGCTGGTCTGGACCTCCTGCTCTCTGCCTGTACCCCTATAAATGTGATTCACTCTCTGTTTCCACTCGCATTGCTCTCTTTGTCACCCTAAGCTCGTGGGTTGAGCGCTGCAGCTCCTGCTGCCCTCACGCAGCGAAGAGCAGCCGCTCTCCTGCAGGCTGATAACTGCTGCCCCACGGGCTGGGCTTACGGCTGGTCAGAGGAGCTCTGGTTCATGGGGAGAGGGACCATGGATGTGGGTACTACAGAAAGGAGGGAACAGTGCATGGAAAGAGCCATCATTGTCTTATTCTCCCTTGCAAAGCCCTTCTGAACGCATTTCTGGAAATGCAGGGTGATCAAGGCTGGACATCAGCTGCATGCCTGTTGCAGGATGCCAGGGAAAACAGGACAAGAGGGAATGGCCTCAAGCTCTGCCAGGGGAGATTTAGAGTAGACATCAGGAGGAAGTTTTTCACAGGAAGGGTCATTGGGCATTGGAACAGGCTGCCCAGGGAGGTGGTTGATTCACCTTCCCTGGAAGTGTTTAATGCACGGGTGGACAAGGTCCTGAGGGACATGGTTTAGTGTTTGATAGGAATGGTTGGACTCAATGATCCGGTGGGTCTCTTCAAACCTGGTGATTCTATGATTCTATGATTTGCAGAGCGTCGTCCCAGTGACTAATGATGCTCAAACCAGCATTGCCCGCGGGGTTAGCTGAGGACAGGAGCAGAAGACAGCAGGACGTGCTAAGCAAGCACGAGCTGCAGTGCTGCACTCCAGCCAGAGGAGGAACATGAACTCAGAAATCAGCCAGTTCCCTGTCCTTGCAGCAATTCCCTGCTTGCCACTAGCTGCAGCACTCTTTTGTCACCTGACTAGACAGGTTTATGCAGCATTGTTTGTCGTTTCCTCATAGATAAAGCCCTCAAGTGGTTTTGCAGGATTTCCAGTTTCGTACACTGTTCTGCAGTCCTGTGAGCAAAAGCAGCGCGAAGCCCCGAGTGCTGGTGTAGGTGATGGTACCTTGCAGTGCCCCAACCAGCTACTGCTCACCACTGCTGCCCCTGCCAAATCCCCTCTCATAGCTGCTACCTCCCACTAAAATAAAATGTATTGGGCCAAACCTGTTTTGCTCAGTGGCGTTTTGAGCACTGCTGCCTGCAGCGCTGTCGGAATCTGGATTTGCACAACCTGTATGAGCAACTGTAAAGCACGGAGGGAAGGCGTAATGATAGGAGTTGGTGTCTATTGATAATGTGCAAGTTGTGTTTTCTTTCAAGGCCCTGGGAAGCAATGCGTCCTGAGATCTTGCTAATGCATTTTGCGTTAGCCCATCAGAACGGGAGACCCTTGACTCCCAGGACCAAGTGTATGACAAAGCCATGAGGTGTGCAGCCGTGCCCATTCAGCCTCAGCAACATCAATCACCCATCCAGTGTGCTGCTTACCAAAGACGCCTGCAAATTCAATTCCTTGTTTAGGCAGGATCCCAGGAGAGACCTTTGCGCACCAAAACCTGTTGCGTTAGGCTGCCTGCACCACAAGCTGTCTGCGTATGCTAGTGCACAGGGCAGTGATCATGGATGTAGCTGGTTTTCCAGCAGCTGTTGGCCTCCAGCATTTCAGACAGGCTCTGGTACTTCAGTTTTGGGTTTGTTTTTTTTTTTTTTTTTTTCTGCAGAGCTCTCCCCCTCCCTGTGACGCTTTCTGTACAAGCGAACAAACGTGGCTCCTGAAGGAAAAGTACAGAATGTGCTCTGCTAGCACACTGACAAAAATTGATCTCTACTTTAATTAAAGCCTCTATTGTAATTGACCTCGAGCTGCTAATGCATTTTAAAAATGAAGCCTCGCCAGCAGCAAATCCATACAGCCCAACACAGAGGTGCTACTGGGCGGTGATCTGTGCTGCAGGGTGATTTACCTCCCTGTGTGCTGGCTGCGCGGTCAGCTGCACGTCCCTGAAGAGCATCCTATCTCACCAGCACACGCATGCCCACGGCTCACGCTGAAATCCTGGAATGCTCAGGCAGGATGCAGAGCCGATGTCCTCAGGGTTAAAATACCATCCTGCCACCAATCTTATGTGATGGTCCCTGTTGCTGCTACCTTGCATTTTCCCTCCCCAGGCATGCAGCCACAGGATGCACTTGCCTCCTGCCTTCACCATACAGTGTGAGTGTTGCTGCCACCGAGCCCCAGCATGATTCTGAAGCAAGGGGCTCAAAAACAGCAGAGGGAGAGAAGTTATTCTCTCCAGGATGAGGAGCATGGGACTCCTTGGGGAATGGCCCCAAGCCCTTGTGCTGGGCAGCAGTGGGATGATGGGCTGCCTGCTGCAACAGCCTCCAGTGTGCAGCATGGCAGCAACGTCAGCCAGGGGAAAAGAAATTACGTTTAGCTAAAGGCTTGTAAGCTAGAGGAGATTCAGTCATTTGCAATGAACTGATTTGAAAGAGGCAAAAAAGGCTCTCGCAAGCACCAAGTGTAACACCTGTACAGAAAGGAGCACTCCTCACCCTGCAGCAAAACCCAGACACGGTGTGGGCTGGCAGATGCCGTGGCTGCTCTCGCAGGTACCATGGAAACATCGTGGCACCAGCACCTTGCAGATAACGAAGGCTCAGGATCACCATTTCACCCTGGCTCCCCTAGTCACAGGCTGTTCTGCAGCATCTTGAGGTCTGGATGAGGGCTTTGGCAGGGGTTGGGGTGCCCCTTATGTCCACCAGGGTGCCACGGAGCGTATTTTGGGGATCTAGCTCTGGCTCACTGCTCTCCAAGGGAATGCACTTGTTACAGGACCATGGGATGGTGGGATGTGGGTATTCCCAACCTGCTGGTGCCAGGCAGCACCTACAGCAGCTGATGGCTTCCTCTGCATTTGGACCTCGCAGGCAGCTTCTTTCCTGGAAACCAAGCACCTGACATCTGCAGCAGAAGCTCCTACCCAAGCAAGTTGCTGCTCAACTCAGGAAGGTGGTTGATTCACGTTCCCTGGAGGGGTTTAAGGCACAGGTGGATGAGGCGCTGAGGGGCATGGTTTAGTGTTTGATAGGAACAGTTGGACTCAATGATCCTGTGGGTCTCTTCCAACCTGGTGATTCTATGATTCTATGATTCAGTTCTGCTGGAGGGGCACCCTCAGGAGAGCCATGCACAATGTGACCCCCACCCTGCACCCCCAGTGCCGACCTCCCCCCAGACATGGCTCTGCCTCACTTGCAAAGAGATACCAGCAACCAGGGGTGTGGAGGTAGTCTGGTTCCCTGCCTGGCTCTTGTTTTGTGTCCTGCCTGCTCACGCTGGCTGTTAACCAGAGGTCTCTCTGCAGGCAGAGGGGCAGCAGGGCCAGTCTCACCTCCACGTGCCGTCCATCACCCTTTGTCAGGACTCTGATGCACCTAATGATGAATTCCCAGGCCTTTGAGAAGGGATTATGTCTTCCAGAGACTAGAACAAAACATAATAAACTTAAAATAGCTGCTTCTTTATGGAATATGCCAACAAGCCCTACTGAAAACCCAGAAGAGCGTAAATTTGCATAAATTTGCATAGATCTCCATAATTTCAGACTCACCCATCAGACCTGCTCCCGTAATGAAGCTCTGCCTGACATTGCAGGCAGCTGAGGGTATTTGACACACATTGGGCTGCATATGCTGCTGTTAACGAGGCTCCTCGTTACTGATACCCTAACCCTTGTTAGAGATGGGCCAGAGCAACTGATCCCAGCCATCAGGCTCCTGCCTGCATCCCTCCCTGGGGAGCCCCAGCACTGGCATCAAACCTCTTTCCCCTTGTACCGTCATAAGAAGCGCTCTGTCACTGCGGGGAATAACATAAAAAATCACCAGGTAGGTCCAAGGGGGCCTTAGAACTGTCAGCCTGGGCACAGTAGAAAACCCAGGCAGCTCAGTGGAGGGGATGTGGAGGGAAATGTTTGCTCAGGACTGCGCCTCATGGGATAGGAGCAAGGTCCCGAGAAATCTGTCACCCACTGCACTGCTGCAAGGCAAAATAATCTCCTTTTCAACCCAGCTAATGGGTCCAAGACACAGTTTGAAAGGTGTTTGAGTACTGAATTTCCATTGTGCATCCAGGGATCTGTCCTTCAGCCTACTGTGTGCCCTGGGCATATCCAGCACAGTGCTGGCTAAAGCATGGGGTACAGAGTTAGATCTTTTCTTCCTCAGGTATCACGCAAGGCCCATATCTCAATGTTGAACTAAGAAGGACTTATACCTACCAAATAGAGTTTGAAAACCAGAAGTAAGACCAGGGACACTGTGCCTGCGTAGGTGAGCCCTTATGGTAAAGATTTGCTGCGATTTCCTTCATCAGGCAGACAGTTTTATTCAGGTGGGATCTGCTGGCTTGTGGTTTAGACCCCAACATGAGCAACTCAAGGGGTTGCAAGGGCTGGAAATACAGTGGCACTGGCTGCCTCTGGCATGAGGTC
Organism: Coccyzus lansbergi; assembly: GCA_033558105.1. Lineage (NCBI taxonomy): Eukaryota > Metazoa > Chordata > Aves > Cuculiformes > Coccyzidae > Coccyzus > Coccyzus lansbergi. The sequence goes on along the minus strand of JAUMJK010000634.1, from coordinate 258,791 downwards.
ATGCTGTCATGCCTCTGTCTCACTTGCATCATACGCAGGGTTGATGTAGAAGACCTGGTGGTCTTTGAGAGCTGTCTCCTGCATCATCTTCTCTCCAGGGTCAGCGTACAGTGGCTCCTGCAGCAGCAAGGAAGAAAATAGCAGCCAGTGAGGAAGGGAAGAAAAGCCTTTGGTAAAACTCACCCAGCACCGAGTCCCTGCAGCAGCCAAGGAGCTGGTGACCCACAGGAGGATGGGACAATCTCACAAACCCTCCATGGTCTGGGGAAAGAGAAGCCCTGCCAGGTGCGTTGCACATCCAAAAGCATTTGAGAAGGTCCTGGCTGAGGCCTGCCACCTCCTGTCCACATCCCCAAGCACCCCCATGTCCCCAGGTAACTCACCACGTAGAACATGGGGTTGTTGAAACCTTTGTCACTGGCTTGTTCAGAGGGTTCAAGGTCTTCCATTATGTTCCAGGTCCGGGAGACACGGAGGGTGGGCAGCCTGAGGAGAGACCTGGGCAGTATTCACCCACATCCCACCCATCCCAGCAGCAACTCTTTATCTTCAACAGGCAGATGAGGAAATATTGGGGCAAAGTTTCAGGCTGTCTCTAAAATGGGATGTTTGTACCTTTTCCTAGGGAAAAGCTGCCCTGTCCAGCAGAAACCATCAAGCCTGGAGGGCTGGGACATGTATCGTGGAGGGAAGAGTTCTTTACAAGCAGACAACCCTAGAACAGGTTTCACTTTGGAGCCGTTGCTCTCCCTTGTGGCCTAAAATGAATTGCCACAGAGCTGACACCTGTTCCCACTGCATCCTCAACAAGGACTTACTTTTACCATGTTGGAATCTTAATCACCATCAACACTTTTATTATTTTCTTCATTACTCCTGTCCTAAGGGTCCCAGACACCAAGCAGCATCCCCTGCACCAGGTACCTGGTGCAAGTGGGTTCAGCTGCAGCTCCATGCACATCACTACAGGTCATGAGAGCCCACTAACATTTCACCACTGTAATCATCTTGGCAGAGTCTCCACAGAGGTAATTGGAGGAGTGGTGTTATCTGCATGGATTTGCATACTGTGTTCATTTCTGGACCCCTCACCACAAGAAGGATGTTGAGGCTCTGGAGTGAGTCCAGAGAAGAGCAACAAAGCTGGTGAAGGGCCTGGAGAACAGGCCCTACGAGGAACGGCTGAGTGAACTGGGGTTGTTTAGCCTGGAGAAAAAGAGGCTGAGAGGAGACCTCATTGCTCTCTACAACTCCCTGAAATGAGGTTGTGGAGAGGAGGGAACTGGCCTCTTTTCCCAAGTGACAAGGGACAGGACAAGAGGGAATTAGCCTCAAGCTCCACCAGGGCAGGTTCAGGCTGGACATTAGGAAAAAAATGTTCACAGAAAGGGTTATTGGTCACTGGAACAGGTTGCCCATGGAGGCGGTTGAGTCACCTTCCCTGGAGGTGTTTAAGGGACGGGTGGATGAGGTGCTGAGGGACATGATTTAGTGTTTGATAGGAATGGTTGAACTCAATGATCCGGTGGGTCTCTTCAAACCTGGTGATTCTATGATTCTATGGAGGCCATGCTGCTCTCTGTTCACTGGAAACAAGCTGAATTCACTGTTTTTTCTGGTGATCAGGATGGCTCTGCTGCACAGAGGCAGACACTGCAGGCTCCTGGAGCCACCTGCTTAATTTACAGCATCCCTGTTGGTGTCGGCTGCCTCCGTGATGCTCAACAAAACTGCTCAAAAACGCACTTGCAGTGGAGCCATGCAGGGATGTGCAGCAGGAGTGGGTCAGACAGGGACGTGGCCTCGGCTCAGGTTCAGTTCCACCTCCTGTCGATAGGCAAATTTCCCTCCCACTGCTGACAGAGCCAGTTTCAAAGGCCTGACTGGGAGTTTTATTTAGAAAACAAATGAAGGCGCAGGTTTATTGCTAGGAAATGTCATGTCAGCATGCGCTGAGCAGCAGGGCAGGCATCTCTGGCCACAGCCACTGCCATGCAGTGAGGAAGCCCCAGCAGAGGAATGAGGAAGGAAGAAAGAAGCTGACTTGTGAGCCTGTGACATGGCAAGCCTGAGCACTGGGGTGCTCAGCATTCCTGGGACGACATCAGTGCACTTTGCATGCACAACTTTAAGCAGTTCCTGCTCCCTGTTATTAAACATGTAGGGACCACCCCACTTGCCCATAGTCAAGTGAGTGAGCAGCTCTCTAGACAGCCCCACGCACAAAGCACCACCAATAAACCTTGCAAAACCCTGCACATGAAGGTGCGTGCACGGTCAAGAGGCAGAGTTAGATTCCCCAAGCACCTGCTGTGGACACTTGCCATGATGCCGGAACAGAAAAGGTGATGGAGAAGGGGCATTTCTGTCCAGCTCCCAGCTGTGGGGTGATCAGGTGCTGTGCACCCCACCCTGTCTCCCCTGGGACCTGCACACCAAGCAGTGTGAGCAACTATTGCACCAAAAGCTGCATTTGGTTTTGGATGCTGCCACTCCCTTTCATGGTTAAAAAGCAGCAGGACAAGTATTTTGAATTACTTCGATGAATTTCTAATTAGCAGCTGGCAGCTTCAGTCCTCCATCCTCTAGCATGGCTGCCAACTAATGTTTACAAAGAATAGAAGACCATAGAATCACTAGCTTGGAAAGGACCCACTGGATCACTGAGTCCAACCATTCCTATCAATCACTAAGCCATGTCCCTCAGCACCTTGTCTACCCGTCCATTAAACACCTCCAGGGAAGGTGACTCAACCACCTCCCTGGGCAACCTGTTCCAGTGACCAATGACCCTTTCTGTGAAAATTTTTTTCCTAATGTCCAACCTAAATGTCCTCTGGCAGAGCTTGAGGTTAATTCCCTCTTGTCCTGTCCCCTGTCACTTGGGAAAAGAGACCAGCTCCCTCCTTTCCCCAACCTCCTTTCAGGGAGTTGTAGAAAGCAATGAGGTCTCCTCTCAGCCTCCTCTTCTCCAGGTTAAACAACCCCAGCTCACTCAGCCGTTCCTCGTAGGGCCTGTTCTCCAGCCCCTTCACCTGCTTTGTTGCTCTTCTCTGGACTCATTCCAGAGCCTCAACATCCTTCTTGTGGTGAGGGGCCCAGAACTGAACACAGGATTCTAGGAGTGGTCTCACCAGTGCCAAGTACAGAGGGAGAATAACCTCCCTGGACCTGCTAATCACACTTTCTGTTACAAGCCAAGATGCCCTTGACCTTCTTGGCCACCTGGGCACACTGCTGGCTCATTTTCAGTCAGCTGTCAACCATCACCCCCAGGTGTTTCTCCTCCAGGCAGCTCTCCAGACAGACTTCTCCTAGTGTGTAGCACTCTATAGGGTTGTTGTGCCCCAAGTGCAGGACCTGGAATTTGACCTTATTATACCTCATGCCATTGGACTCTGCCCAGTGCTCCAGCTCAGATGTCCCTGGGCACAATGACCGGGTTGTGCAGAGCTCCAACTTAGCTTCTTGCTGCTGTGGCTCAGTTGGAGCTTTGCAGCTTCAAACTAAAAGAGGGTAGATTTAGATATAAGGAAGAAATTCTTTAGTATGAGGGTTATAAGGCACTGGAACATGTTGGTTAGAGAAGCTGTGGCTGTCCCATTGTTGGGGGTATTCACGGTCAGGTTGGATGAATCTTTGAGCTTTGAGCAACCTGATCTAGTCGAAGATGGCCCTACCCTCAGCAAGGGATGTAGAATGGATGATCTTCAGAGGTCCATTCCAAACCCATCTGTGATTCTACGCACTAATAGTGTTGGGTATAGCACCATGGGAGATCTGGGCAGCCCTGCGTGCCTCTGTGCCACCAGGCTGGCTGGAAGAACAGCCTCAGGATGATAGTTACCCTCAAGCAGAACTATGGTCTGCTGCCAGCAGAAACCTCATGCTTAGGAAACCTACCTTAGCTTTCCCCTTCTGTAGAGAAAGAAGATCCCTCCAAGCAACAGGAAAATAAAGAGTAGCCCCATGACTATCCCTGCTGCGGTACTGCTCGCTGCATGGCTGCCCAGTTGCCCGTTGGAAGCGCTACCAGTGGCCACCTCCATTTGACCACTTGAAATGCCAAGTGCTTCACCTGGGAAAGGGTTGGAAGAAACAGGGGTGAGGACAGGATGAGGCAACACCCCCACACACCACTCTAACTCACCTCAGGGCAGAAAGAGCCCGCAGTTGCATCTGGCACTGCCTGTTTGGTTGATACCCTCCCCCTGGGGATGGGGGATGGGATGCAGAGCTGGATGGACTCAAATGGAACAAGCCCATGTGTGTGTGCTACCCACACAACAACCACCAGGTCCCTCAGCTGTGACTTGTGTGTTCTTCAGCACACTTACATGGTTACTTTCAGTGTAGCATTTTGGTTGGAAACCAGCTCTGCAAAGAGTGACCTGGAAGTCCTGGTGGACACCAAGTGGACCATGGCCAGGCATGGGCTGCATGAGGAGGATTGCCAGTAGGTGAAGGGAGGTGGGACTTTTCCCCCTCTACTTTGCCCTGTTGAAACACAACTGGGGTGCTGAGCCAGGCTTTTCTCAGCAGTGCCTGCTGGCAGGGCAAGAGGCAATGGGCACCAGTTGAAATATACTGAATTCCACTTCAGCACAAGAGAAAAATGTTTTACTGAAGAGGTGGTCAAATGCGGTTGCCCAGAGATGTTGTGGAGTTTCCATCCTTGAAGAAACTCAAAATCCAGCTGGACACAGCCCTGGGCAACCTGCTTTTGGCAAGGTGGTTAGTGGAAACTGTCTCCAGAGGTCCCTGACAATCCTGAAAATGCTGATCCCGCAGTCTGTCCACAGCACTGTCCTAATATGATTAAAACGGCAAAAATAATGGGTAAACAAAATTCCCTACTGAAATCATTAGAAGTGCTGAGTGTGTACGTTCAGAAGGACAAGACTGACAAGGACAAGGACCCTAGGAGTGTTCAGCTTAGGGAACTTCAACCAAGCTGCTACTTGGTTCCTGTGAGAGCAGGGATGTGTGTGTGTCTGTCTCTCCAGAGAGCAGTGGGTTTAGGGACACACATGGGTGAAACTGCCAAGGAGGATGGTGGCTTTACCATGCTGATTGATGTCCTCCATGATGTCTGCAGCAAGCTGCTCCGCCGCAGTGCCGGTCTGCGCCCCCACCTCATCATCGATCAGAACGATTTGGATAAGGGGAGTGGAGCTTCGAGGTATGAATCCCAGGAAGGTCTGTGCTTTGTGCACCTTGGATATGGCCATCTGCGTGCCAGCATACTTGGGCTTTTGAAAACACAAGTTGACACATAAAGCCCATGAGAGGTGTAGGCAGAAATTAGTCACCTCTGTAGACATCCATGATGGATGTACCAGCAGGACCTCCCTATAAATCCTCATGTGAGGCCTGTCGCAAGGCTGCCATCTCTATTACTGAAGTGCCATTGGGTTTCCCAAATGAGCAGTTTATATCTCCCCTCCCTTCCAGGCTGGGACCAGCACCCAGCACAGAGCGTTCCCCTGAGGAGGTGAGCATGCCAAGAAAGCAATTTCATGTAGCACACTCATTAAACGCAGTATTAAGACATGTGCAGCTGTAAAGAGGGCAGGCAGCAAGCTTTCAGCTTGGGGTCAATACAGCAATACTCTCGTATTGATCCTCCTGGTGTAACTTGGAGCATACCTCCCGCCCCCAGCTACAATGTGGGATGTCACACTATGTCTGGCAAGCAGTAGAAAGGAATGATGCGTTGTAGATCACACAATTGAGTTCTGATCAGTGCCAGTTACCCATCCAGTGCTTACCTATCAGGGAATAAAAAGCTGCCCAGCATTGGGAATGATCCCCCAGATCCCATGGGATGTGCTGCAGCAGGTCTGCATGGTCCCAGCCTCACAGGCTGACTCCTGTGTTATCGGGGCCTGACTTCCTGGCTAACCTACAATGTTTTCCAGACCAGGGTTTCCAGCAAGCTCCCCTGCATCCTTCTCCATCTGCATGCTGGCAGCTGTTCCTGCCTCACACTGAGAGTGGCGTGTGGCTGTCATGGGGAATGAGTCCCCCTGGCAATGCAAGCTGGTGCATCCAAGAGGGATGAACAACACTGAACCCCCCTGCACCCCTAGAATGATGTGCTCCCCAAGAGAACCTCACAAGCATCCCATCACCATCAGGCACAGCTGGTGGCTTCAATTTTTGCTAGACACTACTGATCCAATGGGCTGACATACCTGGCTCAGGAAAACTTGGACCAGTCTGTCCCGGTACTTCTGCAGGTCGAATTCGGGAGTGAAATCCAGGCTAAGAGTGACTCCTGCAGTCCAAAACCAGACAGACACGGCATTGTCACTGACCCTGGACAGATTGTTGCCACAGCAGCATGGCTCTGACTGCCACAAAAGGCATCAGGGTCCCTCTGGTATCTCCATGCAACTGGGCTCTGGAGAGGCACCACCACAGCCATGCCCATGGAACGCTGCCTAAGAAACCTATCGCTTCCTTGTTGGTCCTTTTCTTGCCTGGGTTTGGTGAAAGGCTTTTAATTTCCACCATATTCCAGGAAAAGGCTTCCTCTGGAATTCTTTCTCCTGCATTAAAAACCTGGGAATCTTTGCTTGCAGCTGGGATGTGGGGCTGCAAAACTGTGATTCATCAATGCTACCCTGGTTTTGGAGACAAGGTGGAGAAAAAGGGACATCTGCACTCCCTGTAATGCATTTACTGGGACAAGTATTTTTCTTGGGGAAAAAAATGCAAGTATTTGTTGAAATATTAAATTGTCCTAATGGCTTTAAGGACCACATTGGATAAACATATGGTGCAGTGTTAATGAATTTGATATGACATATTTATTGTCTAGGTACAATTATGCATGAAGAATTCCCTTTAACGACCTTCCAGGTAGATTAATGGAGAAGTGCCCATTGCAGAGAGAATGCTGTCAATCTGCATGTTTTTATTTCAAATGGAATGAAACAAATTTGCTCTTGGAAAGCTGACATTACAGTGAGAAAGGTGCATTTCCTCTGAGTGTTTTCCACTGCATAAACTCAACATAGCCCTATTAGGTTGACAAGCTGTGACATCCTGATAGGATAAACCAGAGGCAGGGATGAAGGGCTGCAACTCAGAACAGGCTCCCAAAAAAACGGATTGATACTTCAGAAAAATGCTGTGGCAGGGTTATATGTGGGATATGGATGGTACCTGTGGATGGGAGCCCTCCTTCAGCAGAACTTCAGCCCATGAGAACCTACACGTAGATTTCCCCTGAGGAGGCAGGGGGAAAGGGCAGGGGCAGCTAGTGTAGCAGTGAGGAGGAATAAGGCCATGCTTCCACTCACCACAGATTCCGCAGCAGTGGCCGTGGGGCTTCAAAGGGCTCTGGCAGGTTAGCACTGGGCACTGTCTCCCTGACTCCCCAAGCAGGGCTGCACAGATGCGGTCACCATCCTACAGGAGAGCCAGGCAGTGTCAGTCCCTCACCTCCGCTGCCCCACAAACTGCAATGCAATGCACCCCCCTAAATCACAACAGGAGGACTCACCAGGCTGTTCCCGCAGACACAGCCAGACTTATCAGGACAGCCAGTGCCCGTCACCTGGATAGAGCCATTGCCGTGAAACTGCAGTGGGGCCGAGGAGCTGCGCAGGTACTCAGACCAAGCCTCAGGGCTGCTAAGCTCCTGAATGGGGAAGAGCAGAAAAGCAGATCTGTATCCCTAACCAGGTCCCAGTTCTGTCTCTAGGCACCTGGCTGTGCTGCCTGCGTGCCTGGTGCCACATCTGACGGCCGCAGGTGGTGCTTTTCCATGGGGCCAACAGAAAAAATCCCTTCAGATTTAAATTTAAAAAAAAAAAAGGATCACAAGGAAAGCATGCAATGTCTGGCCTTTTTTCCCCTTCCTGTTCCCTCTCTTTCTACTGGAACAGAGAATTAAATTCATCAGCTTTTAAGTACGGGAGGAAGGAGCTGGATCTGAGGTGTTTTCCTTCAGTCTGGGAAGTATTTCAGTGGGCTGGGTATTACTGAAGGCTGAGCTGGACTTACCAGCCTTGTCCTGCCAAGCTGCTAAATCCATCACCCACTGTCTTCCATAGGAGCCTTCTCCATGCCCTGGCACAGTAGGAGGATTTCTCAGGCCCCAGGATGAATGTACCCCACACAGAGAAAGGAGTGAGCTAGCTAAAAAGGGTCAAAGTAGTTTATAAGGTCAGGTTTTATGAAATTCACTATAATCACAGAAATAAAAAGCATCTTCTCCTTCCATGTTATCACTCAGCAGCCGCCCCTACCCTGGGGCATGGCCAGCTGCAGTACTGAGAAAGGTGGATTTGCAGGGGATGATGTGGCATGGGGTGGCCCCTGGGCATTAATGGTACCAGCATCACTCTGAGCACTGAGGGTGATCCCACCTCCGTGTTCCCAAGGCTAAGTGTGCCCTACGTGAGCTTCACTGGGGTCCTACCTTGTCCAGACTTGCCTACATTTGCCTGGACAGCAACTGAGGTTATTACTCAAAAACTGGTTACCTAATGACTGGCCCCAAAATGGCAGATCCCAGCAGATGCAGCAGCAGAAACAATAACTAACTTGTGAAATGGCTGCTGACATGGATTCTCCCACTCCTGGAAGGAGTGTTTACTGCTGCAGTGCCTGTGATCTTTCACTCCTCCGATCAGCAAGGGACAGGGCTCATCGTGTACCTTATTTCTAGGCTGAAGCACAGAAGGCTGCCAGCATCTCTATAATTATCCTTCCAATCAATTAAAACACAATTGCAAATCAAAACTGGGAGATGATCACAGGGCCACAGGCCATGCTAAGGTTAGGAGTGGGAGGGAGGTGGCCCCAGCATGTCCCTGGGCAGTTTGGTTGTGGACACATGCCTGGAAAGAGGGCAGCCCCTGGGTGCTGGAAAAGATGCCATTTGCCAGAGGTATGACCCAAGCACACTGGCCTTTTTTTTTTTTTTTTTTCTTTAATATGAATAGTGAGACAGCCTGTGCTTCCACACTGCAGGGAGGAAGGTGATAACAAACTGGTAGAGGAAAAAAACCATGGAGACCAGCAACAGCAACCCGTGAAGATGCAAAACTGAGACTGCCCCATCTACTCGAGCAGCACCACTCCTCCAACCCTGGTTGGTCCTTCCCCTCCTCACCTACTTTAAGGCCACGGCAAGGAAGTGGCGAGCCAGTTCCTCATCATACCCACATTACCTGGCCCATGAGAGAGATGCTGCGGAGATGAATCACTTGCTGTGATGAGTCAAGGTTTACCCGGAAGGAGGTTTCAGGCTGAAAGATAACATCATCGTAGTGGCACGGGACACGTTCCTCATCCACGGAAAAGATGCGCCCACTTGGCTCGAGCTCCCCACCAGGGGACACAGACTGCCAGAGCGTGGGGTTGAACCATGCGTGGTGCTCAGCGTCGGCAAACCTCGCTATCACACCTGGCAAAGCAACAGGAAAGGTCAAGACCAACCTAGACCCAAATCAACAGCCTCAGAGGATGCATCTGGTCTGGTAAAGCCAGGTACCACTTGACACAAAGTGGAGGAGCTCAACCTATGGGAAGCAAGTGAAGGGCCAGCTACAACATCTTCCTCCTGAGTGGCTGCTGCAGGCACGCCCTGGAGCCCAGCAGAGGCTCAGCAAAATTTTCCAGTTCTCAGGGCTGGGGTTTCAGTAACTTAGCCCAGACTTCTCTTCTAGCTGTTGACCTGTAACCACAGATCCCACAGGACATTTTTCCCCGATTTCTTCAAAGCTCACCTTTACCGTTAGGGAAGAAAACAGCCACAGAGCCCAAAGACTGAGTAACAGCTAAACCAGGAAAACATGGGTATGATAATTCATGTCCAGGTTTTCTAGCAGTCTGGCAAGCCTGCAGAAACATGACCAGCCCTGTTCCCTGCCATGGGTAACCCTAAAAAACAGCACATCATTTAACAATTAATTATTTAACCATTAACCCTTTCCCCTCTGGTCACAATTAGTATCATCACACAGTGCCCTGCTTCCTTCTCATCCTTCCCCAACAGCTGAACCTTTACTGATTCAGCTGTCACACAGGCATTTATTGACTGAATTATTTGCATTCATTTTAAAATAATGCTTTATGAAATCCATTTGTGAAAGCTGCCCCTGCTAATTTCAGGGGAGCAGCACACAGTCAAAAGGAAAAGCGCAGTGTAAGGCAGAGGCAGCTGCCAGAGCTTCCCTGATGGGAGGCAAACAGCCCCGAAGCACTAAAAATTATAGGGATAAAGGATTTTGGAGTGGCTCCAGACAGCCTGATGCTGCAGTCCCTCCTCTGGGCAGACCCGTTTGGGCTTTTATTTACCAGTCAGAGCACAGGCACAGGCCATGGACTCTTGGACTCTTCCTTTCCCATGGCCAACCTAAAAATGTTACTTGTTGCTGAAAGTATTAGGTAGCTCTTAAATACCCCCAATACATCTGCCTAGCAAACACCTTTCAGGATAGTAACAGGCACGATCTGTCTCAGTCACAGTAAACTTGGATTGAAGGCTAAGAGGCTAGGGAAAGAAGCACCCACAACCAAATGTCTGTGTGCATTGAGCCAAAGGCCAGCTCGCTGCAATGGCTGCGGTTTAGCTCACCCATGTGTAATTCCCAACCAGTTTTCTTTAGAAATATTATGGCAAAGAAAATGAGGGCTTTGATGTGGCTACATGCTTAATAGGCTGGGTAAAATACAAACAATATTTGCCATTCTGCCACAACATCAAAGGCTTCCTTGCTATAATTACTTTTTTTAGAAGGCAGGTGATATAGCAGGAAAGTAAGATCTGATGTGGGGGAGGCCATCAAAGAGAAGGCAGGTATTAAAAGAGGAGTGATTCAGTTTGCTCTGAGGTGAGACAACAAACACCTTTGTAGAAGCATTTGAGCTGAATGTGCATGATTAATCAGGGGCTAATGGGGTGACTGGTTTGAGCACAAAATACCTGAGTCACAGCCTGGATCCCAGCTGCCATCAAAAGCTGCGAATCCTGCACCAGATGCCAGCACAAGTTCTCCATTTAGGGGCAAGTACTAGACAAAGAGATTCAAAATATTACTGTGAGGTCCCACTGCCAGCCACCCAGGCTTGTAATCAAGTAACTGCTAATTATTAGGCTGCTTATTACAGTTGCTGTCTCTGAGGCACTTTACAGTCATCAGGAGTTACCCTCACTGGGCCCCGCGTTAATGGGAAAGTTTCAGCTCCCATTTTTACAGATGGGGATGCTGCAATGGGGACAGTTTAACATTATTTTCCAGTGACATAGAAAAGCATGAAGCATTCAGGGAAGCAAGAACAAGGAACAAGCTGGACGGGCCCTTCTGGCAGCTCCTTCCTTCTCTCACACACACAGTCCCAGCAGCTCAGGAATGGCTTTAGACACTGATTATGCCATGAAAAAAACAATCTTACTCTACAAGTGTCCAGAGGACCCCTTGTTTAATGGGTTCCCGCCTCTGGGAGCTGTGCTTTCCCCACAGGAAATAGCTCAGGGGCCCAAGAAGTCCTTGGTGTGGCATCAGCTAGTCAATTTGTGCTCAGTGCACATTAAGGAGAGCGTTCACGTGGCATCTGGCACACTTTGCCATTGCTAGACTCTCTTCTTTTTGGGTAGGATGTCACCAGTAGGTAATCAGGGTCACCGCACTTGGGTAGCTTCAGCCTCATCAGGACGCTGTTCTGGGGCATGAGGACAAATCTCAACTGGCACAGCTCTGCCATGGAGGCCCTTTCAGCAAGGAGCTGTGGCCACTCAGCTCACTAGCCAGCACTGCTGACTCCAGGACAGGCCTTGGCAAACAACTGAGTCAGGCAATTCATTCACAGCACATGGATTATTCAGCCCTGCCTGCCTTATATTCTGTTTAGAAATTGCCATAGAGAAAGTCTAACTTCCTCCCAGTATTTTCACACGTTAAGGTGTGAGCGATGTTCAAAGTTCCGTTCTCCTCTAACTCAATCTATACAGGGTTTTAGCACCAGTCCCCAGACAGCAGCTGGAAGCCCTCCAGGACTATGATATGCCAATGCACTGGGTCTTGTGCTCAGGCAGAAACATGTTAGATGGGATTCTAAGGTTTCATCTACTTCATTTGTCCTTAAGTATGCATGTGGGTTAGAAAAAGCAAGACTTAGGAACGACTGCTGTGGGTGGCTGTGATAGCTCCCTGTCCCTGGGGCAGTCTTGCCTGAGGATGCTTTGTTCCACGCACCAGGGACCACTCTGTGGGGAGGGATGGACATGGCAAACGGTTCCTCACACCTAGGCTATAAGCAGTTGTTTAGAACTTCAATACCTTTCTGGTGTGGTGTTTTGAAAGCCATAGCCCAGGTTCCCTTCTTGGTTTAGGAACCATGACAAGCTAGGGTAGAGAGCAGAGGGCAGATGCCATGAGGATGGGCCCTGCCATGCTCCTGTGCACCACTCACTTCAGACCCAGCAATATCATATGTTGAGCTGGAGAAGAGGAGATGTTGAGGTGAATAGCTGTTGTTGGGGCAACATCTGTCCCAGCAGAATGGAGTTTCAACACTGGCCAGGAAGAAGCCTTTGCCTATGGACACTGCTCCCTGATACCACAGCATGTTCAGTGCCTAACTGGAAACCATGTTATCATGTTCTGTGTATTTCTATTACTCCCAAGAAAAAGTCCATTTTCCAATACTGAAGCACTGAAAGGTCTGCCAAGATAAGAATGGCAACACGCTCTTTAGCTGGAGATAGAAAAGCCAAGTTTAGTGACTTGGTCTGCCCTGATCTGGGCAAGGTCTGTGCTGCCAGTTTCTTTCACGAGGCGCTTCACTTCCAAGCGCCCTGGATTGTTTTCCTGTGAGCCTGTGCAGGAAGGGGTGGTACAACAATTTTTGGGGCATTCCTACCAATACTGACATCAGGTATTGCCAGTGCTGCCAGTCACATCATTGTCCCAGACTCACTGGGCAACCTCAGGTGGAGCCCCTCACCCTTCACCCTGCAGCCAGCTCTGCATGAGAGGCCTGGGCAGGGAGGGTGGTCAGCTGGCTGCTGAGGTCCAGCTGAGCTCCTTAGGATGGGATGCAGCTGATCATTTTACCAGTGCAGGGTACCAGCTCTTCAGAGCAGTCGCCTGTGACAACCCAGGCCCACAGCTGCAGGGAACTTTAAGTAGAGGAAGACCAGACAGCAGCTGGTGATGGGGATGGGTGACCCAGCAAGGCCATGAGTGACTGGCTTCTGTTCACTTTCCCATGGAGTTCATGAACATTGTGGCTGGATTTATTGCTTTCTACAACTACCTAAAAGGAGGTTGTGGAGAGGAGGGAGCTGGCTTGCACTGGTGAGACTGCACCTCAAATACTGTGTTCAGTTCTGGGCCCCTCACCACAAGAAGGATGTTGAGGCTCTGAAGGGAGTCCAAAGAAGAGCGACGAAGCTGGTGAAGGGGATGGAGAACAGGCTATACAAGGAGAGACTGAGAGAGCTTGGGTTGTTTAGCCTGGAGAAGAGGAGGCTGAGGGGAGACCTTATTGCTCTCTACAACCACCTGAAAGGAGGTTGTGGAGAGGAGGGAGCTGGCCTCTTCTCCCAAGTGACAGGGGAGAGAACAAGAGGGAATGACCTCAAGCTCCACCAGGGCAGGTTCAGGCTGAACATCAGGAAAAAAATTTTCACAGAAAGGGTCATTGGTCACTGGAACAGGTTACCCATGGAGGTGATTGAGTCACCTTCCCTGGAGGTGTTTAAGGGATGGGTGGAGGAGGCACTGAGGGGCAAGGTTTAGTGATTGATGGGAATGGTTGGACTTGATGATCCAATGGGTCTTTCCCAACCCAGTGATCCTATGATTCTATTCTATGATTCTATAGATCGAGACTACCAGGTCACAAACTCTCTGCTCTGATCCTTGCCTGCCTGACAGCTTTTTCCCTAGAATTACCACACACTTGATTATGGCTGTGGGCCACAGCTTCGCAAATGTCCTGGAGTAGCCATGTAGGATGCAGAGAGCTTCCTTGTCCAGGGGGCTGTTAGTTCAGATTGTCACAGGTTAACTAGGGGGAGAACAAAACAACACTTAGGCAAATATGTGCCTACATTTGTAAGCTGTATCACTTGCACTGGTGCAGGGAGCAACACAAGGGTGTTTTGTGTATGCATTATGCACAAAGTAAAGCAAGGAAATCCTGGTAAGGATTCACATGGCATGGTTGAGTTCAATATGGCAAAAACAAGGATGAGGTTGGCTTGGTCAGTTGGAGATACATACACATGTGGACACAAATGCTGGGCCAATGACCAGATGAGGTCATGTTGTGTTGTGTCTGGGATGACCCAGGTCAGTGGGGTGTGGAGCAGACACAGGGTCAACAGCACACGACGTCAATACTTGCCCATAGGGAGATTTGGGAGAAAATGCCTCAAGCTAAACCAGCTGCAGCACCTGTAGAGCTCTAGAGACATTGTTTTATGGGGTATCTGGAGCAGATACAGCTTCTCTAGCTTCCAATGGAGACCCCCCTCCACCACCAAGGCTGAAAAAAACAGGTTGTCTGGATTTCAAAAGCTCAGAAGAAGCTGTGCACATGGATGTGAATGTGGCAGGGAGAGTCCCATAGCACACAATGTGTCCCAGACGCTGACTCTTTCACACTCCGGGACTGCCCAAACACAGTTAGCACCAGCCTTGGAATTAAAATGTAAGGTTATATGATATGAGCCAAGGGGTGAACACACCTCATCTCCAAAAAAAAAAGGTGCAGGAAGAGGCCTGTAGATCTGCTTCACAACAGTAGTTTCTGAGGCTGGCCCCCATAAATCCAATTCCTTACTTACCAAGACAGACATGCTGCCCATCCACCACCAGCCCGACCCAAGATGCATGCCACTGAGAAGTATTTCAGAAGTAGTTCTGTTGTCCAGTGGATCTCAGTTTCACAGAATCACTAGGTTGGAAATGACCCATTGGATCATTGAGTCCAACCATTCCTATCAATCACTAAACCATACTCCTCAGCACCTCACCCACCCATCTTTTAAACACCTCCAGGGAAGGTGAATCCACCACCTCCCTAGGCAGCCTGTTACAGTTCCCAGTGACACTTTCCTTGAAAAAAATTTTCCTGATGTCAAGCCTGAACCTCCCCTGGAGGAGTTTGAGGCCATTCCCTCTTGTCCTGTTGAAAAAAATATTGTATTTATATTCATAGGAACGGTTGGACTTGATGATCCAGTGGGTCTTTTCCAACCTAGTGATTCTGTGATATAAATAAATAAATTATATAAAAATAAATATTATTTGTAAATAAGTCACCTTTTTTTTCCTAGCGTAAGTTAAGCATCTCAGTTCACTGCAGAGGACAAATAGAGACTCTGGTTGGGCAACAGCTTACTGCACTTAGGAGTTTAGTATAGAAATTACATATAGGCTGGGCTACTTTCCAAGTACATTTTGAACTGAGCAATGACACGTACCAAAGGACTAGAGCCAAAAAGCTGGCAGCTTCCTCTGCTTTTCCCTTGCTCCTGCCAACCTGTACTCCAGGGCCATTAATGCAGCTATCTTAGCATCCCATAAGTCATTGTTCATCCCTGATACTGGCAAATGACTTATCTCCTTGGTCATCATTATCAAGTGTAATGACAACCGAAACACAGTCATCATTTTTCTCATCAAAGTCAGCAAAAAAAAGAGGAAAGACCCTATGCAGCTCTCAGCCCACACTCACCACATTTGCAACCTCAGTGTTCCACCACTGACAAGAAATCCCACTGCCCTAGTTCATTAGCGAAAATGAAACTAACCTCCAAAATGCCAAAGGAAAAATAGCAAAGGCCTCAGATGAGGTTTTTGATGTGGGTGGCTTTGAACCGGCTTCCAGCACATCGTGGCTCTCCTTGATTCATAAGCACAAGGCTGAGATGACTGACAGCAGTGTGACTTGCATGTCACCACCATAAGTGAAGGAAAAAATGTGGCACTTTTGCTTTGAATGCAGGTGAGTGAGGCTCATGATTGCAGCCAGCTCTTCTGCCAGCCTTGTTTTAATTCAAGACATCAATGCATTTGAATTCCTTGCTTGGGTGAGATGCTGACATCATCCCCACTGTGTAATGCCAAGAGAGCCCAGGCATGCTCTGCAGCGCCAAACCCATGGGTGCACCAGGGAGCATCTCAGTAGCCATCAGGGCTGCTCTTGGCTCCTGGGTGCATCATCTCCCCCAGCACTCAGCCCAGGAGCAGCTCCTGGGCTCTCACTGCTGGCACCTCATTGAGAAACATCACGCGGGTAGGATGGGAGGGACTATCTCTTCACCACAGAGGGCTGTAAACCATCACAGGTGTTAGTGCTCAGGGAAAAAGATTTCGCTATCACCTGTCACAGCCCTGTTTTGCTGGGTTAGTGACAGCACGCAGGCAGCAGCAGGCAGGCAGGTAGCCCCCTACCTGTTGCTACCCATGGATGGGGGTTTTCCCAATGCAGGTTGGGGGTCTGAGCATGGTCGGGTGACTGGGTGGGATCCAGCTGCTGGCTGAAGACCCTAGAAAGGCACCGGGCCAGATCCATTCACAGGTGAACTCCTTTGATAGCTCTGGAGCCAGGGCCTTGCTCTCCAAAGGCTCTCTTGGATTTGTTAGTGGGGGTTCATTCACTCAACTGCATCCTCAGGCCAACATCCCTTCCCCCAGTCACACATGCCATCTTGCACCTCAGCCCACTGACAGATCCAACCTGCTCTTGCATGGCTCCAGCTACCAGGACATCTATTCCAGATTCCCTAACAAAGCCACCCTGACATCTCTGGATGATCCAAGGAGGGCAACCTGCTTCTAGAGTGGATCTTGTTGTCCAAAGAACTCCTTGCCCAGGCACATGTTCCCATAAAAAGCAGGGCTTTAGCATGCCTACGAAACCAGGCAAGAAATGCAGGTTTTATCCCTATGAAATCCATGCTCAGGCAGGCAGTTGTAGGGCAGAGCACAGCACAAAATCTGGTGCTCCTCTCCACGAGACCAGTTGGTGGTAGGCAGCAATGCTCACTAGCCAACCCTCCTCTGCTCCCAGCCAAAACTCATCCCTCTGCTTTTGCCCCCTGGAGCAGGCAGGGGCACAGGTAACAGACTAGTGTGCCAGCGAGACTTCGTAATTTCAGAATCATCCTCTGCAAGCTAAAGAGGTGTTTGGTAGGTCTCCCCTGGCTGCATCCCTGCCTCACCCTCCTGCAAGACATAGAATCGTAGAATCATGGAATCACAGAATCATCAGGTTGGAAGAGACCCACTGGATCATTGAGTCCAACCATGCCCACACATCTCTAAACCATACCCCTCAGTACCTCATCCACCCGCACCTTAAACACCTCCAGGGAAGGTGACTCAACCACCTCCATGGGCAACCTGTTCCAGCGACCAATGACCCTTTCTGTGAAAAACTTGTTCCTAATGTCCAGCCTGAACCTGCCCTGGTGGAGCTTGAGGCCATTCCCTCTTGTCCTGTCCCCTGTCACTTGGGAAAAGAGGCCACGTCCCTCCTCTCCCCAACTTCCTTTCAGGTAGTTGTAGAGAGCAATGAGGTCTCCCCTCAGCCTCCTCTTCTCCAGGCTAAACAACCCCAGCTCACTCAGCCGTTCCTCATAAGGCCTATTCTCCAGCCCTTTCACCAGCTTTGTTGCTCTCTGGACTCCCTTCAGAGCCTCAACATCCTTCTTGTGGTGAGGGGCCCAGAACTGAACACAGGATTCTAGGAGTGGTCTCACCAGTGCCAAGTACAGAGGGAGAATAACCGCCCAGGACCTGGTGGTCACACCATTTCTGATACAAGCCAAGATGCCCTTGGCCTTCTTGGCCACCTGGGCACACTGCTGGCTCATGTTCAGTCAGCTGTCAACCAGCACTCCCAGGTCCTTCTCCTCCTGGCATGTTTCTAGACAGACTTCTCCTTGTCTGTATCTGCATAGGGTTGTTGTACCCCAAATGCAGGAGCTGGCATTTGCCTGTGTTAAACCTCACGCCATTGGTCTCTGCCAAGCAGTCCAGCCTGCTCAGATCCCTTTGCAGAGCCTCCCTACCCTCCAGCAGATCGACACTTCCACCCAGCTTAGTGTCATCTACAAACTTGCTGAGGGTGCACTTGATGCCTTCATCCAGGTCATTGATGAAGACATTGAACAGGGCTGGAACCAGCACTGAGCCCTGGGGAACTCCACTCGTCACTGGCCTCCAGTTGGAGTAAACTCTATTTAACACCACTCTCTGGGCCTGGTCATTCAACCAGTTTTTCACCCAAAACTCTTGGGTGGACTCCATCCGACCCCATAGACTTGTGGATGTCTAGCCTGGCAAGCAAGTCTCTAACCACCTCCTCTTGGATTGTGGGAACCTTGTTCCGCTCCTCCAACCCCTGGGGTTGTGCTCAGAGGGAATAACTTTCCTTACTCTTTAAGACTGAAGCAAAGTAGGCACTGAGTACTTCAGCGTTGTCTTCATCCCCTGTTACTGTCTTTCCCTCTGCATCTAGTAGGGACTGGAGATTCTCCCTAGTCCTCCTTTTACTGTTGATGTATTTGTAGAAAGATTTTTTATTGTCTTTCACAGACTTGGACAATCTGATTTCTAGTTGGGCCTTAGCCCTCCTGAATTTTTCCTGCACATTCTCAATTCCTCCCTATAGTCTACCCAGGATGCCTGCCTCTTCCTCCAAAGCTCATAGACCTTCCTTTTCTTATTGATGTCTCTCAGGACCTCCCTACTCAACCAAGCTGGTTTCTTGCCCTGCCGGCTACTTTTCCAGAACATGAGGACAGCTTTCTCCTGGGCTGCTAGGAGTTCCTTTTTGAAGAGTGCCCAGTCCTCATGGTCTCCCTTGCCCTTAAGGAGCGCCTCCCATGGTACTTTTCTGACCAGCTCTCTGAACAGTCCAAAGTCTGCTCTCTGAAAGTTGAGTGCAACTTTTCTGCTAACCTCCTTCTTCATCTCACCCTGCACTGAGAACTTTATCATCTCATGATCGCTTTTCCCTAGCCATCTTTCAACCCTCACATCCCCTACAAGGCCTTCTCTGTTCACAAACAGTAGGTCCAGGAGGGTGCTGTCCCTTGTTGGTTCGCTCACCAGTTGTGTGAGGAAGTTGTCTTCTACACACTCTAGGAACCTCTGGGACTGCTTCCTTTCTGCTGTGTTATACTCCCAGCCAATATCTGGGAAATTGAAGTCTCCCATGAGGACTAGAGACTTAGAATCATAGAATCATAGAACAGCCAGGTTGGAAGAGACCCACCGGATCGTCGAGTCCAACCGTTCCTATCAAACACTAAACCATGTCCAACTTGAGACTAACTTAAGTTGTTTGTAGAAGAGCTCATCAGCTGCTTCTTTTTGACTGGGTGGTCTATAGCAGACTCCCATCACAATATCTGCCTGCCTGTGGGTTCCTCTGATTTTTACCCACAGGCACTCAGTCCCTTCCTGATCATAATCCAGTTTAAGGGTATCAAAGCCCTCTCTAACATAGAGGGCTACCCCACCTCCTCTTCTGCCCTTCCTGTCCTTTCTGAAGAGTTTATACCCCACCATGGATACACTCCAGTTATACGAGTCGTCCCACCACATCTCCACAGTGGCAATGACATCGTAGTCTCCTTGCCCTAACACAACTTCCAACTCCTCCTTCTTGTTTCCCATGCTGCGTGCATTGGTGTAGATGCATTTCAGCTGGTCTGGGGAACCTACAGCCCTCGTAATAAGGTATCTTCCCAATTGAGTGGTCCTTGGGTTAACCAAGGCCACAGTGCCAGTTTCCTTCTAACTATCCCCAGGTGCACTCGCCCCCTCATGCTTAGAGGTAATATACTGGTGGTCCTCACCAGCACACCACCCCTTTGACACTGAAGTCCCATCTCCAGGCTCACTCCTATCTGGCCTGACCTCCGTCCCCTCCCCCTTCACATCTAGTTTAAAGCTTGATTTATGAGCTTAACTAGATTTTTAGAGAGGGCTTTAGTCCCCTTAGGAGACAGGCGTGTCCCATCCCTAGTAAGAAAGCCTGGGGGTGAGTGGGCCTCCTCATGATCAAAGAACCCAAAGCCCCTCTTTTCACACCAGTCCCTGAGTCAAGTCATTAGTCAATTTCTTCTTCCTCACTTCTTGATCCTCATTCCTCAGTACTGGAATGGAGCTAACTACTACCTGTGCCCCAGAGCCCTTGATCATTCTCCCTAGAGCCCTGAAGTCCCTCTTAACAGCTTTAGGCTTTCTATACTCTATGTCTTCATTGCCAACTTGAAATACTAAGACTGGGTAGTAATCAGTGTCCTTGACCAGGGATGGAAGTTTTCTAGTAATGTCCCTTACTGATGCTCCCAATGGCAGGGTCCTTTGGCAGCAGTGCAGCATCACTCTCATTAATGCAGGAGCTGATTCCCCTACTGTGCCTGCTTGTCACGTTTCACATTGCATTTCAGGGCATGAGCTCCCCTCCCCACATCATCTGCCTGAGCTGGCCTTGCCACCATGTCCCTGATAGGGGGTGGCCCAGTACATCATGTTCCCAAAACATCATGCAGACCCCAGTAAAAATCATTGGACAATAAAAAATCCAATGGGTCTAAAAAAGGCCATTAATTTGACTGCAGTACCCCAGCACACACCTCCAGATGCAGATCAAAACAGCTCCTAGGAGGATGCAAAACAGTTCCTAGGAGGGTGCAGAAACTGGGTATACTGGGAGAACATGGGGTCATCAGAAGATGCTTGGGGAGTGCATTAGGGTGAATCACCCTAAAGACACTAGAGTTCTGGATGCAAAAGGCACACAGAGGTTTAAAGCCATTTGTGAAATCTACTTCAGGTTAGTTCAGCTTGTTTTCCTGAACCTCCCTCAGCAGCCAGTGCATGGAGTGGCCACCCAGTCAGACCTGTCCCTGTATCCACTTATGTCTGGGATGCCAGCAAGCTGCTCCACTCATCACATTCTTTAATAACTCCTTCTGGTTGAAAACAGCCTGCAAGGAGCAAATAAATTCAGGGAGGCAACTGCAAAAGGCTGTTTTACTGCACTCCTTTCCTAGGGCAAACCTTCAGCAGGAATGCTGCTTGGAGAAAAGCCTGCAGGATTCAGGCTTGTAATTATGCGCTGGCACACACACGCGCATACATGCACTCCTGTGAAATTTTTACCTTCATCTCAGGAGAAGTAAAAATAATCCCCTTTCTGGGTATTTTGTTGCCCTGCTATTTGAGAAGTGGGGAAGAGGGAGCACCAGTGCCTGGACAAGCACAAACCATGGCAATTCATTATAGCCAGTGCCCCTGGGGAGCAATTGGTATTTTGAGATCAATCTCTGCCAGGAACCAAGCAGGAGCATCCTGCAGCAAAGCTGAGGACATTCTGCTCTCTCAATTAGGCAACTAAATTTAAGGCTGGGCAAGATGTCCCTGGGTAGATCCCCAAACCCTGCATGCTCCTGACCCTCACCCAGCCTTTGTTGCCCCTCATTGGGCAGGTAGGTGGAAGGTGCAGGCAGCTGCAGCCACCTTGGCAGGGCTCGGTGATTGGGCAGAGCTAGAAAGGTGACATCAGTTCTGCTGAATAACCCCAGGCAGTGACCTGACCCCACACCACAGGGCTTGAGAGAGGCTGCTTTGCCCACGTGATTAAACCTGACTGCTGCAGCTCCAAAAACAGCAAGAAGCATCATCAACCCCTGGCTCGTGCTGAAACATCGGCTCGCTCAGGCACACACCACAACAGGATGGGTGCTACCAGGGCAAATGCCAGGATCACAGACACAGCTGTGCTCTGATCTGTCTTCTTTTGGAAGGGAAGCCATAGCCAGAGGGTCCAAACCCATCAGAAAAACCCTTGTGCCACAGTGGAGAGGCAAGTAGAGCCAAAGTCTACCTTAACCTGAAACACTCATGTCATGCACCACTGACACAAGCACATCCATGGTTTTTGCAGATTTACCCTTAGGCACCTCTGAAAGCTGACTGACTACTGATCTGCATCTTTAGGCAGCTACATACCATAGAAAATCCAGCCTAATCACAATGGTTGTACTTCAAAGTCACTTAGACTTAAGTTGGATTTGGATTTAGTGCGTGGATGAATCAGGGACCCACTCAAAAATTCAGACCAAATAATCCCTGAGCTGGGTGAGAAATGGGTTTCTTCCAATTAGGAAGGGGGGGTTCAACATATTCCAGCTGCCCCAGCCTCCTCCCAAGAAAGCAGCTCCTGGCACCCAGCTGGTGCCCACATGGGATGGAGGGGAAGTTGGAGGACTCATCATCCAGAAGTGTTTCCTTTCATAGAGTTGTCTAGGTGGAGGCTTGATGGTGGTGCTTGAGAATCCACCAGCACCCCACGTTCTGCTCTGTTCAGCTGGGGAGACAGGACAGGACGTGTCACGCTGCCCCTCCATATGTCACTCACATACTGTCACCAAGTATCCCCCCTGCACCCGCTGCAGCAGGCACCCTCCTCACGGCAGTCAATGAGATCTCAGCCCCTTCCCTGGCTGTGAATTTCTTCCTGCGCTACTACAGCAAGCAACACTCTCCTCTTTTTATGGCCACAGGCTGTATAGCATCTCCATGGCGACTCTAAAGCTTAATATATTCCTGCTGATTTAAGTGATTAATGTTCTGGTGTGGTGCAACTGGCAGGTAAACAGGTGCAGCTCAGCCTCACTGCAAGAAATCTCACAAGCAATTCATTTCCTGACCATACGCTCGCCAAATTTCACACCATCCCCACAAGTAGCAGACCTGCTCAGGTGCTGGGTTTCATTCCTTTTTTATCCCTAATCTTGGCGGTCCCCTTATCACCTGGTGACAACAGAGCACAGCAGCTCATAGGAGGGAGGCAGCTGAGCCGAAATTAAAAAGAAATATTAAGCGCTACACTAGGAAATTTGCTGGGACAGCTGATGGTGAATTGTTGGGGCAGGGATGCTCAGGAGGAAAGCATGAGTTCAGGCTACAGCCTGGGAAGAGCTCGGTTACTTACAGGCTGTGCAATTCAGTGCAGCAGCGAGGCAAGGCTCTTGTCTGGAGAGGAACAGGGCTGCTCTGCTCAGCTCTTTCAGCTTGGTTGTGAAAGGCTAATGTCATAATGAATAACTCTGCTTTGCAATTATGCACTTTGCGGGCCTCTGATGGAAGTGCTTTAGAAATATTATACATTCATCTGTAAGTAAAATAGAATCTACTGGAGTGATATTTTGCTCTTTCCTTCTTCTTGGTAAATTCCACATCATTTATTACATTATATTTGTATGTATTTCCCCAGTACATTCTTTCCTTCTCAAATTCATATTTAAAATGCCATATAAATAAAGTAACTCCTCCAAATATTTGTAGAGAGATTAAATGTGGCGCACGGTATTATTAAAGCATCAAAACTATTAGTGGTGTAGACAGCCTGAACAAATTACATCACATAAATTTCAAGGGCCTATTCAGATTTAATGGCCAATAAAAGAGCAAAATTGTCTTAAAACCACGAGAGAAAACTTGCCCACAAGTTCATCCTGTCCAGGGGAAGAGATTTTGTAAATGAGATCCACGCCCTGTTTTGTGTTGCCCTGGCACTGGGATGGGGCTTGCTGGTGGCCCGACCCCCTCCAAACAGTGGGGATCAATACCTCACCCTTTTGTGGCTGTCTGTCAGCCTGCTCCAAGCAGGGTTCCTCTTTTGAGGGGAAACCAGCTTGCTCAGAAATCCCCCTGACATGAACCCCTCTCCCAATCTTTTCTTACCCAACCCATGCATTTCAGCAGGGTGTTATGCCTATCCTGCCATGGCCAGGCTGATATTGCTGCAGAAAAATATAAAAATAAATGGCACTTGAAAGGAAATTTCTCGAGCAACATTTTGGTATTGCCCAGAACAGTTTGTTTTCATTTCAGGATATTTTGATGTCAGCTTCACTTAGCCTCTGCCCAGGGCTAATGTCTGCTCTGTGTCAACAATGCCGCAGGTTGGTGCTCCTCAACAAACTACTGCCAAGGTTCTCAGTCCCATGGAGGGGTTTTATTCTTCCTTTGGGAAGGAAAAATTAATTTCTTCCAACTGAAAATGGGTTTTGGGGTGCTTGCCTCTGAATCTCCCAAGAAAAAGAAAAAACATAATACCCAAAAATGTGCTTTTTGCCTCCACAGTGCCCTGGGCTGCTGTAACTCCCATTCTCTGCCTCAAACAAGGCACCCTGGGAGAAAAGGGGTGGGGGACTTGCCACCCAGCTGGCAGCACCCCAGAACCAGCCCTGACCTCACCCACACCACACGGGAGCACACATCCCCTTACCATGTCCGTCAGCACATGGGGAGACCTCACAAAGACAGAGATGATCTGCAAGAAAAGCAAAAATAAAAGCATGTTTTTCCCCAGCATGTAAAGGGCTTTTCCAATGCCCAGTGGTGTTTTGCAAAAAAATTAAATAAAAATAAAATGTCCGATACCTTGTTCTTCTCAAAATGAACTGCATCACTGGCACAGGGGACTCTGCCTTTATCCCAGTTGGATGCAGTTTCAAAATTGGTGTTGGGGATCCATTGCTTGTATACGGCAGCAGTGGCAGCTGGAAAGATCAGAGAAATCAGTGTGACCCAGTTCACAAGAGTGACTGAGAGACTTCTCTGGGACGTACTATGGCCTCTTGGGGATAGATTTGGGGATTTTCCACCCAAGAACAGCCTTGGTGTGTTCCCAGTCAAACAGTCACGGCCTCCTCTGCACAGGGGATTTTTATTTGACCGAGTGAGGGTTTTTACCCAGCTATGAAGGAAGAGGAGTAAGGGACAAACACTTTGCAGGCAGAGAGAAGGCAGGAAAGTCTAGCAGGCAAGTGACAAGAATAACATACACCTGATACCTAAGCATTCATTGCAAGGGGTTTTGCTACCACTCAGACTCATCAAATGTACAGTGCCCAGATTCCTTGCCCTTGCTGTTTCCAGTAGGTACAGAGATGGCACACAGAGCCAGTAGGACCACAAGGTCAAGGTGAGACAGTCTGTCTCTCAGTCTGACATTGCCCAGGCTCAGCTGGGGATACATGCTCAGCTGAAGATGTGAAGATGACACCCAAGCTTGAATTCAATGGCTTCAGACAAGTGAGTTATAAGACACACACCCCCCCAACCCAACCAAACAAAACAACAAAAAAAAAAATCGAGGAAAAAAAACCCCTTTGCTGTTAATATGGATTGTATTTTCTTTAGGGGAAAACCCCACAAAACTACAAAATACATAGACAGTGGTGGAAGGGAATGGGCAGCAGAGTGGGCCTTGGGTGCTGGAGACGGTGTGGGGAGGAAGAAGGGTCTGAATTATAGAATCATGGTTGATGATTCCATCACTAGGTTGGAAAAGACCCACTGGATCATCAAGTACAACCATTCCTATCAATCACTAAATCATGTCCCTCAGCATCTCATCAATCCGTCCCTTAAACACGTGAAGGGAAGGTGACTCAAACACCTCCCTGGGCAGTCTGTTCCAATGCCCAGTGACACTTTCCATGAAAAATTTCTTCCTAATGTCCAGCCTAAACCTCCCCTGTTGGAGCTTGAGGCCATTCCTTCTTGTCCTGTCCCTGTCATGTGGGAGAAGAGGCCTGCTCCCTCCTCGCCACAACTTCCTTTCAGGTAGTTGTAGAGAGCAATGAGGTCTCCCCTCAGCCTCCTCTTCTCTAGGTGTAGTTTGCACTATCTGACTCTTCCAGGTTATCTGCTGAGACAATTTGCCGTACACAGCCATCTGGGAGCAAAGAGTAAACAATGTATTTTTAACCACAATGAAAGTCCTAATGTAGGAACAGGGGCTGAAGGCTGAGTAGGAGGTGCAGTGGGGTGCAGCCACTGTTTTCCACTGTGGAGGAGCCCTTGGGCAGAGCAAATACGCTCCTGCTCCTTACCCACTTTAAAATCCACTGAGAGCGACAAAGACTGTAACAGCTATAAGAACAGGACGCAAACAGCTCCATGCAGTGCTATGGTCACAGAAACCTTGCTGGCTTGGAGTTGAAAAGAGCTTAAGAAAGGAAAACACCCTCAGATGGTAATTGCAAGTTGTTCTGTCCCTGATGCATTTGACTTGCATCCCTCCCAGCCTGGAAACCCCAGGAACAGAGAGGTTAAAGGTCCAGCAGAAAGGCTCAGCTGGCCCCATTGCACATACACCTCACATTCCTGGAGCTGCAAGGTGTTGTATTGAGCGAGCTCACGGCAACCAGGCTGCATCAGCAGCAACATCTCCTCCAGACAGGGTCTCCAGGGCAGCAGAGGTTTATATCCTGTTACAAAGCCTTTTTCCCCACACAGCTACGCGGATGCATTCCTGTACCCTGCACAGCCCTGGAATTATCAGCGTGCTATTTAATCAGCCTTGTCTCCAGGGAAGCGCAGCCCTTGAACATCAAAGCGACATACATATTCAGCAGAGAGCGTGTCCTGCAGTGCAGAGCTGCCAGCCTCAAATAAGAGCAGAAAAACTCGAGCTGCGGAGGTGTATCAGCCATGATACAGTAATCCCAGCCTCATTCCCCTACGTTCTCTCTGTCCAAATGGAAATCTCTTTTCCCATTTGCATTAGAGACGTGCCTTAAGCGACAGAGCCTGCAGCCTTGCTCTGAAACATCAGAAGCACACCTGAAATGGAGAGTCATCAAGAAGTTCACTGTAGTGGTTGGGCATACTCACCAAGGAGATGCAGGACACTTAGGAGGAAGAACTGGCGCTTCATTTTGCAGCAGGCCTCCCGTCCTCACTTCCACAGCTCCTGCCCAGCTGGACCTTGGACCTTCCCCGGGGGCACGTGATGGACTCAGCCTTAAGGAGGCTGAAGGGAGAAAGGAGTAAACCAGAACTAGAGGCAGATTTCCCCTGGCACGAACCAGAGCCTTGCTCAGGCTCAGAAGCTAGTTTGCTTTCAAGCTGTTTTCCTCACAACCTTGACATGATGGGGAGCCTGGGGGAGCCACTGGGGAAGGAGGTGGGGAGGTCCGAGTGGTGACCCCCACAGCTCTGCTCACCAGACCTTGCTGTCCATACCTCTTCCACCCACTTGGGTCCCACTACAGGGTAGAGAGTGCGGACGCGCTGTGTGCCTATCCCACAACACTCTCCCCTGCAGAATGCCTGCTACCTTGTAATTACTAATAATGTTCTCAATGTTTTTTCAATTAGCTTGCTTGGAAGAGAGCAGCTCCCAGCAACAACTTGTAATTGTACTTTGGCCACCAGCTGATTTGCTCATTACCCGGTGCACACCCCGGCAGCGCTGGCACAGCCCCACGCTGCGTTTGTTGGGGCTGCTGGGGGCAAAAGGGGACAGCTGGTGGTGGCATCAGTGCACGTGGCGAGAGAGCGAGGAGGAGGAAGGAAGGAATCCACCATCCTCGTTCTCTGCCCCAGCATGGAACAAGCTGCCTGAAGTTCTGGGCCAAGGTTTTCACAAGGGTGTGTTAGGAACAGAAAAGGACAGTGGAGCAACAAGAGCCTGAGAAGGGAACATTGTGGGGATGCTGGCAGTGGCCCACATCCTGGGAAGAGCTGGGGAGCTCAGCATCCCTCCAGCGGGAACCCTTCGGCTGATATTGGTACAAGCAGGGCAAGGGCAGAGGATTTGTGGGTGCAGGAGTTTACAGAGCCCAGCAGGAGACTGGAGAACTGCTTGGAGAAGATATTAGTGGAGCAGATCACAAACCACAAGCAGCTCTGACCAGGGAGGATTTGGACATGCAGGAAGGGGAACAGGCCACCTCTATCCCACCCTTTATGCTCCCACTGCTTCGCAGCTTCCAACCTGGAGGTCCCAGCGGGGTAAGTGGGGATGAAGCGCTCATCACTCACCAGAAACTTAGTCTCTCTCTCTCCCAAAACCTTAATACATATGGTGCCATTTCCCACCCCCGCTGCAAGTGCAGGACAGAGAAGAGCAGCAGGGACTGTACTCCCAGGATGCTCCAGCACAGCCCTGGGTGATGCACCGTGCCCAGCCAAGGAAGATAGAGGTGTTCCTGCCTGGAGCTCTGTCCTCTCCAGTGTCACAAGTGTGGCCCACGAGTTGGTGAGAGAAGAAGCTCCTCAGCAGCAGCAGCTCTTGGCCTGGGCATCAGCCAAACTGCAGTCAGCATTTTCTGTGCAGTGAGCTGGATGCTGAGAGATGTCCTCGAGGTGAAAGGCTCCTGCACTCATTACCACTCACAAATCTCTCCCAGGGGATTCTCAGGGTGAGTGATGGCTGCAGTGAGATGTACTGTATTTTAATTAGAGGAATGAGGGGGTGGGAAATATAAATCATGGATGCTCAGCAGTAACAGCTTTGAGAAAGAACTGCAGTGTGCAGAGGGTAGGGTGCACACTTGCCCGCAGCCTCAGCCTCCTGCAACACAGCTGGCATGGGCAGAAGGGGAGAAACTGCTCGTGGAACCCTGT
The DNA here is from genome assembly GCA_033558105.1 of Coccyzus lansbergi. NCBI lineage: Eukaryota > Metazoa > Chordata > Aves > Cuculiformes > Coccyzidae > Coccyzus > Coccyzus lansbergi. The sequence goes on along the minus strand of JAUMJK010000634.1, from coordinate 230,370 downwards.
GCAGAGGGCAATGCTCTGGCCCCTGAAACCTAGTGTTTAAGAGGGATGCTCTACACCCTTATTTTTGCTTCTGTATTCTCCAGCTGCTGCTTTTGGGCACTGATCATTTCAGCTGCTCAGTAGCTCTGGTCCCACTGAAGATGACAATTTAAGTGAGCAGGCAGAAGTCTAAAATACTCAATCTGCCCTGTGTCAATTAAAGGGGTTGTTTACAGAGGGACAATCCCTGCTCCCACCACTCTTGTGTTAGGGTAGGACAGGGCAGGGTAATTACAGAACTCCCAGAGAAACCTGTGCTGCTGGGGACAGCTGCTCCCTGCAGTGACACTGCTAGGAGTGAGGGGACAGAATAGCCTGGCCCTTGCTGTGGGTCTCTCCCCAGGGCCACAGCATGTTCCTCTCCCTCCTAGTTTTTGTGGCTGCTACCATCCCAAGATGCTGCTGCACACCAGGGGGAGTGAGGGGGAGTCAGGCGGTTACAGGAAGAGAAACCAAGATGAGAGGAAGCATGTCGCTGTCGCAGATTGGGGAAAAAAAGTGCACAGCAGATTCTTGTCCTTCCCAATATTGCGTTATAAACTGATATCAAATCCAGGAACACTATTCCTCTCAGCCAGCCAGCACAGCCACCTCCTAAAGCCCGACAAAGACATCCACTACCTCTCTGAATTTCCTGGTTGTACAACTTGCCTCGTCACTGAAACCGTTGTGTCCTTCAACTTGGAGGACCTCTCCAGTGCAAGCTCTCAGCCCCAACACTTGGCAGCTGGAAAGAGCACCCAGTGTTGAGCATGAAGTAGCAACTGTGAACACCAGTCTCCAAAGTGGGCAATCACTCCCAACATGTGTGTTCTCCCTGCAGCTCAACAGCCAAGCAGCCGTAGCACCATACCCTGAAAACCATTAAGAAGATTGAAAAACTATTCTGTGACAAGCATATTGGGCCCCATGGCCTCAAACAGAGGAGAGAAGGCAGAAGCATGGTAAAACCCACTGGCTTCAAAGGACCCATGTGCTGAAGCTACCCCTCTACAGGAGCACAGGCTGTTCCCAGGGCGTGCTGACAGGCTGGGCTATACCCAGGCACAGGTTATTTGCCAGTCTCCTTGGCACAGGGTATCATTCCTTACTGTTTGGACATAAAGCTAATCCTAAATAACTGGAAAGAAGTGCCCTGTCAAGTGTTCTTGCTGTTACATCTCACTGCTGCACTCAAGGCAGGCAGCCCCAAGCAGTGACCAGAGGGAGCAGAGTGAGATTCCTGGTGGGAATTCCTTTTATTTAAGAAAATGCTGGAGTCTCAGGTGCAACAGGAAAATCTACACTGTCACAACCGATCCTCAATGACAGAGGAGCTGTATTCACAGCTAGGAGAGGCACAGCCCCATGGTAGGGCTGGTCGGGATCTAAAGCTGAATACTCCATCAACCCATGAAGTTAAATCTTCCCTGAAATCCTGTGCAGATTCAGCAAGAGGAACTCACCTGCCAGTTACAGGACTTCAGCAGCCACACAGTTACCTTGCCCTGGGAACAGGAAAGCAGAAGTCATCAAAGTGGATCACATTTGATCTCAGAGCTTTCTGGAAGCTGCAGTCCAACTTCCTTCTTCCTCCTTACCTCATGGTCTGAAGCAGAACAAAGGCTTCTTGCTGAGGATGCTGCAGGAAGCAGCTATGGAGCTGCATCTGTGTGAATGTGGAGATCTGAGAAACCAGAGCTATTTCTGACTGAGTGCCACTTAATAGCCACCACTATCTTCCCCGGTGACACCTGATGAAGGGGCAGCGGCTGGGAACAGGTTCACGCCTTGCCTGTATTCCCACTGGTTGATAGTACAGTGTACATCATAGAATCGCCAGTTTGGAAAAGACCCACTGGATCATCGAGTCCAACCATTCCTATCAAACTCTAAACCATGTCCTTCAGCATCTCATCCACCTGTCCCTTAAACACCTCTAGGGAAGATGACTCGACCACCTCCCTGAGCAGCCTCTGCCAGTGCCCAATGACCCTTTCTGTGAAAAATTTTTTCCTAATGTTCAGCCTAAACCTCCCCCAGTGGAGCTTGAGGCCGTTCACCATTCCTGGAGGTGTTTAAGGCATGGGTAGACAAGGTGCTGAGGGGCATGGTTTAGTGTTTGATAGGAACGGTTGGACTCGATGATCCAGTGGGTCTCTTCCAATCTGGTTGCTCTGTGATTATATGATTCTATGATTCCCTCTTGTCCTGCCCCATCCCCTGTCACTTGGGAAAAGAGGCCAGCTCCCTTCCTCTCTACAACCTCCTTTCAGGGAGTTGTAGAGAGCAATGAGGTCTCCTCTCAGCCTCCTCTTCTCCAGGTTAAACAACCCCAGCTCTCTCAGCTGTTCCTCATAGGGCCTTATTCTCCAGCCCCTTCACCAGCTTTGTTGCTCTTGTCTGGACTCACTCCAGAGCCTCAACATCCTTCTTGTGGTGAGGGGTCCAGAACTGAACACAGGATTCAAGGAGCGGTCTCACCAGTGCAGAGTACACTCACCAGAGTACAGAGGGAGGATAACCTCCCTGGACCTGCTGGTCACACCGTTTCTGATATAAGCCAAGATGCCCTTGGCCTTCTTGGCCACCTGGGCACACTGCTGACTCATGTTCAGTCACTGCCAACAAGCACCCCTGTTGAAACAGATGGCATTTCTACTAGCCAGGCCTGATCCAAATGATCTCCTCTGTGGGAGCTTCTGTATTGGCACAAAGCAGCCATCAAGAGCCCATAGCGATGTCTGCAAACAAATCCTGTTTGCAATGAGTACCAGGAGCTGTGGCCTAACACTGCTTAACACAATTTGCAGTCCATGGAGTGGAAGTCAGTCCCCAGGGTCTCTTCTGTGTTTGCCAGCCCAGCTAGTGGGAATTCAACTCCTGGCTCGGGCCATTTCCTGTTATTGGGGGCCTACGGGACACACAAGAGCATGCATTAGGATTTAATCTGGTAACTTTAGATTAGATAGTAGGAAGACATTTTTTACTGTGAGGGTGCTAAGGCTTTGGAACAGGTTGCCCAAAGAAGCTGTAGATGCCCCATCCCTGAAGATGTTCAAGACCAGGTTGGATGAGGATTTGAGCAACCTGATCCAGTGGGAAGTATCCCTGACCATGACAGGGGAGTTGGAACTGGATGATCTTTAAGGTCCCTTCCAGCCCAACTCACTCTATGATTCTATGATAACGTTCACCACTACCAGAGGTTACCCTGAAAGAGCAGAGCTGGGTGGGCTCCTTTTCCCGAGGTGCCATGTCTACTGAGGTGGCAGGGGAAGACACTTGGATAATCACCTCTTTTGGCTAAACAAGGACAAAACCAGACACGCTACTTGCCAGTGACAGCCTCAAGGGCTCAGCCCCAGCATGCAGGAAGGAACCACCCAACTGACTCATGGGAAACCAGCTTTGGGAAGGGATGGTGAAAATCACATCTTTCATGATACGTTTTGACCATGGGGTATTTCCCCCTTCCTCAAAAATTTCCAGGCTTTGGTCACATGAAAGCAAGCTATCCCAGACAGCAGGAGGTAGGTCCATCTGCACGACCAAGAAGTCAAGATGTTTTGAAACTTCCTTACCAGATAGCAATCAAATCCAAGGCTTGAAACACTGGAAAACTTCCCAAAACTTTAACCCACTCCAGCAATTCTTGTAAGAGATGGTCCCAGCAGCAGGTCCAAGCTTGGACAAAGTATGCACCTGCACAACTCCCTCTGCAAGCAGGAGCTCCTCACCCGGCTCTCCCTGGTTGCTCTGCTCTCCTGGAGCCAGCACCCTGATCCCATCACCCAAGCTACTGTGTACCCCACTGGAAGAAAGCATGCTACAAACCTGCTAGCGACCTGTCCTGAAGAAGAAAATTTCTACGAAGATGCATTCTGCCAGGAACAGCATCATGTATCACTTCATAGGATCACCAGGTTGGAAAAGACCCACCAGATCATTGAGTCCAACCATTCCTATCAATCACTAAACTATGCCCCTCAGCGCCTCATCCACCAGTCCCTTAAACAATTAAGATTCATTGCTGGGGAAGGAGGATCAGGGAAACGTGGAGAGAGATTGGTGTTTTCCTTCATTTTCCTGCTACACAGGTGTGGAAGGAGGAGAGCTCTGGACGTTAGCAAAGGCTGCTCTTCCTTACAAGGGCTCTACTTGAAAGGAATCCACTACATTAAGACAAGTTCACCATCTTTTGTTGCTCCACAGCGAAGAGACGTGAAGAGTTTTCTGTAGCGCAGCTGTGGGAGTGTGAGTGGAAAGCACGGTGGGCAGGGCAGGGGATGGTAGAGCATCCAGTCACTTACCAGCAACTGCTCTCAGGGGCAGAAAGGAACATCCACCTCAGCACATCCTGTGTGCAGCAAGGACAGCATTTCTTAACACTTCCCTCTCAGCTTGTCTATCTTCATGTATTTCCCTTTTCTCTGGCATCCCTATTTTATGAAGAAAATGGACTCAGCCACCCAGCACTTCTAGACTACTTGCTGCAAACACCAGTATCACCTGGCCAGGTCCTGTTTATGTCTGGGGGTTGCCAGCATGGGGGTGGTTTCTGCTGAAACACCGTGGTCTTGCTTCGAAGCACAGGCAGAACATTCCCACATTGCAAAACCCTGCAGGGATGTGGAAAAGGAGAAATGGGAGTTTCAGTAAGAAAGAGGTGGGAAGCAAGAAGAAAGGGAAGGTCAGACAGATTGGCATAGTCCTCAGTAGAAGTGCCAAGCTTCATACACCACTACTGGGGATCAGTCTTTATCACAAAGCTGAATCTGAAGTGTAGTGGAAATAACTGCCCCACTCATTTCAAAACAGACTGCGCTGTGTTCCATGATTGGAAACACACACTTGAAACCCATTTCTACATTGACAAGAGTCACTAATGACACTGAAGAAAAAAAAAAGGCAAAAATAAATCCACATTTCCAGGTGTTTGAGCCACACACTGTCCGTCCTTTCCCAGTCTCTTTGGGAAAGCAGCATAACACAAATGCACAAAAAGCCTTTCAATTATTTCTACTCTATTTGCACAAGGACTCTTGACATTGACGTTACGAAGACCACCACTGCCTAGTTTATTCTAGCAGAGTTATCACATGGAAAATATGGCTCTGATAGAAATTATAGCAAGTTGTCTGTGAAGAGGAAGGGGGAAATGCCACAATAAATTTCTAGCAGAGGTGTAAATGTTATGCACTGAACAGTCAACGTACAGTGGGCTCAGAGAGGAGAAAGTATGCATCTTGTCCGTTTGCAAGTCTACAGCACTCATTCAAATTCAACGCACCAATTCTTTTTTTAAAAAATATGATTTCCTACATAGATTTATTTTTCCTTTAATAACACAGTTTAGCATTTCAGAGTTTGGCATTCTACACTCTTACACACTGTCCTTGTTTATTAGCATTTTAACACAAAAAGACATAGCAAGACCTCCAAACACAAATAAATACAAAAACACAATATACAATAAACTGAAATACAACATATAATAATGCTATTGGGAAATTAAGACATGTTGCTAATTCCTTTTTTTATTATTATTATTATTATTTTAACAACATGGTTATTGCTGAGCAATAAATTATACATTTTAAAGTTGTTTTTCCCCCTAAAAGAAAAGGACGAGAACCACTGGTTACCAGATCACTTGCACTGTATCCTTACAGCTACTGATATTAAGACAGGCAGAATATACACAATCAAATGAGGTTGGCCTTCTTTGGTCTTTGTTTTTGATCATAAAACTGAACACAAGTGTACCGTTCACTGAAGAGTATGAGATTAAAGAAATGGATACACAAGTTTCAAACACATTAATTTTTACATTATTCTCAATCACTGATATCTTTTCCATAGGTATTTCTTGCAGAATTTCTTGGAAATAAATGTCAGCTTTAGTTTTACTGATTTTTGCGTTGTTCCATGTGTCTTAAAGGTTATCCTACTTGTCTAAGAGAAACGGACCTACGTTTAGCCCATCATCTCCTAATGGGGTCTTTTTCCCAGCTCTCTACTGACCACTAAATCATTGGAGTTTTATACCTTGTAGAAAAAAAAAATCCTGAACTTCCCTGTTTTACTTTATCTATAAAACTGAAAAAAATATATAAACCAAACAACAGCTATAATTAAAACAAAACAGGTGGATCACACGATGCATCAGCAACGATGGAAGCTTGTACCTTCCCATTCCACAAGTACAGATTATACAACTCTCTGCCAGTGATGCAGGTCATAGTTGGAAGATGTGTCCTTTCCAAAGCTCGGAACACTATGCAAGAAAATGACCTTTACAAATGATAATGCTGGTTTATCTCAGTAACCCTTAGACAGAGTCAAAATTTATCACTACGCATCACACTGCCAGCAATGGAGCGTGTGAACACCGGCATTGCCAAGAAGTTAAAAAGTCCTTGCAGAACTGGCAACCAAATTAAAAGCTTAGTTCCAAAGGACGAAAACCACAAACAGCACGTAGAGACAACAAACCCTTCCCTAAATGGGTAGGTTAGTAAGCCACAGAGTTGGGATCCAGATTTGAATTTCACATCAAGTCTGGGATGTTTGGATCCAGGATTTTGGTACAGGTGCTCCTCTGTGAAATTCAGAATTTATTTAAACCCTAAGGAACTAATCCTAACTTGGAGGGAAAAAACTAAACAAATACATTCTAGTATCTACACTAAGATCGTGAAATGGAAGACAGAAGCTGCAGTCTTGACCATAAATTAGAAGAGAAATAGGAATAGTCAGATCCCTTATGTGTTGTATATCTCCACTCTTCTAAATCTTAAGAGGATGTCCCTGAAACAGCAGTTCAAAGTTTTCCAGTCTTCCTATCTGGTGCTTCTCAGCAAAGGCCTGGATTAAGAGGCAGGAAAGAACAATTAAGCCCTCCATATTTTGGCGTAAAGAAAAAGGGAGAAAGCCCCATAAGAAATGGTCAGTCACACTACAAGCTGGTAGAACAAAGATGAACCCACTTCACTTCAAAATGGTCATCTCCCTCCTCAGTCAAGAGGAGCATCAATTGAGACTTCTAATTTTGGGTGATTCTGAAAAGAGCAGGACACACATTTGCTGCTGTTATTCATAACGGCACATTGTGCTGGCATTCCACTCGACAGGCTGTGCAAAGCACCAAGTGGTGAGCAACATCTGGGCTACCACACACAAACAACCCCAAATCATGACAGCTTGTATGTTTTAGTTCTAGCCCTTACTGTCCTGATGCGGGTCATTAAGGTATGTCAACTTGTTTTTCAGTTCCTTTAAGAGACAAATGTATTAAAGGAGTAAAACCTAGTGATTTGAAGATAACACTAGGGAACTGGAACCTTTCATTCAGTCCTGGCTCCAGATTACTTTTGTGATTCTTGGCAAGTCACCTCACATCTCACCCTTGATTTGCTTTTTTCCAAAGAAAGACAAATAGTACTTGCTATGAGAAGAATGCGTTTGCAGATGTAAAGCACTTCCTGTGCTGCATATAGCACTAAGAACTACTCTCAGACACACTGAATTCCCAAATCAATCACTTTTATTGCAGCAGTCGCGATTTCTATGTCAATCAAAATATAGAGGTATTGCCTGGATAGGACAGGAATTCCAGGAAAAGGTCCAGCTGCTTTTTATTATCCTTTGTTCTCAAATTAAAGGAAAGAATTTGCAATTTAACAAGCTACTCACCACTATGTAGGTTTAAAATACAGGAATCGCCAAATTAGAGGAGTATGAGGAAGGACATGTGTCCTAGATGACATTCCAAGGTCTTCAGAAAGACTGAACAAACTGTTTGTTTGCTTATATACAGGTCTTAAAACCTGGAAGATGTGAATCCAAAGCTTGCCCTTAGTCAAGATCCTCCCTTGGCAGCAGCAAGTTATATCTGCACCAATTGTTCAAGTATAACTTGGAAGGAAAGGGCTCCGTCTCATCACTTCGACGCAAAGACTTTGCATATATATGCGCATGCATGTCAGTGTATATATGTATGTACTTACACACATACGAGTAATCTACAGAGCAAAAACTAAGAGATTAGGTATGCAACCCAAAAATTTCCCTCCCCTCACCTATTTGTATATTTGCATAGTTAAATCATATCAAGGCATCAAGACTGCAATATTTTTCACACTCTTCTGTGGTGCAGGCAACTTTTCTTGTCACTCCCTACACGCTTCTTAGACCAAACAGCACCTGTGTTTTAAAACTGAAACAAAACAACAACAGAAACCCTGCATTGTTAGTGAAACGCCTAGTCCATGTGATGGAATACAGATACAAATAGGTGGTAGCTTTCAAGTTCCTTCTCAACAAGCTTCATGGCAAGCCAAGAACCAAGAGCAATACAATCACAACCTAACATCCATGGGTTCAACACTTAAATTACAACTAACACAAATTTCTATTACCTTTGCATCTGAGAAATCCACCAGGCACAGAAACAGGCAACATATCTTCAGTTTTCCTTTTCCAAGCAGGGAAACCCATGGGGAAAAGGAAATAAACTGCATTTCATGTTTATAAGGAAGCTAGCATGTTACCCACATTTATTTTCCTATCAAAATTATGCCATCCATCATTCCTTTGTCCTATTGCACATTCTCTTTGTGAAGAACATTTACAGTACAAGGCTGAAATCAACATTGCATATTGTAAGTCAGCAGTTGAGGGTGTACCACGTAGACAATAACTGAAACAAGACCCCTTTAATTAGATCACAAAAGTAATGCAGACGTGGTCATGCATCGTAACTGCAGGCTGGTCTTTAAACACCCAGTTTCATCCCATTTAGAATTCAAGACTTGCTAGATAGCAGATGCACCCATCCTGTCCTGAAGAGTGTACAAAAATGGCAACATCCAGACTCTCACACACTGGAATCTCCCTAGACAAAGCTGGAAACAAGAGGCCTGTACATAACTTGGAGCGTCATTGTTAAGAAAGACTACAGCAAGAGACTTCAGTTGTGCGCTGCCAAGAATTACTAAGCAGAGGGTGGAAAAAAGTTTCCTTTGAAAAAACTCTGCTCAAAGTAATGTAAATATTCTGGGACCCCCATCTTGCAGTAACAGCACACCACAAGAGTTAGCCAGGATTCAAGAGTATATGTGGGGACAGACTTTTGCCCCATGAGCCACTTTAAACACAGTCCCTAGAAAACTTTGGATATCTGGGTCAGGGACACACAGGAAAAAAAAAGATAAAGGGCATTTCAGTGATGAGACCAAGTTAAATTATCTGAAGTGTTGAGTAAAGCACCAGGTATCTTTTACTTTCAATTTCAAGAATATACAGTGGCCTTGTTTTCACAAAATGCTACATACTCCTTGCTGGAAAGCAGAGGAAACCGATTTCTATGTACACAGTAAGAACTCTGCAGAGATGGCCTGCGAGTTCTGCAGAGAATGGGTTGTTACAGTCAAGGCTTCAGGTATTCCACAGCAGGCGGTGTCTACGTTTGCGTAGCAAGATCCTGGATTTCACAGTACGCAGGGTTGGCAAACTGGAAATTCTCTGGCAGCTTCATGTAGTTTTAAAAAATAAGTGCAGTAGGCCTTCATTTTATTAACTGTGATAAAAAGCATATATATGCAAAAATATTTTTATATTGGTAGCACATTACTGCATTATAAAAGCTGCCCAAGTGAAGCTGAAGATTCTGGCAGCTGGTGCTTTTGGCACTTGGGAGATGTGGAAAGCAGCATAGAGATCTGTGAAATACAACAGTGACTGATGTTTCTGCTACAGTGATCGGCATTAATATAGTTAGCAGTGTTCATATTTAAACTTCTCTATGAAGTTTCTGAGTCAATATCCCACTAAGAGGAGATATGCAGATCTCTTAAAGCTACTGGTTTAGGCTGTGTGCAGACTCAGGAAGACTTCCCTATTAGATTACACGTTTCGCATGTTTCAAAGTCCTCTTTCAATGACAAAGGCTGGAAACACTTTTTTTTCCCCTCCTCTTTTAAACAGCCTGGATTTAGAAGCACAATTCTGTCACAGGAGATCGAAACTGTAGACACAAATCTGCAGAATATGCTGGGCCCTGCTAATACTAGAAATCTCCTCCAAGCCCCAGATTGAAACAGGATATAAACTGTTTTGAGATAGCCAAATGGTTTTGTTTAAGTTTAAAAGACATGCATTAGCAATGGGAGGAGAGTCCTTTGGACATTTCCACTTGGGAATCCTGTTTTCAGTAAAATTCTGTGATGCACAAACACAAAAGCTTAGCTGCCTACATTCACAATCATTAAAATGACACAAGTTGAGCGAACCTTCGCCCTAAAGCATAAGTGATGGGTTTGCTTATGCAGCCTGCATAAAACTGCAAGTGCCATTTTAGTATATCTAGAGATACAGATGTGGGTATATCTATAGATATTTTTCTCTTGTGCAGAAAGTCCTCCTTCCGTGCTAGAAATTAAGTGCTAGCACATGCCTCCACATTTGAACTTGCACCTGTTGACAGCAATGTACCATAGACGGAGTACAGTATCTGGACAATGGAAGGCAAGAAAAGGAAGACAGGTCGCTGCCGACGGTTGCGACAGTCAGCAGCAGGCAGTATTTTAGCAGGTGCCTGGAAAACCCATGAAGACCACTTAGCATGCATTGTATATTCATAAATACTTCTTGCAGGCACTGTGTGTGAAGGCACAGCTAAAAAAGACAACGGCAAAGACAAGCTGAAATACAAAGGCATGAATTCAACTGCACCTTAGACAAAAATTTTGACTATGCCTCAAAAAGCAGAAAACTGATAGAGCCTGATGTTAAAGGCTGAGATGTAGCGTTTTCTTTCAAGCCCATGTAGGTTAAAAACACAGTGGTGCAAGTCCGCTCTGCTTAAGCGGTTCTTGGATTTTTAAGAGCACCACGGTCAGGCTATGTTTCTAGAATTGCTTGTCACAGGCTATTAAATAGAAGCAGATGAACACAGCAGGTTGCAATCAGCATGTTTCAGGGCTAGCAAATGCTTTCTATAAGAGCTCAGGCCGTTACAAAGAAAGAAGCCCGTGCATTCCCTGTTAGGATGCTTGTCCGCTACAAAAAGCTGTCATGAGCATATACATTCACAGCCACACAGAGATCTCAGATGGGTCCATTTCAAGTGATGTCACCTTACAACCACAGGCATTAGAGAAAAAATGTCACCTGCCTTCGCAGTGGCCATGGAGACTGTCTAGTCCAAGCTCCATAGGAGCACTGAGCATAACGTTTTGGCACCTGAATAAGATGGACTCCACCATGGCCAAGTCATAGAAGCTCCAGAAGCCAAAGAAATGGGCTTTGGCTTCGGTTTTACACGTGGCAAGGTACCCAAGGGCTCTGAAGACAAGGCTAAACATTATGCCTGAAGTCCAATTAAACTACCATTTCAGATATCAGAATTAATCTGATTAAAAAGCTATGGATTATAAGCAGCACAGCACATCTAAGGCACATGTACGCATGCAAGCCACCATCACTCTGTTAAGACATTGCTGATTTGTCCTGAAGAAGCAATGGCTGCTAGTACAGAACAAACATATAGACTTTTTTTCAGCACTAATCCTCCTCCCCAATACTGAAAATACTATATACTGCTGACAGCATAATGTGCAACATATATAGCTTGATTGGAAAGCATGGGGCAGAACTTTAAAAAATGTACAGGATTCCGTTTAGAACTCCAAAGTTCAACAAATGCCCTATTTTAGGGTGAAAACAATTATAAATCTGATAATGATGCACAGCATCCATGAGTGATTTTTCCTTAATTTTGAAATAGTGTCATTAACTACGACATATATTGTAGGTTTACATTTCTAAAGAGAAATAACAGAATTGAATAGTTTTTTTTCCTATCACAAGTGATAACCAGTGTTTGATATCTTCTATTTTTCTTCCAAGAAATATGAGTCTATCAACAGTTTTAAAATAAAATGTTTTCTGTAACAATAGAACTTTAAATAAAAATATGATTTTGATTCAGATACTTTTGAGAAGACATGGATATTTTTCCAAGATCTTCTGACAAAGTAATTATTAAAACAGAGACCAGATGAGGCCTTAAAAAGACAATATACTATATTTCAGACAAGATTGCACCTGTTTTTCAAATAATATCATAATTGCAACATTACTTCATCATTTCTTCTTTTAACATGCCAATAATTTCCAGCTAGCTCACATGTGAAGGGTTTTTTTTGTATTCTAGCTTAAAGAAATAAGAGTCAGTAATTTATTCCACGCATACTGTATGTCTTTTCACCTCCAATTGACTAGATCATTAATAAGTTAAAAAAAAAACCTCTCTGACCATAATCATTATCCTCACGAGGGATAAGTGATTCTTCAGAGCTTAAGTGTTGCTAGTTCTATTAAAAAATATACCATGGTATGATTTCTTAATGTGTTGCTACTTTTGCAATTGGACCCTATGCAGTTATGCCTTCAAACTCTTCCGTCTGTTCCACAAGGTGGTTCTGTGAGCTTTAGGACCTCTGATTGAAGACAAACTGATACAAAACCCCCAAACGGAGTTGTTTTCGGTTTAATCTGCCTCCCCCACTGTATGTCAGGGGTCTGGTAGATCCGATGTATCCACTATGACTTTAATAAAAATAGTATCATCTTTAATATACGTTCCATTCTCTAGAACAGTTTGAGCCACAAAGACTGGGCAGCCAGATGCAATGTTCATTTCTCCAGTTGGCTTCTTAAAACTGCTGCTGTTTGGATCTGGTTTGAAAGCATCTCCCAAGTGGCGTCGAGATGGTCCCTGATCCATTAGCATGAGAGTTACCTTCTGTTTAAATGGCCAAGGAAGCAAAGCATCGTATTCTCCACGCATTATGACGAAAAACAGTGACAAGTGTGTCCCCTTTCCCATGCCATCTCCATTAAGGTAAACTCTGGCACACATCTTGTAGCCGAAGTATCCAGTATAAAAGGGTTGGCTGTACAAGGACAGAGTCTTCCCCATGACTGCCTCTTGCTTCCGACGTTTATAATCTCGAATTTTCCAAATTAATACTCCATTGTAACTGGCAGTTTCTAAAACTTGGAATCGGAGGTCCATGTCAGCCAGCCGAATATCATGAACACTCAGCATCTGATCATGTCTGCTCAGCTGTGTCTCTAGCAGGCCTGTTAAAAAAATGGAAAGGACAGGTGTGAGAAAAGTATTTTTGTCTTAAGACAGTAAAAATCAATTGCCAATGCTGCTATTTTATATGAAAACATTCTCCTCTCCAAAAGCCAAAGTGCATTTAGCCAACTTAGAAGCCATTTCCACAAACAACAGCTTTCTATCTAGTATCTAGGTTAACGGAGATTTTTACAAACACTGATGTTAATCACACATGCAGAGGTCATCAACTATTCAAATAATCTAACAAATTTTGTGTGGTAACTAAGCAACAGAACTACAAAGTCTTCCATTTTTTAGTAGAAGACTTGGTGGCATTACTGCAGATTGCTGTTAGTAGTGAAGACCTTGAAAGTGGGTCACATCCTACATGATCCCCCCTGAAATTCAGAAGCTCATCACTCAAAATATTCTTCTGAGAAACTACTTGTCTCTGAAGCGTAGTGCTGTTACCTTGTCTAAAGGTCATCATAAAACCACAGAAAATTCAAGCTTAGCTTTGCAGTATATGGTCACTTATTTAGTTTGGAGGGAGGGTTGTTCAAAGGTCAGCTGAGAACTATTTATAATGAACTAACATGGTAATCAAGACGAGGGTCAAGAAAACAAAACAAAAGACAAGAACTGAGCCTGTGAAACAATGCCACGTCATTAGGGATTACACCGTTTCCAATTGAAAAATCAGAAGAATCTGAGTACTTTGAGCCATTGTGCTTACACTTACTTGTATTTCGAGCTCCTTGTCCTGCACTTTTATCAACACTTTCCAGCTCAGTCACTCTGTTCTGGAGGGATTCTACACTGCTCTTCATGCTGTCAGCTTCCTCCCAGTTCTGTCGAAAGGGACGGATTTCTTTGTCCAGTTCTTTCAGTTTCTCTGCTTGACTGTCTATCACTCGCTTTATAAAACAGTAAGTTATGAGTTAAAATAACAAAAAGGCATTATTTTATGCAAATTAAACAAGGAATACATATCAATCATAAGAAATATTTCTGATACAAGCAAGTTTTATTTTTGACAAATACTTCAATAATAAAACCTTGAAAATTTAGAGGAATAGCACAAGTATTTATAAAACACAAAAATTCTTCTGTGCTGCACAGTTATTACTATTACAGCACTACCAGAATTATCAACATAATTACTTTTTTAAAAAAAGGAATTGTTTGTGTGCTCTTGACTAAGCTTTTGTTAAATAGCCGTCCAATGCAAGAACAATACTCTGAATGCCTCTATATTGATACTATGGGCTGGAGCACCTCCCATACAAGGACAGGCTGAGCCAGTTGTTCTTATAGTGACCTTCCAGTATCTGAAGGGGCTACATGAAAGCTGAAGGGGGCCTTCTGACAAAGGCTTGTAGTGACAGGACTAGGGGCGATGGGTATAAACTTGATAGGCAAATTTAGACTAGACGTAAGGAGCAACTTCTTCACCATGAGGGTGGTGGGGCACTAGCAGAGGTGTCCCAGGGAAGCTGTGGCTGCCCCATCCTTGGAGGTGTTCAAGGACCAGGTTGGATGGAGCCTTGGGCAGCCTGATCTGGTGGAAGGTGTCCCTGCCCATACCAGTTGCACATATGGAGCAGGAGCGCATATACACAAAGGTAACAGCAGCATAAGCAAGCTCCAAGCTCACATAACTCAGTTATCAAAGCCTAAGTAACTATGTGCCCACAACCATAACAGAAGCCCTCAAGAGGAAAAGCAAAACTATTACTTCTGACCCCTTAAGCACTAGAGGGTCCCACCCTTACTTCCTAAATTGAATAAGCCATGTGTCCCGAATGTGCTTCCTGGTTAAGTCTTTTCAACAAAACAAAGGGAAAAAAAACCCATTTGATTTTTGGAAAGGAATGAAATATAATACTCAAGAAAAAAAAGTTACACAGAAAGGCTGATATTCTCCAAAAGAGGGACATCCCAACATCTCAGTATATTACAAACATAAAGAACAACATATTTCTCAGTCTACCTCAAATCTGATGCAAGAAATACATAGCACTTTGCATTATGACACCTAATTTGGACTAGCAGGAATTTTAGCCAGAACCCCATCATCAGTTATGAAGTTCAAATGATAACATAAATTTGAGATAAGAAACTACTTTTGCTACCACCTACAGTTAAATTCCAAATCTATCTTTATAGTCTATTATTATATAAATAAATAAAATTATATATAAATATATATATTATATATATTATATATAAATATAAAACAAGAAAATAAAGTTATTTTGCATTTGCCTTCTGGTTAGCCATGTGGATTCAGTGTTCCCTACTGCTGGGGAAAACTCTGCTGCCTCATGCAACCCTCATTTCCCTTTTTAGGCATTTGTTTTTAATCATGTGGTTTCAGCTATACTAAAAGTCTGTAACAATTAATTGAAGGATGTCAATTTGATAAGCTAGCTAGCAAAATCATGTTCTAGAAGTGTTTTACTTTGTTACGCCTCAAAGCCACTCAGTAACCTACGACATTTCAAGATTAACTACTTGTTTATATGCTGATATTTTAAAACAAGCTTATATACCTCACTTGCAAAATTGTAACTTTGTGAAGGAAAGATGTGTTCCGCATCATAAATAAGGGGGTATGGTCCCATTAAACAGCTTAAGCAACTTGCCTGCACACACTAATCATCAGCTACCAACACAGTCATGCCCTCTCACTTGGACTGATGGTAATCAGAAAGTAAGAGAATGAAGGGCCATTAGCTATACATATAAAAAGAAACACACCATGGAACGGCCTGAATGAATGTGGTAAAAGCAGAGCCAGAAGATCTGGTCATTAGTTCACAGTTAACATGCAAAATTAAAATCAAGGTGTGCCCAAGTCTGATCTTTCTCTTCTAGTCACACAAAACATGAACTCTTCAAGGCAAGAATAACAACACAGTTGTGAGTTTGTACAGTGCCTCACAACAGAGACACTCTAATGTCCAATTGGGACCTTTGGCACAAACTGTATCAAACAAAATGAATAAATGTGTTTTTTTAAAAAAGAATTGGAAAAGTAGTAAAGATGCAGAAGAATTGCAAATCATTCTTCTTTTGGGAGAAGTTTACTAGAAGTTATTAATAAGGACCAACTTCTCTCCAGCAACCTGTGTGCAAAATTCTACCTTTGTACACGCACAACCGATTCTGGTTTTTAGCTGCTTCTACTACACATTGACAAATGAGTAGTATTTTGCCTCCTACAATTCTTCAAGAGAATTCAAGAGATACAGAATAATCAGAAGCAGACTCCTATTCTGTTTTTGAAAAAGCAGTGGGATTGTATCTTTTTACCCAACAACGAGTCAACATCCTTCATGCTGGGAGACACTCATGTTCGAAATCTGAATCCAATGCAGCAGTGGAGAATTTCACTCTCTCCAATTATCCCATTAGAAAGCACAGAGATGTCTCGCACTGTACTCATGAATTTTCAAGTAGATATTAATCTTCTACATGCACTTTTTTCCCCAGCAACTGACCTCTCCAGATCATTATTCCAGAGTTTTATGCCTGGTAAACCACTGAGGGCTCTTCTTAAGGCTGATTTTCATCTGGGTTTTGTTAGGTATTATTAACACACAATTCCCAGAATTTTAGCACTACTGTTACTAAAGGAATTTAGAAAATGTCATGAGGAACTGAAGAGTTATACTCACAGTTGTCTCCCTTTTAGATGCTCCTAATGGACCTTTCCAGTACAACTGACAGAGCAAAACTGACACGCTAAAGAACACACTAGAAAGCAAACCAGAGGTACTACTGGAAAACTAATCATACATCCTCCTTCTTTGAAGGAATGTACTACCAATTAAACAATTCAATATTTATAAAGTCATCGCTTCTTTTGTCTTGAAGTAACTCATGTCCACAGTGTGAGACTTGCTCTAATAATATGCTTCCATATACTCATAAGAAAGACTAGATATTGGATGTGAAAGTTCATTTTCACAAGACAGCAGTCAAAAAAATATTGCATACTTCTTTGGTGAAACACTTTCCCTAGAGACCAGTACATAGATAATTAATCTGAATCAAAACATCTCAAGGTTCCTGGCAGTGCTCAGACACCTTTGATGCATTTACATGAGCTGTGTTAAATGCCATGCAGTGCAGATAATACCACCTGTGCTCAGTAAAATAGGTGCTCACAAGCCAAAGAATTTTATGTGACTACTAATACTAAAACTGTACTAGAAATTACTAGCATGCACAGGACTAGGGAGACTAAGCAAATAACACCTGTTCAGATGTGAACTGGCTAGTTCTACACTGGAACTATCCATGGGTCTTGTATAACTACTGCTGCTCAATACAACCCAGGAAAAGAACGACTCACAATGACTAATTCCTTCAACTCCTATTAGACAACAGAAGGAAGCTAATCATATTGTTCAGGGAAAAACAAATTGAGGTGTGTTTCCAGGATGCCCATGAGAATCTGACTGAACCAAGAAGTTCCAGTAAGTGGAAGGAAACAGGTTAAAAGAGCTGTAAACCCAAGTTTGACTTAAAATAGCTAAACTAAAATAGTTGGTGAGAAGAAGTAAAGAGAGGAGGGGAGAAGAAAGCAAAACACTTCCTCTCCAGGACTTATTACCACCAAAAGGCCACCTGATGGAATCTGCAAACGATATTGTTCTGTGGGGTTTTTTTATTCTAAACATAAGCCATTTGAAAATTTTACTAACACTTACAGCTTGAGGAAATCAAAGATACTTCACTTTGTCATCAAGGCAATCATGAAAAACTCTCCTCTACGTATTTTCCATTTCCTCTCTCATGACTGGTTATTCAGACAGCATGAGCAAAAACCCCAGGCTTTACAAATTAACTTACCTCCTGGTAGACTCTATCAGCAATATCAGTACAGACAAGGATTAGCTTTCCAGAGTCAGAATGCAATATTGTAAGCATGCCTCCATGTACCAGACTATCATCAGATCAAATAACAATGACTAAGGCAGACTAAACTGGTTACTATGTGGGTAGAACACAGAAGAAAGTGCTATAAGGAGAAATGTTGCTGTTGCTGAACTTAAAGTTTCCTTACAAACTACCACTGAGGGTCTCAAGGCTTTGAGCTGCCTTTGAACATGCTCCCTGCTTTGAATTTTATCCATACTCTTGTTTGGATATTTATATCTTTGAGTGTCAACATTTTCAGTTTAATGTGTGAAGTGAACAGTAAGTTAAAAGGAATAATTTATTTACACTCCTTTAAGCTGGATGCTAAAGCATGCATCTGATATTCTAGCATCAAACATATGAACGTAGCGTGTAAACCATACCTTCACAATAAATTGCTAAATACCTCCTGGGGTTTCCCTAACTATGGTCAGTATCACACAAGCTAAAACAAATTCCTGGTAGTGACATTCCAAGTGAGCTCTGAATCAAAGCAAAGAGTTTTAGCTTGGGCTAAACACCACGCTAAGCATATCCAGAGGATTTCTAGTTTGTGATTCAGACCACAGAATACGAAACTCAGACCTATTGGCAAAGGAATAATTAAATACATTTTCCTTAGAAGGATAACAGAAACATCAATTTTAAAAAGTGTATTCAAATGCATTGTAACACGTTTGGATTAATTCCACACCAGACTGATCTCACTTCATGATTAAATTTTTCTTAAAATACCAGCAAGCAGAAAAGAAATGTGCATTATACATATGGCAGTTTTAAGGTGCTAATCTTGTCCCCCAGCTTGAGTGTAGTTCCTCAAGCAGTTTTTTTTTTTTTGCTAAAAAAACTCAGTTATGATTATTCTTCAGATAAGAGTTGTAATTGTTTTCAGTCTTTCCCCTTTTTAACAGGGGGTTTTAGTTGAACACAGCCTATGCAACTGCAGTGTTTTAGTGAAGTATCTTAATCCAATAAACACAATAAATGAACTACTGACCAGAGGAAGAAAATCAGAATAGCTTCATAATATGGAAAACTTTTTCTTGCCCCTTTTTAATTAAAATACCTCACTTCACAAGTGTAAAGGTACAGAACAGCAGCTACTACCATTTCTGCTTTAACGGGGAGATTCTAAATTTCTTACCTGTAAATGAAGTATTTTAGATTCATTATTCCGCAGCATTTCCTTCTGTCTTTCAATTTCTATTTCAAAGCTACAAATCTGATTATGTAAAGTTTGAATACTCTTGTTCTTTTCCAAACTTTCATTCTGGAGCAAGGCCACCTGGAAAAAATTCTACAATTACTCCTGCCAAAGTTTATTAAAAAATACCTATAACTTTGTTAGTTTTAAACTGTCTTACACGCACAAAAGGGACGATATCCTAGTGAAATCTCTCTCCATGTCCTGCAAGCAAGTAAATAAACCCCAACCTTCTTATAGCTACTTTTGCACTTCCAGAGCATGGTATTGGTATAGTTTTGGCTAATGGAAGTGCAGATGGGATACAAAAACAGCTAAATAACTTGTGTCTAAGCAAAATTGTTTCTTTATTCAGATTGTTATTTAATGGGTTTGTTTCCTGGTTTCCACTAACTAACTTGGGAGTTGCTTGGGGTTAGGAACAACCTATTTAGCTCTAGATCAGTGTTAAGAACTCAAGCTCTGCACAGAAAGGATACCAGAGAAGAGCCAGGCAGCAGTGAAGCTAGTCAGGAAAGCGAATTGTTCATCTTTCCCACTTACTTCAACCTGTTCCAATCTATAGTAAATTTAAGGGAAAACATCATTTGCATGGGACTGGCTGGGCTTCACAGAATGTAATGGTGATGAAAACTCCTGAAATGAGTGAATACAGAAGGGATCCATGCATCTGGAGGAAAATCAAATGGTGCCTACTAGTAGAAAAGATTAAAAGGTACAAGGCTGTAGATTATAATCTCTCTCTGTATTGACATTTTATGAATTTATTCACTAATGACTCATTCTGATTTTAAAACATGAGCCTTATCAGAAGAATATCATATTACATATCCTTGGGTGATGAAACTAATACAGTAAATATTTTCCATCATACCAGTTCGTGCTCTGTTCATTAGCGTGGTTTGGGAAAAGGGGTTGCTTGGTGGCGGTGGGTTTTTTTTTTTTAAATAATAAATCTAATTCTTCCCCAGGCAAAATTATTCAATGGCAAAAATGTAGCAAACAAACACTTTACACAGAATGTCTTTTGACTAGTTCCATGAATAGATCTTTATATGGATAAGAAATAGCACCATTGCTGACCCACAAAAAACTTACAATAAACATTCTACATTCAGATGAATTACTTGGACTATTCATGTTCAGAAAACAATCTACACCACTCCCCCTAGTACAGATGAGGTCAGGTCATTTTGACCTCTTACATAGGTATTACTGTAGAATTCCACCACCTTGACTGCTCTCTAATCAGTCAAATCACTTACGTGACACTTCATTTCTATGCTCAAGGAGATAGCCTGTTTACAATGGTAAATAATGTTAGTCTCTAAACTAGCCTGAACAAGATCAAGCTCTGCTAAACTCCACAAGCATTCAGCACGCTAACAGGACAGGGCCCCAGAAATAGAGATGCCGTATGTCCTTATCTACTTTTCAATATAGCACAGCAAGCGTGCATATACACACATACATTAGTTCTGTGTTTTATGTAGGAAAAACTGGCAGAAGAGGCCCAACAGAAATTAGAAAAATCTAGTTTTGTCGGTGCAGAGAGAGAGAAATAATCAAGGTTGAAGGAATCCTTGCCTTGGTACTAGAGAAAATTTTCAAGAACAAGTTTAAATTTAAACTAGTACCCCTGCCTCACACGTATTACACATCTGCTGGGTAGCCACTTAACTTTTTGTATTCTCCTTTTCCTTAATGAATCAGAGTTCTTTAATTGTGATCTTTACATTCCCATTTTCTCACTGTTTCCTCCCCAGGCCTCCCCAATCATAAGGCAGTTACGCTCTGTATCATCAGCATTACATTTCCCATTTTTGTACAAAGTACAAAATGTGGGCCTGTCTTGAACTGAGATTTTTCCATGCTGTTCCAGAGAACACGAGAAAAACAGAATTCTATCCTGCAGCCCTTAATCATACAGAATTGCCACTGCCAAGTCAGTAGCTCTAGTTTGGTGGCAATTTGCGAATAAGAAATCTTTAACACTAAATATAGTTTCCTAATTGCATTTGGCATATTTTTTTGGAACTTGACTTAAAAAACAAGGCAAAGGAAACACAGCATGTATTTATGAACTGCATCAATCAGCTTCCTTTACTTTCTTGCCATATTTGAAATAGTGCCAGGATAAAACATGCTCTTCTTCGGCAGTTTTTCAAATGAAGCTATTGCTTACTAAAAGTGAACGGAAGAAACACTCTTACACCACAAAGAACTGAATTAAAACAGACAGATCCCACATTTAGGTCACATTTTAAAACAGCAAAATTAATTTATACCAGATTTCTTACAGAATGTGATGAAGCCACAAAAACATTGAAGCCGTCATTTCCAACATCACAAAACCTGTGGGAGTTCAGCCTGTAAGTCTGTCCCATCACAGAGTGAATAAAATGCTGAATTTTAATTTACCCCACAAAGTTTTGATTCAAGATTTGACATCTGACCTTCTCTTACTACTCTTCGCCAACAGCGACATTCAAATACCAAACTCATAACTTTGCACAAGTTTTGCAGCTCTGACAAGTTTCAGTTTGCATACTCCACAAGTACCGTTAGAGAACCTGGTGACCGGGAGAAGGCAACTTCTCCTTTCCTATATGTACCACAGTGAGCACCCCTAACAAAATCTTGGCCCTGCAGAAACAATGACAAGAATCCCACTAACTTCAGCAGGGCCAAGAGGTCCAAGACATTCATTGGCTAAGTTAACTCTGCACTGCTGTTCTTCAGTGCATCAATTATTTTGTTCTCTAAGAAGAGAATGACAATGATATTACAAACCATTCTGTTACCCTTCTCTAGAATAAAGTCACTGACATATGATATGCGGTTAGCTATTCTGGTAACTTGGCACGGTCTTGGGATTTCCAGTGATTCAACTCTTTATTATGAATAGGAAGAAGTCTACAAAGCAGGAAGTGAAAAGAAGAGAAAAAAAATGGACAAACAATGATAAGCGGTTATGTACTAAATGAGATTTAAAACAAAAATTGAACATAAGAGAGTAGTAAAGTGTATATTCTTTTAGCTCTATAGGAGACATAGAACTGTTGGGCATTTTTTAAATGGCAAAGCACTTCTAAAGACACTGACAATAGGCAGAACATGGTCTATTCTGGAAGTCACAGAGAACGTGTTTTTTTCCTATAATGTAAAATAAATTGTAGAGTTTTAATCAGACTAATGAAAAAAAGAACTAAGGATATGAATTTGTATCTGTCAAAATGGAACAATGTACAGTTCCTACCCTAACAAAGGGATTCAAGGGTAAGAGCAACCATAAGTATTGCTACTGATCATCAAATTAAGACTAATGTTTGTAGCGAAAAATGTATCTTAAAAAAAACACAGTGGACCTCTCCCAGCTTCAATGGTTTCCTTACAGGGCTTCAAGTTCAAAAACATGCTGTCCAGGGACAAACATACTGGGGACAAAATCATGCTTTGCTGTTCCTGTTGACTTCTGCTTTAAAGCTAGACTTCTGTGGCTGCAGGACCTTGCTGGTAACCCACGCATGAGCAACCACTGAAGGCCAAGAAGGGATTATGCCTTCTAGACAGAGTTTGCTAAATTCAAGCTAGCTGAGTGATGTGAGATGACACAACTCAAGTCACAAGAGCCTTAACCACCACTGGACTTACACTGGAATTGCTGCTCTGAATTAACTCATTCAAGAAAAATCTGAAAAGGATCATGAATCCTCTGCCCATATCAACAGAACAGTTTAGTAATTCTATGACCTTCCTCCCTCCTAAAAAAGCAGAAGCATCATTTCAGTGCCGATGTAAAACAGTAATTTTTTTCAAAAGATGTAGAAAACCAGAATTTGGCTCTGAAGTTCTGCATTTTTAGATCAAAACCTTAAATTTTATTTGGAGAACAGACGGTTCAAACAATTCACATGATTGTAGCTGATACTGAGATGTTTTCCAGCATCTTTCAAATCCAAACATTCCAAAACCAGGAGTCCCAAGGAATGACTGCAACATGAATTTCATTCTGGTCTACCACTAAAGCACAAACCATTATGTGTGTGAGTTACGTTATGTTTATATTTAATTAAACATTGCAGGCCATTAAGCTTAGAAAGTAAGAACAAAAATAAATAAAAGAACCTGTTTATTATGTGGTATTTCTAATAACATTCTCTCTGGAAGCATATGGAAGTAGCAAAAAGAAAGCTCACAGGGCTGCCATAGTTCTCTGAACTCTCCCTTGTGTAAGAAGGCAGCTTAGAGAGAAAATTTAATATTGGACTATTTATCTATGTGAAGAAAGTGTTTTAATTAAGTTACTAATGAGGAAAATTGTATATGGAGTCGCGAAGCCAAGTTTCTCACAGCATTTTATTATAGCAAAGGTACCAGTTATGCTAAGTGATTTGACTGCTTTTGGAGCCTACTTTAGTGCTTTAGTTGTACTACTGACCAGCTGTTAAACAGAAAAAAAAAATGTTTCTTCCAGTACTTGTGTATGATTTAAAGAAATTAATGAAAATTAGAAGTGAGTAGAAGATATACCTTATTTTCTAGAGCATTGCTCCACTCTTTCAATAAGTTAACATGCTGCACTGCTGAGCTGGCTTCATGTGCTTTAATTTGTTGGTTTGTTCCCTGTGACAACAAAGAATTTACACATTTTAGCCAATTCCACTTCTTTTAAACCTACAAAGAAAGAGTATATCAAGACATCGAACCAACACTACATATTTTGGTTCACGGATGTATGTTGCAGAACTGCAGAGAAATGGAAAACCACTTGGGAATTTACAAGTTGGGAATACATTTAATATAGCGAGTTTACACAACTGCCATGTACCTCCATCCAGTGTACTTCATACATCAGAGACAATAAAGATGAACAAGATTTACAAAATTAACTGTATTTTAGAGTCTTCTGCCTAGCTTTACACTAAATAAAGCACAATAAAACTCTCGAGTCATAGAGAGCCTAAAGTGTCCAATTCTGCAAATGGTAATTTTAAACTTTTGTTGTATTTCATAAATGGCTTCATAAGCACTGTTTTCCCTCAGTTGAGTACTAAAGACAAATATTTTAAGATAAATTTATCATCAGTGGAAACTGCCTGCTTTGTAAACTACTAAGGTTTTACCATGACTGCTCTACGATGTTTAGATATGCTGCCTCTGCACAAAATATAAATGCTGTTAACAAATAACTACTATATAAAAAGTTTACAGAACACACATAGATCATATACAGAGTACATAAGATGCAGACCATGTCACTTTCTTTACTTGTATTGTGTTGCATTACACCTACCTCAGCAAGTGTTTTGCAATGCAGAGTATATTAGCTGTGATGGTAGGTAGGCTGCAAAGCAACTGACAGGGTTTCAATGATCCTCAAGGTATGTACTCTATATAAAATACTAAAAATATATATGTGGATATATGTACATATATGCACACATATACATACATAAAATGAATGGCAATACATAGGACATAACAGTGGGCAGGGTTACAGCATTGATCAGTTCTACCACTAAGAGCATTACTGTTAACACTTACAATGATGAATGCTCATTATTTAAGAGCCTGGAAATACCTGCAGGAAGTAGTTTGTTGAGAAGTGTCACTGCTTACAGTTCTTGTCTCTTTAAGTTATCATGGGCTAACAAATGAATTACAGTATCTGATAAAACTCCTTTTTTTCCTGTCAGCAGTTTCTGAAATCTCCTGACTAACCTCTTCATAATATAAGCATACAAATTCCCCAAGATAAACAATAAGGGAAGCAGAAAATTGGAAGAGACTAGAATAATACTACTGAAACTAAACTCTGAGATTTGGCTTCTTTCTAGGTTTTAAAGTATTGCAGGGATTGCCAGGGTTAAAATCTAAAACTTTTTTTAAAAAAACAAATTTCATGCTATGCTTGGATTATACACCTATGTGCACACAGACATATGAATGCACATAAAAATAGATGTTTTGAGTGAGTTAACCTATGTTTAATCTTAGTAAAATAGTAAGACACACAAATGAGAGAAAATATAAACATACTTAGCTCGAGAAAAGAAATATTTTACTAGAAACAACCCAACTAGTCTATTTTCTGAAGAACAAAAATTACTTTCCTCTTATTCCAAGTTTACAAGTTCTTCAAATGTATCAAGTACTGTCTTCCCATTTCAATGAGATATACCTAATAACTGAACTCTCAAACCACTATAGGAATGTGTGCTTTTTTTTATATTGCTTATTTTTAAAATGCAAAACTAAACATCTGCTGCATAATATAATCACTTGGTGCAAATGGATGACTTTTTCTTAACCAAGTCTAAAGACGTCCAGAACTTTCATGCCAAAGAGTTAGGTTCTATTTGCAGACTTTCAGCAATTGGGAAGTATAATTGTTATATACTGACCTGAAAAGTGCAGCCATAACGCTTAAAACTACAGGTACTTGGGGCATTAATACATTCTGACAAATGTGCATTCAACTGCAATAGGAAAAAAATGTGAGTTTTGGCAAAATACGTTTGCATGGTAATGCTCAAAACATAAAGGGCACAGGTCATCAGGTTTTTACTGTGTGCCATTTGCAGAACATAAAATACACATGTGTATATTTTCTCCAATCTGACTTAAAGTGTAAATACTATATATACACATATGTAAACCACACGCACATGCCAATACAGTATACAGTGTGATACATTTAATAATACAGTGAAACTTCTACTAAAGACTATTTCAATAGGTAACCCAATTAAAAAAAGCAACTGAAAAAACCACACTCTACAATTATATTATTTCATTTGATATTAATGAATGTCTAATCTTCTCACAAGTTGTTTTTTTACTGGTGTTCTAGGCAAGTCTTAAGATCAGTTTCACTGTAGTAAAGAACATTTTTTCTAACCCTAATTTCACAAGGAACCAGTTTTTCAGAACATAACATGCAATTTTCCGTGCCTAAATTTAATGGTTAAATTACACAAGAAAGACTAAACAAGTACTGCATGAAATAGACAAAGAGTTTTAGAACAGGTACAGTTAAGTAAATTTAAAAACCGCAGTACACAGGATTAAAACTGATGAGTAAAATACCTGCATTTTTCACAGATTGAGATTTATTCCAAAATCTTGGATTATTATGATGAGCACAGACCACTTTTCATTTAAAAATAAACCAGTTCACAAAAGCACATACACATATACAGACAGCAGTCATTGCAGCACAGAGGGCAGCAGCTGGATCCAAGCTGCATGGAAGTTGGAGCAAAGAGCCATTTTTTGAAAGCATAGCACAACAGTCTCTCTTCAAAAACAGGATCTGCAGTTTGTATTTCCCACAAAGCAGAGAGGAGCTAGAGTCTAGCTCCTCAGCTGGCATCACTCTTTTGGGCTTCAAAATCTCATCTAAAATTCCCATTCCCACACCACAAACCCCACATGACTCAGCTCATCCACCTCCATGGAAAAAGTGGTGAACCAATTCTGCTTTGAACATGTCACTCAGTAGTGAGCAGGACAGAGATGCAAGCAGTCACTCATCTCTGATGTACCTACTACTGTTGTAAACCCTGTCTGTTCCCAGTACAGCATCAGAAGATATGTAGTTCTTAAAAGATCAAATAAGAAAGAGACATGTGGTATAACAGGTTTTATGAGAATGCCACATTTTCAACTTCTGAAAACTAGAAGCTTGCTAAAGAGTTATGGATTAAAACATGAAAAATTCCCTTTTATTCTATAATAAGATACTCTCTTGTTGTAAACTACACGACTTTCTCAAACTGTTAGGCAGGCATTTTCCCATTTTCTGCATTAGCATCACTGTCCCTAACCAGGCAGTAATACATTAATTTTCACAGTATCAGAAAAAAATTAAGCAAGATACAGCAACAGATGATGCAGAGCAAAATGAATGTTTTAAGTTCTGTTTCTACCAACAGTTTCAGAACCAAACTGACTACATGTGTAATGACCCAGGCCTTAATGGGTCAGTTCTCATTAGCACTCAGATATATCTCTTCTCAAAGTAACTGCTGAAGTCAAGATTTAAGAATATGCGTAAGTGCTCCAGAACCAGGATCTAAACTCAGAAGTAAGCATTGATAGAATTGGCTCTGCACATACAAATATTTTCTCTTTTCTTAGCAGCTTAATGTCTCTTAATAGATACAGCATCTACCATACATTTCATTATGCTGGGGGAAAAGACCACCTCATGTTTGGCAGGCACCTTATGTTGCTTGCACACCATGACATGATTACCAATTTACAAGTGTAACTGAAAAGTAATGTGAATGCAACTCAGGAAGTAAGGATCAGTGAAAATAGAAAAGCTTATTATCAGATCAGAAACTTAACTTTCCTTATACGAGGTTTACAGAGTGCTGGAGACTTAAATAAACTTCCCCATCCTTGGTAAGCAAAAATATACACATCAGCTTTGACAGATGCTAGTTAGATCTTTTAATGTATAAGAACGTGGATCTGTTCAAACAAGACAGGTTGTAATTAATTTTTTTTAATCTGGTCTGTATATTAATGCACAGTTCTATACATTAAGAGAGACTTTCATGCCTTGTTGCATCTGGCTGTTGGAATGCTGTACTTCTATTACCGTGTATCTTACACTAATTCTTTGAGTGACAGTTACTATTTTTTCCAAAATTTAACAGATTTAATCATACTTTAAGTTTCTCCATGGAATGACTTAACACATTTATATGGGGTTTTTTCCTAGTCTTTAATAACTCTCATCAATGTGCACAAAATTAAAATTATATATATATTTTTTTTAATGTAAGACAACTACCCCAAGATGCTGCTCTACTATGGTCAAAAAATGCTTTAAAACGGCGAAAGGGCAGGGGAAGAGCAGGTAAAAATCAAAGCAGGAAAGACATGCGCTAATCTTGGACAAGCCAAGTGGAATAACGACATAAAACAAAGAAACTATTTCTTTTTAAATAGTTTATCATGAAATCATTTAAAATATTTGAGTGTTTTCACACTTAACTGTGTGGTAGAAAAAGCTTTTCTTTAGATCTCACATTTTAATATGGAAATGGCTTCTGGCAAAATTCTTGCGAGATCTTGCTAAAGAAAGTTATTTAATTCCGCGCAACACCAGGCATGACTTCTTACCTCGCTCCTCATGAGTGTTTTAACACTACATTTATGAGGACATGAAACCATGACACACGGGCAGTCTGTATCTTCATGTTTCTACAGAGAAAAAGCAAACAAACCACAAATCAACTCCTACTCTGAAATTAAAGTGGACCTATCTGCAAAGAAAAGCATCCCATTAATGAAAAGAACACACAATTTTTTTCAGTGTTTATTTATCCCCATTATGCAGTTACAGAGCTGCAATTACTCAAACATGACTTTATTGATAAATGTGGTGATATTCTGAAGCAAAAATAAAGGTTTTCTTGTGTTTTCCTGCACAGAGTAAACCCATTTGCTTCTCATTTTATTGTTTTTACTTAGACCAATGAAATAAAAATAAAAGTTAAGCTTTCCTCTCCAAGAATTACTCACTAAAATGTGCATCTTTAAAAGCAAGCAGAACCACGTGAAAAAGCTCTTCAGAAATGCACATTGCCCACTCCCAGAGAACCTCTCTTCCCTTTCTCTGCCCTTTCAATTGTCTTCTAATTCATGTTCCCAAACTTTTGATACTAAGCCACACTGTTATACAACCAAAGTTCAAAGAGACATTGACATTTTATCATGATGCTGGGAAGGCATTTTGACCTGAACCTAGACAATGACAGATATTTCATTATACCTGTCAAATCACATCACTACAGGGAGAGAAGAAAATCAGCCCCAAGCTAACTGAATTTACATTTCTTCCCATTTTTTCCTCAATAAAA
Source organism: Coccyzus lansbergi (assembly GCA_033558105.1). Lineage (NCBI taxonomy): Eukaryota > Metazoa > Chordata > Aves > Cuculiformes > Coccyzidae > Coccyzus > Coccyzus lansbergi. Next base: position 201,200 of record JAUMJK010000634.1, on the reverse strand, counting down.
TGAAAAATCTATGGGGAAAAAAAAATCCATTTCATGTCAAGTGACACGTCCCATTCAACTCAAAAAAAGCCATTTCATTCCTGGTGCTTAAGAAAAGTGAAGGAAACAAAGACCTAGATTTGTAAGTTGGTTCAAAAGGTAAGGATAAATAGCATGCCTTTTTTGCCCAGTAATAATGCCTGTTTTTTGAAACACAAGCAAGATGTAAAGGAGACTTAAGTGCTTAGGCCTCCTCGCTTTTCAAAACAGATCATCAGGTATGTCCTTCCGAAGCAAGTCTGTCCAGTCATCCTTACTTGTACTAGCTCACTTGGTGAAGCACATATAGACAGTCACAGTGGCAGAAAGCAAGGAAGCCCACATTGCTCCTTACCCAGAGAGCTGGGACAGTATCCCAAAATGAAGGGGTGAGGAGTTAGCTACATTCCCTCCTCAGCAGGTCATGGATAACCAACTAGGAGCAATGCTAACAAGACTAACATCTCTCCCCTGAGCAGGTTCAGTCAGGGTTACCGTGGTATATATCTGACAAGCAACAGCCCACGGGATCATTTCTGCTCAGATTCAAGAACTGTGCCTGCCCGTTCCCGCCTCATTCTGAACACACCTGTAATCATGTTGAAGAGAGACATCACACACCATGCAGCTTTGGGATTCTACTGCCCTACAAACTTATAGAAACAACACTCTCTTCTAAAATTCATTCCATATTTTTAACCCACTCTCTAATCTCCCCAAACTATCTGGCAACAGCTATGACACTGCCACTTGGTTCTTGATAAAAAGACAGTATGCAACATCCTCTCAGTCTTCTCTCCCGTTGTTCTTGCTCTGCATCTCAGCACCCTGGAACCACAGGGAGTCTTTCCAGCGACTTTAGAATATACCATAGTCATCTCAATTCCAGTGGCAGAACCCTTTCCAGCTAAATATCACACAGCTGAGCACACAAAACCCAAAGCAGCACATAATAACGTGGGTAACACCACACAGGACACCTATGGCTCGCCAAAAAAGCCGCAGCCACACTGGGAACACATCTGGTTCCAAAGCAGTGACAAGGCAGCAAGTAGAACTGTCCTTTCTCATCTGTATCACATGACTACTGCCATAGTATCAATATTACAGGAGAAGTACATCCTAGTAGTTCTGTCAATTATCCACAGAAAGATATAATTTAGAAGCGTATCAGGCTACTCATTTCTGGTTTAGCAATACACCATCTTTATCTGCTGGAGTTACAGGATGGAAAACACAGCTTTCTAACAGGAAAAAAATGCAAAAAACCAACAAAACCAAAATAGAACAAAAAACCCCACCCAACTTCTTAGATGGTTTAAATAAAAGAATTCAAAAAGTCACCTCACCTAGTGATAGCACAGGCAAGACAAATGCAATCTAAAAAAATTTGTACTAAGACTGTTAACTAAATAGGCTGCCTCCAACAACGGGGATTTCCTACCAGACAGGTCATGGGATTCTATGAAGATATGAACCATTTTCACTCTGGTAAAATTATTTCTGTTTCCATTTGCATATCCTTTTTCTTGGTACGCTCCCTGTATCTCCATTTTCAGTTCAAGTCACTAAAGCTTGCTTCAGTCATTATTACATCAGAGAAAATTTTAGGCTGCAGAAGCTGGAGATGAACTCAAGCTCCTGGGGACAGAACTCACATGAGAACTCAGAAGGAGCCTTCATTCAAAGGCAATCTCATTAAGCTCCCGATTCCCATTACCAACACACAATGAGGTAACATTTTATCAGGCCACAACAAATAAAACCATCTGCATTTCTATAATCACAGAGCTTTTAAAAATCTAGACAAAAAGAATAGCAGTCAATTCCTAATCTTCCCATTGTGGAGCTTTCTGCACTCTTAAAGCAGCATGGAAGCAAAATTGTTCCTTTTCTATGAACTGAAACAAGTCAGTCAATGACAACACAAGAACATGTAATACTCCTTGGAAATGTTCTGATTTACAAATGTAGATTTGCTTAGAAATTTTAAGGGCAAGGGAACAGTGGAACTACATTAAACAATTACATCACAACATAAAATTACATTTCAACAAACCTCTTCAGCTTCCTGGATAAGTCAATTCTATTAACTCTTAATGAACTCAGAATTCCACCGCTTAAGACTTTGGAGAACAGTTACCTTACTTAGAAACACTCTTTTCTGTAGTTCAAAGTAATATGCCATTCTTGTTTCCAGCATACATGTCTAAAATAGGTTTCACTGCAAATCAAGAATCTGATCAACTAAAACTTGTCAGCTTCCAAGTATCCTGAAAGCAAAGAATGCTTCTCATCATCCACTTCATACTGCGTTCTTGTCTATTGTTTGCCAGGTGAAGACTCACAACACACTTACTAAACTAAGGTGGGAAATCTGAGACTGTCAAACTATGTAAACAGATCACTTAAAAAAAAATGTTATGATTACAAGGAAAGAGATTCAGCACAGTACAGTTCAATACAAAAATAATGCAAAGAGCTAAGTTACAATTTTATGTGTAAAGTAAGGATGACTGTCTCAACCTCTGCTCTACATTCTAACTCAACATGCTGCTTATCAGACAACCTACTCATATGCCATGAAAGCAGTAACTCTCCCTAGGCCTGTCATGTACTGTTGCTGGTTATGCCAAGACACAATTTGTCTTTGTATTGCTTCCTCCTTTCCTCTCATAACAGATCACACAGCATCCAAGAAGGTTTATACAGAAAGATGCTATTTCTCCAATAAATTGTTATGCTCATGCTTCTCCTGCACAGCATTCAATAGCTAGAACAATAGTTGCATTTATTTTATCAATCTGAGCAAAATAAAATGCATCACAAAAACTACTTCGTTATGCAGTGGGTCTAATTTTTTTTTTAAATGCAGTATCTGAACATCAGTAAAAAGAAAATGTCTCTCAGTCAGTGCAGTGCAGTAGCTGGTGGTTTTGCAGAAAAAAAAAGTCTTTTGAAACTCAGCTTATTTTCTTTTTTGATTTACTAATTCTGGCTGAGAAGTCAAGGCTCTATGGGCAGTTACACAGAAGCACAAGAAGAGTTATTATTTTGCACTAACATAGGGAATCTTGTTTTACACACAAAAGAAAATATTGCACCTGCAACATAATCATCGGGACTTGGCTTTTACAGTATTTACAGGTTGTCTCCCGGTATTTACAGGTCTTCTCTACATGATCTGGCAAATCTTTTCTCGGTATTTTTTCTTTGCAATCAGCATGAGGACATAGAAGTTCTTCAAACTGACAATCAGTTTTCAAATGCATCTGAAAAAATAAAAGAAAAAGGTTCAAATCAACTAAGGTTTATACATGTCTTCTACCCTTTGAGACATCCCACACTAAATAACTTCAGAACCAAAGTAAGTGAAGTTGTTTTGTGCACTAGACTGTGCAAGAACAAACACTGGATAATATACTCAGGAATTCCTTTTTTTGACTTTGCACTCCACTCACCCAGACAGCAGATTTCACTGTATTATAGATGTATGCTAGCTACTTTTACACTAAAAGCATTCTACTACAGTCCAAAATTCCACACAGGCTATTTAAACAAAAGGTAAGCATTCTTTTTCAATGTATATCATTTCACATAAAGCAGAATCTATGGTTAAGTACTTCAGCGTACTCATTCAAAGCAAATTTAAGTACCTACACATCCCACTGCAGACTGTTGCAGATCAGTCCTTTCCAACTGTTAAATTAATGGACTACTGCTGGGCTATACCTTCATGAAACAAAGCTACAAGTTATTTTGTACAAGTCTGGAGAAGCCAAAGGCTTAATTCCATGCACAAAGCACCACTAACATGAGAGGATTAAGACTGGCAAGTGAAAATAAAAACGAACCACAAAGAAATTAATATTTCTCACATTTGTAAATACACATTAACATTTTCCCCAATTTTTGTTCTCCCCCCGCTTCTCATTTGTTTCATGCAATTACATTTTTGAGCTGAAACACAATCGCATGATTTTTTTACTACAACTCCTTATAGCTCAGCAAAACGCTAACTGTATTCTGACATTTATAAATTAGATTAACCACTAGAGTGAGCATATCAAAAAACAGACTAGAGGTTTAATTTGCAAGACTACTTTTCATTCTTTAACTCGAAAGGAAGCTTAAGACTATGTTAGCTTACTTACCAGCAACTGACCCAAAGAGAGTTGTTCTTTACAGCCCTTGTTTTCATTTCTGCAGTATATTTGAAGGGCTAGTAGTTCTCTTCTGCAACAATTATCTTTAAATACCTGAAAAATAAAAAAATCACTTCCTTTTAGAAATCTAAAACCACTCAAGAATACACAAGTGCACATAAAGTAGCAGCCATGCAATTTGGCTATAGTAGTGTCATTTAACTCTAGCTTTATGTGCCAGAAAAAATCCTATCATTCAATTTTTCTTGAATGTGCACATCACAGATTCCTTCACTATGAAAGAGCCCAGTGAAAGAGAGTATTTGGGCAGATGCTATGCTACTGTTTCATTTTTAATATAAATACAGTAAAGGGAAAGGTACAATGAAGGACTGAATTATTTGCTGTTTGTTTGCCAATAATAAGACTGCATAAGCTAGAAATCTACAATATTTGGGAAGCTGCTGTATTTGGTACAATAGCATAAGACAAAAAAGAGCTAAAGCACAGTAGTACAGAGAGGAAGGATTTCATGGAAGGGCAGAACCACAATTACTATACAGGTTAGGCAGAACACCAACTTGCACTTCAGTGGTAACACATAATTAAAGACTTTCTAAGGTCTTAGACTGGAGGAAGTTTATTATTTCACAGATAAGCAAACTTTAACCATTTCTTAATTGTAACATTTATAAGTCTTTCCAGCCTTTTCTGTCTATAATTGAACCGCAAGAAGTTAAAATAGAGAGCTCAGAGTTCGGATTTATCACCTCTTATGGGTGATATCATATAAAAGATAAAGAGGCAATGTAAGTGCATTCTCAAGAAGCCCCACTGCTAAGGGCAGGAACTGAGAATGAGGACTGAAGATCATTACTATTATTCTGAAGTCCAAAACAAAGGGATAAAACCTTACAATTAATTTGCAATTGCTTTCATGACCATTAAGAAATGGCAAAAACCCAAACCCAACCTCTGACTACTTCTCTGACAGAGTTCTGCAACACCGAGTATGCTGCAGGGATAATGTAATTACAGAACAATTCTGTGTGCTAACATTTAACAACAGCAACAAAGAATTGTGATCAGATCTGCCCACAGTGACTATTAATCAAGCCCCAGTAGCAGTGAAGAAACAAATTCTGCAACCATTCTCATCCAAGTTCATCTAATGCAGGTCACCGATTTCTGTTTATTTTTCAGATGCATATGTGAAGTTTAATGAATCAACAAATCTCATTTGAATTACCGATTTGCCAGTACTGCAGTTCTTTTTCCAAAGTAATTCACAGGATTACTAGGTACAGTTTTGCTGACTAAAGTTAAGTTAAAATGACAATTTTTGAACCATGTTTCCAAGATACATAAAAGCTCTTTACTGATTTTTGGAGATCAGCATTCACTATGGGAAAAGAGAAATTTTCAGTTTCATGAAAATTCTGGACTTGCAGTTAGTCTAACACATTTTTAATATGCACTGCCCTTCTCAGCCTCCTCCTATTTAAGGGATATTTGAAGTTTCATAATAAATTACATATTTATGTATATTGGGAGCTAGAAAGTCAGAATTAAGACAACAAATAAGGTAGGCATCGTGATCAGGTAGGCATCTGAGCTCCTGGAAAGCCCATCCATGTCAAAACTGAATTCCGCTGAGCTGTTCAGAGAACTATTTCCAGTTAAGACAAGGAGAAATTAATGTACTCGCTGATCGTTTCTTGAAAGTGGTTACAAGTATTTATTTAAGCAGAAAAGAACACTAACACAAAGAATTTACTAAATACTTTTTTAAAATCTCATTTAAAAACTACTTAAACTATGCACTAATAGAAAAAGAATTTTCTCTACCTTCACTGTCTCCAGCATTTCAAAGGCAGCACAAAGTTTTGCTGTGAGAAACAGCAAAGAGGGATCAGCAGAATAACCTATCTATACAAAAATAAGGTGATTTTATGACAGTTACTGTAACTCCGCTTTTTTCTGCTTCCAGTGCAGTTTACAAAACACCACACTGTAAAAATGGATCAGTAGAACAGTAGACACCCATCTGGAGCCAAAACAGGAATAAGGTTCACCTAGATTTGTCGTATCTCTTCATCTACAGGAGATGCAATATTTCTTAGCATCCTTCCAGCTGATGGAAGGACAACTGCAAATGTGTCGCTGCAACTCCCAGCTAGGAAAACAAAATGTGACGTTTGGCTGGACCATTAGGGATGAAGCCAACATGTTACTTTTCTACCATGTGGTTCGCACTAAAAATGAACTGTCTTTCTATATAAAATACATGCCTTAGGTATTATAACAGAACTATCTTCCTCAGGTAGTTTATTAGGCTTATAAAATAATTAAAAATAATAATTACCACAAAGGTAAATACACATCTTGAGTACACCACACACGTCAATACTCTCGAATAAGAATCAATTTTAACAATACCTTATCTTTTACTATGCTTTCTTGACACGCTGTACATTTTGGGTTAGAAGAACTGGAGAGAAAAGAAAACAGAAAAACTATTTTAACTCATCTGAATTTTTGTGGTACAAACATTTCCATTAATGAGGGACTTAGTTATAATTATTCACTATGTTTCAGAATCAATAAAAGTGGATACAGTTCACTAAAATGAAACATCACAATGCTATTTCAAAAAATGTGAACATTGAGTTTTCAGTGGACAATGTGTGGCGTTTCCAAGAAAACAGGGCCACCACAATGCCTTCAGCCAGCTGCACAGGGATTTTCTTCAAGGTGACAAATTTCACTCCCTATTTTACAGTCTGCACCTGATCCACAATTTTTGTCAAGTCTCAGTCTTTGCAAATAGGCAAAATATGGTCTCTTCAATTAGCTAGTCTTTTTTTTCAAACAATACGTAATTAAACTTTACTTTCTCTGACAGTTAATTTTGCATACTTTTAGGGTAAAAAAGTATTTATGCCCATCTGCTTCAATTCTGCTCCAGTTTTAGCAACTGTTCCAGACCCTTGCTCCTTCCTTTATCTGAACTACTGCCCCGTACCTGTTTTGGTAATTGAATTAACAAACTTGTGATCACTTAGACAACATGTCTGTTGAAAAGCAGAGCTGACGGTGAAGTAGGAAACCTGCGTTCCTACAGCTGTTTCTGTCTCTGACCTGCTAGGTGTCATGGTGTAAATCCCTTCATTTCAACTGAGTTCCTTTTCCCCATGTAAAGTGGAGATAATCATACTGATCTCCCTTGCAAAGCACCAAGATCTGTGGATGCAAAGCACGAGGTAAAAGCTAGGTAAATTCTTCCGTAAAGCAACTCACTGACAGGCAATGTAAGCTGTGGCTGCTAGCAGCAATGCAAATGTGAAGGGTCAAATAAGTTTTATTATGTTATATAAATGGTATGGTCATTTCAAATCACCTCATTGGCTTCTGACCCTTGAACTGACCCTCATGTCTCATCATATTTCTGAGCACCTTAACTACCTTGCAGCTTCAGTATCTGTAATATTTGTCTTAAAGAAAGAAAGAAAAAAAAAGAGAAAAGGAGGGGGAGAACTAACTTCCTTGAAGGCAAATAGTGTATAATACAATGTCATATTTTTACTGAACTCACTCAAGCATCCCACTTGCTCTTTTAAACTACAGCTGCATACCAAGCAGACATCTTCACTGCGTTATTGATACTAGCTCACAATTCTCTGTCCTCAAATAACCCTCGAACAGAGACTGCTCGCATGTAATCACTGTGTGAGAGCAGCAGCATATCAACACTGAATGAAAACAACAAACTTATTTTGCTTCCAGTTTTATGGCACGTCTATTATGTCTCAAAAAAAAAAAAAAGCAGCTCAATATTATTTCCCAAAATAAAGCACTTAAATATAGTGAAATAGGCCATATGACAGAGACTTGTGGCAGATGTTCTTACTCACGTATCCTTTACAGTAAGAGACTAGTTGGACAGTCAGGAAGGTAAAATTACACATATTTTAGCTGCACTGTAATAAAAGCATGTGTATATCTCACAGCAGGGAAGGAAAACTGCCTAGATTCCAGCAATGCAAGAATCGTTACTACTTAGATTGTAAAGGATCTGCTCTGCCCGTCTGCACACATCCAAGCATGGCAGGTGTTAGTTTTTCTTCAGTCACCATTATTAACCACATAAGAGTCTTCCAAATTGCATTTCTTAAATCCAAACTACACCTCACCTGAAAATGTGTATTGAAAGAAAAGATGTTGGGGTTCTTTTGTTTAACATGCTGCAGCACCAAGCGTACAGAAGTGGATTACTGGATAAATGGAAATACTATTTATTTACCCTGGGAGATTAAAGCTTGCAGGATGGTCTCCTAACACTAGATCAGGTTTTGAAATCTCACTGCTGAATACAATCAGTAGCAAGGCATCGAAGTTGAAAAGCAGAGAGATACTTCTCCTGGTGCACAATATGTCTTAAAAGCTCCTTGAATGATCACGCTTTCACTCTTACCTAGACTGAGAGAGATTGCATCTCTCGGCATTCGTTTTATGTCTATAACATTCACTCACACACTTGGCACTCTGGTCCAAATATCTCAGTAACAAAGAAGTCAGCCTTCCTGACCCTACTGGAATCCACAAAAAAACAAAGCCCCAGGACAAGGCAAGAGGGAAAGTAGGTTCCACAAACAGTTACATTTCACAGAATGACAGAATCATTCAAGTTGTAAAAGACCATTAAGACCATTGAGTCCAACCATAAACCTAACACTGCCAAGTCCACCATTAAACCATGTCCCTAAGCACCACATCTACACAAATTTTAAGTATCTCCAGGGATGGTGACCCAACCACTTCCCTGGGCAGCCCGTTCCAATGTCTTACAAACCTTTCAGGGAAGTTATTTTTTCCTAGTACCCAATCTTCACAAGGCCCAGTTTGAGATCATTTCCTTTCATCCTATCTCTTGCTACTTGGGAGAAGAGATCAACATCCACCGCCCTACACCCTCCTTTCAGATAGTTGTAGAGAGCAATAAGGTCTCCCCTCAGCTTCCTCTCCTCCAGACTAAACATCCTCAGTTCCCTCAGCCACTCCTTGTAACACTTGTGCTCCAAACCCTACACTAGCTTCATTGACCTCCTCTGGACATCCTCCAGCACCTCAACGTTGTTCTGGTACTGAGGACACCAAAACTGAACTCAGTATTTGAGGTGCAACTTCAGCAGCAGCAAATGCACAGGGACAATCACTTCCTTATTCCTACTGGTCACATCATTTCTGATACAAGACAGGATGCTGTAGGCCACCTTAGCTACTTGGGCACACTGCTAGTTCGCATTCAGCAATCTGTCAGCCACCCCCAGGTCCTTTACTGCCAGGCGACTTTCCAGCCACTATTCCCCCAAGCCTTTACCACTGCAGGGGGTTGTTGTGGCCCAAGCGTAAGACCTGGCACTTAGTCTTGTTGAATCTCATACAATTGGCCTTGACCCATCAATCCAGTTTGTCCAGGTCCTTCTGCAGAGCCTTCCTGTCCTCAAGCAGACTGGCATTCATTGTGTCATCTGATAACTTACTGAGCAAGAACTCAATTCCCTCATCCAAGTCATCAGCAAAATAATAAACCGATCCAGCCCCAACTGAGCCTTGGGGAACACCATTTATGACCAGCCAACAACGGATTTAATTCCATTCTCCACAACAATTTGGGCCCAGCCATCCAGTCAGTTTTTTACCCAGTGAACAGTATTCCTTTTCAAGTCATGAGCAGCCAGTTTCTCCTAACACTGCTGCAGGAAATTGTGTCAAAGGCTTTACTAAAGTGTAGGTAGACAACATCCACAGGCTTTCCCTCATCAACTGCGTGGGTCACCTTGGAAGAGAAGGAGATTTAGGCTAGTCAAATAGGGCCTGCTTTTCCTAAGCCCATGCTGAGTGGGCCTAATTCTTTGTTTCTCCTGTTCATGCCTCTTGATGGCACTCAAGATGACCTGCACTGTAACCTTCCCTGGTACCAAGGTCAGGCTTGTAGTTCCCTGAATGCTCCTTCCAGTACTTCTTGTAGAAAGGTGCCACATTTGCCAACCTCCAGGCAACTGGGAGCTCTCCAGTTAGACAGGACTGCTAATAAATGATGGAAAGTGGTTTGGCACACGGAATTAAACCCCTTCAACAACGGTGTACGCAATATTCATGGGAAACTCAGTTGTCTCATCATGACTCAGAGGAGAACACAAATGCCTGCACCAGCATACAGATAACAAATCATCAAGCAAGCAGGAGGCTGATTCAAGTCAGGGCATTAGCTTAACTTATTTCTAAAACTACAATGGTGTCCCCACTATTTTCAGCAATTCACAGAATTTAAAGGTATCAGTAGGTTCTATAACAACAAAAACCATACCTTAGCAAGGCATTCATGCAGGTCTCACAGAATCTGTGTCCACATTCAGTCTGTTTAGGATTGCATAAGATGAGGTGACATTTTTCACATTTATACTTATCTTCCACAGCATTTACAAATTTCTCTTTGTAGCCACCTTGCTCTGGAACATAAATTGATGCTGAAGCACCGTGATCAGGATTGGCCCTTTGTTGTACCATTTCTACAGATAAAGGAGGCTCTGTCTTCTTACTGGTGTCCATGCTCTAAGATGGTTTCTGGGAAGCAAAAATGAGAAAACTTTTGAGAAATTAAGATCTCTTTTTCCATTAAAACAAATATAGCACTCTGAGACAGTACATGAATACGTGTCCACACCTCATGTGAACACACATACACAACCACCTAAAAATATTAAGCATAGTGAATCTGTACAGCATTCTGCATTTTGCAAAGGCTCTAGGAGGTCATGAATTAAAACATATTCCTGAAAGCAAAGTTCTAGTTAATTATAAGTGTCACTCTAGAAACAAATATGAACAAAATTTGTATTCCTTCATCTTTCTCTCCCTCTGAAAAATGCCCTTAATATTGAAGTTATACGATTGGAGGAAGCAGAGAGGAGCATGGTGGTGCACTGGTGCAGTACCACACACGTAACACTACTCAGATGCCACTGTACAAAGCACACAACCATCAATGTCCTATACACAGTATCTGGAATATATGCAGCTCCATTACCAGCTTCTGCTGTCAATCCCATGCAGTAGCCAAATCTACATGCAGCTTTAAGTCCATTTTATAACAAAACAACAGGTTTTTACCCCATTAATTCACCAAGACTAAGCACAACTGACAGGCAGCTGAGAAAATAATAAATGCCACTGAAGACTGAATTGCAGTACCTATTATCTTGGACTGCAATTCTTCTAGGTCAGCATGCAAAGCACTAGCAGAGCAACAGGGGAAAAATACTCCAGGTTAAATTTTAAAACCTGTTTTCAATAACTTCCTTGTTTATCTTGTAGTCAAACAAGTGTAAGCAGTCAAACTCAGCACATGAAGGACAAAGCACACCTCTTTATGTAAGGGATATGCCTGGCTATTTACAAGACAAATATATATTTCAAATCTCCCTCCATGTTAACTTGAAATATAAATCTATTCCACTGCTCTACAGTTGCCTCAACCACTACAGCTGTAATTCAGCTTTAAGAAGCAAAATGAATAAGTAAGGCCGGGTTCATTTCTCGGTTACAAGAGTATGTCCATCAGTATCACAAAGGGAGTCAAATGCCTCATGTCCCAAATACACAAGCCTTTTAGTATATGCTTTTTTGTTATCTATCTTCTCTCACTAAGCCCAAAACAATATGTTGCATTCAACATATTTTCTTGTAGATCACTTCTGCCTCTATGTTTTTGGTACAGAATTCTCCGTGGAGACTAAGCAGACAAAGAAATGTCTTTCATTTCTGATGCCAACTCTTATTTGAAGAAACAAAAGACACAATCTTTGCAACTCAGGGTCTTTACCAATATCAGCTGAGCAAGGATAGAGGTGCTCAATGAGAAATCCCTGCTTCATTGACCCCTTGCCCCAGGGATATGCTTCTCTGTATCTTCAAACACAGATAGTGCCCAAGGAAATCATCCTCATAACTCAGCATGCAGATCCAGTGATTGGGTCTTACTCAAAACCACTCCCAACTCCACCTCCCCTAACAGAAGCTTTTACAGCAACTGAAAAGGAAATACAAATTCTGGACCATAATTTGAATTAATGCCTGCCTGTTCCTTGTCTACTCGTCAAAGACAGCAGAGTCTCATATCCTGGCAGAACAATATTAGTGGGGTGGGAAATGGGGTGGAACCAAAGCAAACCAAAAAAATCCCCCAAGTGTTGAGCAGTAGCTTGCAGTTCTCAATGAGGAATTTACGATTATTTCAGACCAGGGAGGTAAGCAAAGCCTCAACTAGAGCTTCAACAGTAAGCATAAAGATAGATAGATAGACAGATAGACAGATAGACAGATAGACAGATAGACAGATAGACAGATAGACAGATAGACAGATAGACAGATAGACAGATAGACAGATAGACAGATAGACAGATAGACAGATAGACAGATAGACAGATAGACAGATAGACAGATAGACAGATAGACAGATAGATAGATATAATGATGACACTGAAAAGGCAATTCAAGGAGTTGCAACCAGCACAAAAGAAATGAGATGTGATGCTGAGAACAAAGGTCTGAGAGACAAGGAAGTTAAGAGAAGTGCCATGGGCAAGAAAGGAAAGCAAATGACAAAAGTAGTTTTGCTTTAGAGATAGAGATAGCCTAAGACATGACTGCCACTGCCAAACATCTGCAACTGGATAGACAGGAATCCAATCATGAACTTTGGACTGGGAACATTTTTGTGATTGTAGAAGAAAATGTGTAATTCCATAAGCAACTGGACTGGTGAGACTTACCTACCTATGGATCTACTTCTTATGCACAAAAGTTGGAAAAGCTTCATTTGGCACTTACAGTTTAGAAACCTGTGAAGGTTTTCAGTTCTCTGAGTTATAATTTGTAGATAGATTTTCTTTTCCTTCTGCAACTGAATATTTTTTTTTTATCATATTCAAGACCCATGCCATCCTGTCAACTCTTGAAGTCAAAAACCAGATTAAAGCATGTTGGCTGTTAAGAACAACAAAGTGAGTGTGGCTTTCCTTAAAATTCGAGAATAAACCAAGGCATGGCCAGATCCTGATCCATAAAAGAATTCAGAAAAGAGAGGCACTAGAAGAGATGCTGACAGCAGAATTAGCAAGTCAAGAAAATACAAAGCTCCTGGTCTTAAAGTCGTAAAACGCAACTACCAAATGCCCATTTTCCCCATAAGCTTCTTCCAAACAAAAAAAGGCTAAAGTTTATTAAGGATGTGAAGACTTCCAATAACACGATTTCATCACAGAAAATGAATAATTAGTCATAAGGAGGGAGGTAGGGGTGAGAAGGAGAATACTGAACACTTAACAGAGAAAGAGTACCAAATGCCAAATGATCAGCAGGTGAGAGTTTCAGAGACAAAACTGCTGAGGGGCTGGACTGTCAGTTGGCAAGAGACCTCACTCCAAAATAAGTTGCATTGGGCTCCATAGGACTCCACTTTTCAAACTGATTGATTGGATATCTTGTCACAGCAAACAACCAGAAAGCACAGTGATAAGTAAAATGTATTATGCAATATGCCTAACGGTTAGATTTGCGTACTTCAGTTTTTATATTTCTGTTTTATGAAGAATTATGTCAGATCAAAAAAGCTAAACAAGAACAGCATCAGATTAAGCAATCTGGTGAGGAATTTTCTTCCACAATACTCTGAAGAGAGAATTTTTCTTATGCAGCAAAACCAGCAAGCCATTCATTATGTAATACAATAAAATACAACAGAGCACTGAGCTTAAAAGAACACCAAAACCTCTTATAAGGAATAATTCCATTTATCAGTGGGGTGGGGAGATGTGATGTCTATCAAACTGTCCACACAAATCAAAGTACTGTGTGCACAGAGCTAATCCCTCATGCATCCCTCCCCACACTTTTACACTTGCATTCACCACTGATCCCTTATACAAGTCCAGATAACATAAATGTTTCAGCCTCTACTCTTTTGCAAAGAGCATTTTAGTTTACATACCACTACAGGGCGTCATCTGTAATGTCTTTTTTTTCCTTTACAGAAACCTTTAATAGCAGGACTCAGATTATACCACCATAATCATGTTTCAAATCGCCAAGGAGAAGCAATTTGAAGTCACACCTCAGTAAGATACTATGCACTTACAGCAGTGAAGATGACACACTGTGAGAAAGCAAGGAGAGGAATACAGCTAAAATATTCAAGATAGGCCCGTTCTGATGGGGGCCTCTGATTCCTGATGGTATAGCAATCTGTCATCAAGTGAAAAAGATGCTGGGTTTTGTTCAGTAAGCTAAATCTTAACTCCTGATTTACCACTAGCTAGTTCTTAAGCTCCAGTTCTCTTTCCCTGGAAAAAAACACCACCACTATATGAAGACTATGACTTTTAGATCTCTTAACAGTTAAATCTTGGACAATCACCTGCTAGGATGGATAAGAACAAAGACAGGCAGAGTAACCAAGGTCAGTTCTGTTCACTGTCAATCATTGTTTCAGCCACATCTCCTGCAGCCAGGATATATTCATACTTCTGCAGAGTAACCAAACCAGAGACTGTTCTGGTCATCAGATGGGCAACACTGCTTGCTCGAGTCTGTCTTGTTTGATTCAGTTCCATTTTTGTCACTACTCTTGTTTAATACTCAAGTACCTGAGGCTGGACATCAGTTAATATTAATATAATGTAAATAAGGTTAGAACAAGTAATTGTTATTTAACTCATATTCACATTAGTACAGAGAGTTAGAAACTGGAACCAAAAGTAGATTAACTGACAAAGATGTTCCAAGAATCAGAAAGCATGGGAGTTCCCAAACAAAAAGCATTTTGCTCTTTCCTTGTTTAAGCAACTATGCTGTTCTTACCACAGAGAGGGCAAACACCCTAGAAATAATACAGAACACTAATGCAGATACCACGTGTATTTTTTATTTGCTCTTCAGGAATAAAACCAATATGCAACAGTAAAATACAATAAAAGTTCTCTAAAAATTCAAAATAAATCTGCATCTAAAAAAATACAGAGGAAAAAATAACCCTTGTGTAATCTAAAATACTCCCAAAAATCTGATTGCAAAGGGTACAACAGGATTTGGCACCTAGAAAGCTCTACATGAATACAGTTCAATATATTGACAACACAAAGCACAAACTTCTGATGAGGTTTTAAAATGCAAAAAAAAAAAGTCAAGAAGCTATTTCAAATAAATGTTTTGTTACACTATAAAAGAAAATGATAACAGAAGACACAATCTAATTTGGTTATTAGTTAAAACGGAAAAGCTCTAGTACAAATTACAATTTGTACTGAGAACTGAGGTTACTCAAAGACAACAGCACTGCAAGCACAATATCTAAATTAAGCTCTGAAAAAGAAACCTGAAGTTGGACAGAGAGCTAAGGATCACATCAGAAGTGACCAATGTGATGATTCAATTTTCTTATCTAAAAAGTGTAAAATCACACAAACTTCAGTACTTCATGCTAACTAGGTCATTTTTCTGTACCATGATTTTTACACCAGCTTTTAATGAGATAGGGTTTGTAATTGCCCTGTCTCTCCTCCTAACCGCTCAAAACCATTTGGGAACCAACTGGACAGACAGCTTCACACTTTCATGAAACCTATGTGGGGAACAGAAAGAGAAACTTGAGGTAGTGTCCCAGTGAGCAAGAGGCTATAGAAGTGCAACTTCAGCCATCACCAGTTCTGCATGGTCTATCAGTTGGCCAGTCAGTACAGAAATACATCCAAACCAGTCAAGACTACCTGCTCCCTCTTGCCCAGTAAAATTTCATTGTCTTAGTCACTTCTAATATTACAAAGGCAGAGGGTGGGCTGGAGGTATTTTTTTAAATTTTGTTGTTGTTGTTGAGGATGGGAAGTAAAAAAAGGACGTAGAACACAGATTATTAGGAAATTAAGACTTCATCAGTTTCACTCTTCACAGAATTTTCTTCTGTACTTTACAGGATACCCTCAGAGAGCCAAATAATTAGATACCTGGAGCGATATTTCCAGATCTTCAGTTCCTCTTAGCCCATGTGCCTCCTATCATCAAGTATTGCTTCAAATTATTACACAAAAACCTTTATCTTAAAATTAAATTATTAAAACAATCTGAACTTCTCCTTTGTCTTGTATTTCAGGATTTTTATAGCTTCTAATAAATTCCTAGCACATACTTACTGAAAAGAATGTATGTCTGTCTTTCACCATCTCCTTAGGTAAGTCTTCTGGTTTGGTTCTGCTTCTACTTCTTAATGTAATTGTACTATGCAACACATACTGTCATGCCTTGACAACCAGTTAAAACAATAATGAAAGCTGAAAGCAGTACATTGGTGACAACATATTATCCGTTTGCACAGTGCACACATGTCAGAAGAAATTAAAGCGAAGCAGGGAGATTGTCATGGGAATATTGACTCTAGGGTTCTTAAGGATGAGGATGCCTTGATGCAGAGGTCCTTTCTCACAGCATCTAGCTACCCCTCAGCCTGGTGTTCTGGTAAAAGCCTCACCACTGAGTCAGGTCAGGGGCAGCAAAGAACCACAGATAAATAAAATGCAAATACCTCCTCAAAATAACTAGGCAGTGACTGAAGCAGCACTGTGGCAGCAGGTTTGAAAGCAGAAGATCACCCATCAATTTTAATTTGTGCAAGGTCAGAGGTCTTGGTGCCTTTCCTCTTCTAGTTTGTACTGCACAACTACTGATGTATTTTTTTTTCCCTCCATACACTTGTCATGTTTGAAGCACTGCCTGCTGCCTCCACGCAGTATATATAGGATCAATGGAAATTCTAAGGAGGGTCAGGGAAGGATGGAGAAAGGTAGCTGGTCACCAATGCTAGATATAACTGTACACAGTCAAAAAGATGAGAGCACTCCTTATCATCTTTTATGCAAAACATTCAAATACTAAGTCTAATTCCTATGCAAACATAAAAGCAACATTAGTATTTAAAACTTTTTTTTTCTTGCGTTAAAATAAATTGTGAATTTTAACTACTTTAAACTTTGCCCTACGCTTCCATAAGTACCCACCTTCCTTGCATAAAATAATGCAAATGAACCATGAAGATGACCTTAAGATCATACACGTAATAGAACAGATGAAGATCAGGAAAAATCACTACTTGGATAAACAAACAGGACAGAGGTATTTGAAAACACACGGAAGACACCAAGTATTCTCCACACAACAATCTTCTGCCATTTGCAAGTTCTTCACTTGTTATTGTGGTATCACATAGACACTGAGGTTGGAAGACACCTTTGGAAGTTACCTAGCCCAGCCTTCAGAATGAAGTCAATTTCTAAGTTAGATCACGTTGCCCAAGGTTGAGTTTTCAATAACTCCAAGGGTGAAGGTACCACAGCCTCTGCAAGGAACCTGTTCCAGTGCTCAACACCCCTCCTTGAGGTGTTTTTATTATAGCAATTATGGTGTAATATTTTTATGTTGAAAATCCCTGTTCTGATACATGACCTGCTTTGCTCTCAAACAACTAAACCTTCCTTTCCTATCTGAAATAGACAATCAGATGTATAAGCAAAAATGGCATCCTGGTATTCTTGTAAAAGAATGCATATCACTGGAACGTCAAACATTGACTCTTTCCTACGTTCTAGTTTGCATAGTGACTGAATTGCAGAAAATGAAGAGTAAGGCAAGTTTTATATTGCTTTGTTCTTTTAACTTTCTATCACTTCCTTGGTTCTATTTCTTTTAACAGCGAGTCTAAACATTCACATGAAGTGTCTTGCAGTATTAAACAAACCAGCATCCTAGTAGAGGGAAGGCAATTCAGCAATCCTGCTAGACTACACCTTCATGGAAACAGCTCAAATACATACACACTCCTACGTGTACAGATTTCTGGATTCTAAACAGAAAAGAAAGCATTGGATAGATGTACAAAGCAATTACATCAGTATTAAGAGATATGGATGGGAATATTTATAAATAATGTTTGGATTCTCTGAGGGCCCAGAGACTGATGATACTGAATAATGCGTTGAATAGAATTAATTTTCAGGCTAACATACACTGCACTATTGAGAAAAAAAAACGTTAGAAGGGATTCAATTTTAACTATTAAAGAAAAAAAGACAAAATGAAAGTACTTCAGAGAAATTTAGAAAGGCTCATTTTTACATGACACTATGTTCAACTACTACTACTTTGAAAGTTAACAGCATTCCTTAGAATCATGACATATGGGCTGGCAAAATGGCTTTAAGATTCAGCCCCAGGCAGTAGTAAAAACAAAGTCTTCATGTATTGACTTACACTTGCTATCTACAGCTCTCAATAATTACTTTGTAATCTCAGTAGGCTTCCAAAACAGTATAAAGTCATTTGAAGTTCAAGAAATCAAAATCCTCTTTTAAAAATCAAAAGACCTCTTTAGCTTTGAAAGCCTGGGACACAAGACAACAAATAAAGACACGCTGTCCAAGCTCGCCCTGTATATTTTCTTCTGCATTTTGAATGCCAGTTTGGTTTCTTGTCTATGGGTATAGGAGAGAAAAAATACACAAAGTTATTGCACTTTACCAATGAAAGCAACCACCATTTGGGATCTGTTTTTCTATATATGAGGGTTTTAGTAAAAGTATTTCAAGAACAGGAAAGATCAAAAGACAATCACATGATCATAGGACAAAGTGTACTTTAATCCCTTCCTCTGCTCTTCAGGGAAAGTCAACGACTGAGCTACCTATGCCAGTCCCATGTGGAGGAAGCAGATCGACACAGTGGTTTGGTTGTTTGGTTTTTTTAACTTGTGGCTCTGGTTACAAAGGAAGAGTTCTAATTTACCACAGAAGAAAAACATCCATTTGATTTGAAGACAGAACTAGCAAAACCAGTTTATATTTGCATTCTGGATACTCTGTTTTTATGGAACATTACTTCCATCAGTCCAGATTTCCTCCACTTCTCATTTTACAGCAAGTCTAAGATTTCTTTTATTTCTCTTGCACAGCACAAAAGTCATTGGTTCATGTTACAAGTTGCAACGCCCAATCATGTACACGCAAAAGAGAAAGTGTTTACTATGTTTCCCACTTATGCCTGCTCTTATCTAAATTTGAACTACCCATAACAAATCCTAACAAGGATTAAGACAAAAGGCACGTCCAAAAAATTTTGCCCAAAGCATACATTTCTAGAAAAAGATGTCCCATCCCCCAGTGACCTAAAAAAGGTCCCTGTTTTCTCACAAGTGGTGTCTTCCGAGAAAAATCTGCTGCACGATTTATAATTTAAAAGCAAGTTGTTTCAGATATCAACTTAAAACACTGAAGTCCTCATCTCTGAAATCATCAAGAAGGAATCAAAAAACCTTGCTGTCTTTTAAAACTGTCAGTTGCCTTTTTACTATTTTTAAACCACGACTTATCAATGGATGCTATTCTTTTCCACTCAGTTAATCAAAGACTTCCTCAGCTTCAAAGATAATGAAATTTCAGAAGTCTAGCAGAAAAGCAACAGATCCTTCAAATCACAATCTATCTACTGTGATGACTGGCAAGTGCATGACGAATAGTTCCCACGTTGCCAGTTTCTAGTAGAGTCCTTCTGTGCTGACTCTTAACAAATCCAGCCTTGAAATCAAAGCAGAGGCACTGCCAGTCTTCAAGTTCTTTACCTTATCTTTTGCAATCATTAGAAGAAAGCATCTGAAGGCAAAATGTGTCGGAGAACAGGAAACAAAAAAATCTGAAAGGCCTTCAAGAGGCTTATTATAAATAATTATAGGAAAGCTAACTAATTTTTTTTTTTATTCTTGAGAAGGTAATTTAATTTTAAGATGCAGCTGATGTTTAACAAAATAATCCTCCCAGGAAATTCTGAACACCACAGAGTATAGAGGAAGCTGGTAAATAAAATAGAATGCAACTTTAAGTATGGTGCTGCACTTTAATTCAATGATGAAACCAGGTACTGTGGAACTTGATTTGTGGCTATCCCTGAAAACAGAGATCACCATACCTCACTTCCACAAGAAATTCTTTCCACTCTAGCCAAAATAAGTTTTCTAAGCCTGCATCTAAAGCTCAAAGAATTTACCCATCCTGTGTTCTACCAAAACTAACTCACCAACATAAACCTTTTTCTGCTCTTCCATTTTGTGCAGTTGACCACTGCTATACTATAGACACAGGTAAGAAATAATTAATTTTCATACTGCCCTAAAAATTAATCAAATTCCTAGAAACTAACAACAGTAGATAGCATCATCAGAATATTTTATTTAACATTAAATTGCTTCAAAGACAGTCATTCATGCACAGATCTCAACCCCTCACCGGCATTCCAACACACACTTTTATTTTTCAGAATTCAAACCTGAAAATTTCCATGTGTTGCACTAGAAATTAGATGAGAACACTCAGAGATTCCTTGGAGAATTTATGCTGATAAGACTATCTGCTTGCATTAAAAAGATCCACACAGGCATAGCCTAGCTATGCAGAATGCAAAGAGAAACTTCCAGCTGGAGCAAATGCCAGGCTTAAAAGTATGCAGAGAACACTCACTGCTAGAGCAAGGGGCTTAAGTCCTAAGATAAGAATTTAAACGATGTTGCACTGCAAGACTTCTCAGAAGACAGATAGTGCTGATTCCCTGCTTTTGGCAAATAACTTGGAATTAGGTAACAAAGCTTCCAATATTACAGTAGTGGTTTGGAATATTTTTTTCCACCAATTCTGCTGAACAGCTACATGATTTTAGGATTTTACCACTTTGTTCCCCCCAAACTGTAAAATAAGCACAGTATTACTTACCTTTATAGCATCCCCGGCATGAAGGGCTCTACATCAGTAGGAAGTATTATTTTTAGACGACTCTTCTAGTGAGATTTATCTCCACTCTAAATCCTCCTAGAAGTCTGTATAAGAAACCAGCTGCCTGTCTTTCTTAGCTTCAAAAAAAAATTAAGCTCTTCCATCCCCCAGTAATACTTTCCAATTAAAAACTGCAGCACAACAGTTTATGATCCATACAAAATTTCAGGATTCGAAAACACTAGGTATGTTATTATAGAGAGGTCTCTATAAGCAGAACCACCATAATACCATTACAAAGCCTTCTGTGAAGAACACTTTCTTCCAACGGCTTCACATGGTTTTGGAAGCTCTTTTTACTGCTGCCTCAAGAGGACTTCAAGAAAGCGTCAAATTGAACTCAATTAAAAACACATATAAATGTACTTCCTACAATATAGCATGAAGTCCCCAAATACATAAAAAATGCCACTATACATCCATAAAGCCAGGCACAACTCAGTTCCCACGGTTCTCTACAACACGCTAGTTGACAAGCTCATAGCCTACAGCACAGGCTGACATCCTGTCACAATTTCATTCAAGTCTAGGGAACAGCAGTATTTGTTATCAGTAGACATAGCTGAAACTTTTCTAGCAACATTCAACAGCATGATTCCTGTTTCCTCCATATCTCTCTCACTCTAGAAACAATTATTTTGGGGCCAAGAGCAGAGAATTCCTAGTGTTATGTAAGTTAATTATACAGCATAAAAAACTTATTTTCCTTTGTTTTTTGTTTTGGGGTGGGTTTTGATTTTTTTTTTTAATCTTCTACTTTTCAAGACAGTTATTCTGGGGGGACGGGGGGAAGGGGAGGAAGAATTATTAAATCAGCCAAAAAATACTTATACTGTATTTTGTTCTTATATACTTTTAATAATTTATTCTCCTGGGTATTAACTACACCAGAATTTTACTAATCACTGCTATCTAGCATAGCTGTTGGCAAAGAAGTATAAGTGAAGGTTATCCTATTTTGGAACAATAATACATTTTGTTATCACTTCAAACAGCTTCTGTGTCCCACTAAGTAAGGGATTTCATTACCATGCTTAGAGAGTGCCAACAACAGCTGTAATTAAGGCAAATCCTCTGTATCTAAGTTCAGCTAAATGAGGACAATCACAATTTTCTCTCTCTTCCCAAAAGAAAGTTTTAAATATTTAATGATATGTCATCACCCAATTTTTTATCATCTCCATATATATATTTTTTTAAAAAGTAGCCTAAGCTGAATACAACATGAAAGTGAATACAACGTGAAAGTAAGAGCTCATTTCTAGTAATACAGACTCTTTTATACACTTATACTATCCCTTTATACAGCCGTCTTTTCTCTCATCTACAGGGCTTAGAGTGGCAGTTTCAATCAAGCCCTCCACTACCACATTCAAATTTTACACTGAAGCACAACACACAAACCACCAACACAGATTTTTGCAATATATTCCCCTGGCATCTATCCTTCATCATAGCAGGAGTGCAATGGAAACCAAGCATTGCACATGAAAATTCCGACCAAAGTCATCAAAATAGATGTTCATCCTCACAAAAAAGTGCATTAAATTTTTGATGTAAAGGGAAAGCATTGTGGCAAGACTAGATGCTGAATTAAAAGCCAAGGCAAAAAGAAGATTTTCAAAGCTTGAGATGGCCAGCAAGTGGAAAAACACCTCACATGAATCCTAACTATCTACTTCAATGTAGTAAAATGTTCTCTGTCCAAACACTCATGCTTCAGGAGGAAAAAAAAAAAATAAATAAAACTCACAAAGTCCTAAGTAAATGTAGTAGCAATTTTTCTCCAAACCATTAACTAGCAGATCACAATGTTTGGGTTCAGTACAGTTCAGTTCAGCCAGGCACTCAAAAAAAAAGGGACACACTCCCACTTTATGAGAGAAATAGACCAACTTATAATTTCAAACAAGTATTTCTCCAGAATTTTCATACAAAGCTTATGGCAGTGCCATTAAAGAATTTGACACAGACATAAACACAGTTTCAAGCAACCCACAAGAGAAGTTACAGACATTAGAAGATTAAATGAAAGTCTCTGAATGAGCAGTAATACAATCCCATAAAGTACATGTATTTTTCTTAGAACCCACTTAAGAACAGGTTACATGACCCTTTTCCATTTAAATATCTCATCACTATCTCACTTAACAGAATAACTTAAAGGCTGAAATCCTTGAGAGTTCTCATCCTCCTCCCAGCTCAGCCTTTATTCTTATTCACTGACTCTTAACCTCTCCATTAGCTATATGCTACCATGTAAACTCTGAATCAGTCTGGAAATAACATACTACTCCTCACATAACAATTATCCTTGAAAAACGGCTGAAGAGATTACAGTATTAAAAGAGGACTGGTTAGCTTAGAAAAGCTTTTGATTACAGAAGTTCATGTAACAGTTTCTTGATTAAATTTGTATATTTTTTCACTCCCCCACACTAACAGCCCTCCCTTCCCCCAGATTTGGGAGACTCTCTTATTGCTTACATTTCCTTCGTTTTATTTGAATCTCATTTGATCAGCAGCTTGAGGAGAAAGGAGAGCAGGCTTTCTCAATGCTCTGTTAGCCTTCTCTTTACTCTTGACAATAAGGGGAGCTTTGCTATCGTCTGCCTGGTTTCTTTGCCCTGAAGAAAGAAAAGTTTAAGTCGTGTTACCCATATTCAAAAAACCTATAACAGGTTTCTCAGCATCTGCAAAGTTAGGCCACTGAAACTGAGGAAGTATCAAACTAATTTTAACAATAAATTTTAAAAAATAACATAAAGAACATTATAGGTAACATATGTTTTTTAAACCATTGTTGTTTCCTCCACTACTGTTCACAAAGGACTGTCAACAAAACAGCATTACAGAAGGACATGCACAAAGTAAAAATCACAATTTTTCCTTCCCTCACACATATACAAACTTCTCCACATAGACACATTCCATGTCATTAAAGACTACACAAATTCTTCAGAGTAGCACCCTTTTCTTGGAAATAGCCTGTTAAATTCCATTTGGAAACATCAGCCCAATTCTGGAAAAGTAACTAACTGTTCTGCAGAATGTTTCTTTAAAAAAGCCCATGCTATGACAATATTCAAACAGAACATGAGAAGAAACCGATCTGGTTTGGGGAAGCCACTTTGATCCTGGAATTTTACAGGCACAGAGGAAAAAAGTCTGAAAGCATAATTAATACAAATCTCCAGCAATCCCTATCTACATGCATTCCTTAATGTTGATAGCAACGTTGAGATGCAAGAAATACTACAACAGTGCCTGGGCCACCTGTACACACAGTCTCTTTCATATTTATATTTCAAGGACAGTATTTTGTGCTCACATAGCACTAAACCTCACCTAGCTGTGAAAGTATACACCATCAAACTACATCTTTGCAAGAATTTTAGCTTCTCAAATCTTGTCAATGAAGTCTGCATCCACCTACCACAGAGTCCAACAGTGTCAGTTAACTCTGACAAATCTGAGCAGCTATTCCATAGTGCCAGAGCAGCGACGTTCCCAGACGACACTAAGCAGGCCTGCACCAAGGGCCCACCTCAGCAGCATGTTCCCAGCTGTCATCCTGTACAGAATGCTGCAAAGACGGATCAGCCTCAACAGTTACACAGAGCTGGTTATGGAAGTGCAGACAGTCATTGGATTTGATACCTGTCACTAAATGTGCTGGGCTCTCATTCTTATTATCATGTCTAAAATAAGTGACTTGAGCATGAGATCAAGATAACATTTATCTAGTCAGGAGAAATGCCACAACTTCCAGAGCTACAAATGAGGCTTTTGTGGGGATTTCTCAGGGTTTTTTTATCTTTGTCATGTGCTATAATTCACCTTTGCTCCTCAGGACGTGGAAAGAAAAGGCTACTGCTGCTAACAAAGTAGCAGCCATGCTACTTTGGACCAGAATGGTATTCAGTAACAGGCTAAGAAGTCCTTACAAGAAACACACTTCCCAAGGAAAGCCTAGTCTAGGTCATTCTAAAAACAGTATTCAAAAAACAGCCCAGCTCTGAGATTCACAGAAAACTAAAGAAAAATTCTTACTCATACGAAAAGGAGATCTGCAACTGTACCAGTTACCCCACCAAAATGGTATATAAATTGCAAATCAGCCCGTCATTTGTGATACCTGGAAGAATTATTTTACAAATTTCTGTACTAAACATTTACATAGTAACTGCAAGGAATTTAAGTTCTAAAGCTCTTTCAAGCTCCCACCCTGAGTTTAAATATCAATTAGGATGGACCTGGTCACAGTCTATTCACGTTCTTAACTGCACAGTTGAATTTAGTACAGGGAGTTTCGTGCTTCCAGCCTCTCCTTCCTCTCCCAACACAATCTTTGGATTCACAGAGAATCTGGACACCTCCGAGGTTTCATTCTAACTGAATAAGTGCACTCTGCAGCTAAACAGCAGCATTATGACAGCACTATACCCTTAAAAATTTAGTATTAAAAAAAATATCCAGACTTGGATAAAATACAGAAGGGATCAGGGGATTTAGCTCTTAAGATTAACATAAAAAGAAAGTTCCCAGAACACTGTTCTCAAAAACAATCCATTAGTAGATTGGATAATCAAAGTTAAGACTGACTCCAAAAATATTTTAAAAGATATGAAGCACAAATAACTGCTTGTCAACTTGAATATACTAGATAATTCAGGGAACTTACTACAATGAATTTCAATCAGTTACAAGCAATAGAAAAGGTAATCAAAACTTTTACTTTCCAACAGAATGCAGTTATAATCGCATACTACAACATGCAAAAATTACTTCTAAACCCCTTTATATGTTAGGCAACAAAAAGTACCTTACCTTATTCTCCACTGTCTGAGCACAGAGGATTAAAAACAAAAGTATTAGGTAGAAACTGCACGCGTTTCATATCAAGGAAAAAACCAAGCCACTTGCATCTGTAACTTTAATGGCTGTACAGCATGCCATGCACACACTACAGACACTTAAGGAGAACTTATCCACATCCTTTTTTTTTTTTCCAAGGAGTCATATCTCCAAACTGGGAACCTGAAGGTAGACGTTCATTATCTCCTGTTCCGAATGCAGATCTCAGCAACAGAATACTGCAAGAGGAGCCATCATAGTTTGATTTTCCCTCCTAGTAATTCCCTCCTTGCCAATTACTGCAGTGCAGTCTTTCTGAAAGCTATACAAAATGCAGACAGCGGAAGACTGAGAGAGCCTAGGAAAGAAAGTTATGGAAAAATTCGTTCAAATCATCTCATGTCTTATTAGTTGTGGGTTGAAAGGAATAAACTGCAGAGTCTGGTGGGGATCTTTTAGGAGTCTCTCTGCTGTTCCTCCTTTCATGTCCCTGCATATCTTTACCTTCACTTTTCATAAGATAATTTTTGGATTTCACTTTGTGGTAAAACTAAAAGGAACTGGGGGAAAATGATAAAATATTTTTTAATTTTTTAAGTTGTTTCTTTTTAATTACTTCATTGTTTACAAGTTACATTAAAGCTACCTTTCATTCTCATAACTGCTAATATTTTAAGGAGTTAAAAACCTAAAGCAAAAATCTCTTAAGGTTCGGGAGTGCTGGTGGGTTTTTTTTGATTTTGCTGCTTAAATCAGGGAGTTTAGTCAATTAACTATTTTAACACTTGGATGCTTTCCCTATACAATTAAAACTGCTGTGACTACCCAGCAGCAGCATCTGCCCCAGCAGGGGCATTTGTAATTACTTCCCAAGTGTTCCACAGTGGCAGCTAAAGAATACATCTGAATATTAAAGAAGGTGTCACAGCACAAGTAAGGTTGGAAGGGAGCCCTGGAGATCACCTAGCCCACCCTCCCATGCTCAAGTAGGGCCAGCTACAGCTGGTTGCCCAGAACCATGTCCCACTGCATCTGGAATAGCTCCACAGAGACCACCTCTACAACTACTCTGGGCAACCTGCTACAGCGTTTGAGTACCTTTACAGGACAAAACCTGCCTTGTGTTCAGATGGAATTTCACTGGTTTTTAATCTATGCCCATTACCTCTTTGAACACTAAAAATGTAATTTATGCTTGGTTCAGCTGATTTGTTTCTCCCTCCCATCCTCAATTCTTCATTCTCCACAGCTGCATTTAAGAGCAGAAGAAGCAACAAGGAGCCCTCAGTGTCAATCAGGCAGTTGTTGCCTCATTTGCAACAATAGAGTCATCACTGCTTTCCATCCCCCTTTTCTCTGCATCCTACAGAGCAAGGCTCAGGGCCAGACTTTTTTAGGCCATACCAGCCCAGCTGCACACCATCAGCAACCTATTATTCCTTGAGATCCATGTCCTTCTTCATGGAGGATCCTGCCCAGACTTCTGTGGTTGGGTCTCAGTGGAAGGCAGGGCTGAACGTATTCTGACAATGACAGGGACTACTCAGAACCCTTCAGCACATCCCTACCTTCTGCAGCAGTCAGTCCCTCAGGAGAAAGGGCAGCAGCCAGCATTCAGAGCGCGTCACACGGGGATAAGCAAAAAGGAAATGGGAGAGTCTGGAGGTAGATGCATTCTTTTGGGTTTTGACTCACAGCAATGGAGTTTTGGGTTTTGACTCACAGCCCCTCTCCAGTTTATACACACTGCCCTTAGTACTATCACTACAAGCCTTTGTAAACAGTCCCTCCACAACTTTCCAGCTGCCCCTCTCAGTACTGGAAGGTACTAGAAGATCTCTTCAGAGCCTTCTCTTCTCCAGACTGAACAACCCCAAGTGCTCTCAGCCTGGCCTTGTATGGGAGGTGCTCCAGCCCTCTGGTCATTTTTGTGTCCCTCCTCTGGACCCATTCCAACAGCTCCATCTCCTTCTTATGTTGAGAATTCCAGAGCTGGACACAATACTCCTGATGAGATCTCACAAGAGAGGAAGAGAGGGGCAGAATTACCTCCCTCAACCTGCTGGCCATGCTCCTTTTGATGCAGCCCAGGACACTGTTGGCCTTCTGAGCTGTGAGCGCACATTGCCAGCTCACATCAAGCTTCTCATCAATCAGCATCCCAAGTCCTTCTCTGCAGGGCGGCTCTAAATCACATCATCCCCCATCCTGTAGTGAAAGCAGGGATTACCCCAACTCAGGTGTAGGACATTGCAGTTGGCCTTGCTGAACCTCACAAGATTCACACAGGCCCATGAGTCCAGGTCCTTCTGGATGATATCTCATCCTTCCAGTGTGGCAACTGCACCACTCAGCTTGGTGTCATCTGCAAACTTGCTGAGGGTGCACTCGATCTCACCGTCTATATCATTGATTAATATTATTATTACAGCACTGGTACCAGTATGGATACGTGAGGGACACCACTTGTCATGGATCTCCATCTGGACTTTGAGCCATTGACCACTACGCTCTGAATACAACCATCCAACCAGTTTCTTATCCACAGAACCATCCACCCATGAAATCCATATCTCTCCAATTTAAAGAGAAGTCCTGTGCTTACTCTTCACAGAGACTCCTCCGTTTCCATGCATTAACTCAGCAGTATTGCAATTTTTTTTTTCTTTTCTACCATGGCTTATTTAATATTCAAATTCCTGTCATGGATGACATATACTCAGATTAGGCTCCCCAAGCCTTATTTTAAGCTTGTCTCTCCTAGAAATATTTTACTTAATACTAAAGATTATCTTCAGTTTCAAATATCTTCACTGATTTATAGACTGAATATCACAGACCACATTTAAAAAACATGATAATGGATTTGAAAAGTGGAAAGACTCATTGACTTTGAATAGAAAAAAAATTATAAGAGCTATCAGAGACTTTCTGTATGACTTTGTGTCCTTCTCTATATTTC
This sequence comes from Coccyzus lansbergi, assembly GCA_033558105.1. NCBI lineage: Eukaryota > Metazoa > Chordata > Aves > Cuculiformes > Coccyzidae > Coccyzus > Coccyzus lansbergi. The sequence goes on along the minus strand of JAUMJK010000634.1, from coordinate 172,299 downwards.
TATTGTCCTTCCCTGAGGAACACATATAATGCCTCCTTTCTCTGATCTTACCTGACACCTACCAAGTTCCCATCTCTTCACATACTTGCATGCATTATTCTCTTGTATAACAGGACTTCAGTCTTAACCTGTGAACTGCCAAAAGTGAAAAATAACTAGAAATAAGGAACACAAAAACATATAATTATATCTTGGTGAAGTTGTGGAGAAGGAGGACCAAAAATATCCCATTCCCCTAAAACCAGAACATAAATGGTGAAATAAGATCTTCAAATATTTTTCCATTTCTGCAGTTAGTCTAAAACTAGCACCTCAATGACACTTCTGAATCTGTTTCTTAGCTTCACAACACAGAGTGACCTGAAGACAGCTACATGCAGCCTAGTCGCTTTCTGGATGAGATTCACACACTGCCAAGGATGCAGACAGCATTTCTTCAGAAAAAATACACCTAGCACTAAGTTAGAAGATGGGACTAAGGAAGATAATCTTACAGAAGCAGACGCTTCTTTATGAAATGATTCTGCTTCATAAATTGTTCCTTGTATTCTTGTTGGGAGGGTAAGAGAGAAAGACAAAAGGCCAAGATAGTATCTAGTCATTCCAGCAGACTATTCCCTCCTCCTGCATACTTCAGGCACTACGCCTAGATCACTATCTGGAAAGGACTTGTTATACTGTCACATGAACCTACAAAAAGAACTACTTCTGACAAGAACATGAATTTCTGTGTGCCAATAGCATCATTAATTTGCATAATTTATTACTTACAAGAAATCCTTGGTTACAGTGCTTAACTTATTGTCTAATGTTACTGTAGAAAAAAGTTTATTTTTACTCTTTTCCACAAAAAAAATTTTCAAAGAACCTCTCTACCTTCCAGCTTTATAAATCTGCACCTGCTCTGAGAAACTCGCCACAGTATTCTCAGAGCATCACTTACTGCTGCTCTTACTGCTGTGTCTGTGTGAAGACACAAATCCTGTCACTCACCTGAAGGACATTTCCTATGTTCATGTCAAAAAGCTGAAAGGAGCACATTTCACTTTTCTTATCCATTCCTCATTTACAGCTTAAATTGAAGGCAAACAGGTCTATTATAAATTTCTCGTAGATGCATCATTTCTCTTCAAATTCCAGAAAGAGTGGATCAAAGAGGAAAAGTACATCCTCAAACACACTTAATGCACTGTTCTAGAAGACTTCGAATATTTTCTTTTCTTGTAACTAAGTTATAAAAAAGCCAAAGTAGGCTGTGGATGACTGAGTAAGGTGGCAAATGCCTATGAGTTCTAATCATATTTTTAAGATACCTAAAATAAAAAAATAACTTTCCCTTGATTGTCTAATGAAATGGAGATAATAATTTGCTTACCTTGATAATACAACAGGATTGATAAAACGAATGGAAAACTTGTAAATAAAGAAGCCTCCATATATTGATAGGTAACTTAATTCCATCAGGCAAAGAGTGCAGAAGAAATTACTAAACAGCCCATTTTGGTTGTGTGGAAGACAGAGCAAGAAGGAGCAACACTGTAAGAGAGTTTACTTACAGAAATAAGTATGAGATTTGTTTGACTTTCAGCTATCACCCTCATTCATAACTAAAGCAAGTCCAGGCACTGAATATGATTTGTAAAATGAATACCGTCAGCTTAGAGATGTGAAAACATAAAGGAAATCAAGGTATTTTCATGCAGTGATACAAATACTACTTCTACCAAAGAAAGAAAACCAACCAAAAAAAACCCAATTCACACAACTGTCACGAGGTTTCTAAATGTATACACCACAAAAATATATACAGCAGAAAAATTACTGCTACCTACCTGTTTACATGAAAAAAATTCACAACACAAACCACAGTGACAGACAAGACTGCAGTCTGTGCTTCCAATGGATTAATATATTGTCTCCCACTGCTCAGAGCTGGTCTTGATTCAGTTAAAGCCTAAGTACTCAGGCTTTCCTGCTGGGAAACAAACAAGTAAAGTCGGTTTCAAGCGTCTCCTATTAATATACAGAATAAATTCTCACAAGCCTGAAGGCAGAAAAGAGAAACAGTAGGTTAAGCCTGCACAAAACCATAACAAACTATAACAAATCAAAAAGCTGCACTGAGATTTATTAGTTCACTAGAAAATTCACTGCAAAAGTCTAGTTACTTCATGCCACCACTTTGTGAGTCAAGCTAATCCGCAAGAATGTTTTACATAATGGGAAATTTTTTGTTGGCCATAGGTTCACAGTGTTCTTAAATTTCCAGAAACTGCAGATGTAAAGATACTTCTGTTAACCCAAATCAAAACCAAGAAAAGAAACTACCAGAGACGCACACTCCATTTCACAACATAGGTCTAATTTTACTAGCCTTTGTATTTTAACCTATTCAGCATAGGAAAGATTTACGCTCTGATGTAAAAGGAAGGAAACATGAACAATGAAAACACAGGCTGTTTTAATACTACCCCTAAATGGTATTAAAACATATTGGCTAGCACATCGTCACCATTTCTGAACTGTGATACTGCGAACTGAAGTAGTTTAAGATCCTAATTTTATTCTTGTAGAAAATTAGTATTAGGGAAACAGTCAGAATGGATTTACAAGGAAGCACAATATATCTTTTCTTCCATTTTCACTTTACTGTGAAATAAAAGCTAACAAGACAGCCAAGTATCCCTCCAGTCAAGAACAAAATGAAAGGTGCTCTATCCTTCTTTTAGCAATGAAAACATGCTGCAACACAACTACACTATAAAATCCAATTCACTCACACAAAGTACAGTAGTTCAAATGAAGGAATCCTTCCTCAGTTTTTGGAGGACTAATAACAGCTTGTATTTAAAATCAAAGAGTAAATTCAAAATATTTCACGACTGAAATATCCCCCTAATTCTGCTAAAATTATCCACTTACAAAACACAGACTATTCAGATTAGATTTTAGTTGCTGCTTTTAAAATATTTCTAATGATACTTCATAGTAAGTTTACTGTTTTAATTACACAACTTTTTGAAAGTTGGGGATTGAATACATTTTTTGAATCACTGTTGTGAAAAGTATTCAAGTTTTAAAGCAGACTTTAAACTGCAAAACTGATCATAAACTAAAACCTCCTGTGTAAAGCATCAGAAATGTAAAGACCACATTTGTTTTGGTACTGAAGAAGTACATCTCTGTTACCATGCCAGTGTAATACAACTTCCCTAAGAGGACACAAAGCATTCAGGACTGGGCTTGGGGGGAAGAAGTTTATTAGCCCAAATTCAAAGAGTTAAATCCATGATCTTTTGCTACCCCCTAATGTTAGGGCTCCATAATGCACTATATGAACAACTGCTTGTGTGGTCATTTTTTATTTTACTTCTGGTGATGCAAATCTTTCATAAAGCGTTCTGTCCTATTGAAACTTTCTTTCCACCCCACAGTACATTAGCACAATATATCTCATTTTTATTTTCATCATACCTACTTGCCACATTTGCCACATAAAATCCACATTTGAGATTATGTGAGTTTTATCTTAGTTGATGATGACAGAAAGATGAATGAAAAAGACCTCCTGACTCCAATAGCTAAATGCTGCTTTTTACACTGAAATCTAGCTAAGGACGCTGTCTCCATTGCAAAACAGAATCAACCTGTAATTATGAAGAAAGACAAAAAAACAAGCAGAAAACAAAAAGCAGGTTTCTTTCTGTTATCTGGGGATGTCCTCATTGATTTGAAGCCTGAATCCTACCCATGGAGCATACATGCCAAGAACAGTGATACAGCAAAAGAAACAAGTCTGTGTTTTAATGCCCAAAGCAATCTCTGGAAGCACCCTGACGACCCTAAGGCGCCCACCATCTTTTTAAATCCCCCAGGATAACTAAGCACTTCTCACCTGCAACTATGTTTTTCTTTTCAGTCTTGACAGTGCTGTACTTACGTGGACTTCATTATTTTTATCCACATAGCAAATACCAATCCTCACCCTCCATGAACTGGTAGGCTGCACTCCTTGTATGCCTTATGAAAAAACCACAGCCAGAACAATATCGGGTTTGTGGTCTGCCTTAGGTTTTCCACCTAAGGCAATTGCTGCTCATCTAATCACAAGAGCAAGCACAGCTCTTCCTAGAGTGTTAGAAACCTGGAAATGCACTGGGGCAAGCTTCATCTGTTATTTTGCAAGTGGCTCCTACAGACATCAGCACCCTTGAAGCTACTGTCGTAAATTAAGGTCACACCACTAAAACAATTCCACCAATTCAGATAAGGAATATAATCTGTGGAGGTTTCAGCTGTTCATGTATAACAACGTTATCTCCATGTGTTTCAGGGAAATACCTCAGTACAGCATCAGAGCCTACTGCCAAGCACTGCATACAGTAAGTAATATAGAAACAAAAGCATTTTAATAATACGCATTTCTATATGGCCTTATTCCCTGTTAGAGCTCCCTAAACCCCCATCCTTAAATTGCTGTTGTCTCTTTGTTTGTCTGGTCTCTACTCATCTTCCTGTAAATAGAAATGTTTTTAAGAAAATCTTTAATGTCTGTATACAAGTGACTTCTGAGATGCTGTTACCTTACGGCTTCCAATGAAACCACTCTACATATTTGGACACTCACTGCAAGAATAAAGAGGCCAGTATATGATGGTTGTAAATTAATACAGAAGAGTTCAGTTTCCATTGCTCTAAACCAATATAGTTATTGGTATTTACAGTGTGCTTCACAACTTCATACAACACTTCACTGATGGTTTAAACACAACCCAAGGTACAAAATGAGTTCCAGCAAGCTGCAGCAATGGGTCTACTCCAAAAGTAGGAAAAACACAAAAATCTCAATTCAGTGTTGGTAACATTGTAACAGCACCAATACTGATACATTGCATTTAGTCTTAACATCAGATTCAGGCATTTCTTTTATGGTAATATAGGAGGCTGTAGACTTTCGAAGCTCAAAGAGATCTTTAACTGGAATTAGTATCTGAAATCAGGACAAGGGTAACTGAAGCTGCATCCTTGACTGCAAGAAAAATGTACACCATATGAAAACTTAAGAGCAGTGAGATACTCAGTGCCACTGAGTTCTTTAAATCCTGTTCATTCTGAACTGGAGTTCTGTTCTCCAGAATACTTATAGGGACTCCCAGTTTGATATCCACTTGTAAATACACTAAATTTGCTCTCTACTAGAGTCACTGTTGGAAAATTCTAATGATCTCAGGAGCCATAACAGATGCCTAGGCAGTATTATCCAAGATGATGACAGGTACCTGCATCATCCTGATAAAATACTATGAAGAAATTTCTAATAATCCTTCCCATCATTGCTATCTTGCAGATATTTTTAAACAAAACATTTGTTCTACTTTTTCTGGAAAATAAATTTCACTACCCAGTTTTATATCGTATCACAGAAAACAAATCCCAAGATAAAATATAAAAGACCTTTTGCATTTAACCTGAATAAATTGCCCCAAAATAGATGTGAAAAAATTAACCGCTAATTGGGTTATGCATTATATCAGTTGATTCTTCTAAACAGTATAGAAGGAAGAAGAATTACTTCATCTCTCTTGCATAAACTTTTGTCACTTTTCCCTCTATACTGGCTATTGGAACAAAATCCTTTTAATGCTCAAGACTATATGAAGAACTTTTTCTTATTATCTTTTTATCTCCTTTGTTAGTCTGATGGTTCAAACACTCTAATCTACTCCCTACACACTTGTGCCATTATTTCTTACTCATCTTTAACACAGTCACCTAAATTCATACAATTTCATCTCAAACTTCAGATCATTAGCAATGTACTGATTTAGCCAAAGTAGTTCGATGCTATATGCCAGACAAAAGAAAGCAAAAAATTATTCACTCTCTCATATTCCCAAAAAAGAAGATAACTTCACTGAATTCCTCCTAGACTCTTAACATGCTTCCTACTGCGTCTTACCTACCAATTTTCTGAATTCTTGTTGCTGTCATTACTTTGCTGTTCTTCTATATTTTCCTGTTCTTCTTCCTTCACTTCCTACAAATACTGAATTTCATCAGTTCAAGTTAATCTTTCACAAACTGCCTACTCCTTCCATCTTTCTAACCAGGTCCTTCCTCTCTTGGTCAACATTAATTCAAGGTATTTGTTATCAAGACCTTTCCCTGCCACAGTATTCTTGCACAGGAGTGCATGCCACAAGCACTTTGCTCAAAAGGTAACTGTGCAAGTTAAATCCTTCATTTATACCAAATTCCACATTTGACCATTTGTTCATTTAGTATTTTTTTTTTAAAAAGATAAATTAGTTTCATCATCCCACCCATTTTTGTTGGGCATATCACAATACTGCTCTTATCACTTCCTGAACTGCCCCTGGTTACCTTCTTCACCTAAACATATGTATCTTTAATTCACTACAATACAATAACTTCTTCCCTGATGTCCTCTCTGATCAACATTCTGGTAGGATACGCTGTTGATGCCATTTTGGCTTTAGGAACAATAGCTGTTCTTCGACCTGGAATCCAAGCACAGCTAAAGAGAATGACAAGTTCCGTTAATTGCCAAGTCTCAGCCTACAAACACACAAGCAGGTTCCTACCAGCTGAAAGTCAAGGTAGGAGGAAACAGCAAGGCTGGTTTTGCTAACATTTAAATACCTAGCAAGAGTTGAGAATATTACCACACTTGTGTCTATCCCATGGCAATATTAGAATGAAGAACTTCTATTCAAGGTGACCAAGCACAACTAACTTTCTGCTGGATTCATTCCCACTTTGGGTTAGCATCACTCAGCCAGCCAATCACACAACTGAGAAACAGGAAGCTTGTAGCTACTGTGCTGAATTTGGCTGAATGAGATCATAACCCCTCTTTTTTAATTGCCCCTCTAAGGATTATTATTAGCAAGATCTAGGTTAGAATTTTATCAGTTTGCTAATAATAATGGCCAAGCTCTCTCACACAACAGCTTGTCCATTTCTCCATTATCAAATAACTGATAATATTTCCTATTTAAAAATGGATTATTGCAACAACAGAGAATCATCCCTCTGTCTAGTGCTTCAACCTGCTAGATTTTGGGAAACTAACAACCTGGCAATCACATATTTTAACCCTGGCCAAGGTTAGAAAGCCACCAAAAGATTTTTGCAAACTTCTCAACTGCTTTTTTTTGAAAACAGAAAATTACATATGAATCCCACGGACTGCTGCACAACACTTTAATAGTTGTTAACCTCAGGCCAACTCTGTCAAGTCAGAGTTCCTGCTGCTGGATCTTAAATTAACTAGAATTTCCAACCCCAAGAAGTGGATTTTTGCTAAGCGACTTCTTCAAATGAAAAAAAAAATTAAGTATCTCCGATTCTCTTAAGAAAGATCCTGTCTCTTGCATTTCTTGCTCAGTGTTATTTAGGACAACTAGGGTATCAGACCAAGCCAGCACAGGCTCACAAAAGACAAGTCCAGCTTGAAGAACCTGAACTTCTTCTATGACCAGGTGATCTGCCTAGTGGAAAAGCAAAAGGTTGTAGATGTGTCTACGCAGACCTCAGTAAAGCCTTCAACTCTGTTTCACGCAGCATCCTCTCAGAGAAACTGGCAGCTCATGATTTAACAGGCATACTCTTTGCTGTCTAAAAAACTAGCAGGATGGCCAAGCCCAGGGAGTTGTGGTGAATGGAGTTAAATCCAGTCAGCAGTCAGTCACAACTGGCATTCCCCAGGGCTTAGTTTTTGAGCCAGTCTTGTTCAATATCTTTATCAATGATCTGGACGAGGGGATTGAGTGCTCCCTCAGTGAGTTCGCAGATGACACCAAACTGGGCAGAAAGGACCTGCCTGGGGGAAAGAAGGCTCTGCAGAGGGATCTGAACAAGCTAGACTGATGGCCAAGGCCAGCTGTATGGGGTTCAACGAGGCCAAGTCCTGTGCAAAACTACAGGCTTGGGGACAAACAGCTGGAAAGCTGCCCACAAGAAAAGTACTCGGTGCTGATCAGCAGCTGGCTGAACGTGAGCCAGCAGTGTGACCAGCTAGCCAAGAGGGCCAACAGCATTCTGGCCTGCATCAGAAACAGTGTGGCCAGTAGGAGTAGGGAAGTGATTCTACCCCTCTATTCACTGCTGGTGAGAACACACCTCACTATGTTCAGTTTTAGGACCCTCACAAGAAAGACAATGAGGTGCTGGAGCATGTCCAGAGAAGGGCAATGAAGCTGGTGAAGGGTCTGGATCACAAGTCTTAAGAGGAGCAGGTGAGGGAACTGGAGTTATTCAGTCTGGAGAAGATGAGACTGAGCAGAGACCTTACTGGTCTTTACAATAACCTGAAAGGAAATTGTAGAAAAGGTGGGTGTTGGTCTCTTCTCCCAAGTAACAAGGGATAAGTAGGATAAGAGGAAATGGCCTCGGGTTGCTTCAGGGGAGGTTTAGACTGGGTATCAGGAAAAAATTTCTTTACTGAAGGAGGAGTGAAGCATTGCAACAGGCTGCCCAGCAAAGTGGTGGAGTCATCATCCCTGAAGGTGTTCAAAAAAACATGCAGAAGTGGTTCTTTGTGTTATGGTTTTGTAGGCATGGTGGTGTGGGATAAAGGTTTTACTGGATGATCTTGGAGGTCTTTTCCAACATTAATGATGCTGTGATTCAATGCTATTACACTTTTTTCCTAGCTGGTCACGATTACCTCGATTCTTTAAAACACACTGAAAACACTTTGAGGGTTTTTTATAAACAAATAAACAATGAGGGTTGTGGCTTCATGAACCTGACCTGACTAAACTCCATCACTCTTGACCAATGATATTTCTAAAACTGAGTGGTTTTTATTTAATGCTTACAGCCCTGCGGTGTGAGAGAATTTAGAGATGCCAGCAACCTCATCTTGCTGCCTTTGAAGGAGTTCTAACAGCAAGAAGTATTTAACAGATACATTTAGCAATGCACATTTTTTTATTTAAAATGTATCTCAACTTCAACTACTGCAGAGTGAATCAGTTGTCCAATAATGGAGGTTTAGTATTATTTTAGATGCGCTAAAACATCCAAGATGTGTGCAGGACTGGCAGATAAGAGTCTGACCATATGTAAGATTGCACTTTCAGAGTATCAACCATTTAGGATCATCTACTGGATTTAAGATGGTACTCAGTATCTCTATATGTAGGCACTATCTTTGAACCCCTATGTTTTTCTAAAACCCCTAGTAAGTCATGGTTCAGACAAAGGAATACTATGATTATGCGTGAAATTAAATCACAGTTTACTGAAAAGAAATGCTAGTGGCAAAGCTTAGCAAGGACAGGAACTCAAACAGTAGATTCATGACGGTGTTATTGCTGCATTGGTCGGTCTAGTTCATTTCTGGATTTTTAAATCAAATATTTCTTGACACCAAATTTCTGTAATACTGCAGTATCCCTGTCTACACGATAGCAGGGCATGAATGTTACACAGTAAACACTTAAAAAGATGAGAGCTACAACAGAGGCAACTGCTAAAATCTAAATCACTCATGCAAAAAGCATGGGATTTATTTCTTACATAGCTTCTTCCCATGGAGACAGCCTGTCTTTTTAGTGTCTTATCTATTTATATCAAACTGGAAAAAAAAAATCAACTTAGCAAGTATCCCTGCCTTCAAAAAGTATTTTAATAAAGACAAGTTGTCTTAAAAAATATATATATGCACCCATGAAAACAGTTCTAGGCAAAAGCCTGCTTTCATTAGGTATATAAATATTTCAGTCCCAGCAGCACCATCTAATGGAGAGCTCACCAATTTTTCCCCTTCTTTAAGATGACAAATGCTTAATTTTGGAGGTGTTAACAACTGATACTTTAACACATGGCCTATTTAATACTCTATAAAAGCTGACTAGCTACAAGAGAAGCTAAATCATTTTTCCATGGACAACAATCTCCACAGAAACTACATTCACACTCAAGTTCGTTAAGTATCACTGTCCATTAGTTTAACCAAGATACAAGATTTTAGGTATAAACACTTCAGAAAAAAAAACCCAAAGAAAAGAGTAACTGTGAAGCAGCAATGCCAGCTTAAAAAAAAAAACAGCTACTTTAAGGATGTTTAAACTTTGCATTTGAAAGCAAAAGAGATGTCACTACCTATACCTGCTCAAGATGAAGTTAAGCATTAAAAGACATCTTCAGGTTGCATTTCTGTTACAAAACATACTGTCAGAGATGGGTAGCAAATTGTTGTTATGTATCAATAAAGCATGCGGCATGATGAGTGTTGGCAATTTCCGCTACTTATCTCATTAACATTTTCTTATGTAAACAAACAGGACAGAACTTATGTATTAAATGGATCTATAAGTAGTAGTATTTTTTTCCTCACTGCATTTTGTCCTCCTTATTCTCTAGACAAATCATAACATTGCAAGTAAGGGTTCAACTACTTTGAACTTCTCCAATTAGCTCGGCATATGGACACTGTTGTACTGGAATAACAGCCTTTTTATGTACAGCTCAAAGTACTTTCAAAGTCTGTCCACCTTATCTCATCTCAGAACAGCCAATTAATACATTGAGTGTTCATATTTAAGAACAAAAACCCACCAAAAGTCTCAGTAAATAATTCTGCAGAATTACAGCACCATACTTTGGCTATATACATATATTAGTATAGCTTTATTTACACAAACAAGACAATTCCAAGCTTCTTCCTCATTTATTTTGAGAAAATCTCTATAGCAAACATACAGAATGCAGTGGGTGGATATTTATTTGCTTGCCCTAAGGCTCTCCTAAAAGAAAAAAAAAACAAAACCAAACCAAAAAACCACAAAGGAAACAAAAAAGAAGCAAAAACCCACAAACAACCAACAGAGTAAATCCCCCAAAACTCCCTCAAAATCTTACTTGCCAACATACTGAAAGCTGCATGTCTAAATAATCCTCTTCAAAATGAAAGTGAAGTTTTCAGGAATTCATAAGAAGGAAAGAGGAATAAAGGAAGTTTATGGCCTCAGGTATTGAAAAACAGCCGATAAAACACAACACAAATTAACAATAAACTTGTTTTATCTTCCTAGAGACTGCCAAGATTATTCTTCTCCGCCTGCTCCAAAGAAGTGTCAAAGTATCTTGCTATAATACAAAAAACCCTGCCAAGCAGTATGAGCAACACAACAGCAGTATCTACTAGCTGAATTACAACACAGGATCCATTGGCTTTTCCATTAGATATCAACACCATGGGCGAGTAGTGAGACATTCACTAATGTGAAATGTAGCATGCTTAGGTTCTGTAGATGTAGAAACATGATTCAACACCTGATGGAAAACAGGAAATACTGCTGAGTGATACTACATATCAATTTCGAACAAAATCAGCTCAAATATTTTCTTTTTAACCCTCCTCAAATGCTGAGTTTTAGAAGGCGATGAGAAGAGTTCCAAAACTGCTGGAGACGTGCATTAGCAATTCAGCAGCCTTCATTTATCTAGGTATCCAACTTCCTTCTACTCAAACTTTCAGCCAAATGGTGGCATTTTGAGAATTTGTCGTTTTACAACCACAAGCACTTTATCTTTGGCACACACTGAATGTCAAATTGGTACCCTAATCAGGCTGAAACACAACAGTCATAACAATAAAAACACTCCCAGGCAAAAGCACAATGGTCTTCTCTCAAAACGTTGTGCTGAATAGAAAAGACAACAGTGAAAGGATGAAATGAGAGTGCAAGTGCAGATTTAAAGACCTGTGCTTCAGAGAATAGCAAAGTACATTGTAGTCCATCTTTAGTGACCTAGAAGAGAAGAGTCTGTTAATTCACCTGGAGTGGAATGTGGAGTGGGAATCAAAGAAGCAGGTAGCTACAGAGAGGTCAAAGAAAAGTGGATCTACAGATATAAATTATTAGCCAGAAGCATAAAAATAAGTACAAGCCTGGAAACATGTATTTCAAGAGAAAAGTGATGTAAATGGAAGTAAAGGGGAAAATGCACTTTGCTGAAGTGCAAGGATGAAAATACCTTGGAATAAAAGTCATCCTCTAACAACACTAAAATTACAAGAGATGCAAGTTGCAAGTTACAAGAATAAAACTGCAAGAAGTTCAAAATAAGTCCCTTCTAAGAATCAGAGGAACTAGAAGAGCATTTATACTGTTTGGCCAAACAACTTAGAATGGAAGAGATGCACTGCATGGACAAGGGCACTGTATTAGTAGTTGAAAAGCATAAAACAAAGAGTCACTGGGGGTAATTTAAAGGAGATTAAAACAAGAACACGTTGAATGAAAATCATAATATCTGCCAGTCATTACGTTAGAAGCCACAATACTCAAGGAAACCTGCTCTCAGGAGGTACCTGTCTGTGGAAAGACAAAGTACAGTACACAAGATCTCCATTACAAAAAACTCTAATAATTGTCCTCTTTATCTTCCTCTCTCAAATATAAGCTTACAAAATGAAATCCATTCACATTGCCAAAATCTGGTTTACAAGCTAGGCTTTGCTGTTACAAAGCTATTTTAGGCATATTTACTGTGCAAGCTGGCTCCATAGAATAAGGAAGAAAAAAATGTTACTCTTCTAGAACACCCAAAGCAGAAAGTTGTGAACAAGTACAAGCATCTGAACAGCTACCATTGACAAATTCTGTTGTGTACACTCAGTTTCACGTCTGCTGCATACAACAATGGAGGAGCATGAAGCAAATGGTGTTTCCTGTGCCCCAGTGATGACAGCGCAGAATGGTACAGCGCTGCAGACCAGACAGAACAGGATGCCTCCACACAGCACTTGCGATTCCTTTCATCTATCAACAGATGATGCTTGCACTGCCCTATTGTGTCTCAGCACCTCATCATTTTTATGTCCTCAGATTGAAGGAAAGTGGTGGCAATCCCATTTTATTCTGGTCCAAGAAAATGGCTTGCACATGGAGCCAGAAGCCAGACACACATAAGCCCACTAGCTGCAAAGTCATTCTTAGAATTCCCCATCATCTACCACCCAACCCAAGTGGCACCCAAGTATCAGTACTCTTTTCTTTCCATTTGCTATGCTTAAGGAAATGTCTGTCTTGACAAGGCTGGCCACCTCAGCAAGCATCTCAACATCAAGTTCAAATGCACCAGAGCACCATTAACCGGGGAAGAAGCATCAGCAGACTATGCCTTTCCTCAGCCTGGTAATTGTCCTAACCACCTGACTGAGACATCATGCTTCCTCTTGCCCTGTTTCTCAGGCACGCTAAGTTTTGATTATTCCTAGTATAGCAGAGTAGTTTGAAGAGGAGGAAGTGACACTACTCTTAACTGGCCTGTGGCTTGATGATGAGAATACTCCCCAGGGAAGTAGGAAACTTGGATTGGAATCCCCCTTATGCCCTTGGGACTTGAGCATGAGGTCACATCACTGAGTACTGCAACATCAACCCCCTTGAGGGTTTGGCCCCAACTGAAAGGCTTACAGTACAAACATCTACAGGAAAAAAAAAACCAAAAAACTGCAGCCTCCAGGTCTCCTAAATTTTACACTACTATATTAAATGGACCACCTTCTCTTCCTTGATAGATGGCAATGCTTGTGAGAATGAAGTGACAGCCAGGGAGGCACTTCTTACCTTACAACAGCACCTGCAACACACTTTTCAAGACAGACCAAATCAAAATCATTCTTTTTGCTAGATGCCCAACAAAGCTGTAAAGACTCATGGCATTTGAAGCCTGCCTCGAGTAGGTATATCTTATTTAGAAAAAAGATGCTTTTCATACTAATGCAGAAAACACAAAGTCAGACAAATACTTAATACTACTGCAAATGCTCATTTTTTCTAATTATGATCTTCCATACAGTCATCATTAAAGATGTAAAATAGAAGTTTCACAATTTCTTTCACTGACTGACACATTTGCTATGACTGACATTTCTGACTGACACATTTGCTAGGATTACCACATGTGAAAGGATATATATATACTTCAGATCATTTAAACTATACTGCAGAATTACTAGCAATTTTATCATTGTAAGTGATCTACAGAATGTTTCCTCTATACATCAGAAAAATCTATTTCAAAAACAACCATTTTATGATACTACATAAAATACTGGAACCATGAAACAAGAAGGGAGCCAGAGATGGAAGTCATAACACAATAATGAACTTCTGCACCCATGAACTAATTAAGACTTCATCTAGTCAAGGGTAGCATGGGAAGTGAAGTGCAGAACTTGGAATTCTACAAAAATCATCACACTTTGCACATGAGGAGAAAAGCAGCAGGGAAGAACAGCAGCATGAAAATCAAAGGCTTAAAATTTTTTGAGGGGCGGAGAGGATTAGTGACCTACAGTTGTTGTATATAATTTTAGAGACACTTGCCTTGTTAACTTAGACACAAAGCCAACAGTCATTTGCAACTGAAGGCAGAATGGCAACAATATTTTTTTCTGTGGATGCTACAGTAGAAATGATCTCCAGAAGAAAACAAAATCACCCTGAAGACCTACATAAATATATATATATATACACATATAAAAATTCCCAATACCAAATAATCTTGTGATTTATTTTTCCCCTAACTTCCAAGGCCTTTCTACTATTTACTGATTTCCTAGGGGCTTTTTTTTATTTTTTCTTCTCTTCTTCTCCTTTAAAGAAGAAAGTCCTTCTTCCTACTTAGCAAACACCTAAGGAATGATCTCTCATTGTATCTCCTTTCCTCCCAAGCTTCTAATACTTTCTCTTCCTACCTTAATAAAAAGGCACAGAAAAAAAATGAAGTGTTTGTGATTTATCTGAACAAATATACACTGAATTTGAACTATTCATTTATGAGGGTATGGGCTTCCAGCAGCCAGAGCTGAGAGACCAGTTATATTCTCTTTGCCAGACCTTCACTGCTATAGTTTCTATGTCATCCCTTCATCACTACAGGTTAAAAAGTACAAGATACAACCTAGTGTGACCACGTTCTGTTGTGCTACAATCGCACCTTTATTCTGTTTCATAAAAATACATATCTCTCCCTCCACCTTTGGTTTCTTTTCCTCATGGCACATCTTGGAATCTCCTATTTCACTTTCTCCACCACTTCTGGTGTTCCAAAGACATACACCAAAAATGCCAGGAGATTTCAAATACAAGCATCATATTCAGAAAGTATCCACCCATAGACATTAAAAAAAAAAGCACCCTGGCAATCCTTTAAAGGAACTGTGCACAAGAGCACAGACATCTGAAACCAATGTGTA
This sequence comes from Coccyzus lansbergi, assembly GCA_033558105.1. Lineage (NCBI taxonomy): Eukaryota > Metazoa > Chordata > Aves > Cuculiformes > Coccyzidae > Coccyzus > Coccyzus lansbergi. The sequence continues at coordinate 157,055 of JAUMJK010000634.1, read as the reverse complement.
ATGAGGAGTCTTCAGACATCTTAAGACTCTGCACCTTCAATTCAGAAATGTTATCATAACAAAAAAGTAATAAAATCCAGTTATTGCATCATCTAGGATATCAGCGACCAAAATGCGTTGTTCTTATTGATACAAAGCCAGTTTAGGATACAGAAGTAGATTTAAGTCATTCCTATTTTTAAACTGCAGAACAAGATCATCTGCTTAGCAATGTATCTATGTTCCAGTGGTTTAACAACAAAAGTTAAAAATTAAGATTTCTGACCGTTTGTAGTTTCAGCATTGCCATATCTACTAACAGAACAGCTGTACTTCACTACCGAAAACACATTCCTCTTCTCCTACTTAAAATTTTCACTACAGACAAGAAAAAAAAAGATCTAAAACACAAGATCTCAAAACCACTTAAAACACAAACTGCGGTAGCATAGTCTGGTAAGACTTGATATAGAATTTTTGTTACTGGTGCTAACTGCTGCCACCTTACACGGTTTTCCAAGACACCAACACCAAATATGCTTACATGATGATCAAATTGTCTGAATCCATACAAGAATGGCTTCTCAAATTTAGTATCATCAAACTTTATTGTAGAAGGACTTCAGGAAGTCTAAAGACTGAGTCACAGAATCACAGAACAGAACAACCAGGTTGGAAGGGACCCATTGGATCTTCTTGTCCAACCATTCCTATTTAACACGAAACCAAGTCCCTCAAGACCTCATCCACCCGTGCCTCAACCACCTCCCTGGGCAGCCTATTCCAATGCCCAATGACCCTCTGTGTGAAAAACTTCCTCCTGATCATTTAGCACCCTCTTTTGATTAAAGCTGATTTGCTGCTTTGCTACTGAATGCAGTTTACTTTTCTATATTCTAGGTCCTGCTATTATTGGAAGCTTCACACCAAGTCATGTTTTAGTAAAATACCTACCATTTTCACATTGGAACAAACAAACTTTTATAACTTCGTAGTGCCGCCTGCTTGCAGTCCCCAAGCTCATGATACATCGATGTTTCCATTATCAAGTTTTACAACAAGGGGTTTCCCAGTTCAGCCATAAAACCCCTCCAATTTAGTCCAAATGCTAAAGTATTTGGACTAAATTTGCTAAAGTAAATGCAAAAGGCCTCTCCCTAATCAGAATAAATAACATTTAAATCTATGTTAAATCTAAGTTAATCCATACACTGTGTGGACAGACTGCCATTTATAAACACTTTTAGCCACAGGGCTCATTTTAAAGGACAACGTACATTATATGCTATGATCCCTCTCTAGTTGATCTGATGGGTCTTTTCCAACCTGGTGATTCTATGATTCTAACAGTCAGTGTAGCATTTAAATCCAAGCTTCTATGCGAGTCAGTAGCTACTTTAAACAGTGACTTTTACTATTTCATATTATATGATTTAGTTTGTCTAAACTAAATACCGCCCATACACCCTCGCGTCATACACTAAACTGCTTTTGGGTCTATGAACACAAGTTCAGATTAGTGCACAATAATGCTACATGCATTCTACAGGACAAACCTGCAAGGAAAAACACACAGTGCCACTGAAGAAACGGAAAAAAAACCCTGCACAAATTACAATATATAAGGTTTGTTAAGATCTCAACAAGCTAAAGAAGTCACTGACCCAAGGAGACTGCAAATTTCACATTGCATCATTGGAACATCCCACATTTTACTACTACAGAAACAGACGAAAAACATCCTAACGCAGAGCAACGACCCACAGAGAGGTGCGCGCACGTCTCACAGGCTCAGATTGGCAGAAGAGGAGATTATGCCTCCTGGCATTGACACCGTTTCTCTTGTTTTCCTGCAGGTAATTCTGATCTTAAGACACTCAAAGACACAAATAAATCAAGACGTAAATGCCTTACCTTCCTATTTACGAGCCACTGCAGTTCTCAGATTATGAGTCAGTCATAGGTTCATCTGCAGAGGAATGACTCAGTATAAACTTTTAAACGCTCGATGCTTTCTCTAACCTACAACACGGCATTTAATTCGACACGTTAAAACGCGGCGCTGCCAAACCGGCGCAGAAAATGAATGGCGTGAAAACAAAAAAAAAAAAAAAAAAAACCAAAAAAAACCACCTTCCTCCTCTTCTCCACCAGCCCTCACAGCGAGGGGGCTGCGGCGGGCAGGGACACTTTGTAAGGAAAGACAGAAGTCTTTCCACACGGAGGAGGAGAAGGAGGAGGAGGAGGAGGATGGCCCCGAGCCCCCATCGCCCGGGCCGGAGCGGAGCCGCCGCAGCGCGGGGCGGAGCGCGGGGGGCTCGGCGGGGCGGCCGCTTCCAAGGCGCTGATCCCGCCCCCAGCACTGCACACGGAGGGAGCCGGGGCTGAGCGGAGCCCTCCGCATACGAACCACAACGGCCAACGCGGCCAGCGCCGCCGCACGGCCCCGGCCCCGGGGCGCATCGGCGCGCACGTTCGCACATAGGCAGCGCGGGGCGGAGGGAGGAGAAAGCGAGAGGGGAGGCAGAAGTAAGTGAAAAAGGGGCACCTGCAGAGCCCCGGAGGACGCGCACAGACATGCACAGACACACAGAGCGGGGCGAGGGGGGAAAAGCGAGAGGGGTAAGGGCGGGGGGGGGGGCGCCTGCAAAGCCTTGGAGGACACACACACACACACACATTCCTGCACACGCAACGGGAGTGCAAAAGGGGAGACGATAAGCGAGAAGGGAGCACCTGCAAAGCCCTGGAGGACACACAGACTCAGACAGACACGCAGTCACACGCACGTACACACTGAGCCGGGCGGAGAGGGGCAAGTGCAAAGGGGCTACGTTCAAAGCCCTGGAGGACACACACACACACGCACAGAGAGGGGTAGAAAGCGAGGGGGGAGAGGGGCAAGCGCAAAGGGGACGCGTTTAAAGCACTAGAATACATATACATACACACACACACACAGAGAAAGAGGGAAAAGCGAGACAGGAGGGGTAAATGCAAAGGGGGCGCGTTCAAAGCACTGGAGGACAGACACACACACACACACAAATAGAATCATAGAATCACTAGGTTAGAAAGGACCCAGCGGATCATCGAGTCCAACCATAACACGCATACACGCAGAGTGGGATGGAGAGGCGAGAAAGTGAGAGGGGAGAAGGGCAAGCACAAAGGTGGGGGGGGTGGGTTCGTTCAAAGCACTGGAAGACACATATATACACACACAGTGCAGGGTAGAGGGGGTAGAAAGAGAAGGGGGAGAGGAATAAGTGCAGAGGGGGGGTGTCAAAGCACTGGAAGACACACACACACACACACATATATATATATATATACACACACAGAGGGGGGAGAAAGTCATCGAGGAGAGGGGTAAATGCAAAGGGGGTGCGTTCAAAGCCGTGGAGGACACACACACATACAGAATCATAGAATCACTAGGTTGGAAAGGACCCACTAGATCATCGAGTCCAATCATAACACACATACATGCACAGCGGGATGGAGAGGGGAGAAAGCGAGAGGGTAGAGGGGTAAGTGCAGGGGGGGGGGGGCGCGTTCAAAGCACTGGAGGAAAGACACACACACACAGAATCATAGAATCACTAGGTTGGAAAGGACCCACTGGATCATCGAGTCCAACCAGAACACATATCCGCAGAGCGGGATGGAGAGGAGAGAAAGCGAATGGGGGAGAGGGGCAAGTGCAAAGGGGGCGCATTCAAAGCACTAGAAGATACACACATATACATACACACACACAGAGCGAGGTGGAGGGGAGGAGAAAGCAAGGGGGGAGAGGGGTAAGTGCAAAGGAGGGGGGGGGGCGCTCAAAGCACTGCAAGACGCTTACATGCTTACATACATACATATATATATATATATACATACACACAGAGAGCGGAGAGCGTGGGGGGAGAAAGCAAAGGGAAGAGGAGTAAGAGATGGGGCGCGTTCAAAGCCCTGGAGGACAGACACACACACACACTCACATATACAAACACACAGGCAGAGTGGGATGGAGGGGGGAGAAAGCAAAGGGAAAAGGAGTAAGAGATGGGGCGCGTTCAAAGCCCTGGAGGACAGACACACACACACACTCACATATACAAACACACAGGCAGAGTGGGATGGAGGGGGGAGAAAGCAAAGGGAAGAGGAGTAAGAGATGGGACGCGTTCAAAGCCCTGGAGGACACACACACACACACACTCACATATACAAACACACAGGCAGAGTGGGATGGAGGGGGGAGAAAGCAAAGGGAAGAGGAGTAAGAGATGGGGCGCGTTCAAAGCCCTGGAGGACACACACACACACACATATATATATATATACACAAACACACGGGCAGAGTGGGATGGAGAGGGGAGAAAGGGAGAGGAGCGAGCGCAGAGAGCACGTTCAAAGCCCCGGCGAGCACACACGCAGACCCCGCAAGGCGGAGGGGGGAAGCAGGCGAGCGGGGAGGGGGTATCAGGCTGGGGGAGCGCGCGGGGGGGGCAGCGGCGGAGCGCGGGCGCTGCCGCCCTACCTGGGAGCGCGCGGGGCGGCGGAGGCGCGTCGCCAGCCCGGCGGAAAGTCCCTTTGCCGGCCCGCGCGCCGGCCCCCTCCCCCTTCCCCACAGCCCGCCCCGCACTTCCTCTCCCGCCCGCTCAGCCTGGAAATCCCCGGCGAAGCCCGCTGCGCGCCCCGGGCCCCGCCTCGCACACGCGCCGAGGGGCGGGGCGGGCGCGCGCGCAGGCGGGGACCGGCACCTGGAGCCGGCCCCCCCCCCCCCCCCCCTCCCCCATCCCTGCTCCGTGGCCGGAGACGGGGTCCGGGCGCCGCGCTGCGGGGAGGGGGCGCGAGGAGAGACCGCAGGCCGCGGGGAGAGGGGCAAAGCCCTCCAGGCGGAGGCAGGAGCGGTTTTATCCTGCGAATCGGATGCCCGTCTACAAAAGGCGCCACATCTCGCAAAAGCAGTGGTTGCATAGACTAGTTTTAGACAAAGAACCATAAGACCGCTTCACAGAACGCTCTTTTTTTTTTTTTTTTTTTTTTTCTTTTTGGATTATCCAACCGTGTCCGGAGACTCCCTTCAGGTTATCTCCTCCAACAGCTGCATCTTACAAGGCAACTAATCATAGAATCACCAGGTTGGAAGAGACCCATCGGATCATCGAGTCCAACCATTCCTATCAATCAATAAACCATGTCCCTCAGCACCTCATCTACCCATCCCATAAACACCTCCAGGAATGGTGACTCAACCACCTCCCTGGACAACCTGTTCCAGTGCCCAACGACCCTTCCTGTGAAAGATTTTTTCCTGATGTTCAGCCTGAACCTCCCGTGGTGGAGCTTGAGGCCATTCCCTCTCGTCCTGTCCCCTGTCACTTGGGAGAAGAGGCCTGCTCCCTCCTCTCCACAACCTCCTTTCAGGTAGTTGTAGAGAGCAATGAGGTCTCCTCTCAGCCTCCTCTTCTCCAGGATAAACAACCCCAGCTCATTGATACAGTCTCACAGCCCTAAGACAGGCTATCTCTTAGCCTAAAACAGCTACCTCTTACAAGACAGATTTATATGACGAGATAATTAAAGATACGAACCGGCTGCAGCAAAATTTATCAATTAATTCTCGCAGGGACTCGGCGCCGCCTGCCTTCCCGTCCCTGCCGGGAGGAAGGGATGCTCCAGCCACCCCGCGGGGGAAGGAGCGCTATTTAAAAATATATATATATATATATTTATATATATATATAAAATAAAAATGCCGCTGGAGGGGGGGGACGACAAAGAAAAAAAGAGGAGGGAGGAAAAAAGAACGCGAAGGGAGGGAGGGATTGCTGCTCGGCGGCAGCGGGTGCAGGGGGCTGCGGAGCTGGGGGCGCAGCCGGGTCCAAGGGGCTCAGCCAGCTCCAAGGGGCTCAGCTATCTCTGGGGGCTCAGCTGGAGCTGAGGAGGGGGTGCTCAGCCAGCTCCAAGGGGCTCAGGTACCTCTGGGAGGCTTGGCCAGCTCCGGGTCTCGACCAGCTCCAAGGGGCTCAGCTGCCTCCGGGGGGCTCAGCTGGAGCAGAGGAGGGGATGTTCAGCCAGTTCCAGGGGATTCAGCCAGAGCTGGAGACTCTCAGCCAGTTCCAGGGGGTTCAGCCGGAGCTGGAGATTCTCAGCCAGCTCCAAGGGGGGGCCAGGGTCGGCTGAAGGATTTGCCGCACAGCACGGTTTGGAGCTGTGGGTACAGGGATGGGGCTAAGAGAGCCGGAGGTATGAGGAATGTGCGGAGCTGAACACAGAGAAATGTGCGGTGTTTGGCTAATTTCAGTGGGATGAGGTCACTATCCTTTTTGGAACTTGTTTGTCAAGGGATCACTAGGGAGGAACAGTTGGATGCGTGATCCTGAACGGACAAGCTTTGCGTCATAGTTGCCGCTTACAGCATCTTCCCGCGTCCCTAAAGCCATCCTGACCCTCTTCAGTGTTCCTCCCCCGGATCTCTCTAACACCCACATGCCAACCTGCCCTGCAAAACCAAACATCTGTGTCCTCACCAACCCCTAAAATAGTAAGCTTGTCTCACGCTGCTAATTCCCTCCTTGTGTGCTTTTTTTCACTCATCCCACTTCTCTGCTTCCTCTCTCTCACCCCCTCTCTCTCCTGCCTTTTGCTGTTGTCCTCAGCAAGAGGCTGGCTTAGCTGTCAAGACAGCTGTGCCTTTTGAAATGAAGCCATGAACCTGTGATCAGAAAGACAATCTAAGACCGATGTCTTAAATGTTCCCATCACTTGTTCAAGATTGCTTAGCTCTGGACCAGTTGATAGATCTGTGCACCGAGCCTGGATTTCTCCAGACGCAGGGCTGCAAGTAATTTCTATCACAGACAAACCTGCAATTTCCTTCTTTGCCACTCTTTTTGCTGTTGTATATGTGCCCTCTTGTTTTACCCTAAAAAAAAAAAGGAAAAAACATAATAGGATTCCAGTGCCTGTAGCTCCACAGCTATACTAATGTATTCTTCCCCCAAAAGAGAACACAAATTCTTATACCACCTAAAAGATGTCAGAAGCTTTTCCGCATCTCTAAACATCTGTAGCCACAGGGATAAAGTGTAGATCTATTGAAATACCTATTTACTTTGGGGTTTTTTCCTTTTTCCTTACCATGACTACAAGATTTAAAAGATTTCTGATTCAGTTATTACAGCGAGATATGTCACCAATGCCTTGTCTTTAACTGTTTTGGAATTTCATGTTGTAAGCAGTTTTTTTCACTGGGGCCTGAAACACCGTGTCTCAATGCTGCTGTCCCATGCTGCATCCCACTGCTTAGCGGTAATGTCTAGAATGTGGTTGTTGATGGGGTAGCTACTTAGAACAAATAATGCAAAGACCAAGGAGTAACTACATTTTAGTAAAATGGTTTGAAGAAATAAAATAGGGCATTACATTAGAAAATTACATGAGAGTGCAGAATTTTAACTGCACGAAGAGAAGGGTAACAAACTTGGGCAGGTATAGTTATCTCCAAAACCTATGGGGAGATAAAGAAGAGTGAATAACATGTTGTTATAGGAAGCTGATTTCTCAGATACAGACTGGAAAACAATACATCGAAATGGTAGGACTTAAATGTTCTCGCGTGTCATAGAAACTTGATTTCTTAAGCAAATAGGGAGTGAGTCTATAAAAGAGGACGCTATTTTTGGCCCAGTATTGATAAGTAGCAAGGACACTGTAGAAGTATTGAAACTAATCTTGAACTGAGTGTTCACCAACTAGTTCAGCTTACGCTGAATGGCAAGGAGGAAAAACGCAGGTCTTTGTCTAAGGCTTGGGATCACAGTACAGCAAACTCAGAGAAATTCCTGAGGCTGGCCAAGAGATGAACCCAAAGGTGATATTTACCCAGAGAAACTGAAAGAAGCTGGCAAAGGAAATGATAATTGCCAAAACAAGGATTTGTTCAAAGTTAGAAGCAGTACTTTGTGTGTCTGAAACACTCTTTAGTGAAAGGAAAAAGGTGATGATGCTACTGCCTTAGGCCTACTTGTCTGACCTTACTATGGGTCTAAATTCCTCCATGAGAAAATGACTGAGCTGCCAGCAGGAAGAGCTGTGGAAAAGGCTTATGTGAGTCTAAGATGCACAAAGTGGGGTATTTTTAGTAGACATAGGGAAGTATTAACACAGCTTAACACAGCAGAGCTAAGGACCTTTCTTTGGAAAATTACTTCCAGTTCTGGTGACTTATGGTCAGAAAAGGTTGACTCGGGTTGCCACAGGTGCAGAAGAGGAACACTAGAGTGACAGGGCAGCAGAGTATCTGTATTCTTGAACAGGAGCTGCAAGCAAGCAAGCGTGGCTTCCTTACCTAGACAGATGAAGCCAAAACAGCAAGATGATTCACTGTGAGCATGAGTACACATAAACAGTAAATAGCAAGGAAGGAGAACTATTTAAATTAAAGAATTATACCAGCACAAGGATGTATGTTCACAAATTGGTCATGAGGACACTTAGTCTGGGAAGCTGTTTAACCATACCAGGAGCCAACAAGCAACACCCTAGGCACAAACACCTAAATGATTTTATATCAGGACACAATACTTCCATGTATCCAAGGGAGATTTAAAGTGGACTGAGTGGTTGACCTCTGGCATTGTACTTTGACTACTCACAAGCTTCAGGGCTTCTTCTGGTCCTCTACCCCATCGGCATTTGACTCGTGAGGTGTTTTTTAACTGCTTCTGAAGCACTGGAAATTAGTCAGAGACAGGATGTAGAAAGGACACTGGTGACATTAAATCATCAGGTGGTTTGTGGTGCATCTTGCTCACAGGCATACGGTTGCCAGATTTGGGTCACAAAACCCCCTTTTCCCTCAGGTGAACCTGTCAAAGAACTGTTTTTCCTTTTTTCCACTTGCCACTTTCTCAGAATCTTCTGAGAGATGTATTTGGTAAGTATCTTCTTGCAGAGTTACAGGTTATAGTATTCTGTGATATTGTGCTTGAGAGGTTTGGTCTTTTACTGCAGCTCTTAAGTTTATTACCTCATACTGAAAAGTGGTTTGTGACCCTTGATGAGTGAGGGCTGCAGGAAAGGTGTTTTGTGAGCCCTCCTAAACAAATGACCATTGTGTAGTTGTGGAGAAAGATCATTTCCAGTCCTCTTTTCCCAAAAGCAGTGTCAACAGGTTATTTTTAATGAATGCTGGAAGTAAACCTGAGAAGGGTGAAGAGAGAGAGGGCAGCAAACCTTTGGTTCTTGTGTGAATTGGCTTATTGCAATTAATAGCCATTCAGCTGAACTATTGTAATTGGTAATGAATACAGTACATCCTTATTAGCCCTGCTGTTTCAGGTGCAGCTTGGCACTGCTTGTGTACGTAGTGCTAACTCTTAAGTGTTGTGATTCACGTGGCTCCTGTGTGCCCTCTCCACAGTTTCTGCAGAAAGTGGTTATAGAATCATAGAATAACCAGGATGGAAGAGACCTACCAGATCACCGAGTCCAGCTATTCCTGTCAAACACTAAACCATGTCCCTCAGGACCTCATCTACCCATGCCTTAAACACCTCCAGGGAAGGTGAATCAACCACTTCCCTGGGCAGCCTCTGCCAATGCCCAATGACCATTTCTGTGAAAACCTTCCTTCTGATGTTCAGCCTAAATCTCCCCTGGCGGAGCTTGAGGCCATTCCCTCTTGTCCTGTCCCCTGTCACTTGTGAGAAGAGACCACCTCCCTCCTCTCTACAACCTCCTTTCAGGTAGTTGTAGAGAGCAATGAGGTCTCCTCTCAACCTTCTCTTCTCCAGGCTAAACCACCTCAGCTCTATCAGCTGTTCCCCATAAGGCCTGTTCTCCAGCCCCTTCACCAGCTTCGTGGCTCTTCTCTAGACTTGCTCCAGAGCCTCAACATCCTTCTTGTGGTGAGGGCCCCAGAACTGAACACAAGATTCAAGGAGCAGTCTCACGAGTGCCAAGTACAGAGGGAGAATAGCCTCCCTGGAACTGCTGGTTACACCGTTTCTGATACAAGCCAGAATGCCCTTGGCCTTCTTGGCCATCTGGGCACACTGCTGGCTCATGTTCAGTTGGCTGTCAACCAACACCCCCAGGTCCTTCTCCAGGCAGCTTTCTAGACATGTTTCTAGTTTTCTAGGTTTTTTTCTAGTTTTCAGCTTTCTTGTTATGTTTCGTTCCTAATCGATACCTATCATGTATTTGAGCAAGGCTTAGCAGGACCCAGTTTCTGCAGTTCTGGCATTGAGGCAGCTTCTTGACTTGCATCTTCCATCTTCCTCATCTTGTACAATGGATTTAAGAGCCCAAGAGGACCTGCATTGTGGGAGTACACATTCATTTATTGCATCCTATGCATGAGATGAGGATTCCTAGGGGTTTATTTCAACTGCTACTAAGCAAAAATGTCTTATGTGATAGCCCACTTGCTTAAGCAATGATTTTCTGTTTTAAATTCCTAGAAAGTGATGGCTTTGTACATGACAAGTATTTGAGGTGAAACATTCCCTAAGTTTTCCAGAAGTTAGTTATACATGCTTTTATGAGTAAGCTATGTGACATTTTTCCATTCTTTCAAGCTAATTGTAATTCCCTGGTCAGCTTATAGATCTCCTTCATAAATGACAGGATATACTTGCATGGCATATCACAACTGCATCTCAGTAATCTTAGGGCCTTCCTACTCTCTTGTTGAGACTATTAAAAATGCATTGAATCCTCCAGGCTCCTCTACCATCAAGACTGCTATTGTGCCTGTGCCAAATTGACTTTGGAGTCAAAAGAAATTTTTGAGTGCATGTCAGAGGTTTTCCAAAGAGGCCTGTAAAGTGGTTCACATGAACTCCAAGCTGTACCTGGAAAAAGAGACAAGATATTGTTCCACAGCAGGGAATTACTAGAGCACAGCAATGCTTCAGCTGTACGTCTGCCTCTCAGTATGGTTCCAAAATCAGAGCACTGATGGGAAGAGTGCAGACTCAGCAAGACCAGCTCTCTGCCATATGGAGATTTCCCTGTGACAGCTGAGTCTGAGTGTAACTGGTGAAAGCATCTTAAAGCCTGCTTTGTGCCTTTTTGAGTAGCACAAAGCAGCGTTTTCCAAAATAAGGATTTGGTCCAAAAGTTTTCCCTAGACATAAAATGACGATTATTATACTAGTCTGTAATGAACAGCTGCAAGGATTCTGTTGAATACCTGGCAAAGTAAAAGGCTGACATGAATATAACAGCTGTATTGATTTATCCAGATGCCCATTTTCTGGGTGATACATACATCTCTGAAGATATCCTTAGGATCTTTCCTCCATCAAGAATCTAATAATCTAATCATATAGTAAGAAAAAGCCTTACCTGATATTGGCAGAAAGACCAGATAAGTATACTTTCAATGCTGAGAATTATTCATTATTGTAGAAATTGTTGTTGGCTCTTCACAGTAATCAATAATAGCTCTTTCTTTAGAATGACGTAACTATTTTTACTTTCACCTTTTCTGCATGTAGTCATGGGAACACAGACCGACCTGTGAAAGTCTGGCGTAGGAACAATTACAGCATTTCAGGTAACTGGGAGGTGGCCACTGAGTCTTATCACTTTCCTGGCTTCCAGCTTAGCTGTATGCTTTACCTCCAGTGCCATCAGAGCATCATAACAGATTTGCTTCTAGTTGTGCCCCTGAGGGATTTTTTTCCTCCTCCTCTTATTGGCGCTGCTCTAGGAAGTTCTAAGGGGAAATTTCAGAGTATTCTTGAAGGTTGTTTGAGCCTATGGATGTTCTTTTTTTTTGTAAGTAAACTATTTGCAGAAGATGCATTGCCAAACCCTGAAGTATTCTGTCTTGACTTCACCTGCAGTTTGACTCAGCGAGCCTACCAGGCTTCAGAATGGAAGAGGTTATGGAGAGATGGAACCTCAACATTTGCTCCACTGTAATGACAGCAAATTCCTGGCGAGAATCCAGCCAGTAGCAATCATCATCTAAAGAATAGTTGTTTAAGAAGCTTAGAGGAAAACAATACTTCTCTTGTCAACACTGTTCCCTTGGGAGCTAGAGCTGATATAGCTAACCCTGATTCCATTTGTTAAATCACATGGATCTTGCCCTACATATCGGACAAAGATACTCCCTGCTAAAGGATGTTCTGTTCCAGATGTAGTTCTTTTAGACACAGTTTTGGGACTTCATTCATGGCACTAACAATTCCCTGCCAGCCTTTGTCTTTCATACATCCAGCACTCTTGAAGATCCACAAGCGTTGGATCCAAGACATATGCACATCTTTATAAAGGTATAACGTCTTTCAGTCTCTCTGGCTTTTACCATTCCTTGTTGGTCTGCCTCTTGTTGTGCAACATTTTTTCCCACTGTTCTTAGGAATTTTTTGCCTTGTATAGTAAATGGTAATTCAGATATACAGTTTCCAAGGTACCATTCACTTTGCCTCATAATAATATGCATAAAATGTGGTAACTCTAGAGAAGCTGTTTGTCTGAAGGTATCTCGTAGCTGGATTCTACTTACCCACCTGAGCCTGCAGTTAGAAGATGAAAGAAGATCAGTATATTCAATGACTGATATTTAGGATAATTTCACTTCCACCTATAATTTTTTTCTCACAGTGTTTATGGAGGTTTCTGCCCTGTGCATATAAAGAAAGTAACAAAACCAGCTACAAATGGTATCAGGATGAAAGTGGCTGTCTTGGGATGCAAAAAACAGGCTGTCTTAGAAACCTCTGCATACTACATAGGTGATAACCAAGAACAGGTACCTACTTTAAATGTATCTTCAGGGAAGCATTATTATATTTTCCTTCTGAGTTTCTGTATTCTCTGCATTAAATATGTTCAGTTTTCACATAAAAAGTATCAAACCTACATGCTCTCAGTACAGCTTCAGTCTAACCCTTAAGAATCAAGCTTCCTTTCTTCTCCCCTCTCACATGTGATGATGAATGCTCTGCAAGCCACATTACACACTAATCAGCATTTGTGTAATCTTTACTATCTCTGTGATTACAGTATGAGGGGGTTATATATAAGCTAGACAGTAATTAAAGAGAGGTAGAAAGAACTTTATTCCGCTCATTAGCATAAAGGAGTAATGACTTAAGAGCACATAGACTAGAGAGAAAAGCAGAGAAAGAAAGAGATGAGTGTGCTATCCAGGATAAGGCTTTCAATGAACCTGAGAGTCTGAGAGCTACGGGACAGCAGAACTTCTAGTACAGGGATGAGGAGGGAGGAAGGCTCCTAGTCTGAGGAAGATCAGTGTCAGTCAGCTTCCAATAGTTACAAGGAACTGTGGATCTCCCATAGAATCATAGAATCACCAGGTTGGAAGAGACCCATTGGATCATCAAGTCCAACCATTCCTATCAAACACTAAACCATGTCCCTCAGGACCTCATCTATCCGTGCCTTAAACACCTCCAGGGAAGGTGAATCAACCATCTCCCTGGGCAGCCTCTGCCAATGCCCAATGACCCTTTCTGTGAAAAACTTCCTCCTGATCTCTAGCCTAAATCTCCCCTGGCAGAGCTTGAGGCCATTCCCTCTTGTCCTGTCCCCTGTCACTTGGGAGAAGAGCTCAGTTCCCTCCTCTGTACAACCTCCTTTCAGGTAGTTGTAGAGAGCAATGAGGTCTCCCCTCAGCCTCCTCTTCTCCAGGCTAAACAACCCCAGCTCTCTCAGCCGTTCCCCATAAGGCCTGTTCTCCAGACCCCTCACCAGCTTTGTTGCTCTTCTCTGGACTTGCTCCAGAGCCTCAACATCCTTCTTGTGGTGAGGGGCCCAGAACTGAACACAGGATTCAAGGAGTGGCCTCACCAGTGCAGAGTACAGAGGATGAAGAACCTCCCTGGAACTGCTGGTCACACCATTTCTGATACAAGCCAGGATGCCATTGGCCTTCTTGGCCACCTGGGCACACTGCTGGCTCATGTTCAGTCGGCTGTCGACCAACATCCCCAGGTCCCTCTCCTCCTGGCAACTTTCTAGACAAACTTCTCCCAGTCTGTAGCTCTGCATAGGGTTGTTGTGCCCCAAGTGCAGGACCCGGCATTTGGCCATGTTAAACCTCAAGCCATTGGACTCAGCCCAGCAGTCCAGCCTGTTTAGGTCCCTTTGCAGAGCCTCCCTACCCTCCAGCAGATCGACACTTCCACACAGCTTAGTGTCGTCTGCAAACTTGCTAAGGGTACCCTCAATGCCTTCCTCCAGGTCATTAATGAAGACATTGAACAGGGCTGGACCCAGCACTGAGCCCTGGGGAACCTCACTTGTAACTGACCTCCAGCTGGATTTAGAACCATTTACTACCATTTACTACCATTTACTCTCTGGGACCAGCCATCCAGTTTTCTACCCAGGAGAGTGTACACTGGTAGGGTAACTACCTTGAGCTGCTTAATCATGCAGAACTTTTCAGACTTCTGGTGCAGACCCACACCAAGGCTCAAGAGGCAAGAGCTTCCGTCCAAGAGCCAAACAGACCTGTTGGACACTGTGTGTTGAACTGCTGAACATAGTCTTCAACCATTCAGCTGTAGAGGCTGCTCTTTTGATATTGGGGGGTATAACAGAGAAGTTCTGCCAGCACCAATCCACACTAGTCATGCCCATCAAAGAAGAATCCTCTTTTGCTTTCCCAGATGCTGAAAAATATGTTGGGGAAGTGATGAAATATTATCTTAGACCCTGCTAAGAAATGAACTAGAAGTATTAGAAAAATTCCTTTGGAACCTTCAGATGATTGGAAAGGAGTCTGACAAAAGTGGCTTGAAGGTTTTGCACAATAAATGAGTGGCTACTGCGGTCAGCAGAGGTCATCTGCTGTAGCCAAAGGATGGTATATCCATCACAGGCATCATCATGCAGAAAAACATGTAAAGGGTGGTAACACTTCGTTGCAGCTGCCCTCAGGACCAAAAAGGAGCTCAGCTGAAACTCAGGAGAAATGCTTAGACTGCAACTCTGTAAAGAACCTTTGGAGCAGTGGAAGTTGTATGGAGAGATCATCTCATCAGCTTACAGGACGTATCTAGTAATCTACCACCAGTGCAGAAAACAAGGGGAGAAAGAAGAGATAAGAAAGAGATAAACATGTATATATTCATAACAACATATAATAATAGAACAGAACCTGTTGTCAGACTGCAGGGAGGCCCAGCCACTCTTGTAATTTTAGCAGATGTAGCCAAAGCAGCCCCAGAACATTCTAAGTTCAGCCCTCTCCCTTTAATAGTAGCAAACAAATGTCATCATTGTGATTGAGGACAATAGGCAACTATGTCTAGCCTCAGATGTCATAGCTGAATTCTCTGGATCCCTGGGAAATGGGACAATGGGACTTAAGCATTTACTAGGTCAATCCTTAGCAGTTCCCAGGTCCTTCATTTTTTCATTCTTCCTAGGTTGTGTCCCAGAAAGATAGGAACCTATGTCCGATCCCGTAACACTTTCCTGAGTTCAGTCCCCAGAAGGTCTGATCTAGCCATTGAGGAGAGTGCTTCCATGTTCCAAATTACAGGCATAACTTCCATTTGCTGCTTAACAATTAAATGTTCCCCTGTTGCTAACAGATGTGAGCTAAAATGCACAAAATCTTGTGTCATCTTTGTACTGAATTAAAAGCTGTAAGGAGCTAAGTTCTTCTTTGGCCTCAGTCTTAGCTAAAACATAATAATTTGTCTTTGTGCAACTGTTGCAGAATTAAACAAATGTAATCCAGAGCAGAAGAGGGCCCCAAATCTCTTGTGGGCTGTTTGAGGTAATACAAACCCCAAAACCCAGTATCCCTCCTTCTCCAGTCTCACAAGGTATCAGGAAACATACTGCTTTTAGATTCTCAGTGAAAAGCTGTGGTATGTGCACTAACTTTTCTGGAATTATTCCAAATCCATACTGTGTTAACTGATTGTTGACTCAGCTAAAATCGAAAGGTTTTTTGCTTTAGCTGGGCCTCAAATTGCCATGGTTGTGGAGACAAAGTGGCAATCAGTATCTTTCTTTTGAGAAGGAGAAGTTATTTGTAATGGTATTGCTGCTGAAGTATAGCTTTGCATCTTTTATATGTTTCAGGAAGTTCGTTCTTTTTAAGAAGGGCACATCTAAATCTCAGACACCTTTGAGGAGCTACAAATTGCCAATTCTCACAATTTTTATCATAAGTTTTCTGATATTTGAGGCTTTTTCTTCGAAGTACCTGCTCTTGGAGTTATGTGATCATGTTAGAAACTCTCATTTTTGTTTCATTTAAACAAAAAGGCAGTGATTTTCTTGCTCTTACTGTTGTAGATAGAAAACCTGAAAATATAACCTAAGCACTCTGCAAAGGCTCAGGAAGCAGGAGGTAAAGCAAAATGAATTTAATATATTTCACTCCTAAACATTATAATTAGAAGTCCACGTTGTAATATTTTTTTGAAAGACCTGACTCATGATTTTTAAATTATTCAATTTGGCAATACCATATAGATTCACTATGCTCTTGGATAAAATTCTTCGTCACGCTAAAGGCTAAATTGAGCCAAGAGTAAGTTCACTATAAAGAATTACACGTTGTCTATTCTTGGCTTTTTAAAAACATCATCTACTCTTTAGAAAAACTCTGTAACACAATGGAGATGATAGCTTTCATCCAGCCAAGCCTAAGTTTATGAAAAATATAAAAACTGGAAGGCACAACAGAAAGAGACGTTAATAAAACTTAAAATAGGTGAGGTTTATTTCTTTAAAGCATAACTTTGCATACGCACTAGACCACAGTCTGTTCTGAGTTACACTAGGGTAAACCCAGAGTAAATCCAGTGACTTAATCTGACTTTATTGGTCACATTTAATATATTTTGCAGTGAATTGATACCAGTTCTGCTAAGCGTATTTGTCACTGAATTTCTAGTTCCAGCATTTATATCAAAATCTAGTAAGAACCGTGTGACAGGGGAATTTAGAAAATGCTAAAATTAAGCCTGTGTGTGCAACTTCAGTTTGACTGATATCCCTTCTGCCCTGCTTTTGAATATTAATTCCAAAGCCCTTAATGATGTGATGACATTTTTTTTCCACAGGCTTCCCTGCCTCTCCTAGTAACAGATCACTCTGTTGGGGCTTAGATGTGAAGTGCACAGCAAGAGAGACTTCTGCCTTTCAGATTTCTATTTCAGTTGAACCTTAAAGAGATATTTGGAGCTACAAAACCGAAGTCCTATAGAAAGTAGGTGAAAATGGAGTATTTGTGCACTCAGTTGGTAAGAAATCCAAGATTGCAAAGAGAGTTTACCATGCTATGCTTCAAACACCTTGAAAGAGAAAGGAGAAGCACATGGCCTACAAATGAATAATGATCCAGGAGTCATACTTGCAGTCTTCTGATCTATAATCAGAGGATGTTAGCCATTGTGCTGCTAGCATGCTGTTGTCAAGGTCCTTGCTTGGACAGAGGCGCCCTATAATCAGTGCTGAAAGATGGATAATTCTAAACCCCACCTAACATTTCCCGAGAATAACAGAGCAAAATGAAACCCTCACCAGGGTGATATGAAGATGATTGAGTGTTTGTGAAGCCCTCAAGAATAGCAGTGATGAGCACTAGAGAAAATTTTAGGACTTGAGCTGACAAAAAGTAATAGCATTAGAGGTGTTACATGGTAATTCTCAAACCCTCCAAAGCCAAGAGCACCAGTCTCTTGAGCTCTCTTTTAAAAAACCTGATTACTTCCTAAATAATCCATCCATATGGGATTCAAAGGTCAGAAAAGAGGTATGTAACAAAGAAAAACAGATACTTGGCATCCTTACTTAGGAGGAAAGAGGTGGCCTTCAAAACAAGCCTGAATAACACACAATAAAATATGTAGAGGACTACACATTAAATATTGCAGATAGAACAAAATTACTAGGAGATCCTCTGTTCATCTTGTATACTAAAGAAATTCAGATCCTTTGGAAAGAGTACTACTCCACTAAGGACTGCATCGTAATGCAGTCTTTATTCTATCATTTTTCTGAGTCATCTGAATTTCTGAATCACTTGAACTTCAAACTCATTGTCACATGTACATGTGGATTTGTAGTTTAGGGCAATGGAAAGGAGAGTGAAGACTTTTTCTTAATGTATCATTTGGAAAAATTCATATCCTCATGCTCAGACAGAGGAGACTCTTTAGATCCGTTCCACAGACTTCTAACTGCTTAACCTAATGGTGTATCTGCTCACAGTACCACAATGCCACGTACAATAGAGGAGCGAGCACCTCTCCTATTATCCCAGCTTCACTGCTATGTATTGACAGCAGAACTGGGAGAGTTTGGGGGGGAAAAAGGACTTTGAGAGAAGCTGGAGCGTGTCCAGAGGAGGGCAATGAAGCTGGTGAAGGATCTGAAGCACAAGTCTTATGAGGAGCGGCTGAGGGAACTGGGGTTGTTTAGTTTGGAGAAAAGGAGAATGAGGGGAGACCTTATTGCTCTTTACAATTGCCTGCAAGGAGATTTCAGCCAGGTGGGTGTTGGTCTCTTCTCATAAATAACAAGGGATAGGACAAGAGGAAATGGCCTCAAGTTGCGCCAGGGGAGGTTTAGACTGGAAATTAGAGGAAAATTGCTTCACCAAAAGGGTTGTCAAGAACTGGAACAGGCTGCCAGTGAAGTGGTTCACAGAATTACTTAGGTTGGAAAAGACCTTTAAGATCATCAAATTCCTCTGCAGACCCTTCCTGCCTTCAAGCAGATCAACACTCCCCCCTGTCTTGATGTCATCTGCAAACTTACTGAGGGTGCATTTGATCCCCTTGTCCAGATCATTGATAGATATTAAATAGAACCAGTCCCAACACTGAGTCCCGAGGAACACCACTTATGACCAGCTGCCAAGTGGATGTTACTCTACTCACCACAACTCTCTGAGTGTAGTCATACAGCCAGGTTTTACCCAGCAAACAGCACACCCATCCAAATCACGAGCAGTTTCCCTAGGAGAATGCTGTGGGAAACAGTGTCAAAGGCTTTACTAAAATCTAGGTAGACAACATCCACAGGCTTTCCCTCATCTACTAAGCAGGTCGTCTTGTCAAAGAAGGAGATCTTGTTAGTCAGGCAGGACCTGCCTTTCCTAATGCCATGCTGACTGGGTCTGACCCCTTGGTTCTCCTGTACGTGCCACATGATGGCACTCAAGATGATCTGCTCCATAACATTCCCTGGCACAGAGGTTAGACTGACAGGCCTGTAGTTCCCTGATAGTAGATAGGTGCTGTAATGTCTGAAATAAAGTTATTCTCCCCCTTTCTCCTTCCCCCAGAATCTTATGCAGCAGAGAAAGGCTTCAAAAGGTCTGCAGTGTCTTCTCTTCCAGCATGTTTTCAGCTACACCTGGATGCTCTGCTGCTGGACAGGAGGTGAATGGATCTCTTTGTCAAGTGCTGTAACCCCTGCCTCTTGTGTCATCTCCAGCAGCTGACACAGAAACAACAAAAGACAACAGCAAACAGACTAACACAATAAGGCAAAGTTTCAGGCATCTGGCTTCAGTTTGAATTTTGAAAGGGGAAAGGCACTGCCTGGTGGTGAGTGGTACCACAATCTGTACCATGGGAAGGAATGGATTTAAAGGTTTGGTCAGATGGCCTCTTGCAAATGTAACTGTGACAGCATTAGGAATTAGCTCCTTGTCCTTAATCTGCAACTCCTGAGCTGAAAACTGTTGTTTTCCCTTATCATGGCTGGCAGAGTTGCTGGTGACATAACTCATCTGCTTCAGGCCCAGGACCAACTGGTCAGACATTGCACTGGAACAGATGAGGAGCACATAGGTGAACCATTGTGCTGTGACAAGTGTGCCTCGGGCAGAAGACATGATAAACTCAAACAGCTGAGAAGATGATCATGTCTTAAATTTGCTGCAGCTTCTTCTAACATTGTAGTGTGTATCTAAGAACGTTCCCTCTTTTCAGTGCCTCCTTTGGACTATTTTTGATAACTGGCATTTCAGTATAGTGACTTTTATGGATCCACTTCTCATGCTACTGTACCATCTCCATGCACTGGGGGACCAAGGGGTCTACCACAGGTCTGCAGATCCTGCTGTGGCTGGTGTGTTGCCATGTTCCGATTACCCCATCTCTAGTGCAATCCTCTCCTCACAGCAAATCAATGCACTAATAATTCAAAAGCCCTAGTAAAAGACAGGAAGGAGGCTATAAGGAATTTTTTCCCATATCAATCTTACCAGAAAGTTAGTCATGCTTAGCCAAGAGTCACTTCCATTAAAAGATAATATCCTTTAGGTAAAACACTGCTGTCACTGTTATATAATGGTCCAAATAATAAATTTAAATACACCTTTTGCAAAATAAAAAATGCACCTTTAGCAGAAAAAAAAAAAAACAGCAGCAGAAAGGCATGGAGATGCCAGCTGATACCTGCCCAGTCTTCAGGATCCCCAGGCATGTACAAACCAATGTGCTGCCCTTTGAACCTTGAATATTTTTACTATCGACTGACTCTGTTTTTTCACTGTCTCCTGCCTCCCTCCCTTGTCATCACTATGGTGACTGCCGTATCACAGTCTGTCTCCCAGCCTTTGAAACTGTCTCTTTCTCTCCCTTCTTCATCCATTCTCCCTTAGCATCTCTCTTCCCTCTGACCCAATCGCACCCTTTAAAGGATAGGATCATCTCTGGACTGTGGCTGAAGTCATCCCAGTTGTCCAGCCTGTCCCTGATGCATGCTTGTCTCATTGCTCATCAATCATCTCCTGAACTACCTCAGTTTGCAAAGCAACATTTTAAGGCAAACTAAAATAAGCAACAGTTCACCTTGAAACACAAGCTCCCAACTGTGGCAGCCAAAGAGCTGACTGACAAGCAGCTGTACAACAAAAGGGAGGTGAACAAATGTCCTAAGGTAAACTTTCCCTTCTCTTGAAACAGTCTCCTTGATAAATACATGTAATGAATGCTCATCCGTCTTCCTCTTATTGATTTACTCTTATGTCAAACCTACCTTTTCCCATATTCTGGAAAAGATCCTGTATTCCACCACGTGTCACCTAGCATCACCTTGCACAGCAACTGTTGGGAGCAGAGTTCAAGGATGATAACAAGCTGTGCTGTTTCTGATGCAAGCCACAGTCCCAGAGGCTCAGAGGTGCTAACTCAACTTCAGCTTGGTAAATTAAGTCCGAGGCTTCAGACAGAGGCATCTCAACCCTGCATATCCTCCTTAACATAGTGGAAGAGAGAAAATATTAAAAGCATTGGATGTGCAAAGGAACAAGGCTGTTACTTTTAACACTCCTTCTTCCCTTTCACATTAGCTTTTATCCCCATTTTCTATAGAAACGAGGCTTATGAGCTCAGCAAGGCAATGCTCATCTCTCCACTGCATCACTTTCCCCATTAGCCAATCTCAACAGAATGTAATACATAAATTTAAGTTCTTCAGAGTAAATTAAATACTTACAGGATTTATAAAAACGCAGTGGGCAGAAAGTAGAAAACATAGTTTGGACCTTCCCCAGTTGACCTCAGGTGACTTTTCTCCTGTTAAGAGCAAAGGATATCACTTGTCTTTAAAATACCCAGAGGGGACATTACTGTAAGGGAAAAGAAAAGAGAAGCGTAGTGAGAAGCTATGAAAGGAGAAGTATAGAAGAATGTAGAAGGTAAGTATATGTAGTGCTTCAACTGACACTACTGTGGTGATGGACAAACACAGGAGTCCTCCTGGCTGTATTCAGATAGAATGCCAAGGACAAGCAGTAAAGGGAAGAGGCTAAGGTAATGCAATGCAGAAAAAAGTGTGAAAAACTCATGCAGCCGTGTAACTGCAGAAATACTGATGCAACCAGCAAGCCTCTGAACTGCACAGCTTACAGTCCAGATAAGGGCTAACCAAATCCTAGTCCAAAGATCTGAATCTGACTTAAAATGAGCTGTAAAAGGATATTGGACGTTAGGGATATGTCATCCAGGAAATGTTTAAATTTAGCTTCACGTGAAATGAACATGGGGTGCTGAAAATGACTGCCAGGAACATATAACCGTAGGATAAGGATGAAAAATTAATCAATTAAAAATGTATAATAGGAGATAGCAGCCACTGAGGAAGCATACTGCACAGTGCAAAGGGCTGATTGAGTATCAGGGAGGTGTAGCTGTGACTCAGTTCTTGCACCTTTAGTTGCTCTGCTCTTGTACCAGCATTACAACTAATGTCCCACTTCCACAGCAAGAGCTGAGATGAACCCCATGCCGTCTAGAGCTGCGTGAAAGAGCAGTAGTACCTGTAATGCAATGGCAGCCAGCAGGAAAGAGATTCCCAAGTAGGGCTATGGTCAACAGTGGAGAAGGATCATTGGTGGATCCCATCTCTGGAGCATAGTTAGTTCTGGAGGGTCTGTTGTGGTTAACAGGAATGTGAGAGACCTTGAGATATCTTCGGTTGCAGAGGAGTGCGGTGAGCTATTGCCCTGCTTCGCCTGGTGCCCCTCACATACAGGGTGTTGTTACTGCTTGACCACAGCCCTCACATTATTTACAGTTACAATGGCAGCTTGCACAACCCTGCAAAAGAGAAGAACGGTCACATCAGGGGAAGGGATGGGTTAAAAAGGAGGAAGAAATGACAAGACCATCTTAAGAGAAACCTGGAGCAGCAGAAAAATGCAGAAGCTGTAATGTGCAGTGAAGACAGAAAAGAGGAAAGCCAACCAGCTAAAGACAGCAGAATAGCCACCGGGATGCAATGGAGGCAGAGTGCCTGAAGAACATGGAAGCTGCAGAGCATGATATCATTTATGCTTTATGCAGAGATAACAGCAGATCTGAGCATAATTAACTTAAAAGTCAATACTGCCCTTTACGTGATAGGAACATAGATCTGCAGAGAAACGGGTTTCATTATTTTTCCTGCATACAGAATGACCTACTATCAGGGAAAGCCACTCCTTGGCTGGCTCTTGTAAGGTACTGGAGGTGACAACAACTGTCCATTTGGGCAAAAAGGGAAAAGGTTATTTTAAATGGGCAGGAGTTGTTTTCTTTTGTTCCTCCAGAGGAAAAAAAGACAAGAGCACACAAATGGAGAGTGCGAGGGAAGAGCCACAGAGACAGAAAACACAGCAGCTGTCATGGTGCTGACTCTTCCTCTCCATCTCATTGTGAAAGAAAGGGCACAGCACATGCTCTTATCATTTCCTCTGAGATGATTTGTACCAGCATTCAGCTGTTCAGGGCACTGCTAAGCCTTTCTGAGCACCCTCACAGCACTCTAACAAAAATGCAGTCTTGGCTGCCTAATCCAAACTGTGAAACAGAAGCACAAACAAGCAGAGGAGAGAAGAGGAAATGGGGGAAAGGAAGAAAGAAAATAAGGAGTAGAAGCCCAGCCAGGTAGAAATGAAGATTTCAGCCAGATCCTTTCTTTCAGTTTCCCTGACTACATAATTTTTCCAAGATCAAGTAGAAGAAACCCATCTTAGCAACTTGGTGACTTCAGGGATTTGAGAAGTGCCTGGGCAAGGCACTCATGATCATAAAAATTTCCCCAGAGGTCTGTCCTCAGCTAGCACCCACTGCAGCCCCCAAATGGACAGAAACCCCACTCATGCATCACTTCATCCTTTATTAGTGACCTTTTAGTTTACTACATGAATTTAACAGAACCTTTAGCCTCTGACAATAGGCCTTTTGCTCCAATCAATTCAATGCATTTTTAATACTCTCAATACTTCTCTCTTTTTAAAAAATCTGTGTGAGGGACTGAGTTCAAACCTGTACTACCCCAAAGATCTTAAAGGTGTTGATTTCCACGTTTTCACCTTACCATATTAAACAAAAATCAGCCCTGCTTTAATTTACTGTAGAGCACAGCTAAAATTGCTGCAGTTCAGGAGCTCATACACATCCTCAGCTCCCGTCCCCACTGTACAGATGCCAGGTAGGATGGGCACAGTGCTGCTGGGAAGCTGATTCAGCCATCACACTCTAATCCGCTACAGCGTGCAAGCTCCTAGAGAATGGTCACCTCTTGTAGGACAGGCTCTCCTTGTGCTGGGCTGGGCTGCATCAAAGTCCTGATGGCTGGTGCAGGGAGGGGAGTGTGAACTGTACATATGCTGCTTCACTGCTTTGCAGCAGCTCAGGTGGGGAATCCACAGAGTTGATGCTCTGGCTGGCATGACAGCTATCCCCAGCCACTGTTACCCACCATGAGCAGAGGGACGAGTGCTCTGCTTGGTGCATGAGCAAAAAGGTAATAGAAGGGGTTGCAGGGTCCCAAGGAAGAAAGCAGGATGCTCCTGCCAGCTGTCTAGGACAGAAAACAGGTAGCCAGACCCTCCCTCTACTAGCAGGGCAGCAGCAGCCGCTCTGCAGCGCAGCTCCCTTCTGTGTCCTGCAGCACAGGGGGCTGGGAACTAACACAGAAGACAGACCAGCCCTGTCTCTTCCACACTCTGGAGAGGGTTTAAGGCACAGGACTGTGGCAAACCTATTAGCTTAGTACAAGGCAGGACAGGAGAGATGTTGCAAAGCAATCTCACCTTGATTTGAAAGAGAGTACGGATGCCAATATGTTGGAGGTGGATCCTGTCATCTGGTATTCCTATGGGGAAATGCATTGGCACGGTCTTTGCATCATGTTTCCAGCTTAAGGGATGGAGTGCCTACACACAGTAAAACTCTCCAGGAATCCATAGAATTTTCATTTTGAAAGCCAAGATGCTTCTTTTGGCTAGGTTTTTAGCTATGGAAGGACTTTTCACAACTGTGGTTTTCCACTTACTGTATACAGACCTACCCTTCATGCCCATGTGCTCTCTGTGATGTGGGTGTAGCAGCACCCAAGAAAGCTCCTGCCACCCATGCCCAGTACATGTGTTTGTGTCATTTTGTTCAATCTGTCACTGTGTGACAGGTCAAGGGTTCAGGTGTTAATTCCTCTCTCCCTGCACTTGAATTGGGCCAGTCCTGCCACAGCCATTCCAGCAGAAATGCTTACTGTAAAAGTACAAACAGAAGGAAAAATAAGTTGTTAAAACATTGACCCTGAAGTACAGAGTAAGGTAAAGAGAGAGAAGCCTCCTCTGCTGCATTTTATTACACAAAAAAAGACTTGGAAGACACTGGTGAGTCAACTATTTACCCAGGCCCCATTGAAGAGATTCAGATTTTATTCTTCTCTTGCCTGCTTCATTTACTTCCCAGTGAAGGAAGGAGGATAAAAACACCTCTCCATCTTGGCAGGAAAGGTTCTATTCAGAACTGAGTCCAGGATCCAGGCAAGGGAGCTTACCTGAAGGACTGACATCTTAAACTCCAGGATATTTTATACATCTTAAGTTTATGCCAACAAAGCTGAAACAGAGCTAAACTGATATTTACTCCCACTCTCTGTAAACTTTAGTAAGCTGAATTGGTTTGGTCTTTGCTTTTGCTTTGGGACTGTCTTTTGTTTTAATAACTCAGGCATTGCTTCAGGAAAAACTTTGGGAGCTGAAGAACATTTAAAGCTCAAGAACACAGGTAGCCAAAGAACATGTCCACCCAAAAATAAATTCAGTAATCCTTGACAAAAATTAATCATTACTGAAATAAAAGCTACTCTTAATAATTTTTGATGCATTTTTTTTAAGCTTTGGAGCCCAAGAATTATATGAATGTTATCTAGTGATTACAGTGGTCTTTCTAGATTCTCCCCAAGGCCCCAGAGGTGACACTTGTAATACTGGGAGTTTACCTGCAAACACTCACAGGATGACCAGTTTATTTTAGTCCTCAGGGTCATTTCTTGCTCCTCCATGGAAATACCCATTTGAAGCATCTTTACTACCAACTACCCAGGCAACCCTTAGTCCCATTCCGAGCACCTAGAGGATCAGTTTGAGGAGTGTGATGACAGAATAAAAGGATTGAAGGTCCCTTGAGAGGTGATCTAATCCATCTCTTTATCTAGTCCATTCAGGAGGATCAGCCCTACCCTACTGATGTGAAAACCTCAGGACTCTCTCAGACTAAAAGACAGTTTTCTACCCAGCAGAGTGTGCGCCTGTCCAGGCCAGAGGCTGACAGTTTCCGTAGCAGAATGCTGTGAGAAACTGTGTCAAAGGCTTTGCTGAAGTCCAGAAAGACCACATCCACAGCCTTTCCCTGATCCAGCAACCGAGTCACTTTGTCATAGAAGGCGATCAGGTTGGTTTGGGAAGACCTGCTTTTTGTAAACCAGTGTTGACTGGACCTGATCACCCAGTTCTCTTGCAAGTGCTTCATGATAGCACTCAAGATCACCTGTTCCATGACTTTCCCTGGCACTGAGGTCAGACTGACTGGCCTGCAGTTCCCCGGATCCTCCCTGCGAGCCTTCTTGTAGATGGGCACAGCATCAGCCAGCCTCCAGTCCAGTGGAACCTCCCCAGTCTTCCAGGACTACTGTAAGATGATGGAAAGGGGTTTGGCCAATACATCCGCCAGCTCCCTCAATACCCTAGGGTGAATCCCGTCTGGCCCCATAGACTTGTGGGTTGAGCAAGCAAGGCTATGACCACCTCCTCTTGGACCATGGGAGCCTTGTATTGCTCCTCTAGTTCTGGGGTTTCTACACAGAGGGAACAGCCTTCTTTGCAATTAAAGACTGAAGCAAAGAAGGCATTAAGTACCTCAGTCTTCTCCTCATCCCCTGTCACTATTGTTCCCTCTGTGTCCAAAAGGGACTGTATGGTCTCCCTAGTTCTCCTTTTGTTATTTATATATTTATAAAAAGATTTTTTATTATCCTTTGCGGACTTAGCTAAACTGATTTCTAATTCAGCCTTAACCCCTCTGGTTTTTTCCCTACACAACCTCACTTCCCTCCTGTAGTACCCCAAGAGGCCTGTCCCCTCTTCCAGAGCTTATAAACTTTCCTCTTCTTCCTAAGAAGAAATGTTTTATTTCAAAATGAACACTTGCTTCTGAGTTGATAAAAGCACTTTTTACCTCTGTATCCAAATTACTTGTTTTCTAGGTTCTAACCAAATCTTTTTAGTTCTCATACGCAAGAATACACAGGAGTGGTATTTATTTAGGTGAGAGATGGGATGAGCATCCCCAAGAGAGCTGCAGAGCCCCTGCCTCTACAAACATTGACACATGGGATTCCGTGGCTGGTGCTGCCTGGGACTTTGCAAACAGTGTCTGGAAAAACCGAGACACACTGCAAAGGAGCAGCTTTCTTCCTGGACACATAGTGTTTCCAAGAAACGGACATTCTGTTCCCTGCCACCTCTAAAAACAAAACTGATTCTGTCATCTCTGTGTTTGTTTTGCTACATCTGATATTTTAAAATTGTTTATTAAATACAGTGGTGATTTAATTGAGTGTTTGTAATAGCACGAGATCTGTGCCATTGGCTTGAGCCAAGAGCCAGAAGGCATACAGAAAAAATTCCCCCATCCCACTGCTGCTGCCAGGCCTCCATGGCTGGCAGAAACTCATTTTCTGATCACACAGTACTAAACTTCCTTAATGACATTCCCCCATCAACAACAACTGGGATGAAATTGCTGTGAGAAGTTGTCTCAGAGTCTGAATTGATGCACAAAGGATCCCTCTTTAATTTCTCTATAATTGCCAACAGTTGTTTTCCAGTTCCTGTTATAATCACAGTCCACATGAAAATCTTCTCTCCTCACTGCACTTAAAATTGTAGGACCCATGCTGCGGAACTATTGCACTGGAAACTAGCATAATGAAAGCTCATTAAATTTCATTGCAGAAGTGACCAAACATGAAATGTACATAGCAAAACAGTATCAAAGCAAAACCGTTAAAGATCTCATTTCTGGAAAATAAAAAAAATGCAGGGGTTTTCACTTGGAACCCGAAAAGAAGATTCTGTAGTTACGATGTTAAAATAAATACCAGAAAATACAGAAATCATGTTTATATTAAAGAAATAAAATCATTGCTAGTTTAGTGTCTGCTTACGCAAAAGACACTAAACAAAAACAATGTTAAAATTACACTATTAAGACATAAATCTACATTGGGGAATTCTAAATTAAGTCAAGTCTTTGCTTAATGCAATTCTTATAAAAATGACACTTTGCCAGAAAGAAACCTTATTCCTAGAGTATTTTTTTCTGTGTACCAAGCCCTAGTGTAAGAGTGAATAAATTATTATTTACATGAATAACTGATTATTTACACAGTTCAAGTAATGCTCCATTTTTCACATTCACAGATAAATGTGAGGGACTCAAGACATCCAGTAATATAAAAAAGCTACCAGGACAGCATTTCACTATGTCTATGTCTCTTCTCATCACCCTCCATGGTCCAAAGTCAGGAGGATCCCTGACATTTATGCCCCCATAGAATCATAGAATCACTAGGTTGGAAAAGACCTCTTAGATCCAACAGTTCCTATCTACCACTAAACTATGCCCCTGAGCACATTGTCTACACGTCTTCTAAATCCCTCCAAGGATGGTGACTCAACTACCTCCCTGGGCAGCCTCTACCAGTGTCCAGTGACCCTTTCTGTGAAAAATTTCTTTCTGATACCCAGTCTTAACCCCCACTTGGCACAGCTCGAGGCCATTCCCTCTCGTCCTGTTTCATCACTTGGGAGAAGAGGCCAGCACCCTCCTCTCTACAACCTCTTTTCAGGTAGCTGCAGAGAGCAATGAGGTCTCCGTGATTTCCCCAAAACCAAAAGCACATAACAAGCAATGGATGTTGTGTCACCTTTCTCTCAGCTGCTGCCCTTCTGCACAGAGAAAGTGAGCAGCTGCCTCACCCTAGGGGCCAGTGGAGTTTGTTTCTCAGACCCCTCTCCCAGATGCTCCTCATTGCCTATCCACTGCAAAGGTTCAGGGCTGAGCTGGAAAACACGGACACTGGTCCCTCTGTGAGGCTTGAGGCCACCCATGGGTGATGAATTATGACCGAGGAAGGGGAGACCCTATAAAGAGAAACAAGTAAGAAGAGGTGAGCCAAGGACTGAAACAGAGAAGAGCTGTGATGGGGGACATCTTGCCCCTGATGAGAGCACTGGCCTGAGCACTGGCCTGAGCTACAGCACCACAATCCCCCAAGCCCCGGTGTGAAGTTGTGTCTGGCCCTTGACAGAGCAGTGTCTGGGCAGGAGGTCAGGGAGCCCAACCTGAGCTGGGAGAGGAACCTGAACCACCAGGGGTGAAGGAGCACGTTTCCAGGAGGCTTGGGTATCAAAGTGATGGCAGAGAGAAGAGGGAGCGAAATGGGGACAGAAATTACAGGGGAACACATGTGCCAGATGCCAAAGAAAACAAAACAGGAGGCCAGTGGGAGACACGTGATATAGAGAAAAGGAGGCAGAAACTGAGGAGAAAAGGAAGAGGGGAAAAAAGTGCTTACTCTCTTTGAGGAGGAGACAATGGCTCCTGGAAGACTCCTAGTTAGACAAAGCCCTCCTGTTTCCAAATTCCCCATACAGAAACATGGATCCTAAAAAGTTTCCTCCTGTTCCTGATGAGAAAGAAATAGGGACATATGGGACATGTCCTATAACAAAAGCTGCTGAAGCAAACTCAGCATTAGCACAAGAATGGATGGGTCTGAGCTGGTCGCAAATGTGTTTAAAGTGGCAGCAAGAAGCATGGTTCTGTGGCAACAAAGGGCAGCATCTTGGTTTGGTATGAAATGGAGCCTGATGCATTCATTAAAGGGGTTGTATAGTGTGATCACATGCAAAGACAGACAGCTTGTTTCAACAGTCCCAAAGACCTTCACCTCTATTCCCGAATCCCACTGCGCTTTCTGCACCTGGCTTTTCCCAGTCTTTTGTGTTTTCATAGTCCTAGCAGCACCGTGCTTCAAGAATATAGGACAAACACGCAGAACGAATTTAGAAGCTATTCATGTAGCGCCATATATATTTATACTCTTACAAGGACAAGACTAATTTTTTCACTTAGGAGTATAGGGCAAATCAAGGGCTACAAGAGCACATACAGATCCATCCCAAAATAATGCTTTCTGTATATTTCAGGAATGAGCCTTAACTATACTTAGGATAAGGAATTTGTCTTCATGTGATGAGCCTGACCTCATCATCTCCAAAGGGAGAGGTTGTGAGCAAGCAGATGCTCTTCGCATCTGCAAGGTCCAAATCATCAGTATATTTCATATATTTAAAGTACTACTCTGGAACCCATTGCCATAGCGTCTGGGTGCCTCATAGTCTGCCTAAAAATAAATAAATATCAGTTACCCAAGTGGGTGACTCATAATCATACACAAGCCCCTTCCAGTGCAAGCAGGTTGCCTGATTACTTAACTCAAAGTCTGACTAACAGATGATCCTAATACTACCCTCAAAATACCATCAAACCAGTTTAATTAGTATGTTTAAAAGGGTCAAAGTGCACAAAGCTAGTAAATTAATCTCCCCTCCTCTCCTACATCATGTACTAGAAAGACGTCCCACTTCTCTGACCAGAATTTACCCTTATTGACAAAAAGTGTTAGTAGAGCTCTTTTTGTCTCATGCAAAATATGGGCAGAGGGGCAGTGTTTCACTTGTTTATATTGGTGTAACCTTTCACCAAACCAGGAGCCCAGCCTAAAACTCAATCCACTCTTCAGATACAAGATACAATGCTCTTGTAGCCTTTTGTTGGTATTCCTGATAACCTCACCCTCTATCCCCTCCATGATCCTGACACATACACAGTTTACTTGGATAATAGCTCCGAATCTTGATCTCATGGAAAATATTTTTTTTTACAATGTAGATGCTTTAAAATAAAAATACTTTTAAATGAGCAGAGCCTTCTGGGATCGTATAGGTGGTTTCTTTCCTTGATTTTAGTTTTTTATTTTTAAAAACTCCTGTCTACATATATGTATATACACACACATGAGAAAATATACACACACACATGGATACCTATCTCCGTATCTATACATGGGACCATATGGAACTCCTCTTGCCAAGCCACCTCAGCCTAGAGGAGCTTTGCTGGCAAGCACAAGGACCTTTGTGGTCCTTTGACTCAGTTGCAACCCTCTTACTGCTAGGAGCATTAGTTCAGTTATCATTAAAAAATGCAGGAAAAAAGAAAAGCCACCACTCAATTGTTCTAAGAAAAAAAGTTCACGCTTTAAAAAAAAGAAAAAACCTCAAACAAAACCAAAACCAGATCTTGTGACATCTCTCAATGAAGTGTTACTGCTGGCCATCTTTAAAAGACACTTTAAGTTTAAGCTCGTGTCATTCTCCACGTACTGGTTGCTTTCCAGTCCCAGCAGCTCCTCTGGGCCTGAGAGGGAAGGAAGGGGGATCCCATCAAGACATTCCTCATCTATAATCAGCAGATATAATTGCACTTTCCTTTAGCTGGAAATTTTCCAGCATTTTTCTGGCTAAACCCCACTGTTCTCATGCAGGGAAAACTCTTTGGAAGTCAACACAGAACTGCAGCTCCAAAGTCAATGAGAATTCACTTTTTCAGCCTGTCTGCAGATGCTGACCACAGTTACTTTTTGACACCTGTGCATTACCTTGCTTTGTAGGTACAAATGAGTGAAGTTGCTCTCCAGTGACTGACTTAGAGACTTATTACTACTGACAGCTGCAGGAAACCTCTTTTTGCTCAAGAGATAAAAACGTGTGTTTTGGAGCCAAAGAACCAGACAGAATGAAACATGCTGATGTTGATGAGAAAACTCCTACCAACTTCAGTGAGACCAGGAATTCACCCTTCTCCTGGTAGCTAATGGGAAGGTCTCATTGTGCCTATTGGCTTTGTGGCTTTTTTATAGCTCACACTCTGAGGGTCTGCTCTGCAACCCTGCAGCACACACGTACAACAGCATCAAGTGTAAGATCAGAGCTCAGATCACAAAGTAGTCTCATATCTACATCAATCCCAACATTTTTCTGTACAGACATTTATGCCAGACAGTGCCATCTAATGAATGAGAAAAACATCTGGTTTTATAATTGCTTCTATGGGCTCCACAGAGCTGAATTGAGATGACTCTTTAGAGCTAAATGCTCACGTACAATACCTCTCTTGGTGTTTCTACTTGAGTTTTCTATCAGCATTCCAAAATGTGTGAAAGCAAAGATAATTCAGATTTTCACCTTTCTTTATTGACTGTTTCAAAGCAATGTTCACCAGCGCCTACATAATTATCTAAGTGAGATAATACAACAAACACCTTTTGAGCCACAGGACTGCATCAGTGGATGAGCTGCGCGTATTACTTGTAGCGTGAAAAATACTGTTAAAGGAAGATGGGCTTTGTTCAAAGTTATCCTTCAAATGGTGCTCTTTTTTTTTTTGGGGGGGGGGGGTAGGAGTTATGAAATTACATTAAACCAAATGGGAAAATTTGCTGTAAAGGCAAACACAATGCCCACCACAAAAGCCAGCCCAAAGGAAAAAAAAATCCTAACATTGTTTTGTGCTGGTTTTGTTTCAGGGAAAATAATTAGCATGAATAATGCAAACAGGCAGTTCTCTGCCCTGACTGAATGAAGAAAATCTTCATGTTGTGGGGATTATTTTTTCCTTTTAAGATGTCTATGAATTTCATGGGATGTTTCCTGGCTCATTTTGAAAAAATGGTTGAAAATACAATTTTACATGCTACACCTGACCCCTTCTCTCCACTGAATGCCTTTCTGGACATGTAATTGCAGCTTCCTTCCGAGCTTCCTTCTTATTCTAGAAAACAGCCACTCAGAGCTATGAGGGAGATGAAATAGATGATTTTTACATTAAACTAGCAGCAAAACTCACTATACAGAGCAAATCCTTAATTTTTTCCAGTGAACGCACTAGAAAGATAGAGACATTTTAATTATTTTGAGTAAAAGTAGTGCAATGCTGAAAATGGTGTCATCCTTTCAGCATTAGCAAAGGCCACTAGCTTGTGCTGGGTGTCAGAGCATTCTTTATTTCTAAGTAATGGGATTTTCTCATTCAATGAAGGCATGCACACCTCCATCTGCATTGGACTAGAGGTTTTTACTATTTCTGTTAAGGAAAGCAGGAGATTAAAAAAATGAGAAAGCCCCTGGCACAAAAACAGAGGACGACTTTAAAAGACATGCAAACTACAAAGTTTATTTCTGTCTAAGGGACGGGTCAACAAGGCACTGAGGGGCACGGTTTAGTGATTGATAGGAATGGTTGGACTCAACAATCAGATGGGTCTTTTCCAACCTGGTGATTCTATGACTCTAAGATTCTAAAATATGTCATTTGTGCCAGTGTTCTGTGTGCTGTGACATTACACTGCAGCAAAGTGAATTCTGCCATGAATGTTAGTAAAGGAAAATAGTTTCTGTTGCAACTCCCACCTTGGGGCTTGTGTCAGGATTTGGGTTTTGAACAGAGGGATATTTCTCTTACTTTTAAGTTCCTAGGTAAAAAATACCTCTTGTTTTGTGTGTCTATTTCTTAGTTTCAGCATCGAGAAAGGAATTCATCCCTTTTGCTTGGGTGAAGCCCCATGGTGAGGTAAGAGCACATGCCTAAGTAACTGCCTATACCAGCATCCTCAGGGGATTCCTTCCCTGAGGAAGGAACAGCAGTCCTTCTCTGGAAGGACTTATTGCCAACACAGTATCTTCTTTGCACAAGGATCATTCAAAGCATTTCCCTTTCCTTCTCCCTGAGACCATGGGGGAGAAGCTCCCCAGTTCCCCTTCACCTTCTCTGTGTTACCAGGAGCTCAGAGCTGGTGCTCCCATATGAGTACTTCACCCACTGCTTGCCTGCCAACCAGTTCCTCCAGGATCCAGAGGACATGGACTTGGCCTTGCTCTTCTTTGCTGATATCCTGAAGAAAAGAGAGAAATTAGTTTTATTTTCAGAGCCTCCAGAAGTGTGTTCTGGTAAATATGATTATACTCGCCCTGTGTAGCACACACATGTTCTAGACTGTTTCTGCTCACAGAAATCAAACTTTGCTCCAAGTAGAAGCACTTACCAGATGCTACACATTGATGGCTGAACCAGATCAGAAATAGGATCTGAAGTCCATAGAGAGCTCAATGTCCAGAAAGTTTGGCACACATTTTTTCATGATACCAGTATCAGAGGGGCTTGGAACATCCTGTGATTGTCTGGCCATGGACTAGCGTATCTAATGGCTGCTAGCAACAGCACCATTGGTATCACTGAGAACAGGCCAATGGATTTCAAAAATCCCTTCCCAGCTCTGCACCCTGTGATTCAGTTATCAGCTGATCCTGCAGCACCCAAGCCAGGTCTGCAAGCCTCAGAGGCATGTCCCTTACAGGCCAGAGGTACACGTCTGCATGAATCATAGAATCACAAGGTTGGAAAAGACCTCTTGGATCATCAAATCCAACCATTCCTATCTGCCACTAAACCATGTCCCTGAGCACCTCATCTACTCATCTTTTAAACCTCTCCAGGGATGGGGACTCATACACCTCCCTGGGCAACCCCTGCCAGGGCCAGTTGACCCTTTCTGTGAAAAATTTTTTCATTTTCCTCTTGGCCCACTAGTGCCAGGGGGACTGTTCACAGCTGAGGTAGGGACTGCTACACAAGCAGTAACCCCCAGCAAAGGTTGGGGTGGTCAGATAGAGACAATCAGGCTTCAAACTGCCACCACAGAACCTCCTGGAGTTCCTTGACAAAGCCCTTGGTCTCCGTGGCTTAGTCATTCTCATGAAGATAAAACTATTCCCTTTTACTTGCTTGCACTGCCTCAATGATTGCAGAGGTTCAAAAAGCATGCAGGGGAGCACATCAAAAATGTGGGATTTCTTTCTTTCTTCTTTTTTTTGGTAACAGATATGCATATAAATTTGTGAGTGGTAGTTTTGTGTTTTTAAAAACTTATCTTTTCCTTCCTAAGCATCCCTATCCTCCCCAGCTACAGGTCACATCTCCTAGCAAACCACCTCATGGAAATGCAGCTTATTGCAATGTCTTTCTACTGGAATATGTCAGACTGGCTCTCGAGAGAGAGAAAATAACAGCAGCAAGTCCTTTCCAAGTGATAGGGCTGCATCAGCACTAGGACATTTGCCAGCTCATTTTTTTGGCAAGAGAAGGGTAAAAAGCCACTGCTCTGACCAGCAGAAGGAAGCTGGCAAAACAGAGGTACAGGCTGTTGCATCTTAAAGCACATCTCCTGTGTCCTGCTTCCCCAGCCCCACTTTCTCCCACCATCACTTGCACTCACAGTTCTGGGTTGCCGGGGTAGGGATGTACTGCTATCTCCTCATGTAGATAAAGCCAAAAATGTTTGCATAAACAATTCCAAAGGACCTGTGGGAGATGCTGACCATACACTGAGAGTCAATTCATTCACTCAGTCACTCATCACCTCATTGAGCCACTAACCTGGCAGCATCTCCTCAGATTTCCCTGCTAACTACAAAGCTTTTGTTTTAAAGGGAAATGCTTTGAATGATCCTTGTGCAAAGAAGATACTGTGTTGGCAATGAGAGCTGCAGTGCTGCCATTTGGTCTGTGGAGCACTGCTGAAAGAAGCAAACAGCCAAAAGCGTAGCTGCAGCCTGTTTGCTTTAATGAGCAGTGAACTTCATGGGTGACTTGGGACTGTTTCATCAACAGCATTATTAAGCTAAGTTCATTTGCCCTCCCACCTTATGCCTGTGGGAAAAAAAAAAAAAGAAGTTCAATACCAAACTCTGTGTTACTGCAACTGCAAAATTACGGTTTAAAAAAGAGCTCAAAAAGGGGAAGCTGGAGGTTCTTTCAGCTGCAGCTGTAGCCCAGCCTTGCTGCAGTGACCCAGGTAGGTTTCCCTGGGCAAGAGCACACTGACAGTATTACAGCTCTGATCGTGATGTTTCGGCACAGCAGAGAGCGCTGGGAGACTTGGCACAGCCCAAATGCAACTTCCAGTGCCTCTGCAGGCTTGCACTTTGGCTTTCATTTTAGTAAACAGCACATGGTGCAGTCAAACAGCACCTGGAAAGGGGCTGTGCGGTAACTATACATGCATGCAAGAAAACAGAGCAACAGATAGGAAAACCAAAGTATATGCAGCCACATCTCTGCTGACATGCAGGTAAATCCTGATGACAGACTCTAATCCTTCTTGTTAATGTACCTAAACGTCTTTCTACGGTTTAGCGAGCTTATGCTATTTGGGCAAAACACCACAATCAACATATAAGTTGGCAGGCAGGCAAATTGAAAAGGCTTTGAAAAATGTTGATCCAATTCCTAGCTTGAAAGCTTATAGCTTACAAACAACATAACATGTAACAACACTGTGTATTGATTTCATTAAATAATAGCGTTGGGTGGGGGGAAATTGCCGTGAACACGGCTTTTAGGAAAATCACTTTATAGCCTGTAGTATCTGATAAAACCGTAGTGCTGGCAATCGAGACCAAGGGGAGAAAGAGCTGAATCAGAGGCCCCCAGGATGCAGTGCCAGTCTCTGCTGCAAGGGTGTGGGAATCCTGCAGCAAATTTTACTAATTCTCCTCCAGCCCTGCAGTAGCAGCGTTTGACTGCAATCCCCCGGCCCCAGGCGACAACAGCCCGTGTCCCCAGGAGCCACCACTAAAATCCTTCACGCCAAGACACGCCATCAATCCCTCCAAGCAGCACTTGTGCTCAGACCAGTCAGGGTTTGCTGCAGAATAAAACACTGATGAGGGAATCGCAAATGTTTTGGGAGCTGTGCTGGTAGGGTTTTACCAGGACAACCAGACTAGGATTTACCCAGGCAAAGAGGTCTGGGTGCGGGCGCTGGTCAACTGCAAAAGCAAGTTTCTGCCAGATAAATATACCCAAATTCTCTCTGCTCCCTTTCCCCCAAACAAGCCCTGATAAAGAAAAAGCTGCTCAGGGCATATCCATGGGTCTTTTTGCCCCACGGTTCTACTACATCTCATCACATGTCCAGCCAGTGTAGTTCTGCGGAGTGAACCCGAAGCCCGATCTCTAGCAAGATTCAAGGGGAAAGCCTCAGCTTTGTCAACTTGGCTTTTGCTCAGAGCAGCTTTGACTCCATTAGGATCTGGTGGGGATCCTAACTTAACTTTTCATTACGTTTCCATCAGGCAACACTGCTGCCCCTACCAGGGTGGGGCCCAGCTTGCCACCTCCCCATCCCCTGGCTCCTCTCATTCAGTGAAGGCTCCTGAAAGCGCAGACACTGCCAACCAGAAGCACACTATTACTACTAATAGTAGTGGTGCTGTTATTATTAGCTAGTCGCTTATTTATTTTTTTAGGAAGTTATACTGCTGGACTACAGACCTGCCTGTAATGCTTTTCTAAGGGGCGGGCTGGGAGGGCAGACTCCCCGGCACCAAACCCATCATTAATCTATTTTGAAAACAAGAACATGTTTTCCAAATATCACTGCATGACTTGCTCCTATGCTGCCAACACATTTTTATGGTGGTTTCGGATTTTTAGGGGGTTTCTTGGTGATGGGGGAGGAGGTTAATGACTGATAAGTGTACTCGCTTGCTTCACAGTGAGCCAGGAGAAGTCTGTGCCCTCATCCTGGGTGTGCTGAGTGAGTAAAGCACTTCTGCACTGGGTGGGGATCTGGTCCCTGAGAGAAGCCCTCTCTATGACACTGGCTGTAATCCGTTCCCAGCACAAGCTGTGCCCCTTTCAACATGCAATGATATCTGGAGGCAAAGTGCAGGAGATTTGCTCAGATGTACCCCTGGGAGTGCCGGTTAGCCTCCCCAGAAAACGATCGTTTCTGCAGCCCAGAAAAAACATAGGGCTGGATTCTCCACCCATGCTGTGTAAAGCCAAGCTTTACCTGCTCCATTCCCACTGGAGCAGCTGTTTGCTTTCTCCTTTTTCCTCAGGAGCTTTTGGACAAACACAAACACAGTCTCCTATTCCAGCACCACCTTTGCCTCCCAATGATCCCATACAAGACTGCTTGCTCTGTGCCTCAGTTTCCCTCTCTGTGGCTTGCAGCCACCCTTCTGGTAAGCAATCTGACAGGTAGGGAGGGGAAGTGCTGCAAGTGCTGCCACAGGTGCTGCCCTGGGGAATGGGCAGAAGCTTGTGCTAGCTCTGTAGCAGGAAGAGCAGAACTGGCCTTAGCGCTAAGTGTGGCTTTTTGCAACTGAGAAAACAGGAATTCTGGGCAAAGGAAAAAGAAATTAGTCAAGTCAAGTGAAAAGACAGGTAGCTGGTGAAGTCACACAGCTGGGGAAACAGAGGCAGAGACAAACTTAAATTTGGAATCAATTCACTGACACTGAAAACACCATCCAGCAGAGGGTCTTGCCTACTCAAGTACTTCTAATTACTGCAGAAAGTCCCAACCGCTTCAAGGAAGGAAGTCTTCCCCCTAGAACAGAGCCAGGCAGCTCAGTAGAATGTGAGCCTCAGAGAGGCTACTGAGTGCTTTACTTGTTTAAAACAGCATTGTGCTTATTCATCATTGTGCAATGTCCCTTATGATTGCACATGGCTGCATACAATACTGGAGAAGTTAGGAGAAATTCAATTATATTGATTTACAGAAGAAAAAGACAGTAACAAATGTAATGGGTACTTGCTATCCCATATTTTATCGTGAGCCATTAAGATTTCGGTTTCTCATATCCTCTACCTTTAATGCAAGAATGAAATTAAAACAATCATTTTCAGGATGAGGCACTTCTCCATGCAAAATCTGGAGCTGCCAGGTAACCAAGCGTCAACATACATAAATTAAGACTTCCTCAAATATGGGTGCATGTGGATACTTGATGAAAATCATTTGGAGAAGGTGCTTCTCTGTATACAGTACATAAAACAGGTGTCCCATTCATTGTGGAAATCCAGTTGTAGACTGAATAAATATACAGTAGGAAACTGAATCTGCAGAGGCCTCTGTTTGATGTCCATGTTTTGAAGATCCACCTTCTACTTAATAGGTAGGTGACCAAAGTCTACAGCAGGGAAATAGATAACAAGCATTAAGCTAAAACAAACAGAGTACTGGGCTGTAGCTTGTTTCAGGTCCCAGTGACCAAACCCTAACAGATTTCAGGGGAGACTTGAAAAAAAGAAAGATTTTTGAGAGGGGTAACAAAAATCAGTCATCTAGACTTGAAGTTACTGGCTAAGAAATCTCTGGCATCATCCACTGCTGGATATGCATATCACTAGTGACAGTTTAATGTGCTGCTGCTCTGCAGCTCCATTTGCACAATGAATAAAGCCCTGAGCCCCTCCTAACTGAGCTTTCCTCCTCTGGCTCACCTTTCATCAGGAGCCACAGCACCATGGTGGCCCAGATGGGAGATCAAAGTGCAACAAATTCTCCAAACATCTTCTTTTCAGCAAGTAAAATCTGAAACCGCTTTGTTCATAGTTAAATTGTTAGCAGAGGAGTTTCCCTCTCCTATATTCAGATTCTCTTGTGGACAAGCAACCAAGCACCTGCTCTTTCCAATACAGGTTGGAAAAGACAGCTTTTTATTATGACCAAGGGCTAAAAAACTGCTGAGGCACATACCTGCATTGTAATATTGCTCTGAACAGAAAAACAATAGGATAAAACTGGCTTCTTGAGGTAGAGCATTTTTATGTTAACTGTGGTTTAGGAGCCCTGCTCAGTAGTTGAGTGAATGACCGTTTGTTTGCAGCATCTTAAGTTATGACTGCATGCAGTTTATGGTAATTTAAAAGAGTATTTATAGCCAAGGCTAATAATTTCCCTGCAGTTTTTCTTAGTTCCTTGCTATCATTTGACACCTTGACTGGCTCCTCCCCACCCACTGCCTGGACCCAGCAGCGATGTGCTGCCAAAGTGGCAGTGATGCCTCCTTCAGTGCGCTCCTGCCTTAGCTGAGCAATGGAAACAATTTTTACCTAGCTAAAAAATTGGTCCCTGTTCCCAGAAATCAGTCTAGGAGTTGTACATCTCTCCACGCAACTCAATCAGTGCTGAAAAGCTTCCTATAAGTCCACCATCAGGGACACCAGGGCAGCCCGCGTCCCATCCACACCAAGGCTAGTGGGGACCTCAGCACAGGCTCCCGTGGGACACAAGGAGGACTACCAAGCCACCCAGCCTTCCTCCAGTGAGCCGACCAGGGCTCACAGCTGTCTGGCACTTCTCCAGGCAATGCTTGCTTGCTTGCTTTTTGAAAGCAAACCGCCCACAACCCTCCCACAGTGAGGTGTGACACATAGCAGCACCTGCTGAGTCCTTGCCAAAGGACATCTCCCAGCCCTTGCTTTCTGCACAAAGCCTGGAGGCACATCATGGTCCAAAAGCATCGGTGCATGGAAAGTGGCTACTTCAGCCCTGGACACGGATGTTCCCCAGAACATCCTCTATGCAGAAGTTGTCCAAAGGGCTTTTTGTTTCTCCCAGCAAATTAATTTCCCTTGGGTGGGAACAGTCAGGAGGGTAACTCCCTTCATCAGGCTCTTCCCTCTACCCAGAGCACGGGTTTCACACCTGTTTGGATGGATGAGTAGATGGTTCGGTGACTCCAGCTCCTCAAGGATTCATCTCCAGTGAGGCAGGTCACTGTGGGCTGGCGGTACTCCATCCCAAGTCTGGTACTCATTCCATGGATCCCTCCAACACCTTCAGACCGTCTCTAGGGAGACAGGGCCTGAGATCTCTGTGTGGAGGCTGGGCAGGTGGGAAGGGGCTCTGGGGCATCCCCAGGCACAGGGTTGTGGGGTGTAAGGGGAAGCAGCAGCCACACATCATCCCTGGGGAGCAGAGAGTTTCAGTAGCAGTTTCAAACGCACATGCTTCTCACAATTAACTCTCTGACCTCCCAGCACACCCTGGGCCAGCCTGTTGCCACTATTCCTGCTGTTTCCTCCTCAAGCGTTACAACGGAGCTACAATGCGCTTGTGTCTCCAAGCAGGATAAGGGAGCAAGAGGACCTATGAGACTGGGTGATGTGCTGTATCAGGATGGCTGAGGCTGGCAGGGAACTCGGGAGACCATCTGTCAACCTCCTGCCCAGTGCAGGGTCAGGCAGAGCAGGTTTCTTGGTTGGGCTTTCTCTATCTCCACGGGTGGAGACGCTACAACCTTTCCCGGTTCCAGTGTTTGGCAACAAGTAACATCCAGGCAGGCTGGGTTTTAATCTCAGTCCACATCTGAAAATGTCATTAAAGTTTAGGCAGAGCTGATGACTTTCTGTCTTACTCCAGGTCTCCTCCTTTACTGTCCCTGCTACCTTCTGCAGTGCCTTTGGTCTAGCCCTCCTCCTTGATGCCCATGGGAGCCTTCACCAACCTGTTTTCATCAACATAGGAGACACTGTCTCCTAGTTAGATCTACTCTCACCTTTGAGTTCATCTCCCATGTATTTGATAATTCATAGGTTCAAATATTCTACCTTTTCCCATTTAACCTTTGTCAGCAAAGTTAATTTGCAGAGGCAGATTTTGAGCTCTGTGGGACAGAAACCACATTTTTCTAGTGCGTTGTACATAGTAACGGTTTCTATGTAATATTCCATAGAAATAAGAGTCTTTGTAGGATGGGCTAAATATAACAGCTCTGATGAAGTTACGTCTAGTTTTAAACATAACACACAGCCATCCAGCTTCCACATGCATTGTTCCCCTTCATCAAAAACAGGAGACTAGAATGGCTGTTTTTCTGTCCACAGGCAGCTTTACTGACCATCTCTTAGGCCAGGAAGCTGCTTCAATACAGCCTTCACTTTTTAAATATCACACAGTGACCTCTAGCAAATGTCACAGTCCTCCTCTGCCACTTTCTCTCACCCAAGCCTCTTCCCACCTGTGTCCCACCACTGTGGACTCCTTGACCTCATCCCTGCCATTGCAAGAGTCCTCCACCTCTGTGTTCCTTGGCATCTCGATCCCTCACCACTGCACAAATCTCAGTAGAAAACAAGTCTACCACCTTTTGCTATGCTGATTTTTATTTCCAGCTACTGTCTCTAAAAATGAGGAGATAAAGCTTATGTGAAAGAAAACAAAATCATCCCCCACAACCTCAGCATAAACAAAACTAAGCATTGGCTGGTTATATAGGGCAGAAGTGAAATTTCCTTCTAAAAACCTCACAGCACAATAGATTCATAGAATCACCAGGTTGGA
This sequence comes from Coccyzus lansbergi, assembly GCA_033558105.1. Classification (NCBI taxonomy): domain Eukaryota; kingdom Metazoa; phylum Chordata; class Aves; order Cuculiformes; family Coccyzidae; genus Coccyzus; species Coccyzus lansbergi. The sequence goes on along the minus strand of JAUMJK010000634.1, from coordinate 115,004 downwards.
AAAGACCCATTGGTTCATCAAGTCCAACCACTCCTATCAAATACTAAACCATGCCTCTTCAAAACCAAGGAACCTTTAACAACCTCAGTTAATCACGCATTTGGATAAGTCTGCTTGGGTTGGTTTCTGCTTATGAGTTATACAAGATTATAAGCAGCAACACAGCCATCCAGGTTAAAAACGTGTGATATCACTTACAGCATTGCTAACAGTAATGGCAGACAAGGGGCTCCTGCCCAGCCTGAAGAGCAGAGCTCTGGGACCACTGCACCCTAACATGTAAAGTTACTAAATGCATTTATTGGGACCGTTTGCTTGGGAGCTGCAGCATGAGGGTAGGGAAGCTGCCTGCAATAGTTTGTTGTCTCTAGCTGCTTATCTGGAACCCGAGTCACAGTTGGCTGGTGGTCCAGAACTGAGAAGTGAACAGACACCGAAATGAAATGTACCCAGCTCAAGCACTGCTTTAGCATTTCTCTAATGGGGCACCTCGCTCAAAATCACTTACAACTTCTGGTACACATGCTGAGGGAAAGAGCACTCCAGATGTTACAGTCATGCTACAGGTGGCACAAAAATAAAACAGAAGCACAGCTAAAATTGCATCATGATACGGGGAGGGGGCAGGACACCCAGTATCTCTATTGTGCATTTCAGGCTCATAGATACCAAGAATCTGCTTTTCCTTTCCTATGTGCAACCTCTTACACTGCAGGCAATGTTTAGAGAACCCAAATAAAGCAGAGGGTACCTGATGATGTATCACTGCACATGCAGTGGTGGCACTTACTATTTGCACAGAATTGCTGTTACTGTATAAAACTGATATTATGCTCTTGTAAAACAAAACAGAGACTCCATCTCACACTCCTTTACTAGAGTAGGTACACCTACTATAGGCCTGCCTATAGAACTCTACCTATTCTACGGGTAGCATACCTGCGCTCCTTCTCCGTACCCAAAGGATGTACTGGATGAACAAAGGGAAAAATCCTTTAAAGTATTCATTTTGCATTCCCTGTGAAGGCCAGATCCAGCCAACAGCACACTGTACCACATGCATTGCAATAAGCTGTATATCATTGTTTGGCAGGAGCCTTACCCACAAACTGCCAAGGTGTCCAGGGGCTGGTAACAAGAGACCTGGCTGCCTCTGGCTAACCCTGGCGTGGCTGAGATTCGTGGACCACTGTGTGTTTTTCTCCACTATGAAGTGAGCACCACTCAATCCAGGTCATAACACCACTCTCATTGGCAGTAGTGATTGATGCATCTGGCTGTATCTCAAGTCTTGGCTGGGGTTGCTTTATACAGTCCCCCACGGGGTCCCTTTACAAAGGGCGACCAGGCAGGGTGGAGGCTGATGTCAATGATCAGCTGGCTGGCTCCTGCCTGCCCTGGCTGGTATTCCTGCTAGAGGGTTATCTGCCCCGGGGCATCTCAACTTGGGATGTTGAAATTCCAAGCAATGGGTCAATTTACCGAGCTATCCCTGGAGCTCTACTCTTGTCAGGGCTTAAGGTGTTCTTTCAGTAGGACCTGACCACCTGCCAGCCCCAAGGTCTCCATGCTGGGGCTGCAACTTGACTCTGAAAAAAACCCCAAACCCATGCAACATTCTTATTTTCTGTTTTACCATTCTGAAAAACTGTGTTTAACTCCAGTGGCCAGCTGTGCTCAGCCATCACCACCAAGTGAAGGCAGCTCACAGCTGAGCAGCCGTATCCACCATGGCACCAGCCCTGCTGGAAAGCATGGCCACACAGCCAGAGGCAAGATCTACACCCGAGGGACTCCAGTAGAGGTGAGAGAGAGGATCTTTTTCCTGCTTTGCTCTCTGTTCTGTCTCATCTCCTTTTATTACTTTCATTCCTGCTTTACTTTTTCTGCTGTTTTCTTCCTCCTCTCACATTGGTCACAAACCCTCCCTTGGTTCCCATCAAAGTCAAGTAGGTACAGCCTCTGACATGTGCAGACCCTAGCGCTGAGCTAAGCTGTGCTTTTTCTCAGTGAGGGAATCTTCCCCACTAAGGTTGGTCCTCAACCTCTGCATCTCCATTTCTTTCCACTGCTTTTTACCCACTGATGCCAGAGATCATGAACTGTCTCTGTGAGATTAGGTTTAGAAACTACAGGCAGATGCCCATGGTGGCAGAGGACAGTCTCTGGCTGGGTTGCTAGGGCAGAGCACTGTGGATGTCTGAGTCAAATCCACAAGTCCCTTCTGGGTGCACATGGGCACAGTGCATCCCTCTGCCCAGCTGTGTCTGGACCCACAGCTCTCTCCTCCCAGGCTGGCATCCTTACTCACGTCATCACCATGTGCTCTGCCTCCAGCTTGCTCAAAATCAGCTGGCATTCACATTGATTTATTTGGAAGTACCTATATCCTTCATTCCCAGTGTTTCACCATGCAACAGTGAGCAGATGCTCTTCAGATTCAGTTTATCAGAAGAACTTCTTTCATTAAATCCTCACCAGAAACCCTTCACATTATCCACGCTGCTAATGCATTAATCCAACACACAGTCACCAACAAATTCAGATTTGTTGCTAGCAAATGTGATGAAATTCTTGGCCGCTGATGCACCCATGATCTTGTCTCCTGCATCACAAGGAATCAGTGCTTTCCCCTGACCTGCCACCTTCTCTCCCGTTTTCCAGGACGCGTAACAATTAGTCATGGATGGGGGAAATTGCTCCTCTGCTCCTGCAGAGGGGGAGAAAGCAGCTGCAGGACATTCTAGCCCAAGTAAAAAGCATCAGGATAACAGTCTGGCATCAAGTCATTCTCCAGAAAAAATAGCAATGATCTCTACTGCAACACAAACTGGAGCTGGCTGGATATTTGTCAGGGTTTTGGCATGCGTGGGTTGGTGTTTGTTGAGTTTTTTAGATTTATATAAATTAACTTAGAAACGGAATGCAGGGGTGCCTCTTTTATAGTAGCTCAGCTCAGAAAATGTTGATCTGCAGTTTTTGTAAGGGTTTAGGTGATAATGCTACTCTTGCTTTCACTGTAGCAGCTTGTTTCTAGGCCACAGACACACTGGTTTGCTTCTCTTTGCTAGTTTGTCAGGGATATATCATATACATACACACACACACACACACGTATATGTATGTTTGTTTGTTTGCTTCCACGTTTGTATTTCGGAACTCCTTTTTTTCTCCTCAGGCATCCTTATTGACAGACTAGCAAATACTACAGCATCTCTCCCATGGATTAGGAAGGCCGCAACTGTCTGTTCAAATACTCAGAGTAATCAATTTTTTCTCTGCACATAATAAGGAGAGGGGTGAGAAAAAGCATCATAACATCTGATGGCCATCAGGCAAGGGAACAGCATGTACACAAAATGCTCTGTAGCGGCTCTGGAATTACATTGTGCCTGTTTCTGAAAGCTTAATGTGTCGTTTCAGGATTTTGTGTACCAGAGGATCTAGCTGCAGGCTTGATTAATTGTATTCCCATCAGGGCAGTTCACAGAAATAGTCTAGGAGGTTAATCGTATACCAGCACTGCAAGGTATATTGTTTTCAGGGAGCCAGGTAAGAATGGGTTTACCGAAAAGGGACGTTTCAAAGAAAATGCGCCTGTAGTTCTGGAAACAGAGTTAAGATTGAGGTTCTTGGGTCAAGAGAAATCATGGAATCATAGAATAGTTTGGGTTTGTGATGGGCAGGGACACCTCCCACCAGACCAGGCTGCCCAACGCCCCATCCAACCTGGCCTTGAACACCTCCAGGGATGGGGCAGGCACAGCTTCTCTGGGCAACCTATGCCAGAGCCTCACCACCCTCATAATAAAGAAATTCCTCTTTATGTCTAGTCTAACTCTGCCCCTCTCCAGTTTATACCCATTGCCCCTACTCCGATCACTCCAAGCCTTTGTAAACAGTCCCTCTTCTAGTCTTCTAAAGTCCCTAAATATCTCAGGATACCACAGGCTGGTCTCCTTTCCCAACCTTGCCTTTGCAAGTCCTGTGCTGTGGTTTGGGACCAGACATTGGAAAGACACATAGATTTGCAGGCAGGATTTGCATCACTGATGTAGTATGGCTGCAAAGCCCCATGCTCTAGGCAAGACCAAAGCAATGTGACTTACTAAAACTCACTGTTTTACCTCAAAAAAACCAATCGCTTGTCTTTGTCACGGTAAAGTTACCCACTGACACATTGCGCTTTGAGAGCACCAGGCATCAAGTGGATAAAACTGACAGGGGTAAGGGAGAAATGAGATATGGAATGAAATAATGGATTATAACACTTGTCTCTTGCCTGTGAGAATTTGGAAAATAAGAGACAGGAATATGCTTAGCACCAGAAATACCATCAAAAGAGGCTCATGCAAGATTTCATTTTTATGAAGACATACTCAAAAGGAAGACAAGCAAAGCGTGGCTCTAAAACAAATATAATTTTTCACAGTCAAAAAGATTAGTCTTGCTCAATAGTCTACAGCTAAATGGGAAGAGCTGGTTATTAGTTGACACTGGAAAAGAAATAGAAGAACACTGTAGTCTTAAAAAAGAATTTAAGGGATATCACTTTCATATAAAGACAGACACTTCCGTGGTCTGAGATTTACATCAAACCCACAGCCTAGTGAAATGCTTAGTTTAAGGCTAGATTGCAAGGGCTGTCAGAGACACAAAGTTGGAAAAGAGTCTGCTAAAAGGGTCCCGTCAGGATCCACTATTGCTGCCGATGACAACTGCAAATCCTGGCAGGAAAACCATGGTGGACCAAGTGAGCAAATCCCAGCCCCGGGGACTGGAAATGCAGAGCCAGAATTGCAAGACCCATGAAAAGATTTGAAAAGCCTGACATATTTGCCAGGAAGAGCAGAAAGAGTATTCCATGCAGCATGGAAGTATTCACCAGCTTCTGCAGCAGCTAATCCTGTAGGCAAATCTGCTGCATCTACAAGGACATGGTGAGGACCCACAAAAAAATCACTTGAATGAAACCCCAGAAGTCCATCCCTGCAGGGTGCAAATTGCCTTAAAGTTGAGGAAGGAAAACTACTCACTGTGACTTCTCAAAACTCCAAGGCACTCAGTAAGTGAAACAACGTACGCATGAAGGTATCTTGAATCGAACGCTCTTGCAAGTAGATTACATGACATTTCCATAAAAAAAGTTTTAAAGAAAACGTAAACGTGATCATTGCTGACCAGGTGAACTCAGATATCACTGCAGGAACATAATGTCTATCAAAGACAGAAGTAAGCTTAGATATCAGAGGAAAACAGGATATTGAACTCGGTTAACAGCCGACTGAACATGAGCCAGCAGTGTGCCCAGGTGGCGAAGAAGGCCAAGGGCGTCCTGGCTTGTATGAGAAACAGCATGACCAGCAGGTCCAGGGAGGTTATTCTCCCTCTATACTCGGCACTGGTGAGACCGCTCCTTGAATCCTGTGTTCAGTTCTGGGCTCCTCACCGCAAGGATGATGTTGGAGTGAGTCCAGAGAAGAGCAACAAAGCTGGTGAAGGGGTTGGAGAACAGGCCTTATGAGGAGCGGCTGAGAGAGCTGGGGTTGTTTAGCCTGGAGAAGAGGAGGCTGAGGGGAGACCTCATTGCTCGCTGTAACTCCCTGAATGGAGGTTGTGGAGAGGAGGGTGCTGGCCTCTTCTCCCAAGTGACAGGGGAGAGGACAAGAGGGAATGGCCTCAAGCTCCGCCAGGGGAGATTTAGACTGGACATTAGGAACAAGTTTTTCACAGAAAGGGTCATTGGGCACTGGAATAGGCTGCCCAGGGAGGTGGTTGAGTCACCATCCCTGGAGGTGTTTAAAGGACGGGTGGATTTGGTGCTGAGGGGCATGATTTAGTGATTGATAGGAATGGTTGGACTCAATGATCCTGTGGGTCTCTTCCAACCTGGTTATTCTATGATTCTATGAAGAGTTTAAGTAACAAACTTCTGTTCCAGGGCTGAAAACATCTTAGACTTCTGTGTTTGGGTTTGTCTCCTGTAAATTTCAAGGTCTCTAGGATGGAAAGCTGCATGTGCACTGCCTGTCCAGGGTCACTCACAGGTTAAGGAAGGAGAATGGGCACCTCTGGGATGCAGTTCATCTTGGCTAGCTTAGAGATCTAGCTTAGAAGCAGATGACATGAGTAGTATCATAGATAATGGATATTTTTCTCCACTGGATAAAAATTGAGGCTTTACAACACTGGTATCTTACATATGAACTCATGGGATTCATCTTACCTTGCTGAATGAAAATTCATGCTATAGGACACAAGCTTGCAAAGATAAAAATAAAAAGAAGCAGAACCAAAGAAGGAGAGAAAAAACCTAACCAAGATGAAATCCCAATTCCCAGTAGCAGGTGAAGGCGATACAGAAAATGATACCTCTAAAGTAAAATGAAGAAGAAATAGAATTGAGGAAAACAACCTTAAGCTAGTGTTTCTGAACATAGGGAAGGAAGCCAGATTCACAGGCCAAGGCTGGCACAGGCCTGCTTATGCTGGGGAAATATATATTGGTTTTGGATCATTGTTCTCAGAATCCCAAAATAACATTATTAAAGATTACAAACCAATAACCATGTTGCCTCCTGTCTAAAGTCTAACCTGTCATTCATAGCATAACAACTATGGAAGCAACTGACAAGATACATCGAGTGCTACAAATTGAAGTGTTTTGGGGGGAAAAAATATCGAAACTCCTCTGGGCCTAAAGCAGTTTGGCTTGGTCTGGGCTCTCCAGCTTGTCCACCTGATGGGAAGTGATGTTCACAGACCCAGCCCAGCCCACAAATGTATAATGATCTATTTGTTCTGGGTGCTTATGGGCAGGGGGGTGCACAATTCCACCCTCCTTGTGCCTCTGAAGGGATTACCAGAGGGACCAGACCTGTAAGAGGAACAGGAAACCCTTCATCAGATTCATCTAGAAAAAGGGGAGATGGCAGCCTTGCCTCTCCAGACTGCAGAGTGAGGACAGCTGAGCTCATTGCACCAGGGAGGAGGCTGAGGGGGCAGCACAGGGACACTTGGGGTGCACAAGATCAAGAAAACCAGCACTGAGCACAGCCAAGTCCTGTTGAATTGCTTCCTCAGTGCTATGCAAGGAGAAGTACCTGGGGATGTTGGTTGACAGTGACTGAAAATGAGCCAGCAGTGGCCAAGAAGGCCAAGGGCATCCTGGCTTGTATCAGAAACGGTGTGACCAGCAGGTCCAGGGTGGATATTCTCCTTCTGTACTCGGCCCTGGTGAGACTGCTCCTTGAATCCTGTGTTCAGTTGTGGGCCCCTCACCACAAGAAGGATGTTGAGGCTCTGAAGGGAGTCCATAGAAACAAGAAGGATGTTGAGGCTCTGAAGGGAGTCCATAGAAGAGCAACAAAGCTGGTGAAGGGGCTGGAGAACAGGCCTTATGGGGAACAGCTGATAGAGCTGGGGTTGTTTAGCCTGGAGATGAGGAGAAGGCTGAGAGGAGACCTCATTGGTCTCTACAACTCCCTGAAAGGCGGTTGTGGAGAGGAGGGAGCTGGCCTCTTCTCCCAAGTGATAGGAGACAGGGCAATAGGGAATGGCCTCAAGCTCCATCAAGGGAGGTTCAGGCTGGACATCAGAAAAAAATTTTCACAGAAAGGGTCATTGGGCATTGGAACAGGCTACACAGGGAGGTGGTTGATTCACCTTCCCTGGAGGTGTTTAAGGGATGGGTGGATGAGCTGCTGAGGGACATGGGGTTTATTGGTTGATAGGAATGGTTGGACTCAGTGATCTTGGAGGTCTTCTCCAGTCTAGTGATTCTGTGATTCCTGTAAGGCAGTGAGGCTGAAATACAGTGTCGTCAAAGCAGTTTTGTGAACAGTAAGAGTTTGCAGCCAGAGACAAGCAGAAAATGCCTTTCTTCTTCACCTGGCAGGAATGTTTTTTTTAATTTATCTCTTACAGTAAGATGCACCCAAGTTATTCCTTCAGCCAGACAACTGCCCCCCCAACCCTGCCCTCCCTCAACCACCACCACCTACATGTACTACCTGTGTGAAGAAGCTATTACCGACACCTGGACATCTCCACGTGTACCTCTGTCATTGAGGTATCTAGAGAGAGCCAGCCAGTCCCACAGGGGCCAGCACTGCTGAGGGGGTGAGCAGGCACTGCAGCCTGTTCTAGGACTCCCTCCCAGCATGTCCAGAGCACTGCAACTTCCAGGGTTTGCTGCAAGCTTGACATTCGCATTCAGAAACTGAGTATGTTTAGCCCTTAGCAGAAACACAGGAGAGGATGGAGGAAGGAGAGTGAGATGAAGAATAGTTAGGTGCTGTTCCGAATGCAGTGAAAACTAGAGAAAGACAACCTAATCCAGCAGAGGTAGAAAAGCTGATTTACAGCTGAGCTCATTTTTAGAGTGGCAGCCACCAACATCTACTAATGGCAGTAAAAGTCCTCCTACTTTGGCTACATATCAACTCCTGTATAAACTCATTCAAAGGTTGACAGGCATCCTGGACTGGCTGTTTCAGTACGTTTTATTGCTTCAGCACTTGCAAAGGGAACATATTCATCTCCCAGATGGCTAAGACCCATGTGTAACCTGCAGCTTCATCTCTCCTTGGGGTTTAAGACGCTCTGTATCCCCAGCTGACCCACTGATGCTGCCCCATGCCCCCAGCCCAGCACGCACCTTCACAGCATCTCCACCAAGCCCCAACTTCCCTGCAGAGGACAACACCATGACAGTCAACCTACCTTTTACCTGCCTGGGTGGCTCCCTCAGGAGAAAGGCTCCAGCCAACCACGTGTCACCTGGAGCTTGCAGCGAGGGATGATGCACCCAGGGCACTTCCAGCAGGGCAGGAGAACAGCTACAACTTTTGCTAAGACTCCTCTGCAGGGTACTTGAGATGCTAATGGGTTTTAATCTTCCATGAATTTACAAAAGCAGTAGCTGACAAAACTGCAGATGATTGTTCACATTTCCTCAACTAGTCTAACATTTATTATATTTTTCAAACAGACATTAGTATTAATTTAATCTTGCTTTTTTTCTTCCTGAGGCAGGCTATAATTAAATGTCCTTTTCCCGTGACATTTTCTGGGATACAGTGAGGCCAGGGCATTTTTAAAGACTCATTCAGTATAACTAGCATTTCAATTAGTGTAAGTGCATGAAGTAAACATTAAAAAAAAAAAGCCCAGTTGCTTGAACTCATGGGGCAGTTTGATTTTTAATTGACTGCAGGGGTTTTTTTTTAGGAAAAGGAAGACTAACTGAGGGATGGAAGTCCTAGCAAAGTATGCATGTTAAAGGATAATAGATTTCTTTTAATTTTCTCCTCAGAGCTGTATTATATTTTCTTTTCCACAGCTGAAGCTCTGTGTTGACATTAGTGTCTCTGCTGCTGCCCTTACTTGGGGAGATTTTCATATAGGAAATTTCCTTCCAAGCAACACCATTTCCCTGAACAAAGCTTCTTCTCTTTTGGTCTGTCACATCAACATGCCTGAGCATGGATTGGCAAAGATGTGTGATATTTTCAATGGCTTTCCTTTCCTCTTTAAAAGCAATCAGAGAGAAATAGGCTATTCTCATTCATATATTTCAGGGAATATCTTGGGGGTTGCGGGGGGAAAGCCTTCTCTGGAGGTTCACATATCCTAGCTGTCTGCTGAGAACAAAATCATTAAAGCAAGAGTCACATCTTACTGTATATCAGTGCAGCATCCCACCCAACAGACCCCTGACCTTGCTCTGGGTGCTGGGTAGGAGGAGACAGTGCTGTGCTGCAGCGAGTCATTGAGCCATTAATAAGTTGTTCCAAATTACCATAGGAGACATTAAGGAAAGAGACATTTAATTATAGTTCTCTGTTAGGGGGAAAAAAAAAAAAAAGCGCACAATCATTTTAATCCACGTCCCACACGTGTGGATAAGGAAGAACATCTGCCATTTAAGTCTCCTTTCTCTACTGCTGGTGACCCAACCAAAGGGGTGGTGGAAGAGGATGGTAACCCATAGGCTGGCAGTTTGCCTTGGAGAAGCAAAGTAGAAGGCTCACTCGGAGGCTGCACTGCTTGGGGAAATACCCCCATGTTCACTCAAGCACCTGCTGTTTGCGCAGCTCCGAGAACGACGTGTCTGTAGAAAGGCTCCAATGCTTCTGGGCTTGGTTCAAGAGCCAGAGGAGAAACGACTTGTTGAAGGTGAAGAAGCAAGCTTGGGGCAAAGGTGAAGCTGTACTTTCCCTGCAGAAGGTGGTGGCGTGGGGGTTCGCATGAACAGCCCCTGAAGGGACGACTCAAAAGCCCATACAGGAGGCTCCTAACACTGCATCAGCAGCCGTGAGGAGCACTTCATGCAGATACCTCGTCATCAAGTAAACCAACTAGGCTGCAGCAAGTCAGGTAGCTCTTTGGCCCTAATTAAACGTGGGGACAGTGCTCCATAAGAAACTCAGTGTCTGCACCACTATTTCTCTTCCTAATACTACTGTTGCAACACCAAAACTAAGCATGATTACAAAAGCCAAGAGTATTTCTAAAAATAAATGAAATATCATTAAGTGCCTACATCTGAAATGCAGCATTTTGTCTAACACTACCAGACGAATGAAATGCTGCACTGCTCTCCTCGCTGTTCCCAGAATAAGCACAGTGCATCTCCAATTGATTTGCCAGTCCAATTGATTACTCATTTTGTACCAGGCTTTGCAAATTCCTCTCGCAGCACAGAACACAATTTTTCTCTGTTGCTGACAGACGGCAGCAGACTGACTCCGATAAATCCCACTTGGTCAGAATCGAGCATCTCCATAATCGTTCCTCCTAACTGACTGACTGAAACGCTGCTGGCACTGCACTAGCAGAAGGCAGTTTAAGCAGCTGCATTTCTCCTTCCTTTAGACTCTTCCACAGAGCTTTCCCATTATTTCAGATGCTGGTGATGCTTTCCTCAGCTTAGGTGCAAAGCAAGCCTCTCCATCAGGAGATTTGAACGCCATCACCTCTGGGAGGAAAGTCACTCCTAGGAAGGGTCAAATCAGAAACATCATCTGCTCCCAAGGGGAAGTAAACATCCTGCTGCCCTTGCCCCATTTCAACCAATGGCATCTGGTTTGACCTGGAACCAGACTCCACGGTCAGGGTGAGATCTGTGAGCAATATAGCAACATGTTTATTTTTGTACAATTGGTTACTACAGTTACTACACAGTGACAAGTGTCTATAAGGTAACATTAATCTCTGTGCTGTAGCCATTTCCTTCCCAAATAGTCTGTCCAGGTGCTCTTATTAATAAACCCCCAGCCACAGAATCATAGAATCACCAGGTTGGAAAAGACCCACAGGATCATCGATTCCAACCATTCCCATCAATCACTAAACCATGCTCCTCAGCACCTCATACACCTGTCTTTTAAACACCTCTAGGGAAGGTGACTCAATCACCTCCCTGGGCAGCCTGTTCCAGTGCCCAGTGACCCTTTCTGTGAATTTTTTTTTCCTTATGTCAAGTCTGAATCTCTCCTGGCGGAGCTTGAGACCATTCCCTCTTGTCCTGTCCCCTGTCACTTGGGAGAAGAGGCCAGTACCCTCCTCTCCACAACCTCCTTTTAGGTAGTTGTAGACCATGGTCAATATTTGCTGACAGGACCCACAACCAGGGGTCCGTGCTCAGTTTTCTGGGAATGCACAACCTCATCTCCCCCTCCACCCCCTTTTTTTGGTTTTGATTGAACTTGCAACAGGTGGATACCAGAGATAAACAGGAGGAAGACAACAAGTTAAATGCCAAAGCCGACCTGCACGGCATGTTAATGAGGCTCCATGCTGCTGTGCTCACCGGCAAACCATTTCTCCATCTCTCCCTACGGCAGCAGAGAGGAGGCACAGACAGCACTGCAGGGAGAGCAAACCCATTAGCATTGCCTCTTAGATAAAGGCAATATCTATAAAGCTCCTTGCTGCAGGGAGGAGGCAGCACTCCTGACCTGCTGTGCCCCTTGGAATCCTCAGGAAGGGACATGGGGACTGGAGCCTCCCCCCATCCCTTTCCTAGAGGAGTCTAAACCCAGCTCCTTGCCCCTCAATCAGTTTTGCCGCAAGGTATTTGTGTCCCTTAGGCCTTAATAGAAAAACACATATTTTTTTTTATATCAGGGACTTCTCTTAACTCCTGGGGCCTCTTGCCTGGACTTTACCAATTAGAGACAGAGTTGCAGACTTGCTCTTATTTTGGATTTCATTTTTTCAGTTAGATTAGTTTGGGGATCAGAAAATGAATGAGCTTAACTCGAGTCCCACAAGCCAGCTTTTCCTCCAGGCAGCTAAAAACATACTGCTCTGCTTGCTAGACAAACATTTAATCACTTTCTGCATTCAGCATCCTTTGCCACACAGGGAGATGGGCTCTTGCCAGGTTTCTCAAACACACAAAACTGCCACACGTGTGCTTCTATTTCCCGCACAGGCTGTGGCCAAGGCACAAGGAGAGACAGAAACAGAGAAAATCATCTTTTTTAGAAAAGAAACCTTTAAAACAGGATCATGTTAAACAGGTTCCCCAACTTTCAGAGCATCTTCAAGGCCACTGTAAAATAGGTATATTATCAGATAGGTTCCTATTAGACAATTCATGCCAGGAAACATAGGAGAGGGGAAATTCACTTCCACATGTTATCAGTAACGAATACAATGGTTTTGAGAAGGGGGCAACATGAACAATTTCAGTTCTGTGAAGTTTACCTTTTTGTAAGGACAGCAGAAAACTGATGCCAGCCAGTTTATCAAAAATGAGACTACAATCATAGAATAACAGGTTGGAAGAGACCCACAGGATCATTGAGTCCAACCATTCCTATCAGTCACTAAACCAAGTCCCTCAACACCTCATCCCCCCATGCCTTAAACATCTCTGGGGAAGGTGACTCAACTACCTCCCTGGGCAGCCTGTTCCAGCCCAATGACTCTTTCTGTGAAAAACTTCCTCCTGATGTCCAGCCTAAATCTCCCCTGGTGGAGCTTGAGGCCATTCCCTCTTGTCCTGTCCCCTTTCACTTAGGATAAGAAGCCAGCTCCCTCCTCTCTACAACCTCCTTTCAGGTAGCTGTAGAGAGCAATGAGGTCTCCCCTCAGCCTCCTCTTCTCCAGGCTAAACAACCCCAGCTCTCTCAGCCGTTCCTCATAAGGTCTGTAAGTCACAGGTTGTGAAGAGTCTGGTAACAGTCTTTAACCCAACAGGAGGAGATGCAAGGAGATACACCAAGCCAAAAAAAAAAAAAAAAAAAAAAAAAGAAAAAAAAAGAAAAAAAAAAAGATGCTGGGTAAATTAAGACAGCAAAGGTAACTCACTATTGAAGCAACTTGCTTAGGGACCTTGTGAATTCATCGTTGCTTGAAGTCAAACCTGGGCATCTTTCCAAGACCTATGTTACAGCTCAAGAATAAATTACAGCTGTGACAGAGCTGATGTTCTGTAAGCACAGAGATATGATAAAGGCTGTGGAAACAGTCACATCAAGCAGAGGCCATCATGAATATATTGGTATTCCTTATCCAATGGGAACTGCTGAAGTGTTTAGGAGAGGAAAGGGAAGAAAGGAATAATCAAGACAAGTTCCCATGATTACCTGCATAGATGGTTTTCCTCTTGAGGTATCACCTCCCAAAGAAAACAGCACCGCTTTATTCAGGAGGCTGGATGAGGTCCTTGAGCACATCCTGCCCGGCTTCCAGCCACAAACACGTGGCTTCCAAAGGCTTCTGCAAATACCAACACTGTCAGGCTCAGAGAAATGGTGTCGCTCCAGAACAAAAGCACCTTCTGCTCCCACCATCATCCTGCTCCTGCTAAACAAATTGACTTGGTTTGTGGGAGCCTCTGTCCCAGCAGAGCTGAGGAGGGCAAGCTGATGGCTAACACATTGAAACGGCCATGGTAAATCAGAAGGCAGCTATGTCCCACATTTGTGGGACAGAGACACCAGAAGACCCAGAGGAATTTCCAAGGAGCCACAGAGGAGCTGAAAATACAGCCACCCTGGGGGTCTGAATGGGCTCTTGGCACAGAGATCATCAGGCAGACATTTTAGGGGCATTCAAGTCTGAGTGTTGGGATAAGCCACACAAAACATGGCTGTGGGTGTTCCTGGCCTTCAAAACCTACAAGAATTCATCCCACTTCATCATTCACCACTAGACACATGGCTCCTTCTTGCCTTCCAGCAAAGCTTTGTGCCTCCCCCTCAAATTATACTCAGCTAGACTTCTCTTGAGAGAAAATCCCCAAATAAATAATTTGTGATTCATAATTTATTCAAGCAGTTCCAAATCCTTTGGACTAGGTATTGCTTGGGTTGTCATCTGACAAGATTAATTGCTTTTCAGAGCCACTGGGAACACCTTCCCCCCATCCTCTCCTCCTCAAAGCTTTATTGTACCTAGCAAAGCACAGTCTGGAGGTGCCGTCTGGCACTCCTGCATTGAACGCAGGCTGTCGAGAAACAGTTTGTGCAGAAACACAACCAAACTCAAAGTTTTGCAACAATAAAGAATGCAGCACATCTGTCACTCAGCTCTGCTAATGAGCAATTCCCTTTGCTGCCTTGATTCCAGAAATTCATCAAGAGCTAATTTCTAGCCCTACAACACAGCCTGGGCTGCAGAAGGGCAGCCTTTTAGCTTCAACACTGGACAAGTGGATTTTTTTTTTAAGAGTAGATTTGCTACCTTTGAGTAGCTGGAGCAATTTGGACTTACACCAAGCTTCACACTCAAAAGATATTTTTTTCTTACAAGCTGGGTAGGAAGAAATGCAAAGACACATCCACGGCCCTTCCTGCTGTAAGCCCTATGGATTCTGCCCAAGCTTCTGCTGTAAACAATATTTAAGACAGCTGCACAAGCCCTACCAGCTTCCAACCACCAACACGTGGCTTCCAAAGGCCTCTGCAAACGTTAAGCAAACACTTTAGGACACATAGTTTTCACATGCTAATTTTCTTAAATGATGTTACTTTGTCTTCACGACCAGGACTCCTAAACAGAAATCATAAACTGAATCTCATAGGAATAATTAGTAGATGAAAAATAAACCGAGCCAAGCTACAGCCACAGAGGCAAGTGACCCTTGGGGTCTGCCTACAAAACAACTCATTTAGAATCAAGAGTCACAAAATGGGGAAATTTGGACAGCATTCTCCAAAGCTCCAGTTATTCCAGGAAAACAACCTGGAAACCACAAAAGGCTGTCACGAAAAATGGACTTTGGGACATGCAGCCAGACCCAGCATGGAAAACAGGCCAAACTCTTCATCCACAACTCGGGAATGGTCTTGGAGGTGGGTCCCAAGTCCCAGTTCCCTCACAGACTGTGATGGTGCTTCCACTGCTCCTGACATGCATTCAAGGTACCTTCAGTTGATTTCTATATGCTCATGTTAGTTTGCAGCTAGAGCACAACCCAGTCACCTTATTAATGAGTATAATATTAGGACACTCTTGTGCTCTCCAGCTTTACTCTGTACTTTGATTACTTCTGGAGATTTCCAGAAAACCTGCCATGAATACCATCACTGTCAAGTAACAAGCCAATGCCAACGGTAATGCTGTAATCAGAGAACTTCAGCCTTCAGAAAACAAGTCCACATGGACATCTCTTTCCAGAAGCGCCTTGCACCCAACCAAGGGCCCATCCTGCAAGTCTTTGCTACTCAAACACACAGCCTCAGCCTCTGCAACATTCCTCCAACAGGAATAATAACCTTTAAATAATAACAACTAAATAAACCTTTTTTAAAATAGCAAAAGTAACCTTTTGCCACTAGATGACACCTAGAGCAAACCTCTTGTGTGCGTAACACCTGATTGGAGTGCACTGCCTGTTAATGACATTCTGGGGCCTTTGGTAGCCATGTATTGCAAGGACTAGAAAATACCTTCTTCCTTAAGTACATCTCTACAACTACCTGACAGTAACTAATGGTTTTTACCTCCCAACCACACCTAGGTTGTCAATCCAAGCCCTAACCGGGCATTATTCTAGGACCCAATCACCCCCACCCTAACAGTTCCCATCTGCAGACATCAACACTTCCACACTGACATTACTCCCTAACCCTGAGTTCACAGGTTAGTTAACATTGATTTAATTTTGGCAAGATTTAGCAGAAATTATAGTCTTTCTCCTCCTCCATGAGCACATTAATGACTCTCAGCAGTGCCGTGAGTCCTCCCAAGTGACCAGCAGTTGTTTGAAACCTTTAGTAGGGTCTGAATTTATAAGCAAAGATGTGTTCTCCTGAGTGTCCACAGGGCATTAAGTAAACATTAAACTTTTTAGTAAAATCTAAAAGCATGGAAACCCATTTTAATTATTCAGTTTGCATTTATACTGCATTGTGACCTCCCTCCCCTCTCCCACCCCAGGAGGCTGGAAAAACAACAGCGAGTTTCTAAATGAAAAAAAAAAAAAAAACCTTTATAAGAAAAGCATAACCTGCATTTTGACAATCTTCAAATTCAAGAACTGCAATAAAAATTGTATAAAATCTCTCTGCTTCATTTTACTGATTAGTATTTCTTTTCATGCCAGAGTAAGGGAGCTGGCCTCTTCTCCCAAGTGACAGGGGACAGGACAAGAGGGAATGGCCTCAAGCTCCGCCAGGGGAGATTTAGGCTGGAGATTAGGAGGAGGTTTTTCACGGAAAGGGTCATTGGGCATTGGAATAGGCTGCCCAGGGAGGTGGTTGAGTCACCTTCCCTGGAGGTGTTTAAGGCATGGGTGGATGAGGTCTTGAGGGACTTGGTTTAGTGTTAGATAGGAATGGTTGGACTAGAAGATCCGATGGGATCTTCTGCTTGTTCTGTGATTCTGTGAAACAGTAGAGGAGAGAAAACTGGACAACATGCAGATTTGAAGGCACTGCCCTCTTGTTAATATGTTATTATTTCTAGTGAAATCCTTGAGAGTAACCAGTTTGATCCAGGAAATTACCATCTTCAGTAGACAAAATAAAAATCAACGTTTCCTGAATGCAGCATAAATCCCTCCTCCGAGTCCTCAAAGGAGGTTCACCTACCAACAAGAAAGCAATTCAGAGGTGCCAGATGCTATTTTGGATCGATTAAGCGTTGCTGAAGCCTCGCTGCTTCTCACAGCGTGCTGACGTGTTCCTTCATTAGCAAGGCACATCTTTCCTCGTCAAGTTTCAAGCTGCCCAGACACTAATAAGAAGCTGACAGGTAATCATTTAAAACTACATTCACTCTAACGTTATGAAGTTATTTACTATCCACTTGGTCCAACCGTTACTGCAGACTATGTAAAAGCACCTAACAAGGCTTGGAATAGGTTCTCTGTTATTTATTTAGTGCCTAGAGTTGGGGTATCCTCAGTGGGGCAGGGAGGGCTTGCAGTTTAAAGCATGAACACAAAAAAATCCTGAGAAATCAGACAGAAGTTAGGGAGTTACGGGTGTATATATAAGTACATATATGTGTGTGTGTATATATATATATGCATATGTATATTAAAATTAAGTTTTCTCCTTTTATTTTAAGATATTTTTCTCTGCACCTTGAGACAGACTGGCAGAAGATGACCTCCTGGATTTTATATTACAGAGGCCTTTGGCAGCACATATTTGAGGACAGTGAAGATGCAAGTCAGCTCATAGTTATTTATTATGGTTCTTTTTTTCTTGACACTGTATTATGAGCCACATAGCTGGAGCCCTGGGCAGATCCCACTAGACGCAGCTAACAATGCACAAAAATAAAACCAGGAGGAAGAGAAGTTATCCATCCATGCCCTGGGCTAAAGATATTGTTTGTAACAATAGTTTATCTTTCTTGTGTGCATAGCACAGTTCTCTTAAATTTTCTAATGCTAAATCCAACTATGGTTCTGGGTCTTTCACTGAAAGTCAAGGTGAGAGGTTGTGAGGGAGCAGACACAGGGTATCACTCCCTTCCCGAGTTTAGCAAGGCACTGAACCCAGGGCATCCCAGCATTAATTGCAGAAATGAGAATCTGTATACAAATACTTTTAAAAGAGAATCCCATTAAGCTTAAAAGTTATCTTCTCGGAATATTTCATAGACTCATAGAATGACACACAGGATCATAGAGTCCAACCATTCCTATCAATCACTAAACCATGCCTCTCAGCACCAAATCCACCCATGCCTGAAACACCTCCAGGGAAGGGGAATCAACCACCTCCCTGGGCAGCCTGTTCCAATGCCCAATGACCCTTTCCGTGAAAAATGTTTTCCTAATGTTCAGTCTAAACCTCCCCTGGCGCAACTTGAGGCGATTCCTTCTTGTCCTGTCCCCTGGGAGAAGAGGCCAGCTCCCTCCTCTCCACAACCTCCTTTCAGGGAGTTACAGAGAGCAATGAGGTCTCCTCTCAGCCGCCTCTTCTCCAGGCTAAGCAACTCCAGCTCTATCAGCCGCTCCTCATAGGGCCTGTTCTCCAGCCCCTTCACCAACTTCATTACTCTTCCCTGGACTTTCTCCAGAGCCTCAACATCCTTCTTGTGGTGAGGGGCCCAGAACTGAACACAGGGTTCGAGGAGCAGCCTCACCAGGGCCAAGTACAGAGGGAGAATATCCACCCTGGACCTGCTGGTCACACCATTTCTGATACAAGCCAGGATGCCCTTGGCCTTCTTGGCCACCTGGGCACACTGCTGGCTCATGTTCAGTCGCTGTCAACCAACACCCCCAGGTCCCTCTCCTCCAGGCAGCTTTCCAGTCAGACTTCTCCCAGTCTGTAGCTCTGCATAGGGTTGTTGTGTCCCAAGTGCAAGACCCAGAATTTGGCCGTGTTAAACCTCACGCCGTTGGTCTCAATTTGTATCAGTGAGACTTGATTGTGTAATAAGACAACAACCAGCCACACAGCAAAATGGAATAAGCTTGAAGAACATCCAACTACTTTTTAGGTCAGAATTTGGGTTTTTATTATCTCTGCTTAATTTTCTTTTTAAGAGAGAACATTAACAGCACATACTGACTAGAGATGCAAAGCTACTTCTGGCATTAGAAAAACTGCCCCTAAAATTATACTGCAAAATCTGAAAGTGATAGAAAATATACAAGAATAAAATTTTTGACAGTAGCAAAGAATGAGATTTCTTACCTGAGCTGCCTCTTCAAGACAGGTCAGACACAGGGCCCAGAAAAATGGAAATGGGTCCAATGAGGTTCCCCGCAGTACAGATACATTTCTAGAGTACTTAATAGCTACCAAGCAATAGGACAGCCAGTTCTGTCATCAGAGGTGGTTTTCAACAAGCAATGAAAACTTGTGACCTTCAGGAGGACGTGGTTTTCTAGAAACTCCAGAAGTTTCCAACTCTGTTCCAGATTTGCCACTATATCTCATGGCAGGAAGCAGATTTAATCCTCTTTCACAAGGAAAGAGCACAGGACAAGAATAGAGACCCTTCCTGCAGGAAAGCCAGGCCAGTAATTCAGTTTTCAGTGATAGAGACTGACAAGTCTACAGTTTGGGAAAACTCATCATCCAGTAGCTACTGAAAGTAAAACAAACAGAATGCTCTAAGCCAATTGTTCTTGCAAAGACCCTGCTTCATCCTACCTGAGGGAGGAAACCCCTAAAGCAGCGCCAAATCCTCAAGCCAACCCAGCAGGAATCTCTGGGAACACCCACAAGGCATGATACTGCTCCCTTCCCAACAGTCGCTGCATGTGCAGCAAGGTCTTGGGTCTAGTACTGGGAGAACAAGGAGATGCTGCATTCCAGTGGCAAGTAGCTTGGAAGCTGTAGTCCAAGGTGGGCAAGGCATCTGGAGCAGGTCAGGGCCTCTTCAAATCAGCTTCTATACCCAGAAGAAAAGGAGTAAGTCCTGGACAAGTGATTCAACACTACTCTCCAAGAGGAACAAAACCAGCTGGCAGCAAGGGTGGACCCCATTGGCAAACCAGAGCTTGCCCGATATCCTTCTGTACCAAGAAGCAGGGAGCTGGGAATGATCTGCGGTAAGGAGTACAGCTCTGTGTACTTTCAGAATTTAGGAGTAACAGAGAGTTCTTGGGGACAACCAAGAACCACCTCAGTAAGGTTATAGACAGGCTAAAATCCAGTCTGGTTTTTCACCCATCAACACTGCCCTTGTCTTAACCTGTGACACGCTGGGTGCCCTTCACAGAGATCAAACCCCAGCCCTCCTCCCGTCTTCCCAAGGAAGCTAAACTCACTGGGTGCCTTCCTTCCTTTTCCATCTGCCTGGGCAGACTCATCTTCCAGAAGATGAACTAGGATTGCATGTAATACCCCAGAGGGACTTTTCAAAGCATTGGTACGATGGTTTGATGTTTCTTCATCTAGCAGGAGGCATAATGCCCAGCGCTGCGATGAAGGGTCAAAGTCCTTGCCCTCTCCTAGGGTTAAGCCCAGGTAGCCACAGCACTGGTTCATGCTCAGCTTCCACATCACAGAATCACAGAACAACCAGGTTGGAAGGGACCCATCGGATCTTCTAGTCCAACCATTCCTATCTAACACTAAACCAAGTCCCTCAATACCTCATCCACCCGTGCCTTAAACACCTCCAGGGAAGGTGACTCAACCACCTCCCTGGGCAGCCTATTCCAATGCCCAATGACCCTTTCCGTGAAAAACCTCCTCCTAATCTCCAGCCTAAATCTCCCCTGGCGGAGCTTGAGGACATTCCCTCTTGTCCTGTCCCCTGTCACCTGGGAGAAGAGGCCAGCTCCCTCCTCTCTACAACCTCCTTTCAGGTACTTGTAGAGAGTAATGAGGTCTCCTCTCAGCCTCCTCTTCTCCAGGCTAAACAACCCCAGCTCTCTCAGACGCTCCTCATAGGGTCTGTTCTCCAGCCCCTTCACCAGCCTCGTTGTTCTTCTCTGGACTTGCTCCAGAGCCTCAACATCCTTCTTGTGGTGAGGGGCCCAGAACTGGACACAATATTCAAGGAGCAGCCTCACCAGTGCTGAATACAGAGGGAGAATCACCTCCCTGGACCTGCTGGTCACACCATTACTGATACAAGCCAGGATGCCATTGGCCTTCTTGGCCACCTGGGCACACTGCTGGCTCATGTTCAGTCGGCTGTCGACCAACACCCCCAGGTCCCTCTCCTCCTGGCAGTTTTCCAGCCAGGCTTCTCCCAGTCTGTAGCTCTGCATAGGGTTGTTGTGCCCCAAGTGCAGGACCCGGCATTTGGTTGTGTTAAACCTCATGCCGTTAGACTCTGCCCAGCGGTCCAGCCTGTTTAGGTCCCTTTGCAAAGCCTCCCTACCCTCCAGCAGATTGACACTTGCACACAGCTTTGTGTCATCTGCAAACTTGCTAAGGGTACCCTCAATGCCCTCATCCAGGTCATTGATGAAGACATTGAACAGGACTGGACCTAGCACTGAGCCCTGGGGAACCCCACTTGTCACTGGCCTCCAACTGGACTTAACACCATTTACCACCACTCTCTGGGCCCGGCCATCCAGCCAGTTTTCTACCCAGGAGAGCGTGCGTCTGTCCAGGCCAGAGGCCTGGATCGAAGACAAAGATCTAAGACAAAGCCCTAGGCTCTACCTAAAGTCTATAATAGAGAAATAAGCACTTTCAGGATATAATACATTAGATCAGTTTTCAACATCTAATTTAAGATGAAATTAATTATACCCTAGAAAAGCTTATTTCTCTTTATGGGATTCCGGACAGCAAGCGCAGGTAGCGATATCCATATCCACGTTGCGTTTGACTAGCCAGGCACAAGTCTCTCTGGCAAACCCACTGCACTCATTCTTCTATTTTATTAATTCACCAAACTCTCCTTTCCATCATGACTTATTGTAGATCTTCAATATGCAAGGCAGTAATAAGTCTGCAGCTGCCTACATCTATTCATCTTTTTCTTTTGGAAATAAGCTCAGTTTTGTCAGTCACATAGTATCATCTGCCATTTTAAAAGCTTATTCAAGTCTTGCTAAGGCACACAGTCTCGTGCACTGAGTGTCAGACACTAATGATACCAGCTTTCCCAAGGTACGCTGACAGGGGAGATTTCCTCCCAGTTCACACGTGCTGACTTTATTTCCATCATCCCACATACCTTCTGTGCTTCACAACACCTTAGTGAAAATTTTCTATCCCAAATCAGACAGAATCATCAAGGCTGGAGAAGACCTCCAAGATCAAGTCCCAACTATCTGCCCACACCACCAGGCCTAAATGATGTTCCAAAGCACCATGCCTACGCTCTCTTTGAACACCTCCTTGGATGGTGACTCCACCACCTCCCTGGGCAGCTTGTCCACTCTTGCTGTAGTTTTTCCTAATATCCAATCTAAACCTCCCCTGGCACAACTTGTGGCCATTTCCTCTCATCCTACCCTCTTCCTTACCATCGTTTCCAACTCTAAACAAACAGAAGTGAGCACAATGTGTGTCACAGTTCTGTTCTTACTCTTATTTCCTGATCTCGCTTATGGAAACTCCTATAGCTGATCAATGTTTTTCCCTCATCTTGAAAGTCCCTGCCCTGTGCGGCCCTTGTTACACTGGGACTGCAACCTTCTTCCATGCAAACTTCTCTTTTCGGCAGGAGAAACTTCCATGAGATTTCTCCATCTTCGTTAAAACTTCATATTACATGTAAACTGCTGTCTTCAATATTTCCCTTCTTGATAACTTCAGAAATTAATTCCATTAATATTCCATAGTAATTCTCTCCATAGCCCTTCTGCAGAAAAAGCAAACAATTCTTCTACCATTGTTAGCAGTTCTTCTGCTGAGGTTTGGGGGTGGTTTTTGTTTTGTTGAGTTTTTGTTTGTTTTTTACAGACACACACATACATATTTTGTTTACAGTTTACTAAAAGCAAAACCAGAAATTACATTTGCTCTTATCAGTTCAAGGATGATTTAGGTGGATAAGCCACAGCGCAGTTCAGAACAGAATGAGATCATAGGTATCATAGATCATAGATATCCAGTTCTCTCTCAAACATCACTATATCTTTCAGACTAGAAGTTGGTTTATGAAATAAAATCCATATTTACCCTTATTTCATAAAGCTGATACTCAGCGATTAGATTGAGATTTCGGCACACAAACAGGACCAACAGCTCGTACCCTAAGGGAGAAGTGCTTGGTGCTGCTACATTGTTTGTATCTCACAGCTTGTAAAGATGGGACACCCACACATGCGTTTGGGAAAGGAAGGTTTCCCCACAAACACATATCCTCCTTCATAGTTAAGGTCCAAAGATTAATTAAGGTCAGATCTTGAAGTCTAAACCACAGTAGTTGCTGGGCTGGTGACACCTTAAAAGACTTCAACACTGGAAGCTGTCAGATACAATTTGGTTATGTAGAAACCAGGCAATAAGGAATATTAAATACAGCACTTTAACTCCATTCTGCATTAATTCCATACTATACTTCTATTCATCAATAGATACCAATAGTAGGTAGAAAAAAAGCTACTTTTCTTAAAGCCATAGCATTACCACTACTTTACCTTTACTTCTGGACTCCTCAGTGATTCCTCAGGCATGTAGGGCAGAGAAAGTCTGTTTCCTCACCTGCTTAGGGTCACCCACTAAAAGGAGGAAATTCCTTCTCTGTTTCACTTTGGGGTAAGGGGGTACACAGGCAGTCAGGGCTGGTTAGTACCAAAGGGCCAAAGTCAAATGACTCCACTAAAAGAGTGGACTGCTATTTTACAATACTGGCACTGTATTCTCCATCACCAGGAAAAATGTACAAAGATGCTTTTCAGTAAAGAAACAACCTCAGTACAAAATTCCTGTCTGTGCTTCCAAAACCCCATGGCTGTGTCTGTCCTTATCATCCTTGCTTTACAACACAGAAAGGCATCACCAACTCCTGCCCCCTATACATGACAGCATTGTAAACCACCACAGTATCTCACCATTCAACACATGAGCAAAGCAGAAAACTTGTCATTCATCCTGTGCTAACACCCAAACTCACAAAGTACTGCTTGTACCTGTTGAATATAACAAGACAACACAATGCAGCTGTCCCTGAACTGCCCTGTAATGTCTTGTCCATGTTTCTACATTTAGTGCTCAGCACTCAAGATCAGGCATCAGCACATGAAGTCAGAAAATAACACCTTTCTGAAAATCCCAAGGTCCAACGCCAGTGCAAATTTTCCTGCCAGTTCAAGCATCCATGATAGTAACACCAAAACACTCCAAACCTTCAAGGGTAAAAAGTCACCTCTTCCCATGTATTTTAAATGCATTCCTTTCATTTAAAATGAAGATGATGACCTTAAGCTGCACAAGCAATCGCTAGCCCTTTGCATGCAGCAGAACAGCAGTTTATACTTCAGGTTTTCATTACAACAGCAATAACACCATCAGGCAGTCTCCATCCATACTCCCCGAGCTGGTTTCCAGCTCTACCCCATCAAGACCAGCCAGCATCTTGGTCTCAGTGCTTCCCAAACACAAGAGCTGCACCTTGGCTGAAGAGGACAGCTGTGTGGCCAGGAGAAGGGATATGCTGGAGCAGCACAGTCTCTGCAGGGTCACTGGCACGAGAGCTGCACCAGACAGCTCCAGCTGCTAGCGCTGTACTAGCAGCTGCTCGAGTTCCCTAGGACTGGGACTGTCACCCTGCGCTCCCAAAGCCACCTACACACCCGCAATGAGATGCAGGAAGGGGCGAGCCCCACTCGCTGCTCCGGACCACAACTTAAAAGGCAAGGGATAGATTGCATATTAGAACCACGTGGTACATCAATAACATTTTACTACATATTTTATTACATCAATGGCTTGAAAAAATTTTATTTGATGTCAGCAAACATTGGAAATCATAGAAAAATGAATTATGTAGAATTTCACAAAGGAATTTACCCCACTATAATTCCTCATACAGTAAAATAATTCAAACCCAAATGTTACTTTTCAGTGGCTAAGCAGTTTTATAATGCTATGAACATTCATCACAGTAAGTGTGCTGAATAATAGAAAACAGGCAAAAAAGACATTTAAAATATTACTTACAACTGCATTATTACAACATACTTTCTTTAAAATCCCAACAAGTATTTTATCACTTCAAAAGCTATACAGCATTTCCGTTATATTTGCAAACTTAACCTTATACATCTTTTAAAATCTTGAAAAAAGTTCTTTTAAGCAATCTATAAGCAGTTAACAAAATTGATAAAATCTACATAATGGAATACTATACACTCCAGTATAAATTTTATTTTAGGAGAATATGAATGTAAACACTCAGTATTATACAACATGCATAGACTATACTGACCTTCCATCTTCTGAACTGTAACTTTCACTGCAATTGTGCTTTACTAGCAACAAGAAAAGCTGCATTAATCCAGGGAGTGGCAGAAAGTATTTGCTTTAGGGGCATTGCACAAGATCACTAGATTTTGACTTGCTGAAGACAAGCTGGAGCTAATAAAAATAACTTTTTTTTTTTTTTTTTTTTTAAGAGCAACTATAGGGCCACTCATCACTGAATGGGCTCTGAATTATTTTATACAGATCTGAAAAAGCAACGCATTATCAGAAAAATCTCCTGCAATATTTTTGCGCTTTATCAACTTGGAGATTTATGTTCATAAATCCAGCGATCAAGTTAGTGTAATGCACTGTTTGGCTCATATTTGGTGTGCAAGAATACCAACAGCATATTAGCGATTCAGAGAATAAAAACTGAAATTTAAAGTGACAATGAGCATATTTTAATACACAATGTTTCAGATGTATTTGAACAGGAAATAAAAAGGTTTGTCAGGACGTTGCTTTTAAGAGAATAAGAGTTTCACTCTTATATTGACTATTAAAAACAGTGTTCTAGTAGATACTCATGGGGTCTTCTGGTTGCAAACTTGTAAAAATATATTAAGGACTCATTATCCCCATTGGTATTAAATATATCAAGACACAACCATTGTGGTTGCACTACCAGTTATGGCTACTATGGTCTTAAGCATCTGATTGTACATTGTAGCTATATTGTTAAGCACAACTGAGGCATGTATTTTTTTTCCCTTGGTTATAAGATTATATCACAAAAATTGATCACTGTTCCAAACCAGTTAAACACGAATATTCAAGTAACAAGGTTGTTTTAATGGATAAGTGAAAAAAGAAGTTACCTAGCACTTTACACAACTACATAAAAATTAAATAGAACAAATGAAATTTGCTTATGCATATGCAATACACTTTTATATCTTTAAGATTTCTAAAACTAAAACTTAAACTATCATTTTATTTAACGATACCATATTTTGCACAATAACTTATACTTAGGAGAAATAATTTCCCATTTTCCACAAAATATATATAATTATGACATTCACATTGATAGTTTAAGAAACAAAATTTAAGTGAATATTCTATCTTATGCAGTTCTCTTTGTGGACCCTTGTAATCAGAATGCAACCAGTTGATGTATCTAATGCTAGATCCATTTCAAAAAGAAAAACAGGGTCTTCACCCAAACAAGACCAAACCATTTAAACTTTCAAAAGCTAAAATGATTTTATCGCATTTAAAAAGATAGTTAAAGAGAATGTAAAAAACTAAACGTTTAAAATACAATGCTATTATATTGTATGTATCAATTACAATAAGATAGCAGTCAATTAAAAAGTAATTAAACAACTTTTTTATTCCTAGTATCATGAATTACATGTTTCCCCCCACCCCCTGGGGATGAAGCCAAAACACAACTTTTCTGATCATAACATGGACAGATTTGAGGGCAAAAACCGATTAAAATTCCTCAGAGGTAACAACTCGTCAGCAGAATCCTCTCCTGGTGAGTTTCACCAGTTGGGATGGAAGCTGACACAACCCTCCCACACCAGTGAGGACCTGTCTCATACACTGGTACCAGCAGGAGGCTTAATACTAGAGAATTTCTAAAGAGCGGCGGTGTTGTACACCAGAACTGTCAGCTGAATTCACAGTGCTAACTGACCATCTTCAATTCTAATTCACACTGGCTAAAAACTAGTGTTCTTTCCCACAAGAGAGACTCCCAACTCCAACCAGCCCGAGTCTGAGGGAACGTCTGCAGGGTCATCATCAGAGCTGCCAGTTCACAACAGCAGCTGTAGAGATGCTGTCACAAACTTGGGATTACAGGTTTCCAACAAAGAGGATGGAATAGCTCCCTTCCATCCTCCCATCACCTCACAAGATCTCTCTGGAGCTACCAGAATGAACCAGCTACTGCTCAGAAACAGCTGCAAAGTGACCGAAACAGGCTCCACACTCTAGCTTGCGCCTGTCTGCTTCATCGTCTGCATGTTGTTGCTCAATTTCTGATGCTGAGTTACTTTACTCACACAAGGCCCAAGGCGACCGCCTCAGTGGTATTTGTGGCTACCTCCCCTGCCCTTCCTTGGGTTGTGTCTACAGTGCAGGCAACGCTGTCTTCTGTTAGCCAGGTGGCATTAGCCTACCTCATCTGGGTACAGAGAGTAGAGTCATCACAACATGGCACAGCCCAGCAGCTCAAACATCAGCACCAAGTTTGGGACCAGATTGAGCTTCAGCACCTCAGCAGGCCAGGACATGGAGTAACTCATTTCAGGTTGTGGTAGGAGGCTGGTGCTGTACATAGCTGTGTGACATCCTGGCTTCAACTCTCTTGCAGAGGAAGAGAGGCAGACACCTGGTGGTTCCTTCTAACATCATGAAATTAACCATTTTGTGAACACTTTATGACTAGTGTTATTTTGCAGCTTTCCACTGGACAAGAAGTAATACTGCTGCTTCTGGCTCCTC
The DNA here is from genome assembly GCA_033558105.1 of Coccyzus lansbergi. Taxonomy (NCBI): domain Eukaryota; kingdom Metazoa; phylum Chordata; class Aves; order Cuculiformes; family Coccyzidae; genus Coccyzus; species Coccyzus lansbergi. The sequence continues at coordinate 87,231 of JAUMJK010000634.1, read as the reverse complement.
TGAACACTGTCTACTCGGCAGTCAGCAATGATCCTGTTCAAGGTCCAAAGTCCTCATACAGGACTTTAAAGAACAGCTCCAGTTTCAGCCAGCTAGACAGGCCATAGCACAGGTCATCCAAGCAGAGGCCTGGGGATTTGAAAGCTGCATGCACCAAGTATTTGGAAAAGCACCTCTTAGATTTTAAATTGCATATTTTGCTTCAGAACATGAAAGCGATGTGTGCTTCAGAAGGGTTAAGATGGCCAACGAAATTAACCCAGTTGTTCTCCATTAAACTTCTGAGAGCCCAAAAACTACCTGAAGGTTGAATTTTGTGCTCTCACCCTTGTCCAGACTTCCAGTGGGAGAAGCAGTTTGATGTCTTTGGCAAACAGCGCTCTGAAGAGGAATGAAACACTGGGACAGAAAGTGACCTATGGTAGCCAAATGTAAAAAGGCACATATTCCAAGAGGAGAGGCACCACAGAAAGTTGTTTTGACTTAATCCCGCAGAGGATCAGGAAAAAGAAAGTTGTGTAGTGCTCATTTAACAAGTTACAATGCAAATGCTGAATGCCAGGGGTTAAATAGCGTATCGAATGGTTTCAGGTTATGTATTCCCTTTTGCACTAAATAAAAGCCATTAAAATATACAGGAATAAAATAATCAATTAGGGAGCTTTCTATGAAGCAAGAAAACACAAATAAAGTGTAAAGAACTGCACAAACCAGAAGCACGATGAGTTACGTTTACAACCTTGGACTGACCAAACCTTAGATATAACATTTCCTATCACTTTGCATTATTCAAGATTATTTGTTAACGTGCCCTTTCATTTCAGAACAAACCTGACACTACTGGCATGTGCAAGGGCCTCTCCTTTATAGAAAGCTCGCTAATAATAGTGTCATCGTAAGAATACACAGGAAGCAGAGACCACAAGGCCATGCAGCAATACGCACTTATAATACTTGGTCTACAGGGCATAAGAACTCCTACTGTGTAGTTACTGTGGGGCTGCTAAGGAGTTCCTTGTTTTGCAGGTTGGTCAAAATTTACAGACAGGTGTTACTGGTTCTAGAAATCCCAACACTTAAGCAGGACGTTGATGAAATGGAGAGCTGAGCTACCTGGGTGCTTTTGAAAGAAAGTGGAGGCAGTATGGAGGAATGAGGGGAGATTAAGGCAGATGTAGCACAGGACTGGAAGCGTTTGCCTTTTTTTTTGGTAATAGCTGCTTGTCCACAGATATGGTGCAGATGGCTGTCTGAGGTTTGCTAATACCTGATATCCTGGATAACACAGTAGTCAACACAAATTGTTCTAGGCTACAGCACCTTCTCACGAAGCAGATGCATATCTGACATCAAGAACAGAAGTAGCCTGGAGGGGAGGGGAGGAGGGAGAAAAACGAGACGTTTAGTTTAAAAATTAATACACATAAGCTTTCTTACATCTCCAGTTCCACGGTACTGAAAAACGGACAACTCTGGCACACAGGAGGAATCGCAGCTGCTTCCCCTATTCTGAGTCACACGGGGATTTGTTGGGAGTGTAAACATACAAGAATTAAGACTAGCGTTGAGGCTGTACTCTCACCTCCCACTTCAAAAGAAAAAAAAAAAAAAAAGGAAAAAAAACAACAAAAAAAGGAACTGTGGCCACTTGGTATGAAAAAACAGTCAGGGGAAAGCCCAGAGCAGTCAGAGGCTGCTTCTACTAGGTTGGTGTAGGTTGGTGGCCAGGCAGACAAGGCATACCAGGGGAGAAAGCACCTGATGGACTTCAAATGCAAAGTCTTCTTCTGGTTACTGCTGACAGTCCACCTGATATGACCAGCCTGTGCAAGTGCTCTCAAGAGCAGACACCAGCCATACAGTACTGTACAGCTCAGGAGGGACCAGAACCACCCCTTCCCTATTCCACCTATGTGATAATCCAGTGACATTTCACTTTGCCCCCAGAACTACTCAAAGAGGCATCCAGTCAACACTGTGCTTTTCTTACCCCTGAAGGCTGGAACACCACAATTACAACCAGCCCGAGAGGCAATGTCTGATGTGCTCAGAGAGCGTGGTGACCATTACATGTCCACCCTTATGTCCCTTCCTTGTGTGTTTTTATAAAAACCTGCAGGCTTGGTAGTTAAAATCCTCCCCATGCTGCCAGCATCTTCCTCCTCCCAGCCAAGACTTCATCAAGAACCACAAGCCACATGGCGCTAGAGTAAGGCATACACGGTATGTTACAGCTGGCAACTCACTGCCACCCTGCCCGACTCCTGCCTCTGTCAGCCTGGTACAGGTAGGCTCTGTCCTCATCCCTTACTGTACTGCAGGGCACAGAGAACCACTTGACTCTCGCCATAGCTACCTTCTCTCTAGGGTGTGCAACTATTCCCATCAGCCTATTATTTTGGTCCCCTTTCCACCACTCGGCACTTGCTCAGCTCCAGCCTTAGTCTTGGGCTGGAGATCCATCACTAGCCTGGAGATCACAACTGCTGCTCTGCTAGTCATTTCCCCCAACCATGCTGCCACACTTCCACTCTCATTCCTCTTCCTGCTCCGCTAACCTGTGTGGGATCCTCACTGCTCCAGTATCCATACACTGGGCCAGATCAGCACATTTCAGTTCCTGCTGCAACCATCTTCTTCCTATCTCAAGTGAGACTCCCCTTTTTTTGACTGTAACTTTCAGGAGCAAGAGCGTATTTGATGCCAGGAAGAAACTTGGAGGAGAAAAGCTCTGCAGTGCCAACAGATATGACTCTCCTGGTCACAGGAAAAGGCAGTGACAAAAGCTACCTGTCTTTCAAATGGGTGGCTAAGTACCATTACTTCTTTGCTCCAGCTCTCAATTCAGGAAGAATGGGATGATTTCACTCACACCCTTCAGAGAAGGTACTTTGTTTTTTTCAGTCTTATTTTATTCATCTGTCATACCTTTGGATCTAGTCTCCAAATATAAGCATCTCTGAATAATATATTATTAGGATTTATGAAGCAACACAGTTCCACTCTCTGAACTGGAACATACAAATGAGTCAACTGTAATCAGGGCAACAAAAATACAGTACGCTCAGAAGTCTTTAGTCCATGTGAGAACAAAATTCACCTTACGCTGTTGACTGTGCTTGCATTTAGAAGATAGGGTTTTTGTGCCAAGCTGTCTTATAAAATTAGGCCAAAGGGAATCCTAGATCAGATATTTTTAACATGCAAACCTGTAGTGAGGTTTTCTTTTGCAAGACTGTCAATCTTAAACTTTCGTACCTAACCCATACTTTAATAATTCTACAGTCTCTTACATTAACTTTAAACACACATTGTCTTTGGAGAAGCGTTAACTCCGTGAAGCTCCATCAAGGAGAGGCCGTTTCTAGAATTTCTGTCTTCACAGAAAATGCTGTAAAATCAAGGAAACTTTGTCTCTAGGTTAGTTCCAGAGAGAAAGGTTGCACACACTCGCCTTGTTTATAGCTTTCTTCCCTTCCCCCGAGTGAAACCACTCCAGTGTCAAAAATGGAAGAGCGAACTTTGCCTCAGAAGACTGTACAGTCCCACAAAGCCAAACCTAGAACAGCTTGGAGAACTGAGTGCAGGGATAATATCCAAGTGAGATAAAGATGTATAGGGTTTCAGCAGCAAAAGGAATTAAAATGTCCATGTGCTGATGATATACTGATACTGCCAGAGGGCTGCAAATTAAGTGATCTCTTTCCACTTTCATATATGTCTGGAATTCCCAGTTCCCAAAATCAGTACTGGAATCTGTAAATCCAGAGGAAGTGAAATACGCTCAGATTGAAGATTGTCAGAAATGGCTTTTGCAAAGAGTACATATATATACACACAGAGCTATCTGAACTGAGCTCAGCTTGGGAATTTTATGTGACTTTTAAATTGGATTTACCTCATCTTCCTCTTCAGACATTTTAGTGGAATTATCAGGGGATTTTACAGGTTTCTGGCTATTGGTTCCATTTGTCTCCTCTTTGCCATGCTCTGCCTCCCACTCCTGTAGAACTTCATCTATGTTGAAACGACGTCGATAATTTACAAAAAAGTTTTTCACTTGCACCACAGATTTGTTTCCAATCACATCAGAGATTGCCTGGAAGTCTCGGCCGTATTTCCTGATTGCTAACAGCAACAAAAAGAAAAACAAAAGCAATGAGTTGTTACCACAAATCAGGCTGAAGTTACAGCAAAAGGATCAACACCTGAACTTCTGTCAAGGTTTCAAGCCTTCCTCAGATTAATCCAGTAAAAAAAAAAAAAAGGCTAAACTGGACAAGAGACACAGCAAAGACTAGCCCTGAAGAAGAGAAAAAAACCAGAGGTGTAGTATAGGTATGCACAGCCAAACCTAGAAGGCCTGTGTAAATCTGCCTACATGAGAAGTTATGCAGGCAAAGAGCAAAGCAGTGCCTACAGTATAGTTCAGTTTCTGAAAGCCTGGCCAAGCAGAGATTATTTGCAAGCACTCCAATGGTACAGTTTATGGTTCCCAGGGAGGGGGAGGGAGGATATTGCACCTTTGTTCAATTCTGCTCTTTGGGCATTAATATACAACAATGCCACAAATCCTTCATTAGCCACTGAGGGGAAATACAGCTCTGAAATGCCACAGTGTTGATTATCACTACTTGAAAAAGACTTGTACTGCCATACCTTGCACAGCAAGAAGCTGCTCATCTGTGGTCCAACGTGCATTAAATTTCTGAACAACCTAGACATCAAAAAAAATTAGACAACTTCATTTACATAAGCAATAACTTTCCGTTGTATCTGAGCTCATAAAAATCTCACAAAAACACAACAAGAAATTAACTGCTAATAAAAATATATCATGCAGCAACAATGTTTTCAACATAAAGAGCCACATGTGGCATCCATTCAGTTACTGTTACATATGCTGTGGCTGTAAGTTGCGGTAATACAAAAAGATAGGGAATGGTCTAAACAGATAACCAAGAGACATAGTCTTCCAAAGCACCTACTTGTTTTTAATCACAGACACCCTCTGTAATCTTGGTCAAATTATTTCCAGCACAAGGTGCCAGAGCTGGGAGGAAAACAGCAAAAGCACCAAGTGCCAAGGGTCATTAACATCTCTCCCACATTTCTCAGTATTTAGAGAAAAGCAACTACCTCTCTCACAAGGGCATATGGATACAACACTGAGAAAACATGGTAGATTCTGAGATACCTATACTTCTGTTAGAAACCACTTTGATGTGTAAACATCACCCTTAAATTTCTTTTCATCGCCCACCTCCCATTTCTATTATGCAACAACAGTGGAGATGGTAAGGGTCAAGTCACACAGATAACTAATAGGACATTGGTCCTAGTTTATTTGCAACACAAATAGCTCTAGTCTATAAACACAGATTAGCATTCATCTCCACAATAAACAAGAATAAGAAAATAACACTACCTCTGGAAGTCTGTATTGTTCTATACCACCTTCCAGTTTTTCCTTGAGTGCGCTGTTTGTCTGTTTGATATTCTGAATCTGAAAAGAAAGTTTCATCCCTTTAGCAAGGCTTAAAAATAAAATAAATAAATAAAACATCTTTGAACAAGTTGTCTTCCAGCAGCCCCAGCAGGAACCCCACAAGCTCAGCATTCCAATCTTCCTCACAATGCCCTTTTTCCAAAAGGTATGTTTATTATATCGGAACAAATGAATATAGGAGCAGTTGGCGCATCAGCAGATCCCATTTCATTTACTCTATCCTGTCTGCAAGTTATTTGGAGCAAGAACCACCGCCAACTTCCAGGTCTGTACAAAGCCCAGCATAAGGCAAGCAATGAATCAAAGTCTGCTAGAGTGCTCTGCTTCTCCCAGAGTGCCAAGAAAAAGGCTTCAGGCCAACATACCAATTCTATTAAGTTTAATAAAGAGCTTGAGCCAGATATCTGCTTTAAAAACAGTGAAAATGTTCAGATCTAGGAAACAGACTCAGGTAGTAAATCTGTCTTGACTAGTGGATTTTTAATAAACATCTGTTAAAAAGGCAAATCCATCAGGGAAGCAAAAGGTACGCAAGAAAGTTTGTACCATGTCTGTTTAAGAAAGAATCGAACACACATATATGCTTGTTCCAAAAGTATCAAAGGAAAAGGCAAAGGAACCTGACTGCTGCAGACGGAAATCGGATACTGCTGAAACCATGTCATCTGAGGAAAGTTCATAGTTAAAACATAAGGAATGCTGAACTGCAAGATACACTAAGTGCCAACAGATGTTGCCTAAAGTAAGTGCTATGGACTTTTCCTTGCTTCACTTAATCTAAAACGTAAGATAATTACAACATAGGGTTGCATTGATTTACAGCACTAGGCTAGTAGCTTGTCAATTAAGCCACATAATGATGCACATCATCTCTGTCAAGCTACAAATTCCTGCAAACTTTGCAGACTGTGACAGGCACTACCACCAAAACTAGTAGTTATTCTTGAACTATCCCATCCATACCTGCCGTTTGATTGAGACTAGTTCCATGTCCAGTTGTCTGAGTACAGTGGTAGCAGCTGTCGCGTTGGCAGAAACTGCTTCCACATCTTCTTGGGAAAGGAACATTCCTTTAGGAGGTTTCCTCTTTGCTCTGTTCTTGGCCTGTGTACTGTGCTTCTCCTTCTTCACCTGAGGAACAGTTTCAGTAGGCGGTACCTGCAAACAGCAGTAATTTTACAAAATCAGGTGATCTTTAGAAGTCTCTTCCAATTCAAACCATTCTACAATTCTGTGACTTTTAGCCATTCTCAAAAGCTGGAGAATGAAAAAGGTAGCTTGCAAACTAGAAAATATTTTTACGTGGTATATCATACAAACGTAGCCTTATACAAATCTCTCCTTTCTTCTAGGCAGCTTTCAACATTTACAGAGATACCGGTTGTCATCTTTGCCCATTCTCATTTTGGGAGACAGACGCCCAATTTTCCATCAGTTAAACATTCCGGTTATTTCCAGACACTCCAAAACCTCTCTTCTTGTTTTCATCACCAGGTCTCAACACATCAGTTTAACCACCAAAAGGAAACCAAGTGGCGTTTAGAGACAGGGGAAGCACACAACTAAGAAGCATTTACAGAGACTCATAGTTCCACATGTTGAATAAGCAAAGGAATAACCCAAATTTATTTAAAGGTTAAGGATAAAGGAGTGAGGTGACTTACAAAATAATTGCTAGATTGCTTCACAGATGCTTGGGAGCCAACTTTTCTTGTACAGCAGTGATATATCTACTGTTCCATTAAACGGATGCATTTTTTTCCAATTAAAAAAAACATTAAGTCTCTTTTGGAAAAAGTATTTCACACAACACTAATTATTTTCATGCATTCTGTCTAAAGCAAAGAATTAGGTGCACACCTCTACCAGGTAGGTTAGCTAGGACATTATACTACAGATCCTTCAAGAGCATATCCGATTCCCTAACACCAAAACCATTTCTTCCAGAAGTTATTTTCAACAAGCAACTCATACCCAAGATTTATTACTCAGTGGCTGGAGCCTGGCCAAGAACACACAAGAGTGGCAGGGAGAGAAAAAGCAGAGATGTGAGGCCACACATCTGAAATGCTGCATTTGATCACTGTCAGCTTTAAACACACTGCCTTCACTTAGCGCTATTGTTTTCCTCCTAATTTGCATTTACATGTAGTTTCTACGCAGTTTGCGGCACCTGCTCCTTAGTGAGCATTAAAATGCTCACACTCAAACCCACACAAGGCTGAACACAAAGTCCCACATAAGCATGAGGCTCTGCCTCTTGAAGACTGGGGGACCCCAGCATAAGTGCCAGCAGATAAAAGCTCGCAGCTTTTCCACAGGCCAGAGCCACATAGTAAGTGGGGACAACTGCCTGTTCTCAACTTTTTTCTTTCCTCCTTTAGGGCAAAAGACTGTGAGAGACAATGTCCAAGACAAGCCTAGGACCAAGAGAACTACTGCTGTTGCAGGATGGATACTCTATTTCTTTTTGCAGAAGGTAGTAAGGAACGTGAGAAAACAGTCTGGTTTATCTATGAACAAATGAAGTAAGCTCTGCGCTCCACTTCAGAAGTGAGCACTTTGATAACTGAGCCAGGTAAATTATTCATCATGGATAGACATTTCAGATTTATTCATATTTAATCTACATACAGAATTTCACAAGATCATGCAGTAATGCCTCACAACAGGTTCAGGTTGTATGTTGACCAACATGCAATGCCTGCAGCGGAAACATCCAAGCTTCAATACTAAGGAAAAATGAAAGCAGCTTCAAATGATTGTTTTACACAGTTCAAAGAACATGAAGCTCCTTCATATTATGGACAACAAGCCAGAGCTTCAGCAGAACGGTTTCTAACAGCTCTAAATATCTGTAGGCCCCAGCAATATTACACAACCTCTAAAAATGTCAATGTCTACCATATCTTGGAAACTCTTGCTTTCCTGGCCACACACATCTTACCATAGAATTGAATCAATTCATGAAAACCAGAAAGTATTAAAATGCAGCAATATAGTAGTGCTTCTCTATTTTTGCTACTGCTATCCAGCACATTTCAGATTTACAAGCCCCTTAATATGAACAAGGTTCCCTTCCTCAGATTTCATGGTGTAAAAAGACAGGACGAAGCTATCTCGAGTCATATAAAGGCAGAGGATGAAATGGGAGGCATTTCCATGAACAGGGAAGATGTGGAGAAAGCAACTCTAGTTCACACCCTCACCATTAAGGAGTCACTGTTTGAGGAAACCTGAATAGTTATACTAACCTTGAAAGTACTGAAAGATTCCCCCCTCCAGTGATTCTCAAAAAGAGGAAACAGAGAAAGATTTCAGATGCTTTGAGGAATCCCAGTATTACTTGGCAAGTCATACAGTAACCGACATGTCTCAGAGCTGGAAAAACCATCTCTTGTGGGGTTGGGACAAGGAGGTTCTTTACGGTAAGAGTCCTGGGCTAGTGGAAGATCACCACCACTGCATGTTTGACCACATCACTAGAAGAAATGTAATGATCCAGCGAGAACATATCTCCCTCCTGGATACCTGCTCTCTCCTAAGGCATCTTCAATCAGCTGCAGACTCAGGCACTGCAAAATCAAATTAACTCTGAACAGGCTATGCAGATTGTTGGCTTCATTTCACTGCTTGTCCAGAAGAGCCCCAACAAGGCTGCCCATCATTTCATACACAACCAGATTCACGTGCTCCACAAGATTTGGTGATATCTTTCAGATTGGTTAGTGTGATATATTAGTGTGACAGGGAGGGCAGACTGCCCCCTCCCAAACAAGACTTGCTACAAAAACGTCTCGATGGCAGCTATCAGCCATCTGCTCTGGTTTGGCCTTAAAAGAGAGGCAGCCAAGTTTGCAAAGAACTACTCTTCCCTCCTCTGTAGCAAGCTCAGAGCATGTAAATGTGGTAGGGAAGAAAGCAATGGGGATTTAAGGGAGTTCTCTTACAGATGCAAACTTTCAATGAGCTCATGGAGAAATATAAAGTTTAAAAAAATTATTCAAATAATGGGTAATGAGATGACGATATTAATTATTTACTAGACCCACTGGAAAGCTGCAGTATGCACCTGCAACTTGGCCAAAATGAAAACCCTTCCAGTTTAGGTGTTGCCAAGGCTTTTGAGAACTCAGCTTCTTGTTAGGGTGAACACAAGTGGTTTCACATCCACTCTGCTCCTAGGAAGTCATCAAGGATGCCAGTTCCTTTGGTGGAAGCAATAGCAAGGCTTTTCTGGAGAGTCTAGAGAGCATCCTGGCATAGGTGAAGAATGGACTGGAATACTTTTATTTTTCAGTTAGGTCCATTCAAAATAATTTATTAGAGGAAGTAATGTCACTGATAATGACTGACAAAACAGCCCTTGGCTTCGCCTGTGTGCAATCGTTTGTATGTACGTTTAGTGGGTTTTTCCAATTTCTACCCCTTAAAAATTGAAGGAAAATGACTGTGGGAGAGAAATCAGGCTACGAGAAATCATGCAAAGAAGCTTCTTACAGAAGTCCTTTGGGTAAATATCTTTTTGTAGCGCACACACACAAGCTGCCGCTGCTGAACAGCAAGGGATTTCTAACTTAGTAACAGATAACCAGCAGGTTATACACATGAAAATCAAGTATACACTTCCCTTACTCATCACAGAATAGGCTTTCAAAATTGGTGTATTTGTGTGGCTCCATTTTCATCTAGCAGTGTATGCCCACTTAAAATGAAGTATTTGAAGTAAGGTTCAAGTACTACATTTTTAAGTGGACACCCCCTGAACTGGCCATACGAAAGCTTTCCCCTCTACTGTTTGCCACTGTAGTTGCAATCCTGATGCTGTCAAAATCCTCAGAACTATTGCTAAGGACTTCATTGTATCATGAATTTATCTTAGAATCTAAGGTGGAGATAAACATGTTCATTCTAGGTTACCTAGAAAAGATTAAAGGACATACTTCACCAAATCATTTCACTGGGGCCAGCAGTGTTTCTACACTGTCTCCACACAATTGACTTAAACCATCACTGAAGGTGGTTCAAGCTAACACAGCCAACCTAGAATCAAAGGGACTACAAACATCCACAAAACACATTATCATGAGAAGGTAAAGTCTTAATTTTTCCCAGTTCATCATATAATAAAACTTATTTGTCTATACTCATATTGATCTGAGAATAATTCTGAAAACAATTCTTCTTACCTTGTATGACAACTATACAAAGCACAAATAAAGAAAATTAAGGTACTGTCAGCTTCTACATGAAGCAGTTAGTAAACACTTTCATTTGTACAGCAGTAAGAGAAGAATTATACCTCCTTTTTGCTCTCCTTATTTTGTTCAACTTCAATATCAATAGGGTTATTTCCATTTGCTTCCTCCATTTCATCCTCACTAGAAGACAAAAGCAAATGATACTATATTAGCTTGTGAGGCTCTCTTTTTCTACAAATAGCATGCTAAAATAAATGCATGGATGCAACAGCAAATCCAACAGCTATCCTTAGCTTTATTCCCAGGGTGTTTCTTTAGGAGCTAGGGGAAGGGATTTGGCTTTGTTTTAAGGCAAGAAATCCTGAATTATAAAGATACGGGGAACCACATGTTGCAAGAAAAGATTTGTCAGTAGTGTACTGAGGCAAAATGTCCACTTGGATAAAGGCAAGATACACAGTATTGATTACACAAGTTAGCTTTTAAAGAATATGGGACATCGAGCACTTTAACTTCAGGCAAACCAAGACAGAAACAAAGACTTAGAATTACACCAAGTAAGTGAAACATGGATTTCATACAACTCCTTAACATTTTGCAAAACAGACATGTGCAAGATAAACTCCCTCAAAAACAAGCATAAAATAATATCTGGGTTTGGTTTTTTTTTTTTTTTTTTTCAGTGAAAGCTTCGCATTTCATCCTCCCCTGGAAAAGAAAAAGAGGTTATCAGTTATAGAATAATAATAGGTATGAAACTGGGGCCATACTGAAAGTTGCCTTGACACACCTGGCCCATTTGGCCTCACTGAAATTTTAATCAGACATTAAATCAAATATATTTTCATGATTTAGAATTTTTGTACTGTATACAACTCAATTGCACTACTTAGGGTGATGCCCAGGAACAGAGAAAACAAGATGACCTAATCAAAGCTTTGTTTTTATTTATATTAAAAAAAACCCCCAACAACAGCAAACTATTTTCTCACATCAAACCTTACAGCCTGGGATGAGGAACTTTGGCGGGTGCAGGTGTGTTACAGGGCCAGCGCAAGGCAGGCCTGTGCAGAGAAAGCCCAGCAGAAGTTGCTGGTGTGCTGGAGGCAGCCAGGGTAGATTCACATAGGAGCTGGGGACAGCAGGCATGGTAGGTGCTAGTGGGCACAGCCGCGGTACCAGCATTTGCTCATGGCTGTCTCTGTGCTGCAGTGATGTCCTGTGCAGAGATACCCTAAGGCAGAACACACTGCATGGTGGCTTGAGCTGACATCCACCTCCACAAGAGCAGTCACTTGTACGAGACATTGCTGCTCTCTCAAGTTGCCTGGCTCACCAGCCAATTCTGAAAACGTAATCACAATTCCAGAGAATATACTCACAGGTAAGCTCTCCCAAAGCTGTATCACAACGCCCCTCACATACAACTAAGAACAGCTACTGAAAATCCGGTCCCAAATGCACAGGGAGCTATTTTAGTGACCATCTGAGGGGCTGGGGAATTTCCCTCCCTAGCCACATAAGTATTCAAGTGAGACACCTCAGTCTGTCTCTTAACCCCGTCTCCCAAAAAGCTTCCTTGTGTTCTCATCTAGGTTCAGATTTCAATCTTTCTGCAAAGGCCAAACTCCCAGGGGTTTTGCTGTGCTTACAGTTTGCTCTTCTATTCCAGCAAGTTCCTACATAAGAGCTAGATCAAAACCCACCCACTCATTTCTGCAGTTTTAGACACTGATCACTATTAACTGAAGATTTTTTTTTAAGTTTTGCCAACATCCAATAGCACACTACAACTTGAAAACCCCAAACTCATCCAGCTTTGCTTCCATGCCCCACATGGCTGCACTGACAAATCCTTCAAGGGTACAAGGGTTTGACTATTTCACACAATGCAGGGGAAGAAGGGAAATCAAACATCAGGCTGGCAGCCTGGCGCTTAGCTGGCTGGAGATATAAACCAAATTATGCATTTCCAATCCAGGTGCCTTCCTCAAAGGTTACAAAATTGCAGCACATGGCAGCCCAGGTAGTTCTTTCCCAATCACCAGATGGTCTGAGGTGCTGCTTTTCCCAACAAATATATAGGTATATTTCCAAATGACAGTAATTTAATTTATGAGCACAGAACAAAGAAAGAGGTAGTATTGAAAGATTCTAAATTATATAGTGAAACAAACACATACTCCTTATATGAGATTTCTTCCCTCCACCTCATACATTTGTAGGGAAAACAAAACAAACAAACAAAAAAAAAGGTCGGGAAGAAAAAAAAAATAAATCAAGACAGCCTTTGCAAAGAAGGGAAAAGAACAGAATGTAAAAGGAGGCTCAGGTCAAAGAAAGCCAACTAGATACTAGATACTAGTTGGCTGGTAGTATTCTCCCTAGCCCTGCCTGTTAAAGCAAGCATTGTTCATCTACTGGAGAGATGGGAGAGGTTGAGTGAGTCAGTGTAGTAAAGTTTGACCCTGGAAACACATTTGCCTCCTTCTAAAACAGGGCTCACTCATACACAGTGGACCCTGCCCAGAGCTCTCTGGGAAGTGCTTGAGCAGCAACTTCTTTGGAGGAAAAGCTTTGGTAGAACTTTGCTCAATTATGTTAGGAGCTTTCCAAAGCCACGCACACCTCAAATTTGGCCTGCAAAGACTTTAACTGCATTTCAGAGCAGGTTGGGAGGCACCTGCACCAAGCAGATAAGAGTAGTTGCTGTTCAGAGGGGTTTCTTTTCCCCACACACACACTTGAGGCCACCAGATTTCTTAGGCCCTGTGGGCTCCAGAACTAGGCAAAGTGAGTGAGTGGCAATTCTAACAGCACAAACACTTCTAGCAATGCACACAAGGCAAAGGGCTTACACTGGTATCCAGGAGGGTGAACTTGCACACAAAGCTGTACAAGCAGGAGTCAAGCTTATCTGCTGGAGCTCAGTGGCTACCACTCACCCAAATTCTAGTGCACCTAGCACTACTTGGGCCACTTCTGTCAGAGAAGTTCCTAAGTTCCTCTTCTCAGACATTCAAAAGCACAGCCTTAACTTCACCTTCACAGGGACTGGATCTTGGCACGACAGCCTTATACAGGTAGCAGTCTAAGTCAAAAGCAGGGAAAAGGTAGGTGGGTGGGTGTGTACACATGCACAGGCTGAGGAATGCTGCACTGAACCCTGTGCCCTGTGAGGTGCACATTCTCACTCTACTGGGCAACACATGGAGAAAAAACACAGGCAGGTTTCTAGCTCTTTCACAACTTCCTTTTACTGTCCTGCTTACCAGTTTTTCTGGCTCTGCTGACGGTAGTGTAAATTAGCTTGTAAGCAGTTTTAATTTCATTTTCTCTTCAAGCAGTATCAGAGAAAAAGCCTCTATAGTGATGGAATGGCAACCACCACACTAGAAGGCAACCAGGAATTGAAGAATGTTTTAGAAGGTGTAACATGTAACTGCCAACAGATTCGTTTTGGTTTTACGCAAAGCAAAACATGCACGGCAGGGAAGAGGGGTGGGGAAAGAAGGTGTGGTACCAGGAAACATTTGGGGGAAAATCCTACATCTACTTTCTTACAAGCTAACAGGAACCTCTGATAGTCTAAAGAAATCAGTGTGCATCAATACACAGCCTTTCTGCTTGCAAACCTACCTTTCCTCACGTTCCCTTTTTTGTTTACGAGCATGACGGTCCATCACACTAGTTTTAGTCCTTGTCTTCTTCCAGGAGTAGTAAAATTTCACGAGGCTGGCTATTGATTTGTCAGGAAGCTGTAAATTAAACATGTATCCTTTTATATGTTTATATGTAAAGTATTCCCAGGAGTTCACACACAGTTGGTCTGGTTTTATCAAGGAATATCTGATCTCTCTACATTGGATTCTCTCAAAGGTTCAAGCAAGGCAGTTCTACAGCCTTTCCAAAAAAGATCTGTGGGGGAACATTTCAGGTTAGTGGTACTATTTAGGACATCAAAATCTCTAAAGAGCATCTCAGCAAGCCTCCATTCACTAGCCAGGTAGCTGGTTCCCTTCAGAACAGAAGAACATGGCAAGAGTAAATCCAAAATGGGGCCTTGAAACAGAGATAACAGTCTTAAAAGCCAACAAAGGCCATGAGTAAGCAACCACAGGAACTGCTGAATTGCAGACTACATCCCAAGTATACCTTTGATGTTTGGTTAAAAAGGCTTATTCACATCATTCACACGATGTAGTCTCTTCGAAGGTCTGAACAAAAGATGTTTTCTAAAGGTGAAACATTACTGTATGGTGAATTGAGGATAGAGGAAGACATGAGTCTCAATACTTTTTTTGTCTTTTTATACCAACGTCGTTGCCCTGTAGCTATGAATGAATAGTCTGCCTATAAAAAACATAGAACTACATTACAACTAATTCTATACTTCTGAGGTACTCTGCAAGGATGTTGTCACACAGCACTTCTGCAAAGTAAACGTCCAGCTTTTCTTCCTGGATAAAATGCATTTCAGGAAAGCGTCTGATTCAGTTTGGAGGGCAGGATGTGGGGGGAGGAAAACAAAACTGTGAGGAAGAGCCGGATGTCTCTTATTCACATACTGCAGTTTAAGTCTTCACTTGACATAAGCCCAGTTCTCAGACTGTAGGTTGACTCTAGGTCCTAATAACAGATCATACCAGAACTACCACCACGGTCCACAGTTGCACATAGCCATAAATCCACCTGCTCTAGCAAAGCACAGGCACTATGCCCATGTTGTGTTGCCAACAGCCACGTAGCTGGATGGTACACTGGAACTGAAGAGTTCCATAGAACACACTTCGGGACAGGGTTGTTGATGACAAACGTCAACTTGGCTACAAATGTATGCTAAGAGCGTCAAAATACCAGAACCAGCTCCAGTAAATAATGTAGCTCACTTTTCATTCTCCGGCTTTGATGATTTTTATTTCCCCTCCATTCCAAGCTGCACTGGTGCTAATGGTGCAGCACATATAAACTAACTACTAATGCGCTCCTAAGCCATCGATTCCTGTCCCCTGCTAAACACAAAGCTTCAAGCCATTTAATTCTTCACATGCAGGATGGTTTTCCTGGAAGCAACAGTAAAAAAATATCATTACCTAGGGAACAGGGCATAAACTCAGTACCCCTATACTGGAAGGCACTTCACTCAGCAACAGAGTCATGTTTCTGCACATAAACCAAATTGAGAATTTCTTGCTTTGGCATTTAACCAAGCAATGGGATGGGCTTTATGTTTCCATTCCCTCTCCAGGACATTTTCCTACGTCTTCCCCGCCATGTAAGAACAGAGGAATAAAGCAGAAAATAGCTTCATTCTTCTCAACCACAGAATCATAGAATGGTTTGGGTTGGAAGGGACCTTAAAGCTTAACCAGTTCCAACCACCCCCCTGCCATGGGCTGGGGACACCAAGTAAATCAGGTTGCTCAAAGCCCCATCCAGCCTGGCCTTGAATACTTCCAGGGATGGGGCATCCATGACTTCTCTGAGCAACCTGTGAAAGAGCCTCACCACCTTCCATAGCATGTGCAAGTCTCATCATCTGACCCAAGCAAGTGGGAGACCCTAGAATTCCAAGAACATTTGAAAATGACGCCACTGAAGGAACAATCAAGGACAAGAATGAGCCTCTTTCTGCCACCTTTTTGAAAAAGGATCTGGCAGTTTCCCTTCATACTTAGGAGGCAAAGTTGTCTTTCACTTTTCATCCAGATCAGCAACACAGACCTTCACATGTACTTTAAAGAGTCCAAACAGACAACAGAGGCCTAGACTCACTTCAGAGGGTCACAGTCAATGTAACTAGGTCCTGCTGGAACACTCAAGAGGCACTTCACAGAAGAAGAGCAAAGAACAACATCAGGTTCCCATTCAGGTGATAAACCACTTGAAGAAATTCTCAAGATGTAATTAATAAAACAGTTTTACATCTCATCCTCTCCCTCATTCAAAAGAAAATTGCACACATTCCAGCAGTTCTCTTCCACGCAGAAAACTACCCTTGAAGTTATCAATCATAGTTTAATAAAATGCCACTACTAACTGAAAGCAAAGGATTGAATACTTGCAATGATGTGTAAACCTCCACCACGGCATCCACTGACAGTCACAAATCGCATTAAGTGCAAACGTCACAGTCAAATAAAATGAATTCCTAAAAAGCAGCCTGCAAGAAAGAAAATTGACTTTGCACAGAGATAATCTTAACTCTGTGTGTGGGTAGGCACATGTGTACAGACCATACCTGAACTCCAGCTGAGGCAAACACTACCAAAGCACACAGGGGACTGAAAACTGTAATTTCCAACCAAACACACTGCATAGTCACAGTTTATCCTGAACCAGAAAAGTACTTCAGGAAAACACTGCTACAGAGACTCTGGAAGCAATATTGTTTCTTTCTATTCACAGTACTACTTTTCCTCTAATATCCCCCTTGGTCTGTTCAGGAGTTCAGCACAATCAACACTGAAGCCAATGGTCCAGCCGCCAATGTTTTGTTTTTCCATTCCTGTGACACCACTTACCATCTGCTGAATCCTGTGAAAGGTTTTCCCGTGGAAACTAAAGGCCTGTTCAAACAAGACCTTGTCTTCCACTGTCCACTCATCTGGGAATGGAGTAAAGTTTGGCAGATCTGCCAAAGACTTCTCAATGTTGTGCTTGTGCCAAAACAGCATCCCAAGGGCCTATAAATAACAAGGACACCAAGGGGACAGTTTTAATCTCAATAAACATTATTTTACGCATGCAAAGGTAGAGCTTCAGCATTTTTCTCAGGCAATACATTAGATGATTTTAATTTTCATCTGCATCAGACTCTTTTCTGCACACAAGAAACCCAGAATCTGATTCCTACCATGTTAGGGTTTGAAGATCAACTTGAAATGCATCCAAACCACGCAGGTAGCAAAACAGAGAGCAGCAACAGAAAGGAGGAAGAAGAAAACTGAAAAAGTGACTCCAGCTTTACTAATTCTGGTAAGCACAGGAAAGCTAAGCAAAGATTTGGGAATACTACTTAAAAATAAGCTAAAGGAAGCTTCTTGCCATTGCTGAACTCCCATCATTTCCCATGAAATTAGGAGGACAGTTTAGTTGGCTATAGGTTTTTTATGGCTGTTCAGGGTTTTCGGTTTGGGTTTTTTTTCTGGGTAGGCGGGAGTGGAAGTGCAGAGATGAAGAGAGAGAGGATGAAAGAAGATCTGGAAGAAAGGAAGGCGGAGAGCACGCACAAATTTGTTGCCCTTCAGAGCCACTTCATTTCACTACTGTAATCTCTGGTTCTCAGTTCCACAGACAAAGTGCATATGCTGCACTTCACCACCTGCAAACTGTCCTCCTCCCACCGCCTGAAATGCTTGCTCACAGTCACCCCTCTCCTGGGGCACCAGTGCCTGTGAGTTAGGACAAACTACTTCATCTGGCATGCCAGCAACCACCACAAGTCCTTTTGGAAAGGCCTGATTTTGCATAGCTAGAAACCAGCCTTTTGCAAGGCTGCAAAGTGAAAACAATCCCCAACGTGCTGAGTAAAACACCAGAGTAACCTGCTCTTCATATGCAAACTCAGCTTGGGTTTCACAGCCACTGTTCCCCTCATCTAGCAGTTTCACTCTGGCCATGCAGAGCTACAAAATCCCTCCAGATCTGGGGGTTCCCCATTATGCTTTGCTATGCAAAAAGCAGTTTCTTTATGGGATCTTGCTCCCCTGAGATTCTGCAAAGTATGCATATAAATATTAGTGATATCCAAGATCTTGTCCTGATCGTACTGGCCTCTCAAGGCTGCTCAAGCACTGTGTCCTCCCTCCCTCCACACTCCTTTTTGCCACCACGCAGAACAAGTAGTTATCTTGTGTGCAGCAGTCACTTGAGATGTCACAGGAACCACATAATCACTTATCTTCATACCCTCTGGCAAGCATGGAGCCAAAAAACCCTATTTTTGCAGTCACAGAAGTCTGAGTTTTCTCTCTCCTGCCATCCCTCTCAGTCTCAGGTATGAAATGTATCAAATATCCCTGTAAGAAAGCAAGGGAAAACTAAGGAAGGAGACATTATGGGAAGGCAGGGTAGTGAAATACCACTAGGGTGCTGTCAAGGGTTAAGAGGACAGCTGCTTCTATGAAGAAGAAGGTACAAGTTTTCCTTACAGGCTTGTTTAACAGAAGAACAGTATTTCTCCTTTACCCCATGCTGCCCAGCTAAGGCTCTGCACTCATACACAGGTGAGTATACAGTTTTTACAGCCTCCTCTGTCCCAAGGTGTCTGACACAGGCTAGCAGGAGAGTACAGACTTTCTGCAGTACTCCCAAAAGTCTTTGACTGCTACGGCTCAGTACAATCACCTACCAGTTTTCCAGCACCACCCGAAGTGGGTTTGCCCTGCCAGAACTCACTCTCCTGCTGAAGCCTGCTCTTTGAGTGCCCCTGTGCTTGCAAGGCTGTGGGGACACAAGAGTTGTGTGTCCCAAGCCATCATCCAGCAATGGCAGAGCCAATAATGGGACACTCGGCCACGGGCAAGGGGAGAGAAAGGACAGAGCTATGGGAACTGTGGCACAAATGCAGCCAGTTGGATAGGAAAGCTGCTGGGTAGAGGAGCACCAACATGCACCCCAACTGCCCTGTCAGACAGCTTGTGACTCCCTTCAACTAACTGGCACATCTTAATCTGCGAAGGTAGGGTTTGGGCTGGGGGCACAGATGGAAGAATGGGAATCTCTATGTGATGACTGTCAGCCAAGCCACCTGCATGGGGGTTCAAAGAGACCAGCTGTCAGGGGGATGAAGGCATGCAAAAGGACTGCAACAGCCAAAGTCTAGAAAGAGTGGCCAAGTGCTAAAGCTAGCTCTGACCGGCTTCCAAGGAGTCTGTATCAGCTTGTCCACAGTTATCCAGCCAACAGCAACTGATGATACCTGCTGAAGAGTGTCCCTTGGTAGCACAACAAATCATCCCAATTTGAAAGCCTTAACACTTGTCCCTGTAATACAAAATGACTATGTGCCTTCCAGAGCAATACAAGATGGAACCGTTCCAGTTATTTCCTGAAGAGTCTAGCTTGGCTGTCTAAGAAATTCCAAAAGACCTGGGAAACATGTTTAACTCTAGAGTATTATGCAACAGTGTTATGGAAGGAATGAGAAAATTCTTACAAGGAAGGACACTTTTACAAGTTGCTCAGCCACTTTATATCCTGGTGTGGTGAGTTCCTTAACTCCTACTGCTGTACACAGAAGGGGAGAAAACAATAGTTCTCTATTAAAATAAGAAAACCTCTTTTTATTACCCTGAGACAACCTCTTTTGGCAAATATTACTGACAACATCCAATACTAGGGTATATCTATCTCACCAAGGTGAGCCACTGTAGAAATCCTTATTTTCATTTAAGTTCACAGCCTTTTGGTGCCTTTGCATTCCTTTTCACTGCTGCTGTCTGCTCTTAGAAACTATAAATATCCATCCGGATCATTCCTGGATTTGCTGGAAGTTTTGCCAACTATCTCAACTTCAATGTTCTTGATCCACAGAAGTCTCTCTGAGCAGGAGTACCAAGCACTGAAAGTCTGACTCAAAGATGACAGTGGAGTCATTCAAGTAGAAACCCTTGCCCATCCAAATCATTGGTTTCTATGCTCATGGACTTCACGTGGACAATTTCATGAACTTTCAAGTTATCACTGAATCCCTTGTAGAGACAGTACATAATTTGCCAATACAGTAAGTCATGAGATTCCCCGTCTGCCCTTTCTGGGCAATTATTAGTGCATAAGGGAACTGCTCAGAATTTAGAAAAGTTCCCCCAGCACAGGTCTACTCATCTCCCCAGATGAGTGTTGAAATTGCTGTTAGTTAACACAGTGAAGATTAGCATACAACACTACACCATGTGGAGTAAAGGAGAGGTCTGCTTCTCAGACCAGGATTTCAGATGAAGGCACTGGCTAACCTCAGGGATAGCTGGTAAAGTCATCCACCGCTACTGCACTGACATCTATGAAATGTAAAATGATTTGCAGCACTTTTAAGGTAAACCATGGATATTTGGTTTGCCTCAGAAAAGCATATGATGGTTCAATGGCTCATTAATAACTGCCAAGGCGTCCATGAAGCAGTCAACTGGATTCTGCAATGCAATCAGGCAGCCATGCAAAGACAAGCCAATCTTCGTAATACTGTTTAGGGAGTCTGAAAGTATTCAAAAGGGAGACACCACAAGAAGCACAGTACTCACAGCCAAACTCTCCTAGAAATTACAAAGGTTATTTTCCTTCTTTTGACTCTTGATGTAAAACTAGGGATGAACTCCATATTCCCAGAAGACAGGTTACTACCAGGAATAGTCAGTTTGGGGAGTAGAAGAGAACAGACGGTACAGAAGGGAAGAAGCAGTTCTTGGCAGTCACTTAGAGCTATGTTTTAATAACTGCTAAAACAGATTATTTCAATATAAAGTATTCAAAGTTACCTGCTCCATATTGTATCCATGCTTCTCTTTAGCAATGGCAATGTATTCATCCACTGAAAAACAAAAAGAAGGCATAAGAGCATTTCCTATAACGATCTCTTCTCTTCCCTTCCCCTTTCCAGTCTAAAATGTAGTCCTCCAGGTGTGACTTCAGTCATGGTCATTGCATCTTCCACAGAGGATTCTGAGTTGCTGCTGTTTCAAACAATTCAGGAAAGAAAGGAAACCAAAGAAAACAACAGTCACCAGACAAGCTACTACATTTTTCCCTTAACAAGCCTAAATGATGCATGATATCCAATCCAGTTCCAGTGTTTCTGAAGCACAGCATATATATTTCAGAAATTGTTCACAAAAGCTATAGACATGACTATCTCTGCTAATTTTTTTTCACCCTAAATCTCCCAAAGCTATTATTTTCTTAAGAACAAAAATCCCTAGACACAATCTATACCTTCCAATACTGTCAGACTCCTGGTGTTGCACAACCACTGCAGATACTTGGCAAATTTTTCAGCCCTTATGCCTCAACAGTTTTCACCTTGGATCAAACTCTATGTTTATGTATTATTAAGCCCCCACAAGCTTTTAACCTTTACAATGTGAAGATGCCCTATATTCAGTCAAAGTTCTATTAGTCCTTTGGAGAAAGTTGTAGCCACAGCCCATCATCTGCACCTCCACAGCATAAACACATCTGCCTCTCCAAGTCAACAAATTAAAAAAGTAAAATGCAAACTATCCCTTCTTGCCAACAACCTTTTCTTGCACAAGGCAAAGATAATGAAATAGTTGCACAGACAGTGGAAATGACAGAGACAGTGAGAGGCTGAAATCACTGCATTGTCTAATAGAACATCCTGAGGGGTACCAAAGGGTAGGAACCTCAGAAATCAGCTTTGCCATGGGAAAAAAAAAATCACCTTGCAAACTCACAGCCCAGTGGAAGAACGTTATCCAGGAGAACCATACAAGGGAGAAATGGACAGAGAGAGAAACTGCCTCCTCCCTACACACCATCCTCCCCGCGATGCACCAAATGGGGCAGGGAACATCTGTAGAATGTGTGCAGAAAAGTGCCTTCAGATGCCTCCAGACTTTAAAACCACATCAAAAACAAAGCCTGACAGGAAACCCCTAGTGTGGCATTCTGCTGTGCTTCAGCTAAATGCTCCTGGCTTCCTTAGGACAGGTTTTACACATGCAGTATTATATATTTTATCTAAGGGGGAGATGAAGGAAGGGGGAGGGAAAGAAGCTGTATTCTCTAAAGTCCAAGGCTGAATCAAGCTCTTGAATACTAAGCACTGCTGCATTAACTAGCTTGCTTTCACAGTGGAAAGATCTACAGTTCCTAATTCAACTTCAGTATCTTACCATTTAATACATACAAAGAGATGAGGTAGTTCTCCTTTTCAGTGTATTACCTTTCTTGTGCCAGACATTATAAGCAATGAAAACATACTTCCTCCCCCTTGCTCTGCACCCCCAAACAAAAATCATTACAGTATTTTCTCTCCTAGCTGAGCAAGAACATTACCAAGGTCCCCTCATATTAATATCCATAGGATTTCTCTTCAGTGAAGTCAGTACATCACAGATCCTAGCAGCAGACTGAGTGACACCACAGAAGGAGGTAGGACGCTTTATTTGTCATGGTGGGATCTCCAACACCTCAACATTACAGTGGAGGAAAAGAAAAATAAGAAAAAGACAATAAGACAGTAAACCAACCAGAAGGACACAGCAATGCGCCTGTTATACACTAAAACAGTGTTTGTGGATGAAATAAGGACAAGGAGTATACCATAGTACTCTACTCTTGGCTTGCTCTCTGCCTGCTTGCTGCCAAATCTAGCCCATTCTGCTTGTCATTTCTTGGCTAATTATGGGCTCACTCACTTTGATGCTTGCACCATCTGAGAGGTATGACAGCCCCTTGAGCAATCTTTCTGGCTGCTCGTTCTTTACCATCCCCCTCCATATGAAATGAGCAAGAAAGAGCACAGCACCCGCTGAGTCACAGGATCCCTTTAGTCTCCCATACCAGTAGAGCCTGGAATTGCCACAAGCTTAATGCTTCACATGTCACAACAGATAAACAAGTGCCCTCTTCCATCTCTGCCTTCCCCATGCACCTCTAGCAAGCCCAGTGCAGCGGGCACGTGAAATTCTGCTCCACTGTGGTATTCTGTCACACTCAGCATGTAATCCAGCAATCTGTTTAGACATCAAAGTTCAGAGCCAGAAGAGCCTGGGGCAGAACCTTGCTTATACCAGAAGAGACAGTTTCCCACAACAGATCTTCACCCATTTGCAGAAGCGAATAAGAGCAAAGCAATCCCATTCTGTTTCCCACAGCATAAGCTACACCACCACATGCTCTTTCTACCAGTATAACTTTCCCCCAAACGCACTCCCTCCCTATACCCAAGTAATTTCTCTATGCTGGAAAGATATTTTGGCACAGACCTGGCCAAAAAGACAACGATGCTTGAACAGAGACAGTCGTGTGACACAGGAGATTTATTGCTCCTGTGAAGGCTCTTGTTGCTACTAGAAACCAGATGAGGGAAGGGACAGAGAGGAGAATCATAAGCTGGTATTTCTTTACCTATTTGGTTACATTTCTTCTCTTGTATGCATTTTAGCTGTGTCGGGGTAAGCGGCACCTCCCTGTCTGTCCCACACCCAGAACAGAGTGAGCGCAGGCTCAAAGAGCCCCTTCCTACAGCCACTCATGCCCACAAAGACAGGAGTAGCACAAAAGGTAGGTACACTAAGGGATAAGAATCCCACAAATATCGGCACCAGCAATGAGGTGGTAGTCAAATGCTAAAAAATGTCTCTTTATAATGCAAGAAGTGAGGTCTACAAGGAGATGAGGAAAGGACCCCAGGTGGAACATTCACATGGCCAAAGAAACAAGGGAGATGGAAGGGAGTGGGAAATAAAAAGGAGAAACCTGCTTTTCCCACCACCATCTAGAGCGGAGACATCACCCTGAATTTTGTGGTCTTGTTTACAGCCTTGTCTCATACACTCTTTTCTTCTGCTATCTTCCTGCAAGAATTTCTCACCAGAGGCAAAAGAAAAGGGATCCTCTTTGCTGACAGAGGGAAGAAGACAAAAGCAAACAACTGCATTGCTGATTTTCAGTCCCGCATCCTAGAACAGTGAATTCAAAGATGTAAAACATGAGCATTACTTTTGACGGGGGAGAGAGGCAGAAGTATGAAAGAGAAATGCCCAAAAGCAATGACCCCCCTTTATCATCATTTGATCAAATTAATCACTCTGACTGGGTCTTTCGGGAGAACTCTTTCCCCTACTCAAAATGCTTCTTAATGACCCATAAGTACATCCCAGTTAGTGGACTCAGTGACCCCAAGGAGGGTTTGCAGCAGAAGAGAGTATGCTAAAGCCTATAGAAAGCAACAGGAATGCAGAATTAGAGCTGTTGCTGCAACCTCAGTTCACCCCTATTACTGGGGTACTGCAGGAGCTCTGAACACTTTGCATATTACGTGATGCAATACTCTGACAGAACAGGGTGAAATGAGGACAAAAGCAGCAGCCTTCACAGCCTCAGTAATGTGCTTCACAGGGTTTGATCAATGCTGGAACCTGCAAAGAATTCTGGATATTGCTGAACATCTCCCCCTTCCCTCCATCACCCTTGAGAACAGAAAAAAAAAAAGTTAAGACCCAGAACAAATCAATGTTATATAAAGAAGATAAAGAGCATGGATTAGACACATACATGTGAAATTCTTCCCAATTTCAAAACACAATTAATGACAGTACACAAACAACTAAGCACAGCTTTTGCCTCAGCTATATAAATGAGCAGCTGCATTGCCATCCTGCTGCCCTCACATCGTTGGTGGAACAATCCTGCCACCTCGTGGTCCCAGCACAGGAGAAGAAGCTGCAAAAAGCATAATTGTTTGGACAAGTGTCTGACTAAAGCTAGCTGCAATAGGAAGTGCTGAGGGAACAGGCAGAGATCAAAGTGAGGTGGCTTGACCACTTTTTCTGGGCAGAATCACTTAAAAGAAAACATAACTCGCCTATTTTAAGGGCTCTTCTGCCTTGGAAAAGCAATTTCTTCTTCTCAGCAATTATATGTGTTACAGGCAGGAGAGGAGAGCCAGAGCACAGCCATGTTTCGTGCTCCATACTGCACCCACCTGGACAGACACACAGCCTCCTTTAACACTGTTACTAGGATCAGAGAGCATTAGTTAAAGGCACAAAGAGTATTTAAAAATTACTTCAAGCAACTGAAGGCACATGACGATTTTTAAGTCTCAACTCCACTGCACCTGCAGCAGGTAAGGGAAACATCTGGATGCAACTGCAAGGCAAAGGAAAACCAACCTTACCCAGAGAAGTTATCTGAACAGGAGCAAAAGAAAACAAAACTGCAGTAAGGCAGGGTACTTTGAGTCATCAGACTCCACCGACTTACTTCCTGCAGATTTCACTGGTTTATCACCTCTTATCCACATACCAAAGGCCTTGGGGGTTACTGTACCAGAAGCCTCCTTTGGCAGCAGGGCTGAGTTAAGCACCCCTAGTCTCCAGCCACCTCTGCTCAACTAAGGGTGAAAACATTTCCACAAAACCCCAGGGAGCTGGAGGGAAACACATCCACCCGAAAACCACCTCCCTTGCTGCATTAGCTCCCTCGCCCAAGCAGCAGCAAAGCCATATGGGCACCAAGCAGTGGCAGCTCCAAGTACAGGTATATTCTCACCTCCCAGTAGATGCAGTCCCAAACTCTATTGCCAGACCTAACTACGCAGGCTGCCCTCTTCTCTTGCAGTACCTCTAGTGCCACTCACCAAAGCAGCACGCTATTCATAAGAGAAACGGTTTTACATTTTTTATATGCTTGTATACCATATAAAAATCATTTCACTGAGAGGTTGCACAAGCTTGAGAAAAGGCAAGCTCTCCTAGTTCCAGTGAGCAGCAAGATTGACACAGCACAGTCGCAGTGATAAGCAGACAGGCAGCAACAGATTTGTGTAAAGCAGCACTAGTGAGGGAAGTGTTGCTCACAGAACCACAGCTGGAGCCTGGAAACTGCAGCCTCAGAGAGCATAAAACAAGGCATAAAATGGAGCACCCCACTGCTGGCAGATTTATCCATCAAAAGCCCCAATACCTACCAAAAGCTTTCTTTCTCACACAAAGGGTAGGTAACAGCCACCACCCAAGCAGTGCACACTAATAAGCTAGGAAAGAAACATCCTACTCTCCCTCCTATTTTTTTTAAGTTAGTATTATTTTTAATATTGTTTTTTGCAAGGTCTGCATCTAACAGCAAGTCCAAAGCTGAAACTCCAGTAATGGTTAAAGACTTGACTCATCTGCCTTTAGACTATGCTAAAGCAGCAAGAAGGCTGCAATGCAGACACAGGTGTACTGAGAGATCCAGCACGGCTTTTGTAGTTTACCGCAACTATTTTAAACTGTTTACTAGGAAAGACATTTTGCTAGCAGACACGCGTTACTTTTAAAGCTTTTACCAACACACAGTCATTCCTAAAGCTGCACCCTCAGCTGACACAGTCACATCAAGGAAAGACCCACCATACTCTGCATATGCATAGGGCAACCTATTATCACTAGGAAAGCCAGAATTTTGCTCCAGCATAGCACTTAGTGCCACTTTACTGGAGGAGTGGCACAGGTTTCAGCATCTGAAGAGCCATGGCGTACTGTGAGCTCGGATGTCTCCATACTTACTGCAGAAGAGAAGGGGACGAGGGAGCTCATACAGGGCAGTAGGAAAGAGGAAACTAACTACCTGTGGGACCTAGCACAGAATAGGTAAAGCTGCACCAGATCACTTGGGGACCTAATCGGTGACCATGCAGGGCCTGAGGCTGTCTCACTCAGCAGTGCAAGCCTGACCCTAAAATAGACACAGGCACTGGACCGTATTAAATGGAATTTGCAAGAGCACTTGATACTGGGTTTGGAGCTCAAGTAAGAATGTAAAACCAGGGCACAATAGCTTCTGCCAGGGAGAAAATACACCTTCCCACATATGACCTTCCAAGACAGACAGGAAGTAACAGATAGGATAAATGCACAAAGCATGTGCCCAAACAACAAACTGAGCTTATAGCAGAACAGCTCTTTACATTATTCAGCACAGTGTTCTCAATTCAGTCTGAGAAACTCCAAAGCCAGATTTATTCTGCTGTCAAACCATGGCTTGAGTTAACTCTACTGGGAGGTTATAACCTCAGATTATGTACTTCAACTACAGGCAGCAAGATACCCAAGCAATGCAAGCAGGAACATTACCAGTACTGTTGCTGCAAGGGGTAGAATGCTAAAAAAAAAAAAAAAGTATTTGTTCAGATGATTCACAGTAGGAGACAGGTGGTTGGATTAGAAGAAGCCTCCCTTGTGGAGAGGGAGGCTTTTTTTGCGCACTCCATGACAAAGCCTGGGCCAGTGCAGCCTTTCCAAAAGCCAGTTTCCTTCATTTTAAAGAATACTGTTTGACAGACACTGATGACAGTTAGTATGGGAGACCGCAGGTTCAGACCACTAGCAGTTGGATACACGGCTTCAGTAGCCTATCGAACACTCAGCTCTTCATCCATATCATGCTGCACACGCTGAAACTCTTGGTCTGCAAAATAGTCAGCATGGACTATCATGAAGCTTGGTCAAGCAACCTGCTGTCAATTAGTCTCAGAAGCTACCAAGGAATATCCAGACTCTACGAGGGTAAAGAGGGTGAACCTTCCACAAGGTGCATTTTCCACCCTCCACAAGATTTTGAAAACTCCTGTCTGAAACCAGAACTGTTATATTCCCCACTGTAGTATGAACGAAAACTAATAAAGGCACTGTATCTAAACAGCACGGCTAACTCCACTACTCCACAACACAGGGTCTTTGTGCAGGATGATGGCAAACACAAGGGGTATGGAAGCAGAATAACCATCAGGTTACATTACAGCTTTATTATCAGTAACAATGATAATAAGTCTGTGACAACAGAGTGGAACCCATGCTGACCCCCTTTATAATGTGCACAAAAGCAAAAGAAATGATCAATTTGTCCCCTGGCTACCTCCTTGGAGGATGTCACTTGGGCAGAAAGAAGAATCAGGCAAGCCCTTCAGCAGTTATAAGGAGGAGATAAGTCAGAATCAAGCAGAGGAGCTGCCTTCAGCAGTTGTACTGAGGGCCAAGGGCTGCTCCTAGAGGGGAGAAAGCTTCCTTCTGTAATTGCCCATATCCAGCTTCTCAGCAGCTAGAACAGAAACCGTCCATGATCCTGAACAGCAACTGGTCATGTCACAAAAGTATCACTGACTATTCCAGTTATTTTTTTGTGTGGTCAGCCCCCACCTCTGCCCGAGCCCAGCTGTATAAGTAACATAATAGTCTCAGCAACACAGGTGGCCTCAGCACTTGTGAATGAGTTGCATGAAACTTGCTTCCAGTGAAATGAGATGAAGAATGATAGAGACTAAGAGAAGGCAGCTTGATATTGGAAAGGAACTAATCCCTTAGTTGTATTTTCTGAAGTATTACTGAGATGTTTTTCTTCTTTCTACATCTACAGTCAAAATCCTATTTTCAGATGTTCGAGACTGGCTCCTCCTGAGAAGACAAAGACCTTCCCACAACTCCACTCACTGCACTACTATATCTGGAAGCTAAGAATTAAAAGGTTAGGTCTCAAACTTGTTTTGTAATACTCTACTTTCCTCACTTTCACATCAGCAGGGTGAAAGTCAGCAGGAAGCAGAACAAGAGAGAAAACACAAACACTTCCAATGCACAGTGTGCTGCACTAAAGGAAATAGCTTATCTCAAGACCAGTCATGGCTCTGCCACCCTGCTGTCTGCCCCATCCCTCTCTTGGAAGTTACTATACCTACTTCCTGCAAGAACAGTTCATGTGCTCAACAAGCAGCTGCTTAATCATTTAATAAGGCAGGTCATGAATTAAGGCAACATAAACAAGCATCTACTACAGGTTGCAGTACAGCGGTTCATTAAAATTCCTGGTACCTTACCCCACACTACATGAGAACCTGGTAATAAACTGAGGTGTAGATGAAAAGCCCTTTCTCCACTGGAAATGAGAAGCTACCCATGGACAAACCCCAGCCAGCCTTTGGGAGACACCAACACTCAGTACCTCCATTTTTGCACTTGTTCACTTCCTACAAGTTTGAAGAAGAAACAGATGCAAATAAATGTTCTTGGACCCTCCAAAAGTTTCAGAAAGAAAGAAAGCTTACATAGCCAAATCTTGGACAACATAGTCTTTATAGTAGCATGGTTACGCGTAGTGTCATGTTGACAGGTATTAAAAAAGGTATTAAAAAATACATAAAATTTAGTCACTTTAGAAAAAATCAAGCTACAGATTCACACAGCATATGCTGAAACACAAATTACATACAGGCCCTCAACCTTCAAGGCTGATCCTAAAAGACTGACTGCATGGAAATGCCTATGCTCAACCAACGTCACTGACTAGATCCTGGAGTATCAATGGTAAGCAGTCACAGCTTTTAGGCAGAATTTAGAAACCCAGTCCTTACTGAGAGGTTATTGTGTATTACTACTAATCTTTGCAGCACCAGAAAATTCACTGCTACACTGCCATAACATGAACCTGCAACAAAAGCACATGACCAGGAAAGTAACTTAACATAGAGTGCAAAAATAAGAGTTCAGGAAAAATAAGTAAGCGGGAGTGGCTCCTAATTAGAGCACACAATGCCACAGCAAACACATTATGGTGAAGGAAGCTTTGGCACATGTTCTTGAGAAAGCTTAGCTGCCCCGGCCTCCTGCACAAGCACCTCTGTAAAGGTCACACTCAGCAGCATAGAAACCGATCACGGAGAGCTGTTGCAGTCATGACCTCCTCAAGCCTTCCCCAGTGGAGGACGTATCCCACAAGCACTCTTCCCTGCCACTACACAGTTTCCATCACGTCTCTACAAACATGCAGCTGCTGGTGCATTTGCTGACTAACCTTGCTCTGAGGAAAAAGAAAAAAGGTTACCCTCCAGTTCCCTGATCCTTCTATTTTTACCCCTCAAAGCTACAGTAAGAGACAAAAGGTCAGGAAAAAAGACCTAGTAGTTTCAAATGCTCGGAGTCTGCCATTCCCATCAGGACCAGCAAGTTAGAGCCCACACTGCCTGTCCCAGGGCTGGGCCCAAGCAGCAGAGAGTAGCTGGAGCCTGCTAGTTCTCGTCATACTGGTCCTACAACTCAGACAGCACCTAACAGGCTGGCTAAGATTGCTCTCAAGCGTATTTCAGATCAAGGCTTGCTGCCAGGGTAACTCTTAACACAGCTATCATCACTCCATTACAACCACGTCATCTTGTCTCTAAACTTCTCCTAGGAAAAATGCTTCTTCCAAGTGCCAACGCTACTTGAATCCCTGCAGCAGCAACTGTAGTGGCAGCCAGCATTTTCAAACTGGGTCATCTCAACAGACCCCTCTCCTCCCTCCCCCACCTTCCCAACAGCAGCAAAAATTCCTCCAGGTTAACTTAGCTACCTTAAGGCAAAGGATAAGGCATCCTTTTCCTGGATACTCTCCAACACATTCTCTCCTTCAGGTTTTTGTTTGTACATTGTTTTGTTTGGTTTTATTTAAAATAAAAATAATAATCCACTGTACCAATGGTGAAATCCATCCCAAATGCACACCCTAATATTTTCAAACTAAATTGCTTTCCTTGCTCCAATACAAACCACCGCTGTGAAAGGGTTAAAATCTCATCTTAATTTAAATATGCATACAGGATCCAGAAATATCAACCTGCAGCAATAATGATGAAAGAGTTGCTCTAAGATTTCCACACAGAATTGCAACAGCAACTAGCATAGCAGGTGATAAACAAAGGGGAAACTGCAGCAAAGTTTGAGGCAACTCAGTCATTTCTGGGATACACTCACAGCCTTTGAAGCCCAGTATCTTCTTTTTGCTGTTCAGAATATTGCTACTATAAGCATTCAGATGTTGCCTCTGCTAAAATTAAAAACTACAACCCTTCACCTTCACAGTTTGAACATTTCTGAAGTGCAGGAACTGCTGCTGCTGGGAGAAGTGGCCATGACTGTATCACTTCTATAGTAAACTCAAGCAGAATCTTAAATTAAACACCACTTCTCATTTCTGAATACATGGAGCTGTATTCTTCAGCCACTGTATTTCCATCCAAGCTTGACAGCTGCCAGGTTCACTGCATAACATGAAATTTGGATTAAGTATAAACATAAACCCAATTCTGCTTCTCCATTAATCCCTTCTGCTGTCACCAGAATAGCCAAATTGATATTTCTAGGGAAGGAGCATATACAAACAGCAAGGTCACAAGTCTGGGGTTTTGCTGTCTTCACTTGAGCGATAAAAAGGTAGCACACAGCTTCAGGCAAGAATTATAACCCCTGAAGTCCACCCCTCAGTAACCTGGAAGTCTTGGCTCTGCATGGCAGCTATTTTTAAGGCTAGCACTTTTCCTATAGCCAAAAAAAAAAAAAAAAAAAAAAGCCCCAAACCAACCACACAACAAAAACAAACAACGTCAACAACAACAACAAACCAAAAAACAAACTCGGGCACAAACAAGCAGAAAAACCCCAAACAAGAAAAGCACAATACATACACTCGTTTTTTCAGAACCTCCCACAGCACTTAGCCAGCCACAAAAAAACCCAAAAAAAAGTAAGCTCAACAATACTTTTTCTCTCACTTGGCAAAGCCCAAGCAGTTCTCTCTCTCCCATCCATGATCCAAGGTGGCTGCACTCTCACTGAGCACCAACACAAGCCTCTGTAGGGTTGTGTCATAAATCAGTTAACAGAAACTGTAAGAATTGAAGGGGAGGGAAGATCAAAAATAAAATCATAAATCCAGCTGGTTCAAAGATCCTGTTTACAGTATGAAGGAGAGAAATAGACACCAGTTTAGATCCTTTCCCTCATGTTGCTGCCTGGGGAGGGGTGCCTGCGTGCCAGGGAGGAGGCAGCAGCTCTAGACCATTAATCGCTTCCATTTTAAATGCATCCTATTAAACATAAGCTTCATTTTTTTAAAAGGTATATTTTAAGATCAACACTTTGCCCGCTTGACTCTCACCCAGTTGTGATTTTCCACTCACATTTGTTTATTGCTAGGGCACCCTACACTCAAAGGAAAATGAGAACTGATGGCAATAGCTGATGCAGTCATGCATCCACAGAATTCACAGGTCAAAATAAGTGAGCCAGAGGGGAAAGAATATATCCAAGCAGAAGCCCTTAAAACAGCTATGGCTCAGCTACATACTTTAAAAAGAAACTTGCTACCTAAATAATGATCAGATACACACAGCAACCTGAGAAGACACCTACATATTCTCTACTCCGGCAGTCATTTTAAGTTAGAAATTTCAGACAAAGGTGTTTCCCAAGCTTGTTTAACATTCCCTTTGAAAGAGAAACTGAAGAATAATTGTTTCTTGTTCTAAGCAAACACTACCCCTTGACCTAGAGCTGGAGACAGAATCTGGCTACTCAAACTTGCAATCTGCCCTCAGAAATTTTCGGATTCACTTCACTTTCACAAAAGAAGACAGCTACCAAAACTTGCTCTCACTCAAAGAAGGCTGTTGACACAGTAATGACCAGGACACACTGACAGATTTTTCTGGGACATAGGCTTTTGAGAACCTGAACATCCCCTTATAGCTTCTTAGGGTGGAGCACCACTGCTCTGCACTCCCAAACTGTTACCCAGCCAATGGCACAATTAACTAAGCCTTGCCCATCCAGACACCACATGGTTAACATCCTTAGTAACCATAGCAACCAACCCTTCTTCCTCCATCAGAGCCTCAGCTGGCACACTGCTGCCTTTCCAGCACTAGGTTTTGCAGCATATTTAAGAACCCCCTCCCCTTCCCCCCAGTCATGGGTTTGGTCAAGCACATCAAGAGGATGCTGGAACACTACTGCTTCACCTATTTCTGGCACTCCACTGTCCTCATGTCCCCTGGGCACTTCAACCTCCCCTCCATAGGGTAAAGGAAGGACGATGTCTAAATTCTCTCCAAGTGCACCAAGGCAGGTATAATGTAAAGCAGGGAGCCAGGTGTAACCTTGCAGGAAGAGTTGTCACAGGGTAAAGGGAGGGGGGGGTACTAGTTGACATGCAGATCAAACATCAGGTCAAACAGAAGCAGCACCGCAAGATCAGGGGACTCAGCTGCCACCCACTGTCCCATGGGTACTAGGGACAGTTCCTGCCTCTTCAGTTATACCCTATAAATCCACTGGAGACATCCACCAAGACATCAGTAAGAAACCACAACTCTCATCTAGCAGCACATGTATTCTGCCAGGATGAGAGTAGAAAAATTTCAAAACAGACTTTATCACTAGCAAAACAATACATCTTTCTCCTCTTGTAGTTCACCTTTGAGCCACAGATGCATAAAAGCAATCATCACGTCCCTTCCTCCCTCCTGGTTTCTATCCCTCACCCCTGGGCAGTTGCAGCATGCCAGCACTTGCTCATTTCTAAACCAACTCAATGTCATTTTTATGGTTCCACCCATTGGCGTACTTGGCACAGACAGACGCTGCTGTTTTATTAATAGCTGCATGCTGGCCCAGCTCTATCCTGTAGAGGATTTCCACAGCATCATTACAATGCATATTTCACCATTCCCACCCCCCCTTCCCCACATGCCACTCAGATGCTTTATTTCCACCTAGTTGTTCCTGCTCCTCAACATGACCTAACTAAAGACCTCGCCTCTCCTCCTCTCTCCCCACCTCCTTCCCTGCCCTGCATGATAGAGTCCCAGTACAGCCAGAACAGCTGCCCTCTGTTGCACCATGTCCTCAGAGAGCCTCTCAAAACTACCCTTTTGTGAGCAAGCTCTTTGCAGGAGGTGTGACACCAGCCCCAGCAGGTAGGTATATGGAGCAGAGTTGGAGGGGGAACGTTGTTATTTTAAGTCCAAATGTTCAGTTACTGCACAATGACAATTCTTTTATTCTTCAAAAGAGATAGGACAAGGTTCCAGCTTTGGGCTAGCTTTGTGAACTACTCATTAATGGTGGCAAGTGCTATGTGAGTGACCCCTCAAAGGCAGAAGTCTGGCAGTAGATGCAGAACACGGTGGCAGCATTCCACTTCAGTATTCCTATGGGAAAAGCACTAAGGATCAATGGCTAACAAGGCACAGTATTAAAAAAAAAAAAAAAAAGTGATCAATATGCCAACACATACTTCTGTTTGTTTTAATCTTCTCTACCATACCCACCATTTCATGGCACCCAGGTAAAAGGTTTCTCCAAATTGATTAAAACATTGCTCCAGCATACAGGGTGCATGGGAGCTAAATGCGCTTTAACTACCTGTATGGACCTGGAGCATCAGGTATGCAAACATCCACAAGGTCTTGGCTGACACACTGGTCTTTCCAGGATTGAATTCAGCAGCTTACAGAGGGCCCTCCCACAACCTCCACCAGTTTGGCCAGCCCTTTAGCACACATATCTCTGAGCACTAGCATAGATCTGCTCACATCTTCAATGGAGGTGGCTTCCAAGAGTTTCACTGACAGCATAGAACTGTCCTGCCCACAAAAGCTGCCAGTTCACTCTGAGTGGTGTGCTGCACTAACTTTTGTCTTCACGTCAAGCCCCAGCCACAAGAACTGAAAGGAGTTCTAGGACTTAAGAGTTCACCACAAGAACAGGCACAGGGCAGATTAAAGGCTTTAGAGTAAATATGAAAGGAACTAGACAGAGATACCAACACACTGTGGGTTAGAAGGATTTGTTCACTCACACTTCAATCTGAAGACCAGAGAGTGGTGGTAAATGGTATTAAATCCAGCTGGAGGCCAGGGCTCAGTGCTGGGTCCAGCCCTGTTCAATGAGTGTACCCTTAGCAAGTTTGCAGGCAACACTAAGCTGGATGGAAGTGTCGATCTGCTGTAGGGTAGGGAGGCTCTGCAATGGGATCTGAACAGGCTGGACTGCTGGGTTGAGTCTAATGGCATGAGGTTTAACAAGGTCAAGTGCCGGGTCCTGCACTTGGGGCACAAAAACCCTATGCAGAGCTACAGACTAGGAGAGGTCTGTCTAGAAAGCTGCGTGGAGAGGGACTTGGGAGTGTTGGTCGACAGCCAACTGAATATGAGCCAGCAGTGTGCCCAGGTGGCCAAGAAGGCCAATGAAACCCTGGCTTGTATCCGAAACGGCGTGACCAGCAGTTCCAGGGAGGTTATTCTCCCTCTGTACTCAGTACTGGTGAGATGCTTCTTGAATCCTGTGTTCAATTCTAGGCCCCTCACCACAAGAAGGATGTTGAGGTTCTAGAGAAAGTCCAGGGAAGAGTAATGAAGTTGGTGAAGGGGCTGGAGAACAGGCCTTATGAGGAATGGCTGAGAGAGCTGGGGTTGTTTAGCCTGGAGAAGAGGAGGCTGAGGGGAGACCTCACTGCTCTCTACAACTACCTAAAAGGAGGTTGTGGACAGGAGGGAGCTGGCCTCTTCTCCCAAGTGACAGGGAACACGACAAGCGGAATGGCCTCAAGCTCCACTAGAGGATATTCAGGCTGGACAGCAGAAGGAAATTTTTCATTGAGAGGGTCATTGTGCACTGGCAGAAGCTGCCCAGGGAGGTGGCTGAGTCACTATTCCTGAAGATGTTTAAGGGACAGGTGGATGAGGTGCTGAGGGACATGGTTTAGTGTTTGATAGAATCATAGAACAACCAGGTTGGAAAAGACCCACCGGATCATCGAGTCCAACCGTTCTTATCAAACCATTCCTATTTCTCTTAAACAGAGATGAAGATTATTTTATGTTATTCTAGTAACAGTCAATTCATGATGGAGGAGCTTAAAAAGTCAAAGAGCTTTGAAGACATTTTTCACCCTAATGAAAAAAAAAAAAAACCAATTTAAAGAACTCTTGTTCTCCAGCCCCTTCCCCAGCTTTGTTGCTCTTCTCTGGACTCCAGGGAACAGCTCCGGCCTGTTTAAAAACAACTGCATGAAGTTATCTCTGTTCTCTGGAGACACTGTCAGAGATCCATTAAGGTTAGGAAAGCCTAAGCTCTAAGATAGGAATGGTTTGACTCGATGATCCAGTGGGTCTCTTCCAACCTGGTTATTCTATGATAAGAATGGTTATGCTAGCTAGGATTCATGGATTCATAGTGCTTATCAGCCCAAGGGGTTGTATCAACCTCCTGGAACCCGCAGCTCCTTCCACTTACAGTTTGACACTACTAGTCACTCCCTTCACCAAGGATAACATATCAAAAAAATCCATGGTTTAAAAATGTATCAAGAAATCAAGAATTCAACACTTCACTGGATAATTTCATAGAATCATAGAATCACCAGGTTGGAAGAGATCCACTGGATCATCAAGTCCAACCATTCCTATCAAACATTAAATCATGTCCCACCAGGACCTCGTCTACCCGTGCCTTAAACACCTCCAGGGAAGGTGAATCAAACCACCTCCCTGGGTAGCCTATTCCAATGCCCCAAAATTTCTAATAGTCAATCATGAAAACCCCTACACACACTCAGGCATTTCAGTCCATGTGAACATATTGTACATAATACAAATAAATGGCTGCACATCTCTTACTATGTCAAGATTTCCCTTTGAGAAAATAATTGACAATAGTCCCCTTTCAGTAAGCAAAACAGATGGAGGTTGCTTTGCCTTCAGTTTCCAAAATATTTTTGTAGCTCCTGTCTCCATCCTCTTCTCTGTTTTTCAATACTAAAGCCACTATTCTGAGGTTCATTTTCCTGAAAGCTGCTTGGTGCAGAGGCAGCAAACCATTTCAGTGACTACCTCATTGTTTACATGCACATCATACATTGGGTCAAGTAGGACACCAGGAGCTTTGTTAAATTCCCTGCCCGCTGTGTCCCAAAAACTGATCTCCAAGCCACTTTTTTCCAAACATGAGCCTCAAAACAGAAAAGAAGGCAAGAGCTTTCAGTAGAGACCCATATCCTCACAGCTGGGTCATTAAGAGCCCATTGCACTAGCATCAGTTCAAGTTAGGAAAAGACCCAAAGCACTCTACAAGACTCCTAGTAGCATTTGTTTTACTTACAACATTATTTATTTACAACTGTTCCCTGTCAGTCTATGGCTCATCCTCAGTTTCTCTGCACAGCAATTTTATATCATTCTCATACCACTGATAGAAATGCTGATCATCATCAATCCTCTTACACATCCCAACGGACCCTATTTAATTAGGATTCACTATCAACAATGCCAAGACTTGTCAGTGAACTCAAGAGCGGCTGAAGTGACCTCCTGTCACCTGATCTTCATTCTCATAAAACAGATTAGAGAACTCTGCTTGTAATACATTTAATAAGTGCTCTACAGCCATTGCAGAGCATTGGTGTTTTGGAGGAGGTTCCCATCTTTTGAAAGGAAGCTGGATTGAATAAAACTCTCATGCAGTAGCAAAACAATGTCAAACAGCTGGCTGAATACACTAGAGCTATGAAATTATGTCTATCAATCAATCAATTTCTAGTGTCTCAAAAGGAACAAAAGTAGTTACTTTCAGCAGGAAAGGAGATTATAGAGAAGAGGGAGCTGGCCTCTTCTCCCAGGTGACCAAGGACAGAACAAGAGGGAATGGCCTCAAGTTCTGCCAGGGGAGGTTCTGGCTGGACATCAGAAAAAAAATTTCACAGAAAGGGTCATTAGGCACTGGAACAGGCTGCCCAGGGAGGTGGTTGAGTCACCTTCCTTGGAGGTATTTAAAAGATGGGTGGATGAGGTGCTCAGGGACATGGTGGTTGATAGGAATGGTTAGACTCAATGATCCTGGAGGTCTTTTCCAACCTAGTGATTCTGTGATTTGCTTTTTAGAGTTCATTTTTAAGTAATGCTAGGTAGAGATAGAAATAATTGATACCTTTTGCCAGCGTCAGCTCAAATCAACACAAGATAAAGTAATGACAAACCAGCCCACTCTTACCCTGTTCTCTCATGCACTACATGGCTGCCCTCTCCCCATTTGCTAGAGTTTCCCTACCACCCCAAAGGTCCCCTGAGCCATCTCTTCCAACTTTCCCTTGGTTATTTAATACTAATAGATGCTGAAACCAACAACGTCACCCCTCTGTATAAAATTGCTGTCTGGGAGATATTTCGCGTGTCACGTATAGCACAAGAGCATCACACTTCTCTCCCTCAAACACTATATATAATATTTATTCATTTTTTATGTATCTTTTTGGAAGGTTAAATCACTGATAAGCCTACATGCTTAGTTAAATTTTGAGTCTTTTGAGAGATTTCTTCTTGCCCTCTTCTTACATTCATATTGTTTCCTCCAACTTCATCATATCAGCAGCCAATTGCCACCTAGTTTTTATCACTGTCATACTACATTTTTAATTACCTCATAGGTTCATGATATCATCTTAGCAGATAGATCCTTTTTACGCTCTATAGTATCCTTGCATATTTTTGTGCTAATTGCCACAGAGTATTCAGTCACAGATTATTTTACTCAATTCCATGTATCCTACACGCCTTTTCCTCCTCCACTCT
Source organism: Coccyzus lansbergi (assembly GCA_033558105.1). Lineage (NCBI taxonomy): Eukaryota > Metazoa > Chordata > Aves > Cuculiformes > Coccyzidae > Coccyzus > Coccyzus lansbergi. The sequence goes on along the minus strand of JAUMJK010000634.1, from coordinate 48,419 downwards.
CTCTTGCCTCTCCAAGAAACCTGCTTCCTATCAGGTAGGAGTTAAAATGTTCCAAAGCTGAACTGCGATTCAAAAGGTTCAGACTTCAGAGCCAGCTACAGGAACCCTGTGTCACAGACAATCCATGAACAGTCATTTCTTTTGGTGGAGGCAACAGTTCCTGCTATTATACCTTTTTAGAGGTTTAAAGCTGTAGATAACTGTCAAATATATCCCTCTCCTCATCACCCTTATTCAGTTCAGCCTCCAATAGCCAGCAGGGAGCAGACGAGACAACACTGGTAGGAGAGAAGGCAGACATGATTCTTGCAAAGGCCTTTTTATCTGTAGATCACAGTACCATCATCCTTCTGTAATTTAAGGGGCAACTTGTTTAGTGGAACAAATGCCCAAGGGCAGAGCCCAGCCCTTTTGTGACACAGACGTGTCTGTGTACAGTTTCTGCTGCCTTAATTTGCAAATGCCACTTCACCCTCACAAGTGTGCTATCTTAGCCCTTGGGTCTAGGGGAAAACCAGGTATCAACTTCATAGTGCCACCACAAACAACTGCAGAGGAACGGGAATGCAAGATTCTTATTCTTGGCCCCAGAATCAGAAAGGAGTTAAAAATGGTATGAGCACATTGTCAAAAATAGCTCCTTTCAGCTCCCTCCCCCCCAAAGCATTTAGGTTTAGTTACTGCATTCAAACAGCAGCCCTTTAATCAAGGAGTCCTACTTATTCATGAGGAGAACTGTAGCCAGACAGACCTTTCAAATGCTAGTTCTGCCATCTGGCAGCAGCAGTGAGACTTCTTCCCAGACACACACGCAGAGATGGTAATTGCCCTCACGTGGAATTCCAAGGCACTGCAATTGTTCTGGCATTTAAACCTCCATGGGCTCCAGATGTGGATTTTATTTGTGTTTTTGTGGGAAATGGGTACTACTAATTACAATATCCCCCCCCACCATTTCAATTTGCTCTCTCCACATATTTCTGTCCTCTTCTACAGCACCCACAGCAAAGCAGCAGATCGTGTACGCCTGTGGATAAATATCTTAAAAGCATTCATGCCACGGAAGAAAGTGTCACATTTTCTTCTGCCTTCCCTGCCTCTGTGGATTTGATGCTCTGAGCAGCTGCTCAGTGGGGAACGAAACCTTTCTGGGGGATTGCTCTGTATATGCTTTGTATGCTTTTCTTCTTTCAAATTAATTTCAAATCATAATGGAAAGGTCACAGGCATAACCTCTCTACTGAAAGTGGCAACTTTGCATTCTTGAAGCAATACATGTAAGGGAAGGGAGGAATAAGAAGTATTTGAAAAGACTTACATTTTGCTTCAGAGAGATTCTGGTTAGGTGACCAGACCAGCATGCCGAGATTTTCTCTCTCTTGACTTCGCCTTGCAAGTTTGGCTGAAGAGAAAACAGACACAAAGTTACAAAGAAAGTAATTTCAGACGCAAAATGGATACAAAAGTGACATATCACACACCTGCAGCTTTTAATCGAGATACAAAATCCATCAAGAGAGTTAAAACCCCATCTTCCCGTTCCGATTTGAGGGTTTTCCTTCTTTCTTCAATGCATAATCCCCTATATAACATGACAAATACACTCTTTCATGCAGCACACTAAGCAGCATACATCACACCTAAATTAAAAGTTAATTAATGTTTCTCTCCCAGCATACTTGATCATTTTTCTTCCAGCCATCATTAATGAAAAAGGGAGGAGCTAGGCTCAGGCAGTAGGCTCCAAGCTCCTGACATCATGAGACCATACCATGCAGCTAGATTAACATTTCAGAGTAGACACACGCATGAACCTCCTGGCTTTTATTTCTGAGCTCCTCCTCCCCAGCCCAACAGCCCTTCTATGACTCCATCCCCCATACAGACAGGAATGCCCAACACTGGGTCCCCAGGGTCAGAATCAGGTCCTCTGCTCAACCACCACAAATTCTTGGGCATTCACACCCACGCTGCACACATGCACCATGCTCAGAAAGCAAGTCTGGTTTTAACCAACACTCAGCTGGCATAAAAGCTCTGCAAGTCTCACGCGAAGAACCACAGCTGCACATAGTTTGAGAACGCAACCTCAAGCTAAGATATGTTTCAGTAGAAAGTTCTTGGGAATCTGCTATTGTCTGGTCCCAAGCAGTCAAAAGAGGAGGAGAAAAAGAAGCCAAAAAAAAAAAAAAAAAAAACACCTTGTTCTGTTGAGTCAGCACACACACAGCCAGCTCAACTACCCACTCCGGCCAAGAGAAACTTGCAGGTCTTGTTATGAACAAGTGCCTGCAGTACTACCCCCACTACTGAACATCATATCGTGCTGAAGTTTTATGCAACATTTCAACACAATGCCATTTTCCTTGCACTGCGTAATTAGACATATAACCACCACTTCATGATACATTAAGCAAAGAGGTCAGAAAAGATGTAGTAATGCAAAATATGCAGCGCCAGGATATTGTCTCATGAGACAGAAAAATCAGAACATTATCTGCTCACACATCTCTGCTGCAGTATAAAGAGGTCTGCCAGCACCCAGCTCCTGCTCATCTGAACACATCATGAAGTTCAGTAAAATACAATGCTATGAATGTGCATGGTTCGACTACTGTGTTTAACCTGAAATCTGCTCAGCTAAGAACAGCCGGGATTCAGATGACAAAAATATTTTAACATTAAAATTAAAGCACAGATTAAAAGCAAAAAATAACCAGTTGCCAGAAATATATTTACATTGAACACTTTTTTTTTCCATGACAAACAGTGATTATCTCTCACACGGTTTGTTTTGCACTGTTTGGGTTTTTTTAAAAAATGTTACCACCTGCACATTCAAGAGAGTTTGTGCCTTGTGCATGTTTTTCACTTTCTAAACTAGGCAGAAATACAGGAGTGAGAAGAGACAACAACAGCCTCTCGTGGCGAGAGATGGAGGGTTGAGACCAGGTCTATCCACAGTATGTAAAGAGTGTCTGAATTATACTTACAATACTGAATTTAAAATTACAACTTGACACACACATAAAAGAAAAAAAGTACGTCTTGAAATGCTGGGGAACAAATTTTACTTTTTAATCTCATTTCAAGCCTAGTTTGGGAATACAAAGAAAGAGACAACCTTTAGCCTCCCCCTTCAAAGTTTTCACCTTACTCTCTCCCTTATTGAGGATGGTCTTTCCTACTGAAATCTAGCATAAGGTTCAAAACACAGAAAGGAAAAAAAACCAAAGGCTCTCTCCTCACTTTGCATTACACTGAAAAGCATATTCTCATCCTATAAAAATACTCAAAGATCGAAGTCATCAGTCAGGTCTTCAAGAAGTTAAACACATTACACCCAAACCCCAACACACAGTAACACACCCCAGATCAGGAGCTTGATATCCAAATTCTGCCAGTGAGGTTTAACTCCAGACAACCTGTCAGCCTGCCTTTAACACAGTCCCACTGGCTGAACTGGAGAAACCTCTAACTCAGGAAAAGGGATAAAATTTTCTCATAGCTTATCAGGCTGAGCCTCTCCCCTGACATGTCATACACGCATCACAGTCCGCTGTCCCCTCCATGAGCCACTAACTCAGCTCACCCACAATAAAGTGGGTGAAGTTTTACCTGCTACGGTTAAACCCCCAGGTTACACTCTGGGCCATTGCAAAGGGAGCGTCGCAGTTTTCCTGGCTGTGAGCTGTGGTGAGTCCTGGGAGGTGACAACCAAAGCCAGGGAGGTACTACAAGACCTCACAGCATGTAAGCAGGGCTGGTGAAATGTGTCCCACTTTCTCCACCACGGCTCCCTCCCAAGGCACCATTCTATGATCCTTAGCTACACTGCACTTCTCAACAGGTGTGGAACAGCATCTCAGGTATTCCTGTAACACCTCTCCCATTCTACCTCTCCACCCAAGCTCACACCTGCCCGGTCCTCATTTCTTGACAGAGGCCAATGCAAGGCATGCAGTAAGGTTAAGTTAAAATTTATGCTTCCCTGCAAAGGACAGAAGCACCTAAAGGCCAACACACATGGAGGAGATGTTTCTAAAACACCACAGAGGCCCATCCCTAACATCTGGGTTGGAAGGGATCTTAAAGATCATGCAGTTCCAATCCCCTGCCACAGACATGGACATCTCCCATTAGGTCAGGTTGCTCAAGCCCCCATCCTACCTGGTCTTGAACGCTTCCGGGGATGGGGCATCCACAACTTCCCTGAGTAACCTGGTTCCACTGTCTCACCATCCTCATTGTGAAGAATTTTTTCATAATGTCTAGTCTAAATCTTCCCCTCTCCAATTTACAGCCATTCCCCCTTGTCCTATCACTACATCACAGGTGACCTAACCTGTCCCCACCTCCAGCAGCACATCCTCCCCATTACGCCTTCTCAAGCCCACAGCCCCCACGTTTACCATTCCCAGCACACAAGGCAGACACAGCAAGCATTCTTTTGAGTCCGGTGTTGACCACATCATAAAGGCACAAGGCACAAATACTCTTGCTACATCACACAGCAAGGAAGCACTTAAGAGCTTGCATGGAATTTGGAAGCACACTGAAATGGTTATTTCAGAGCCAGCAGCCATAAGAGAAGAGGGGGGACTTAGAGCAGAGTAGCTGCTGCCTTACTTTTCCCACATCTTTCCAAGCACAGCTGCAAGGGTCACCAGTATAGGTGACACCCCTTTACACATCCCCTGCTTCTAGTCAAGGATACCAGGGTGAATTCAAACACTCTACGCTTCAGTGACAAAGCTAAAAAACTGATTTGATTTAATCCATCCTATATTTCATAGAAAAACAGCCATGTATAAGGAGAGCAAGGTTTACCCTTTTTTTTTAGGGGAACAGATCAATTTAGGATCAATGGGTTTTGCTTGTACAAGTAACTGCAGTTAAACCAGAGCAACCTGTGTTTAAAAAGGCTGTATATTGGCAGACAGATCATCTGACATTTCAGTTAATCCTGCACTTTCATCTAAGCTACCTAGCAGGTATTTGTAAAGTCTCTACCACAGCTATTAGCTCCCTATCACAGTTGTTGTAGGAGAAAACACTCTGTAAACACTTTCCCATTGCTGGCTCTCCTGTTTGTCCCAAGTCTAGGATGAATCACAGATGCTTCTGTCATCCTCAAAAGGAAAACTTTCTGCTACAAGCAGCACTCCCTAAATTTTGTTCCCCTGTGGGACTTGACAGGATATGCAAGCTCCTATTGCCTTTACTCACCCCCTCCCCATGGACCATACGCTGAAATCCAGGAGGAAACCAATGCAGGTTAAAACTCACTTTGTGAGGAAAACATTATTTTTAAAGTTGGTTCCATTTTCAACTGTGATTTTACTGCACGAGCCCAAACAGTTCAACTGTACTGATAAGGAAGAGCAGAGCACCCATGTATCAACATTATTGTAAAAAAAAGTCAAGGGGACTTTTGGGTTTTTTCCTGGAGCTGCGAGGACACATCTCACCATCAGCATCCAGTTTACCACATGCTGTGTAGGAAAACACTATTTTGCCCAGCAGCAATAACAACACAGCTGTAGTTCCTATCACTTCTGCCCATGGGCTGCAAGACATGAAACCTTGATCCACAGCAGCCACAGCTCTTTCCTAACTTTTGGAAAGTTGTTGCAAAACTGCCCTACAGAAAAAATCAAGACAGGGGTCTCAGCCAGCAGCAGCAGTCAGTTCTGACTCCAAGAGGTATCAGGCAGATTTAAAAAGAATACTTTGACTGAGTCTTTAAAGCATGTCTTTCCTGCTGTGAAGGTTAGGTTACTACACAGTACTGCCTCACTCCCAAGGATATGTCTGTCCAATTTTCACCTGCATACAAAAAGACATCAGTCCTGCTCTCCCACTACCACCCACAACATTTAATGCCTCAGGGGAAAATCCTCAGACCCCACACCTGAGCGATCCCAGCTCACACAGAGGGGAAGAGGAGAAAAAAAATAAAAAGAAAGAAAAAGTAAAGTGAGAGCAAAGACTTTTTTCAGTCAAAAAAAATACAAAAACCACAAAACCAAAACAGAACTCTTAAGAGTCACTCCTTTCCTCCCAGAGCCACCACTGTATTTAACTCCAAGACAGAGAGCAGAGGGCCAAGCTTCTCAGGACCATCTGCAGAAACAAGAGAAAGGTGGAACCTGCAAATTTCTTAAAGGACACCAAGCCCTCAATACCCTCACACATGTTCTTACGTGTGCTATTACCTTAAACTGAGTCTGGATCCTCTCCCTACATCAAGAAGCACTCATCTGCCTCCTCACATTTGAGGGGTTCTTCTGCAGATGTCTTAACTTTGTATTTTCTCCTAGGCCACCAAAGTTGCACCAGTGCTGGCACCAGGACTGTATGAATAGACTCAGTGTTGAACATGCTGCAGAGCTTGTAATCTTGAACACGTTTGTGTTGACATGAAACCACAGATCTTTGTTCAGGCTCTTCCCAGAAAATTATGAGACAGTCAAGAAGCTCACTTTTGCCCTGCAGGCTCCTCAGCCACCACTCTGGTCAGAGTTTCTGTAAATGGACAACAAAGCAGAGCTGAAAGCAACAAGTGTGTCTCCCTGCCTACCTCCACAACGGTGCTGTGAAGTCAGGACACCTGACAGGGAAAGGGAAACAGGCATATCTCCCAAAAAACTACCAAAGACCACCGCACTGCATGCATGAAATCCCTGTTACAGGTCAAAGAGAACCTTTTCCTCATCTTTCCCACCTCTCCTCAGTTTCAAGTTAGCCATGGAGCAGCTGGCATCAGTACAGAAGGAAAGCAGGAATATCATTCTCTTCATCCAGTCAGAGTCTCCCGTTGGTGAGATGAACTAAGCTCTGAAGAGCTGAGTCAAAATGCTAAAGGGTGAAGCTCCCAGTTCACAGCCTGAATCCATCCAACACCTCACCATTCTGAAGGGAGAGGAAGTCCTGCTCAGCCACCATTTCTCTGCTCTCCTGACCCACACTTGCTGCCTCCTCCCCAGCCCCATCCCATGTCAACTCTGGCATTTATCCCTCCAAGCCCAGCACATTCAGGTAGCAGGTCCAGGGAGGTATATTCCCAAGGGACAGGGAACAGGACAAGAGGGAATGGCCTCAAGTTCTGCCAGGGGAGGTTCTGGCTGGACATCAGAAAGAAAAATTTCACAGAAAGGGTCATTAGGCACTGGAACAGGCTGCCCAGGGAGGTGGTTGAGTCACCTTCCTTAGAGGTATTTAAAAGATGGGTGGATGAGGTGCTCAGGGACATGGTTTGATAGGAATGGTTGGACTCGATGATCCAGTGGGTCTCTTCCAACCTGGTGATTCTATGATTCACAAAAAGTAACCTAGCAAAATACAAAGCAAACAGCACTTTCCCCAGTTATTAAATGAAATTAGCTGGCTGCAAGATGAGACAAACAGCTACGTGAGTGTACAGGGAGCAGCAGACCCACATAGATGGGGCGCTCTCTGCCTTCACCCTGCAGAGCTCCACCAGAACATGATGGTTCAGGCACACCACTGCAAAAGAAGAAAGGGAGGGAGGCTGTTTCCCTTCCACCAAGACCTACTTAAAGCAGAGCAAGGCATCTACCCAAGCTTAAAAACAAAACAATCCAACCAAAAAAAAAAAAAAGCAGTTAGCTTTAACTCCAGTTCTTACCTTTCTACGACATATCCTAGGAGACAAGGAAGTGGAATAAGGAAGCAGGGACAGGCAGGATACCTCCCGAGCACTCGTTTAGGCTGTCTTAAGCACCACTGGTAAAGTGACAGCATACACAAAGAGCAGGCAGGAAGGCAATAGAGTCTGACAGCAAGCGGAAGCGCAGTGCTGCTCAGCTCCAGCCTGATGCATCTCGTTTTACTTTTCTTCTCCAAGTTAGAGAAGAAACGTGCCAGAATAAACTCAGTGGGAGCTGAGGCCTCTCAAAGAGCCACCAATCACTCTGTTGCCTATTATTTTGCTTCTGTGCAAGGCAGCAGTGCCAGCTTTCACTTGAGTTCCTGCACTTGAGGGAGCTGCTCTGTCATGCGGCTCTCCAAGGATGCTGCACATTTCAGCCACAGCTGTAAGCCATTCAAGAGTGCTTTGCACTTTGCTTTTGACACCTATACTGGCGCCTTAGAGAGACAATCTTCATCTCTTGCAGATGCCAAGACACATTTTGCTCCCCAGCACCATCCTACCCAAGTGGGATTGAAGCTCTGTCAAGAGAGACTCCTGCATTCTTACTTCTCCATAACCATTCAAAAGTCTTTGCTGTTTGCACGAGGAATTTCAGAGCTATTGAAGCCATGTGAGTTTCCAAGGAAGCAAAACACACGACTGTGTGGAAGCACTGCAACACACACCATGACATATAGGAATTTGCTACTATTCAGTTCCCCCATTGTTTAAAAACAGCAAAAGGTAACTCAGGAAAGCACACGCCCCAGCAGGCACTCAATAGAGATAGGCACTTCTGTACCTTTTCTGGCAGGCAAACACTGACAAATCAAAGTTTAAAAAGCACTTGCCATAAAAGTACAAAAGATCAAGCACTGATCTCTTGCAAGGCAATAGGTAAGAAAAGATCTCCAGATCTGAACAATGCATTTCATGAAAAGTTCACACAACAACTGAAACCTCCCAGGTAGAGGATAACAAGATTCAGATCTAGAAGGTTATTGCATTACTAATGTCGCTTAATGATCTCCCCATAACTGGTACTAACTCATTTTTCAATCACATATTGCAAATTTAAAAATAAAGACTAAGAAGCCCTCTTCCTTTTACTATGTAACCCCCAGCATTATATACAAAATATGCGTTGTATAATGCCCAAAAGCAAATAGGTATTTTTATTGTTAGGGGAAGAGTTGGAGCTGACATACAATAACTGAGCTGTTGAATGCTGCTTCAGACCAAGTCTAAGCATATTTACTTTTAATGAAGTCAGATTAAACAAGTGCTTCCATTCCCAAACCTGCATTTTCTTGATCAATGCAGACCTTATGTTTATTGCATAGAGTAAAATCCCCTTTACAGTGCCCATGACAACTCTTAAAATAAGACAAGGGAGGCACTGGCTCCCAGTTTTAAAAAACTTGCCCTCACTAGCTCTCATCGATACTACTCAGATTCACAGTGTAATTGTAAATGAACAGCTGTGATACAACAACTAAATACCTATGCGGTACCAGAGAATTCAAACAAAATTACGAGTCAGAAGAAAAGCTTTTTCCACCTTCCTTCCCCACTGCTGGCACTGTCTCCTCAAGCAGGAACCCAAAGAGAACGCTGCTGCCCATCCCCACTTCCTCCTGCACGTGATTTCTACAGAGTCAGCAGATAATGCCTGTGATCCCCTTTCATTTGCTTTTTCTGAAGGCTGCCTAGATATTGTAGCTGGGACGTCGCAGGAATACCATCTTTGCACACACTACAGCAGCACTGAATGCAGCAGAACATTTTAGACAGTAGTCCTGGAGAACATTTTTTTTTTTAATTAAAAAGTTATAAATTAAGTAGCAGTTAGCTCTTCCTATACACGACTACACCCAGCTGGCACTATAATCTATATGCAAATAATGTTCTGAGGGCATTTTTGTATCTGCCTAGGGAAATAGAGGTGACTATTTCAGTTTCTATACAGAGCAGCAGCACTGGAAATGCAGGCTCGAGGACCTTATTGCCTCAGAATAACTGTAGGTGCTATGCTACAAAAACTCATGGAATTACACATTTCAATAGTATGAAAAATATTGCTTTAAAAATTACCCAGTTAAAGATTAATCATCCAACAATGATTACAAAGGTCACTTTGCAGTGATAAAAGCTATTACCATCAGAAGAACTGAAAGAGAAAATGAGAAAAATCATGAACAGCAACACAGTTTCCTGTTTTAAAGTAATCAAGTTCAACCCATACTAAGTTTGAACGCCACACCTTTATATTTTTTATTTTATTTTTTAACTTTTTAAGAATGTATCTGATATGAGATGCCTTCCCAGTTTAAGAGCAAGCAGTAAAGCAAAAGCTGTGGCCTACATTTTGCCCACAGTCCAGGCCAGACCAAACAATAAAGCCAGAACAGATGTTGAGGCCTCGCCTCGATTTTTTTTTTCTCCCTGAATAACAGGAGTCAGCTCATTCTTTCCTACAAGCAGGTGGCACCAATGTGCAGCCATAGATGAGGTCTGAATAACTATACAAGCAAACAGCCTTTCAATGCACACTTTAAGTGCATAAAACTATTTTTTTCTCTACACTTGCAATTCCAATCTGAGCCCTTCAGTGAGTTCTGCGTACACAAGCCCTGCAGCCCATACAGGACCAGGAAATACATTAATGGAACATAAGAAGCACGAGTGCCCCCCCCCACACTCAGTACTGAGCAGCACACCTCTACTAATCACAACAGGCTTTTGTCTAGACACAGCCAGAGTTTTGTACTGAAATGTGAAAGGGTAGGAGTTGGTTCAAAGAAAGCATTAAGTGAAAAATTAAGATAAAATCCACATTTGATTAAGGTTTTACCTTGTCTTGTAAGCCTTTTTACAATTTAAAAATTTTGCACCATCCACTTTTTGAAGGAGGAGGGCTGGGAACTACACTACAGCAATCCCAAATGCACAACCAAAAAGCAGGCAATCAGAACAAAGCAAAAGCCTGAAGCGCACAGGTCAGGTCAGAGCCATGAGGCCACAGTTTAGAGTCACAGCACCTCCGAGGCTCCAACCTCCAAGGTGGGGTGGGACAGGACCAGACCTGCGCTGCCCCACTAGTCAGGAGCAACAAACAAGCCACGAAACACAGAATCATAGAATCACCAGGTTGGAAAAGACCTCCAGGATCAGAGTCCAACCACTCCTATCAAACACTAAACCATGCCCCACAGCATCTAGTCCACTCATCTTCTAAACCCCTCTGGGGAAGGTGACTCAAACCACCTCCCTGGGCAGCCTGTTTCAGTGCCCAATGATGCTTTCTGTGAAATTTTTTTTTCTAACGTCCATCCATGGTGCCTCATGGGACCCACACACCCTATGGTTGACCCCCCCAACCCGCAGCTGCCACCCCCGGCTTTACATCTTGCCACTAACCTTGGGATCCCTTGTACACACACAACCCTACAAAAACCCACCAATACAGGACCTCCACTGAGTTATTAAAGCGAACCATTGAAGTTTGTTAAAAATCAGTAAATCCATACATACAATTAGTTTTAAGAGCCAGCTATAATGAGGCAACTACTGTTGGTTTCTGTTCAATCTCCCTGAACACTGCCCCAACAAGAGATTTCCTTCCTTCCCTTCACACTATTTCCCTGTCATTTTCATTTAGGTGACCAAGTAGTCACACAGGTACACCTACATGTATGCAAGATCCACATACAGAAATTATTATACAAGAAAGGAACAGCAGCAGTGTAGCACAGTTCCCTCAACTGCCAGGTCTCGTGCTGCTGACAAACATCTCGGCACTGTCAAATCTATTTGGAGCCAAACAGTTTACTGCTGAGGAAGCAAAGATAAAGCAAACACATCTTCCTCTCTTTCCATCACAGATCTTGATTCTGCCACCTCCCCTGTTCTTGACAATGAGCAACTCCTACACACACAACTACAAATTCATATGGTTTCCCATTTCTTTATTAAGCTAACCCTCAGCTCCTTCCACCTACTGAATGGGGTTCTCTTTTGTGTTCCCTTACCCCCACCAAGAGCAGACGTTTGAGCCCAGTCCTGCCCACTATTCACAGGCAGCACTTAGGAATAACAAGACCAGGATCGGCAGAGAGACTTCCCGAGTCTGGCACTGTGTCTGCATCATTGGATTTAATGGCCTTTCATTGGAGGAGGGGGAAGAAAAAGTCCATCAAATAGTCTAATCCTTTTTGAACCCATTTGTAATTTTGGCATCTACAACATCCTGTGGCAGAGTGCTACAATTTAATTATATGTTTATTGTCTGAAGGAGAACAAAGAAAGCCCATGCACACCCCCCCTTCTCAGCTCTCAAGCTGCTACCCAGTCATTTCATTTGGTGGCCCCACTTCCTGCCTTATGAGAAATAGAGAATAACTGTGCCCTGTTCATCTCTACGTTTCTGGCTGTTTTACAGACCCTCTATCATGTTCCTCTCGGTCACCTGTTTTCCAAGCCAGACAGTCTGGGCTTTTCTGCTTCTCCCTCATACAGAGGCAGGGAACAATTCCTGTACTTTATCTAGTTATTGTACAGCTCATGGAAGCATCTATGCATGGGGGAGGGATGGAAATGAGGCACGGGCAGAACTGTACGCAGTGTTCGAGAAGAGGGTACACCACAGGATTTATAAAACATGCCATAACGAGATTCTGTTTTGTTCTCAGATGCTTTCATAACAGTTTTTAACAATACACTTGCCTTTTCACTATTACCACTGAGTTGATGAAAAAAACACTATGACTCCCAAGAACTTTATCTGGAAAGGCAATAGCTAATTTAGAGACCACTATTGTACACATACAGTTAAGGGTTGTTCCACCCTACTGTCTCCCCCTCCCCTAATATTACTTAGCACATTACAAGCGTCACTTACCATTTTTATAGCCACCCTGTCACAAGACTAAACAGGTTGCTTGTTGCCCCATTCAGTAGATATCCACACTCTCCCTGCTACCACCTCCTCCCATTCACATTTTGTGTTTCACACACTGACAGAAGGACAATCCATCCATTAGCAGGAAAAATAAAAAGTGAGAAACAAAGATAACAAGAAATGGAGACTACACAAAAAGGTCACCTTATTCAGAAGGTGATATAAGTGCTTGGTGACTCCTCTCCAACCCCCAGCTCCAGGACACCTCTGGTTTCCTAAGGATTCTTTCCCAAGGAGATGTGACACAAGGAGCAAGAAGTCAACAGAGAGTTTTCTCAGACCTTGTGGCTCCTCTCCCCCCTATTCCCTTTCCTGTTAAGATAGCAATACTGTTCAGACTACGGACTAAAGCACTTCCTATCTCCCACCATCCTTTCCCATTACTGAGCACACCTTGAAGAATCAGGGAATTGACACTGCCACTACCCTGGCTCTAGAAAGCCCTAAACCTCCTTACTCACAAAGACGACCTGGTTTTCCCTGTAAAGGTTTAAACTTGGCCTCTATAGGCCTGCACAAGTGCTGGCGACTCAAAGAAGCTGCATTTTACTCATCTTTTCTATACACTAAGGACCAGCTGTCCTGTTTCTATTGCCCAATGCAAAAAAGAAAGAAAAGGGGGAGAAAAAAAGAAAAGTCAGTTTCAAGTGTCCCCAAAGAAGAGTACTTTTCAATATTTTTTAGCAACACATCTTCCCTTCCCACCCACCCAAAATTCGTAACAGCATCCTTTTGAGATAGCTTACACTGACCAGTGGAAGTAAGCAATGCATAGAAAGCACCAGTGATATAAAACGCAGATTCTTGGTTAAAGTATACTAATTGGTTCATGTTTTCCATCATGTTTTAAAAACACTTGCCAAGAGATAGTCAGGAATAGATTTGAGAGAGTATGGGAATGTGGGCACTTTCCTTATCTTCCTCCTCACTTTACATCTCAGGAAGTCAGAAAAAAAAAATCACAACAATTGCACTCAACGCTTTACAAACTAAGGCCACTGGGCAAACATGTAACTGCTTGGCAAGACAGTAGTGTGAAGGGCACACAAGACAGGACACGCTGGTATCTCCATCCAGACAAGAGTCCACTCAGAAGGTCAAATGGGAGAAATTCCACATTATTGTAATTCTTGCAGAACCAAATCATCTTAAACATCTGAACGACTCAATCAGCAACAGCTAAGCACAGTCCACTCTCAAAGACAGTAAAAACTTCTCGCATTACTATCATTCTTTAAAACCCAGGTCAAACACCAACACTTTTCAAGGCTGAATTACATCACAGCAGCAGAGGTACATCTTCCAAATCTAGCTAGGTGCTATGGAGAGGCTGAACATCTAGGAAGTCATCACCACTGCACCTCCCTGCTGGAGGAGGTGCCCTGCAAGGGCAGCAGAAACAGGACCTACAAACATATCCAGTGAGACCTGACCTGTGCTGAAGTCACCTAAACTACCCTGGTCATTTCCACCTGCAGATGGATTTTGTAGAGGCTACGCTGGTGGCAGAGATACTGACCTGAAAGGGGGCACAGTGTCCTCTCCCAGTGCAGCCATCTCCAGAAGCAGACTCCTGTCCTCAGGCCAATATGAGCATACAAGAAGCTTATATATCAAATCCCACCCAGCACTCTGAGTCATGCACTGATGTGGCGTGGAACTGTAATCAACAAGCTGCGAGCATGCCCAGTTTAACCCACACAAATCCGACTTTTAAATGTCTGCGATGGTTGCATATCCTCCTCTCACCCCCTTCCATGACAGTATTCCAGGTTCTTATCCTCACAGAACCTCTACCAGCAGATGAGAGCTTTTATCAACACACACACACACATATATATATATATGCAAGGCACCAAGAGCCAAAGGAGCTGAGCCAGGTTTCCCAGGCTCTCTGTTGGAGACCAGCTGTGGGTCACCATTACTCATGGTCCCACCCTCAGAAATGCCAAAATCAAATAGGAACTCAAAGATAACACATTTGTAATATTTCAAACCAGATCTAGTGTGCTTCTAGCTCTCCTTGGAGTTGACTGTTGCATTCACCAGCTCACAAGCTCCCCAAGGCACAGACAGTCCCTTTTCTCCTGCCTGCACAGGGCCTGGCTCAACAGGATGCTGTAAGGAAAACATTCATATCCAAAACCACAAAGTCAGATTTAACATGCCCTTGAAACGCAGGCAGCTCCTTGATCACATTTTTCCAACAGATTTCACAAGTTGGTTTGGTTTTTTCCCATTTTTCCCAACTCAGAGGCACAGCAAGGACTATATTTAAAATGTAGCTAACAATCATCACAAATCTTAAAATTTTGTTAACATTCAGCTTTTAGCAAAAGGTTACCCAAAACAAGTTATCTGGTCCCTCTCTTTCTCCCACTGCCTTCAGAAGAGTGTTATAACTAGTCTGTCTTGCATTTACATTAATAATTTCAAATAAAGCAGTACACTAAATACAAGAGAGCCTAAACACTTTATTCATCACTGCTCCACACCAAGCAGTACCACACACTCACTCTGTGCTGCTCTTCTGACCATACTCCCACTTTATGCCGAACATAAGTGATCCTAAAAAGTGCCAAGTAATAGCAAACCAAACCCTGGAGAGACAGGCTCCCAGCAATGGGCAGCAGCAAGCACACTTGCAGCCCAGAGGAACAAAACAGGACCACAGCCCTGCAACGACGCTGGATTTTCCTGAGCTGCCTCTGCTTTGGGATTACAAATGCTCCTTCTGCAGTGCTGGCATTTGCATACCAGAGCATATTTACAAAGAAATCAATCGGGACTTAAGTACGAAGCTGAACACAGAAGAGGCCCAAAAGCTTGGGACACCCTGCAGAAAAGCATACTGCTTTCTGCTCTGCTTAGATGCTTCAGGGAAAAGCAAACTGGCTACAACCTACCTACACCTCACCCACGATCCTCTTCCCCACCTCCTTTAACAAAGAGGACAGAAGTTTGCAGGCATAAGGCCTTACAAGCTCTCTTAAAACACAACCACCACGTGGCAGGCTCAGGAGCAGAGCTCACACAAAGAGCCAAGAGGCAGCAGGAGACAGAGGGGTGAGGGCTAGGAAAGCCTCCGCAGCCAGGAGACGGGGAAGGGGGGACCAAGCCTTTTATTCTCCAGCACCCGCCACAAGGGAGCGAGTACAAAGGGGATGGGAAGGTTAAGCAGATAAAGAGAAGCCAGCTGAACGCCAGTCTGGCAGCGTAGATAAATGGAGGAGCCAAGACCCCGCTGGAAGGAGCTGTGGAGCACTGAAGGAGGAACCCAGCTTGGCACTGCCCCAGAAGGGGAAGAAGGAGACGCCTCCCACCAAGGCAGTTTGCTACCTGCCCAGTAGCACGTCCCTTGCCCCACGCACACTGCAGCACTGTCCTCCTCACACACAGAGCAACAAAATTAACTTAATTTTACTGTGTTCAGGGCCATTAGTCTTTCTAATCTAAGGATTGAGATGCTATTCAGCACTTAAATGCTTCTTTATTGAGGCTGAAAATTCTTCCAGTTTCTCCAATTTAGAGAAAAGGAAAAAAAAATCCCTTTTAGATATAATTCATACTCAGAGCAAAACATCGCCTCTCTCCCTTCCTCCCAAAAATGATCATCACTGTGAAAGCAGCCAGAGTAGCCCTGCCTATGTAAAAGCCCAGAAGTCTCATTTTCCCTTCCCACAAATTACAGAATGGAAAAAAATGCAGTGGCCAGCCCCCGGCAGCTGCTTGATAGGGATACAGCTGTGCCTCCTCACATATCAATTATGCTGCCCTGCACTGCACTGGACAAATGGGAAACATGGCTGCAAAGCTCATTTTCTTTACCAAACGATCACCAGGTAACTCCTTAAAAGCAATCAGTCGTTCTCCACAGGGCACCATATTGCACCCCAGCCACATAAGGAGGTGTTAAGGAATAGTCTCTGTCCTCCTCCATCCAGTGCTACCACCACGGCCGCTCTGGAGCACCACCTCCGCTCTATCACCTTCTGAGCCCAATGGAGCCTCCTGTTCCACCACCAGGTCACTTCAAATCCAAACCTCATCTTCTCAGTTTGTAGAAAAAAAAGTGTTTAGTGGGGCTTACACACATCCAAAGAGGAAGGAAAAAAAAAGAAAGGAAAAAAGAAGGCAGCAAAAAGAACAAGGCAGGAAGGGAAACAAAACTCAGAGGGACATAAAGAGGACAGAGAGCCTCAGGGGAGGGACAGTATTTAGAAAAGCTGAGTTATTAGAAACTGAGAAGCTAAACTATGCTAAGGCTGCTGAGCCCTGAAAGGAAAAAGTCTGCAGAGCACAGAGTTCTTGGAGAACACAACAGCCTTACAGATGCTTATGTGGGCTAGAACAGAGAAAAGCTGAGACACCCTAGCACCAGAGAGAAAAGCAGACTGTCAAAGAAAACTACATGGCAAGCCAAGCCAAGGAATCCACACTATTTATCCCTAGAGAGAGACTCTGCCAAGCATTTTAAAACACTCACATCTTCCTCAGCAGAAAAGCTGTGTGTCATCTTCTTTTCTGTCCTGGCCTGCACTTTCTCCGTAACCTTCCCAGCATAAGTTATTGCATTTACTGAAAGATGACCATTTTCTCTGACATCTGGATTTTCACAGGCTGCTATTTCAATTAAGTTCACTACCTGAAAGGACAGACTACAAGACAGGGACTAACCACCACCATTCCCAGTGCAACTGAGGTCTGGTCTGTGACTGGGAGCTGTAGGTACTGCCCCAACACTGATTTCACTCTGCCCACTTCGGTCTTGAGTCTTCCGCTCTGTGCCATCACTCAAATACAAATTGCTATGTGTCCAGTTAGGTATACGCTGAAGAAAAAGAATGAGTGTCAACATAATTCAGGGTAAGTTTACTCCACAGACATCTCTCCTACTCCTCCTCCTACCCCAGAAAATCCCTCAGCCTCACCTCCCCCTCCTTGCATGCATATAGCCCCTTGGCAAAATCTGTGCACACATTAAACCAATAGCTGCTAGCACAGCCAGGGACACTGCTGGGAGCCTCAGCTCTGTTTAAGGCATGCTTCAGTTGGCCCAACTTTCTAACAATAAAACTATCTGTAGCCAGATATTCATGATGGTGGCAGTGATTTTTGGTATACTTCTATTGTTAATACCTGACCCAAATGTACAAAAGCACAGGAGGAAGAGTTTGCAGACTGTGAAAGACACCAAGCTCCAGTTAAAAAATAAAATAAAATAAACCAAACACAAACTCAAGAGTAAATCAGCCTCACTTAACAAGATGACTGAAACTCTCTTCCTATGTTAGATTTCTGCTGCATGCATTTACTCTGAAGACTGACGAAAACAACCTATTCTACTTGTTCCTATGATCCCACCCAAGCAATGCCCACAGGCACAACTTGTCTGTACTGGGCCCAAGTGCAAGCAAGACTCAAAGCTCACTCTCGCGAGCACCTGCGACATCTCCACGCTACGCCTCGAGTGAGGGCATCTGGCTGCAGCTCCGTGACATGCTCACCCTCCCACCTGTAAACAGCTCTCTGCTGTCCTACAATAGCTGTGGAAGCTTCCTGCAGGAGCAGTCAGGACGTGTCACTGCACAACACACAGAAGCAGCAGGAAAGGGGGAGTCCTTGAAGCCCCAGACAAGCCTCATTTTCAAAAACTGTCATTCAGCAGGAACAGCCCAGGCTTTCCCAACAGCTGGATGCTTGATCTTAGCACTCAGGTATTTCTTTTAGTATATCCAGCATAAGCTACAAGCACCAGCTCTTCTACTCCAGCAAGTCCTGTCCACCAGCAATTCTTGCAAGCCCTTGACACAAAGCAGGAAGCCAGAAACATCCCTGACAAGCTCCAAGATATTTAGGATGTTCATCTCCTCAAGGTCACGATTATCACAGGTACAAAAACTGTATCCAGGCTGGTAAGCACCATGCTAGATCAACTCACACAGCCTCCAACAACACAGCATTAACACCATCAGCTGCAGATCTGTAGCCACCTTTGCACAGCACTTCATACTACCAAGCCGCTGACTGCATGGCCTTACTTGTCTCCATGCCCCCATGAAGAAAGGAAGAAAGAGCCCACTTACCGAACTCCTGAAAAGACTGTTTTCTCCTAGCAATGTCGCATATCCACTGCCAACTGTCACAGGCTCTCAGGAGAATGCCATTGCATCCAGTTCTGTCCTGAAGCAAAGGCATCAACTTACATGCAGGAGAGCGGAGATGCTTGTTGCTATCGAGTTCAGCCTAAACTTGCAAACAGAGCTCCCTCCAAAAGCCTCCATTTCCCCCCTCTCACAGATCACGGCAGTTCAGCCACAATAATGGAACAGGTTCATCAAAAGACACTGTCAGTCCAAGAGCAGTTCAGTTACAAATCCCAGAATCCCAGAGGCCTGGTATATCCCCTACAACCTCAGCACCTCCTTATGCAACTGCCCAGTCAGTAAGTAGAAGAGTCATATGAGACTAGCACAGATGCTGGGAGAGTGGGTTTTACGTTATTCCTGCACAAGAAAAAGGAGTAATAGTTAATCAATGCCTACTAAGATGCCCAAGTTCTATTTGAGAATCCTTGCACCCCTGACTATAACAACACAAAGAAAACAGCACTCCCTCTATACAGTTTGTTTCAATGTCTGCTATCTCCAGTAGAGAACTCTGCAGGAATTTCTAGGAAACATGACATCAGAGCACCACACTTTCCACAGTTCTGCCCTTGGACAGATCTTTGAGTGCAGAGAGGGTAAGGCAGAAAAACCTGTTTCCATCTAACACTGGTTGCTGATGCAACCATCCAACCCTATATCCTACCCAAGAGCAAAGCTCTACTGTTCCTTTAGGCTGCTGTGTGGGATCTTCAGAACATCACCACCTTTTTCTTCCAAGCCAGAATGATGCTACTGGAAAGCTAAAGCTGTCACAAGCTTCTAAGTTGCTACTCTTTTCCTAAAACTGAAGGTCACACACCATTACGCTCAGCTAGTGCCCTGCAGTAATGCTTCATGTAAAGCAAGGGCACCTTTGCTCTATTGCACCACTTGAAAGAAAAGAAGTCTTCCCTGTAGCAGCAGGGGATAGAAAAAAGGGACAAGGACCACATCAGGCTATGGTAAAGAGGAACAATGCGTAAGCAGTTGTTGCTTACAGTTATCTCCTGATAGAACACTGCAGAGCAAATTCCCAACCCCACAAGCTGTATGCACACTCGCTGAGTTCAGTTGCAGCCTATGCTAAACTTGATGAGAAAGTAATGTCCAACTTTGCCCTGTGATGCTGACATTTTCTTGCACAGGTTTCAATTCAAATGTATAGGCCAACAAGATCCCACCAACATCACCAAGAAAGTGGATTTTTCAGAAACCCCTCCTTCTGCTTTTCCCACAGAACCATCACCTTTGATTCTACAAGAAACCTTGCCTCAAAGGGAAAAAAAAAAAAGTTGTGTGGTTTTTTTTTTTTGTTTTTTTTTAAATGGAAGCAACTTGTCATCCCTGGGATTGCCATTTAGCTATAACAAAAACCTCTGCCCTGGCTCTCTTGGCTTTTCTGCACAAAACTTGCTTGAAGCCACCACACAACCCTACCCCTTCTTCTGTTGTTCAAAATGCACAGCAAGTTTGTTTCTCTTGTTCCTCCCATTTCTTTGTTCCAATGATTTCAAGGCTACAACAGTATCATTCTCAGCATTACCACTAAAAATAACGCTTGGTAATTAGAAAGGTATCTTCCCCAGCCACCAAATCCTTTGACAGAACAAGGTGCATACACACACAGGACAGAGGGCAAGTTCCATGTCCTGTGTTATCACAGAGTAAGCACTGCCCTGTCTCGTTGCATCCTAGCAAAGATATTTAGTCTTGTTCACCTTGCACATCACTCACAGGTGTAATGCCTCCTGCAGTTTTGAAACATTGGCAGTGAAAACTAGTTCTCTTTTCTTCCTACATGCCCTTTCCTACAAGTTTTCCAAGAAGCTGGCCATAGGAACTCAGAACTTCATTTGCTCATCTAGGAATGAGAAACGTGTCACGTCTAATTGAGTTAGCCCATAATTTCCATCAGGCGCGCTTTCAAATAAAGCTCTTATATTTAAGATGCATTTATCACCATTCAGAAGACTGAAACATCACAGCACACTACAATAGTAAGTGTATTTGTTGACAGTTGGTTTATCTCTGAAATGAGATAGAGCAGGGAGGGAAAATGTCAGAAATAAAAAGTATCAATATTGTTAACTCAAACATAAGGTTATGTATCCTGGGGGCTCTGAAATGGTACATAAATAAAGACCTAGTGTCATAATACAAACCTAAAGAAACAAGTAAAACACCTCAGTCTACATAAAAGTGTCCTTCATTGTGACATGGAAATAGCAAGGACAAAAAGTAACTCCGATTTCACATTATCCCTAATTAAATTCATATATATCGGGTTTAGATTTTTAAATGAAGTAAACATGCTTGAATTCACTAGTGACAGAAATCATTATGAATAACTTAGGCACAGCAGTCATCTTCATTTAAAGCTTTTCACTTTTAATCCTAAACAAAACCCGAGAATACACCTTCTGTTTTTCCCATGATATACTTGGGGATCAGAAAGTAGATTCTGAAATATAATGACTTACTTTTTTCCCCTATTGAGTCCTCACATCAAATATATCACATCTGTATGACCTTTCCGTAGAGATTAAGTGTTGTTTCATGTACTGAATCTTGCCCTAAAGAGCTACCTGGCCTTCATGAAACACAACACTATCATCCATGAACCAGTCCTAGGTATCATTTACTTCTGGTTACGAGGATCCGTGTTAGTCTGACCTTCTGACTTTGAGCCCAGAGTTCCTACAACACCACCAAAACCCACTCCATTTATTAAAACGAAACACAAACCCAAGAAAATTGTTTTCTTCTCGTAGACCTAGAAGAGCTGTTCCTTGGATTGTGACTCCCTGCATTTCATTACTGATTCATGAAGACCTTAACCCACCAAGTTGCTTAGCAGCCAGAAGCCCCATGTTTTGTCCTCTCAAGCACTGTTAAAACAAAAGCTTAGATTGCCTGCTAGAATGCTTATACTCTGCAGTTCTGGAGAAAAAGCTGTCTGAACATGGATTTATTTCTGACTACCACAGAAAGTGACTGAATGTGGAACGGATGCTAAGGGTCAGAAGGATGACTACGGAAACTACAGGCCTGTCAGTCTGACCTCAGTGACAGGGAAAGTCATGGAACAGGTGATCACGAGTGCTATCATGAAGCACTTGCAAGAGAACCGGGTGGATCAGGCCCAGTCAACAAGGGTTTACAAAATGCAGGTCTTGCCAAACTAACCTGACCAAGCTACTGGTTGAGGAAAAGGCTTTGGATATAGTCTTCCTGGACTTCAGCAGAGCCTTTGACACAGTTTCTCACAGTATTCTGCTACGGAAACTGTCAGCCTCTGGCCTGGACAGGCGCACACTCTCCTGGGTGCAAAACTGGTTGGATGGTCGGGCCCAGAGAGTGGTGGCAAATGGAGTTAAATCCAGCTGGAGGCCAGTGACAAGTGGGGTTCCCCAGGGCTCAGTGCTGGGTCCAGCCCTGTTCAATGCCTTTATCAATGACCTGGATGAAGTGCACCCTTAGCAAGTTCGGGATGACACTAAGCTGGGTGGAAGTGTCGATCTGCTGGAGGGTAGGGAGGCTCTGCAAAGGGATCTGAACAGGCTGGACCGCTGGGCAGAGTCTAATGGCATGAGGTTTAACACAGACAAATGCCGGGTACTGTACTTGGGGCACAACAACCCTAAGCAGTGCTACAGACTAGGAGAAGTCTGTCTAGAAAGCTGCCAGGAGGAGAGGGGTCTGCGAGTGTTGGTTGACAGCAACTGAACATGAGCCAGTAGTGTGCCCAGGTGGCCAAGAAGGCCAATGGCATCCTGGCTTGTATCAGAAACGGTGTGACCAGCAGGTCCAGGGAAGTTATTCTTCTCAACATTGGTAAGACCACACCTCAAATACTGCATTCACTTCTGTGCCCCTCACCACAAATACTGCATTCACTTCTGTGCCCCTCACCACAAGAAGGATGTTGAGGCTCTAGAGAAAAGTCCAGAGAAGAGTGACAAAACTGGTGAAGGGGCTGGAGAACAGGCCCTATGAGGAACAGCTGATAGAGCTGGGGTTGTTTAGCCTGGAGAAGAGAAGGCTGAGAGGAGACCTCATTGCTCTCTACAACTACCTGAAAGGAGGTCATGGAGAAGAGGGAGCTGGCCTCTTCTCCCAAGTGACAGGGGACAGGACAAGAAGGAATGCCCTCAAGCTCCAACAGGGGAAGTTCAGGCTGGACATCAGAAGAAAATTTTTCACAGAGAAGGTCGTTGGGCACTGGCAGAAGCTGCCCTGGGAGGTGTTTGAGTCACCGTTCCTGAAGGTGTTTAAAGGATGGGTGGATGAGGTGCTGAGGGTCATGGTTTAGTGTTTGATAGGAATGGTCGGACTCGATCCTGGGGGTCTTTTCCAATCTGTGGGAAACCAGGTGTTGTTCCCTGGAGCAGAAGCAAGCCATTTTACCTCAGGGCCCTGGTTTCCTCCTGTCTACAACTCATAGCAATGTTCAGCCCTTTGCAGAAATACACACGGAAGGCTAGAATGTCTGAAGGTCATTATCAAGACAGCATTCTGGGCTCCACGGCAAGAAGCCAGGCAAGGACAGATCCACTGCACTTCAAACCAAGAAGGCCACAGAAAGTCAGTTGAAGTTACCTCCTGGAGGCAACAGTGGCCATAGGAGGCTTCTATCCATCGCATCCAAAAAAATGATTCTGCCAGTAATTAACAGCTTACCAACACAGGCAGATCCTCATGCTTGCTGAAGAAAACTTCCACTGCAGACTGAAATAGAAACATACCCCTTATGGGAGGATTGAGGGGGGTCAGAGGGTGGAGTTGCAAAGTGCAGTAGCTCTCCTGCAGCAGTCACACCCTCAAGTATTTCATAACTTTTCCAGCACAGACACCAACAGCATTTGCACATCTGGTTCCAGTGCTAATTCGAACATAGGCCAGTGTCAGGCCAGTTACCTGGGCAAATTTCTTGGTAGTGGTGCCTCTTTTGCTTCAGACACGGGCCTTTCCAGGGACGAAGCTATCATAGAGCTCCAGGAAATCAATCCTGACCTGATGGGACACAAAGCGAGAGCAGAAACCATACACTCCTGCAGGACAACAGGAAGGCATCCTTGGGCTCGCTGTCTCAGAGTGCTGTCTAATAGGATATGTGATGCTTTACCTACCTAGCGAAGTCTGCAGCTTCCTAAACATCGTTTAAGGTTTCACAAAACTCCTTTCTAAATAGGACAACCCACTGGGAAGTAGAAGAAAGGAAAAGGAAAGCAAGCTATTCACAACTGACTGGAGTCCCTTAGTAAGGGTTATACAGCCTTAACTACAACAGATTCAGCTCTCACTCTAGCTCAGCTCATACAGGAAAAGCTTTTTAGTAATAAAGAAAAAGAAGCCAGAACCCTAGGTCTTTGCAGATCTGTAGCTAGACTTGTGCTATAAGGCCTAAGCTTTACTTGACCTACTAAAGGAACATAGCAGGAGGATGATACCCATACCCCTGAGCTATCAAAAGGAGTTCCTGAAGTTCTCATACCCAGGAATCTCACTACAGGGTACAGCTATCCTACTAATAGCTGCTACCCCAAGCAGGGACAGTGATGACAACTTAAATCTCTGTACAGATACAGAAGATGAGAGGATGTTAAACTGAGCAGTTATCAGTGAAAAAGTAGTTGCACCACAGTATGTCTACACTTGCAGCAGAACAAAGCTGCTCCATGGTTGGTATGCGTGAATCAATTCAGAAGCAGAACTTCACCAGGAAACCTAAATACTCTGTGTTTGTCTGGTGTGCTCTTTCTCAGAGGCTGCTGAACTAAGCCTTCCTGTCCTCAGGTCAGGTTAAGACAGACAGCAACCTTCAGGCTGAGTCCAAGGATGTTCTAACATTCTGCAATGTCTTCACACACAGTACCTTTCCAGGGACTATTGCCAAAATACAACAGAAGGGCAAGGCAGGACCAACTCTTCCCTCCTTCAAATCCCACATCATTCTCCAAAAGGAAACCTGATAGGTTATTAAGTGCTTAGAGAAAGTCTAGCCCTAGCTCAGGAACACTGATGCCAATAAAAAGGAATTTTAACTCTGGCTAGTAAAATATTGGGTGGAAAAAAAAATCAGACTGAACCACTCTGTTATTTACAGCACTGCAGACTTCCTGTGTTGATGCAAATCAGTAAGGTCTTCTGGAAGATCTGGGAACATAAAGCAGTAGTTAAGGAGGATAAGTTAGTTACAGAGAAGCTAATGATCTATCTATCTCTGTTAGACTTCAGAACAGAAGGAACTACATCTATGCCTATCCTTTTCTAGCAGTATTTCAAAGACTAATGCACAGGAATATGAAGGAATAAATTAGTGAACCAGAAAGAAAAACAAGCTACTACCCATAAGAAGGGAGGCTATGTATGCCTTGGCAGCTTCAGGTACAAGCCTTCTCCCCTACTTGCCCAGTCCATTCTTCTTCAAGTGCCACATCAATTTATTCCAACCAAGGTGCTGCAACAGTGGGTACCGAGTACAGAGCCTTTAGGAGGCAGGTGAGTAGAAGTGATTCTGAAAAGTTCAGAACAGCAAGTCTTACCTCCACACCAGGTGAACTGCCTGGAAAAGATCACTGGAGACAGCTATTAAAAGGAAAAGCTAAACAAATGAGGACAAGGCATTTAGGTTGTAGAAATCTGGTTGTTCTTTTCATAAAAGCTCCTAGAAAACTAAAAAAGGTTTTAACATATTGCTGAGCTTTAACTAAGTCTCTTGCCAGTTTACCATTTTGGAGAATCAGTGATAGGATAAGACAATACTGTGGGTTAAAACCAGCTACACAAAGGGGAGATAAGAGGGGTTAAAAAAAAAAAAAACCCACAGTTATTTTGCATCATAAATCGGGACACAGGAGAAATAGCAACCCAAGGCCCAACCTACAGCCCTTCAACCCAAAGGGACTTGTTCCACTAACCTAGCTGGACTCTGGTTCATGGAATTTATGCTCTTAAGTTCATTGATTTGCTCCATAATAGTTCTAAGTACGAAACCATTCCCAGAGCATTCCCAGTAAGCATCCTGCTATCCTGGCAGAGCTATGCTTTGTACAGCTATAGTCAACCACATCCCAGGGAATTTCCTTGGTAGAAGAGTGGGGTTTGCTGGCAACTCAGTACCCATGTAAGGGGTTTCTGCCTGCCAGCAGCTCACCTATAATCTCTGTCTCAAAGATGAACTAACATGGTATCTGACCATCAGAGACACACACACAGTTAATAATTCCAGATTTATTTTTAAAGCCGTAATAAAGCCATGAGGAAAGAGCTTTGCAAACTAGTGACAAGAGCAACCTTGCAGGCTCTCAATCAGAGCTAGTCACAGAATCACAGAACAACCAGGTTGGAAGGGACCCATCGGATCTTCTAGTCCAACCATTCCTATCTAACACTAAACCAAGTCCCTCAAGACCTCATCCACTCGTGCCTTAAACACCTCTGGGGAAGATGAATCAACCACCTCCCTGGGCAGCCTATTCCAATGCCCAATGATCCTCTGTGTGAAAAACCTCCTCCTGATCTCCAGTCTAAATATCCCCTGGCGGAGTTTGAGGCCATTCCCTCTCGTCCTGTCCCCCGTCACTTGGGAGAAGAGGCCAGCTCCCTCCTCTCTACAACCTCCTTTCAGGTAGTTGTAGAGAGTAATGAGGTCTCCTCTCAGCCTCCTCTTCTCCAGGCTAAACAACCCCAGCTCTCTCAGTCGCTCCTCATAGGATCTGTCATGGTGGACTTGTAAAGGTGAGCCTTAAAAACTGCTCTCAAAATACCAATAACATTACTCTCTGCTTCCCTACAAGCAGCTCTACAGCAGGACATGGTGCTGCACATCTTCCTTCCCAGCCCCTGAACCAACTACCAAGAGTGATCATTCACTTAAAAGCATGAAACTTCACAGAACTGAGCAGACACAAGCAGCAGGCAGCCGGGCTTCCAGCAGCTGCTTCTGAACCCAGGAGCTCCCATCAGGTTCCCTTATACATGCAGCACTGAGCAAGGATCAAGTCAGCACCACACACTTTAGACTCACTGCTTAGCCCACCAGAGTGTTCACACTCTCACAATTCAAAAGTTTCAAGGAATGAGTAGCAGGGATTTTTGTCACCAAAAGGATGCATGATTTATATTAGCATGATGCACATATCCTGCAAAAAGTCAGATGATAACCAAGGTACAGCTACAGACCAACTTGTCTGAGACACAAAATGCTCTGCATAGCTGATAATAGATTTGACAGAAACACATTTTCAAGACACCTGGGTGCACACTATCAAGCAGGTTGCTAAGCCAGTGTTTGTTTCATTCTTCTCTTCACAAACCATCCCCACAAGATGATGATTAGAACAATGGCTGTTTGGTTGATAGATCCAGGAGAACCTCTTCTAGCTACTCTGACCTCCTACTCTTTTCTCAGCTCACCTGCCTACTCATCTGTCATAACATGCACATCAAACTACAGCAAGGCGTACTTGGTCACGGTCTTGGACCAGTTTCTGCTTGTCCATGTCACGATAGCATCTCTTCATGGTAAAGCAGGTCACCAGGAGGCCTTGAACCCTGAGAGAGGCCTCTTTAAATTATGCCTCCACATCAGAGTAACAAGAGCCTATTCCCCTCAGGGCACCCTAAGGCTCTGTTATAACTGAGCCTAAGAAGGCAATTTCACCATCCAATAGACCACGGTTTTGATAGACCACAGCAGACATTTAGGACCTGCTTTTAATCTCTGCCTTCCAAGAGCTGACTGAACACGAGTTCTATTAACATTTCCAAACAACCAGCACTCGCATGCTATCTCAACACAGCGCTCTCAGAGCAGGCTGGAACAAACCTTCACCCTAGGGTATTGAAGGAGCTGGCAGATGTACTGGCCAAACGCCTTTCCATCATCTTCCAGCAGTCCTGGAAGACTGGGGAGGTTCCACTGGACTGGAGGTTGGCTGATGCTGTGCCCATCTACAAGAAGGCTCGCAGGGAGGATCCGGGGAACTGCAGGCCAGTCAGTCTGACCTCAGTGCCAGGGAAAGCCATGGAACAGATGATCACGAGTGCTATAATGAAGCACTTGCAAGAGAACTGGGTGATCAGGCCCAGTCAACACGGGTTCACAAAAGGCAGGTCTTGCCAAACTAACCTGATCACCTTCTTCTATGACAAAGTGACTCAGCTACTGGACAAGGGAAAGGCCGTGGATGTGGTCTTTCTAGACTTCAGAAAAGCCTTTGACACAGTTTCTCACAGCATTCTGCTACGGAAACTGTCAGCCTCTGGCCTGGACATGCGCACACACTCCTGGGTGCAAAACTGGTTGGATGGTCGGGCCCAGAGAGTGGTGGCAAATGGAGTTAAATCCAGCTGGAGGCCAGTGACAAGTGGGGTTTCCCAGGACTCAGTGCTGGGTCCAGCCCTGTTCAATGTCTTCATTAATGACCTGGAGGAAGGCATTGAGGGTACCCTTAGCAAGTTCGGGATGACACTAAGCTGGGTGGAAGTGTCGATCTGCTGGAGGGTAGGGAGGCTCTGCAAAGGGATCTGAACAGGCTGGACCGCTGGGCAGAGTCTAATGGCATGAGGTTTAACACTGACAAATGCCGGGTCCTGCACTTGGGGCACAACAACCCTAAGCAGAGCTACAGACTAGGAGAAGTCTGTCTAGAAAGCTGCCAGGAGGAGAGGGACTTCGGGGTGTTGGTCGACAGCCAACTGAACATGAGCCAGCAGTGTGCCCAGGTGGCCAAGAAGGCCAAGGGCATCCCAGCTTGCATCAGAAACGGCATGACCAGCAGGTCGAGGGAGGTTATGAATACTGTGTTCAGTTCTGGGCCCCTCACCACAAGAAGGATGTTGAGGTTCTGGAGCGAGTCCAGAGAAGAGCAACAAAGCTGGTGAAGGGGCTGGAGAACAGGCCCCATGAGCCCCATGAACAGTTGAGAAAGCTGGGGTTCTTTAGCCTGGAGAAGAGGAGGCTGAGAGGAGACCTCATTGCTCTCTACAACTACCTGAAAGGAGGTTCTGGAGAGGAGGGAGCTGGCCTCTTCTCCCAAGGGACAGGCGACAGGACAAGAGGGAATGCCCTCAAGCTCCAACAGGGGAGATTTAGGCTAGACATTAGGAGGAAGTTTTTCACAGAAAGGGTCACTGGGCATTGGCAGAGGCTGCCCAGGGAGGTGGTTGATTCACCTTCCCGGGAGGTATTTAAGGCATGGGTAGACCCGGTCCTCAGGGACATGGTTTAGTGTTTGATAGAAATGGTTGGACTTGATGATCCGATGGGTCTCTTCCAACCTGGTGATTCTATCATTCTATGAAACCTCAGCTCGACCACAAGGACTTGTGCTGGATGAGGCAGGCACTCAGCACCCTCTAGCTACCTTGCACATGGCTGACTGACTAATGCCACAGTGTCTCCACAGACCAAGTGTCCTCTCATTGCCTACTAGCAGGGGATAGTTCTGGAATTGTCATCTAATCAAGATTTGGAATTCATTTTCTGGTTTACACCATTGTGGTGAAAATTAGCTTAGCTCAGACACATGAGACAGTGGTGTGATTGATGCAGAGGGTGTTTATTTAGGCAGGCAGTGAGGGAAGAGTCCAGAACAACCGAACACGCTTCTGTTAGCATCACTTGTCATTCACTTTCACAAATTTCACAGCAGATGAGGCCTCTGAGTGTGGGAAATACCACTTCAGGCACCTGCTTGAACCCAGCACACTAAAACATAGTGCCTCAAGAGTTTCTTTACCTTCTCCAATACCTTGTATTCATGGAATCATAGAATCACCAGATTGGAAGAGACCCACCGGATCATTGAGTCCAACCATTCCTACCAATCTCTAAACCATTCCCCTCAGTACCTCATCCACCTGCACCTTAAACACCTCCAGGGAAAGTGACTCAACCCCCTACCTGGGCAGCCTGTTCTAGTGCCTAATGACCCTTTCTGTGAAGAATACTTTCCTTATGTTGAGTCTGAACTGCCCCTGGCAGAGCTTGAGGCCATTCCCTCTTGTCCTGTCCACTGTCACCTGGGAGAAGAGCCCAGCTCCCTCCTCTCCACAACCTCCCTTCAGGTAGTTGTAGAGAGCAATAATAAGGTCTCTCCTCAGACTCCTCTTCTCCAGGCTAAACAACCCCAGCTCTCTGTCACTCCTCATAAGACTTCTTCTCCAGCCCCTTCACCAGCTTTGTCACTCTTCTCTGTCCCCTTCTAGATGTTCAGGGGACAGGACTCGAGGCTCTCAGAGCCTCTCTGGTGAAATAATGACAGAAAAATCATGGAAGAGAAACTGCCAAGAAACATTCTCCAAACCCTTTGTTTAAGGGAGAAGAGAGCTTCTTCTAAGCCAGTGAAATCCCTCTACTCCAGGACTGTGGTTCCTCCACCGTGCCAGGCTTCACCTACATAGGTGACATTGCACAAATAAGGACAATACCAAAGTAGAAAGAGTAGAGGACCCCATCATTCCAGTGATCCCTGGGAGCACCAGTTCTTGCACAAGCAAGCAAGAAAGGCAGCATCGTGAACTACCAGTTAAGGTAAGCCAGATAAATATGACTTTATAGAATCAGCACTGAACAGTCTAGGCAACCTTCCAATCCCTCATCACTCCATTACAGGCAGAGAGAAAGAATTAAACTTTGAGACATGTCAACACTACTCATCAGGCACAGCAGAGGTCTAGTACAATAAAGTCTAACCCTAACACACATTTTTTTGCTATATATTTCTCTTCCTTCCAAGCAGCCTGAAAGGAAAATGTGTAAATTTAGCTTCTGCCTTCCCTGCTAGAGACATTTTCCTCTCCCCTCACAGAGCACAAATGCAGAGTCCTCCTGAGATCGCCAGACAAGTCAAGCACTGGCTGCACCTGCTTTTACTTTGCAGTAAAGATAGAGCAAGCACACTGTCTCCACAAGGAATTCACAGGGGTAAAAGGTAATGCACCTTAGTTACCGTGCAGCTAGAAACATTTCTGAATTTTGAAAGACAGATTACAAAGGAAAATTTCCTCCTGTTTTACCTTCAGAAGTTTAGTCTGCTGTAGTCAGACCAAACTTCAGATGCATCAATTTTCTGTTAACAAGACAAACCACTAACACCGATACCTCCTCTCCCCATCTTACTTGTCACCAAATCAGACAAAGGGGATTCCAGCCCTGCCACATGAAGCACCCACTCTGTTCAGGCTACTGGTTTCTTGTCTAACATTTTGAAATAAGGTTCAGCTTTCTGCTCAAGGTCACACTGGAAGTCAAGCAATGAGTTTCCTATGGTGAGACACCTGCCACAGTCTATGCCAAGTGGAAATGACTCTCACATGTCAAGACTTTAGGTAACTTTGCTTAATGAAACCAAGCTCTTTTTAGATTCTTCTCCCCATCGCAACCTCTTACCATCAGATGTTAGTGCTCTTTGCTGCAGAGCAAAGTAACCTAAATCAAACTTAGTTTCCCTTACAAGAACAAGCCTTGCCTGTTTCCCCATTTGAAAAATCAACTGGAGGATGCTTTTTCAGAACAAGGTTTTAAGCCACTGGGCCAAAACAGGTATGGAAGGGGAAGAAATGTCACCAAATAATCTGCATACCAGCCTGGCTCACCTCCCAACTAGTTTCTCATTTATTCAATTCCAGCTTCCATTGTGCAAAGACAGCTAACCTAGCTGGCCACTAACAGAACAAGAAACAAGAACTTGATGAAGGTTTAGCTACAGAGAACACAAATGCAGAGCAGAGGTGCCACTTACTCATCTTAGTACCTGAATCATATGTGCACTAGAAGTCCTGTCCTACATGGGAATAATGGCTACTTTGCCTGCAACACAGGGATGTCCCAAGCTCCTCTATGTGAAGGGAAGTACCAAAAGCCATGTAGGCTCATGCACTTATTTTTCCCAATCCAATGACAAGTCTGTGTACTCTCAACCGTCAACTGACTGAAAGAGGGGAAAAAGTTATTTTTCTTCCCCTGCTGCTGCCCACCTTTCTCTTATCACATCTAAATGCTGGAAGGAACCTATCAGTCAGCTTCACAAACTATCCCCAGCAGTCAGATATGCCCTAGAGAGCTCTTCATAGCCTAACTAAATCCTAGTGTCCTTTGTGTGGCCACAACCAAAGAATGTTTATTTGTGGCTATTTGGAGGCAGTGTTCCCACCATCCCCAACATTAGCCCACATTCCTGCTCCACTCAGCTACAGTTCACTACAATGCAAAATAGCCACTTAAACATCTGCTTTGACAAGGTGATCTTTGTCACCCTACAGATGTGTGACCCAGACACATCTGTGAAACAAGAGGGTGGTAACAGTGCTGTGATCCAAGCATGACAAGGATCTCACACTGTCTAACAGCAGGACTTTGTGCTGGTACTGTTATCACTGACAGGGTCCTGGGCACACCTGGCAAAATTCACCACCCAAGTAACTGCTTGCTACATCTAGCAATGACAGCCCAACAGCAGAGGGTCCTGTTCCAAACGCGCTGCGTGGAAACAGCACACTACTGACTGCAATGTTGCTTGTTCTTCAGAGGGGGAGGTTGAGCTGTTGCATGGTACAAGGAGAAGGAACTGGCATGACAGAAGACATTGGCAGAAGATCAGAGTTAGTCAAGGCCTGCGTAGATTCAGAAACGTCTAGAAATGCAGGTAAGTAACAGCATTTCCGTCACTGAAAGCGATAAGGTGCTTTGTGCAGCTTAGGGATAAAACAAGGAGTTTGCAAAGAAGGGAGGTTAGAGGTGGAAAGTCATAAGGGTCCCTCAACCTGAGTATTTAGCAAAGAATTTATGTGCAGTAAAACACAGATGGAGGAAGGACACCTGTACCGTAAAACTCAAGCCTGAACATAAGTAACAAGACTTGAGAAGATCCACTCAGAGACAAACTCAGAGTCTAGACCCTGCAAAGCAAGTTTCACAATTTTACTCAACAGAATATTGTGCCAACAGCCAGCCTGCATGGTGACTTACAGAGTTTGGTTCTCCTGCACCTGGATCAGGCACATTCCCCAGAGCCAGCAGTTCACGTGGCTCACTCACACTTCCAGCAGCCTACAGGCCAGTATAAGGTAATCACACATGATGCCCCCGTGCCCCAACAGCCGTACAAAGGGACACTGCCCTTGCTTCAGAGGACAGGCAGGATAACCAACAGCAGAGTAAAATATACCAACAGTACAGCCAAAATGCTCACTTGTGATCCCACATACACCTTTACTGCAGGTTATGGCAAGCAAGTCATTAGGTCCATAGTGACCAAGTTTCACCAAGCTCAGCATAGCAGGGCCAAATAAACAGTATGGTGTGGGGACAGCAAACTTAGCTGATGGTCACAGG
The DNA here is from genome assembly GCA_033558105.1 of Coccyzus lansbergi. Taxonomy (NCBI): domain Eukaryota; kingdom Metazoa; phylum Chordata; class Aves; order Cuculiformes; family Coccyzidae; genus Coccyzus; species Coccyzus lansbergi. The sequence continues at coordinate 15,312 of JAUMJK010000634.1, read as the reverse complement.
AAATCACAAGTGACAGCAACAATAGCAAGTGCCTAACTCAACTTGCATCCCACTCTAAGTCCTCGATTTCTGAGCAAACTGCTTTGGGGTAGAACAAAAGTCACAACAAAGAAGTGTTTCAGCTGAACGGCCCGAACAGCTGCAGGACTGGGACCAGGAACGTGAGGAAAGAAAGCCACAGCTCTCCTTCCCTGGAAGGAGGGAAAGGAAGGACAGGCTTGCTCTGGTTCTCCTATCACCAGGCAAGCTGCATATTTGCTCAGGTTGCCAGAGCTGTACTAAGCTATGTAAGTCGGTCCTTAACACAGACATGAACAGCTGCTGTAGGCAGAAGCAGCAGCTCACCTCAGCCATGTGTCTGTCAGGCCTTCAGATACAGCAGCCTGTGGCTACTAAGATACTGTCACAAATGTAGCTTCCCTTCCACCACCTCTCCTCCACCAGCCTGGTGGTATCCTGATCCCAGGAAATCAATTAATGACTCTATTCTCCAAGGTACAGGAAGGGTGGATTTGCACTCACCTGAACAGCCAACTATACATTTAATCTATCAAATGATAAAACAACAGAAAGAGTAGTCAAACTTCTAAAGAAGAGGATACTTACAGCATGATAATTTTTTTTCTTTTAAATTAATGTTTTCCCCGCTGCCACTTTTCAGCCCTTCGTGATTGGTTCTCTTCCTGTTCTCCCCTCCACCCCATTCAAAACTCAGCTTCCAGCTCTGCTGATCTCACAAGTGCTTCTTGCATCATTCTTGCATCTTCACTGATTTCTCTTTCCTTACAGTTGCCCTCTACGACTACAGTCTTGCCAAAATGCAGAAGATAAAACACATTCTTGTTGTCAAGTCCGTTTGTCCTTTTAACATATGGCACACAGAGCTTTGTTTCATCTTAAACTCGAAGCAACAAAGTTTAGCAGTCAGCTCTCATTATGGTATTAGAGAAGCTGAAATTTGAGGCTGATTAAAAAATAGCATATTTAAAATTCTATATGGAGAGCTGAGAGCTACTTTAAGAAAAAAAAAAAAATCAAAAGGCAACAGAAAGACAAGTTTCACACAGCCTGGAAGCAATTCCACCATTTGTTTTAAGCTTTCTAGTAATATAACACAGCCTTTGAGTTAACATTTCATTTCAAACCACTTTAAAAATATATGATTGCTCTGTGATTGTTCTGCTCCATGGACATTTGCATTGCACAAAGTCTGGATACATATGTTCTCTAGTCAGTGCTCACTGACTCCCTAAAACAAAGGGCAAAAAAACCCAAGGGCAGCAAAAGATTTTTCTAATTACTTTTACACTACTGATGACAAGCAGATACTTACTCCCTACTGCATAATCCTCGTGTGCCAGGTACTGTACAACTCACCAGGACATTCTCTTCCAAACTTGCTTAAAATAAGTTTTTGTATTTCGACCATATCCTCCACCAAGTGGGCACAATAATTATCACCCAACCAAGGAGAAAATTACACATAATAGAATGGTTTTGTTGAAATTTATTCCAAGAGTCATTCCTAAAACTTCCATGTGCTTTCAGATAACGTCCCCATCTCCATATACATCAGATGCACAGAGATTGACAAGATACACCTCTGCCAAGGAAACTTCACAGGTGAGCCTTACCCAGGTCTTGACTATAGCTTCACTTAGTCAGGAAGGAGAAGTTGAGTTGGAATGATTATGCCCAGAAAGATACGAAAAGATGGATCTCTTTTGAAGGCAGTATCCCATATCAAATCCATTTCCACCTAGAGAACAGCTACTTAGAACATTTTGTTCAAACTGAAAAATTTCCAGCCCTTTGATTACAAAGGCAACCTGCCAAGTGAAAGTATAAAATTAGCACATTAGTGCAGTAGTGTCTTCCTCAGCCTGAAGACAGCTTCAGTGCCTCAATTGTGTGCCATAGTTTGACAGGGGTAAAACTGAACTAAGACTGACTAGATTCATTCTTTCCTATTCCAGAGACTCAGAACCACTTCAACAGCAATGAAATACAACTATCAAGCCAAATTACATCCACTGATGAAAGAGCAAGAACCAAACAACAAGAGTATGAAGGTAACCCTGGCACACAAGGAAAACCCCACTGCAACACCAGCAACCCCCCCCCAGTAAGCCAGCCCTACCCAACCATTTAATCCCTTCCCACTGTGGAGTATAATGCAAGCACACATGTTTCCCACTGTGGCTTACAAGCACACGTCCCTTTTTCGAACCCTGGCTGTAACTGCTGCTCACTTTAGAAATTTAAATTATTTTTAAAATGCATCATCACAAAATAAAAGTTAAATAGAACCCTTTTCCTTTTATTGCCATGTTTGATAAACATTTCAGTAGGCATCTGTCCAACTTAAGCAAGCTCTGAGTGTGCACCTGCTCCATCCAAGCTTTGTCCCAGCTCCGGTACCATGAATTAAATCCACTGCCTTTATTTATATAGGCACTATACAGTCACTGTAAAGGTTTCTCCTACCCATCTCTTTCAGAGGCCTCACATCAAATCTCCCACCCCCTCCCCCAGCAGACATTGAAATCATTTTGCAAGCGAAGCTACTGTGCCTAGAAGTTTCCTTTTCTTGAGCTGAAAACAAAAGGACACATTGCTGCTTGGGAGGGATTGCTCTGGGAAACACAGAAGCCGCTGCAGAGCAAACGGTATCCAGACAGGGTAGCACTGCACCAAACTGAGCTGGAGATGGTTGGTTTCAAGAAGAGACCAGTAGCTGCTCCCAAAGCCTCTCTGCAAGGGCTCAGGTAAGAGGACATGAAAGAAGGCATCTTTCCAGCAAGTTTCAAAGCCATAAGGACTGCTTCCAAGCCAAATTCCCCTGACAGATAATTCTTCTTTTTATGACCTTTTAAAAAATATTCTTATTAGGGGTTTGAGAAGTTCTGTCTTTAGTCATCCCCCATCCTCCAAAATAACTTCAGCATGATGGGTACAATAAAGGACATCAATTTGCCTAAATATAACTACTCACACAGATGCTTTAAACAGCTTAAACATTTATAAAGGTCCTCTCAACCTACATCCATCCTTTTGAACCAGCAGAAGCCAGTCTGTCAGACAAAAGTGCTGCCCACCTGTGCTCCTGGACCAGCATGCAGATGTCCCTCAGTCACTAGCTGCACCAAAGCAAATTGCAGCACCTCTCAATTCCAAACATCTTAGTTTCTGCTCCCACAGCAGTAGTAATTTTTCACCCAAACTCACAAATACATGCCTAGATACCCTTGCTAATTTTCAGACCATCGTCACAATGGCTAGATTTGCACCTGCCCTATCATCAGACCTGCAAGCAGACAACAGTTTGCTGTTTTCACCTGAAGTTGCCCAAGAAAAGACAATCTTAAGAACGAAGAGGACTGAAAACCCACTCAAAATGTGGAAGTAGCTAAAGCAAAATGCATCTGTTTCCCAGAGATCAGCCCAACTTCTCAGAGGCACTACACACAGGAGGAAACAATTTGCCAAGCAACTCAGATCTTGGGCTGAAAGCCAAAGGACAGCTCTGAAAAAAAATCTCTCTCCTCTGCCACCAAGTTCCCACCAGCAAGACTCTCCTCCAAGTTATTTAATACTTAGGTATAAAACCTAAGAGAAGAAAAGAGGCAATGAGATTGTAAGATGAAATCCAGCTGTACCCCCCTGGCTCCGCTCAGCACCACCCAACTAGGCACACCCAACAATGAACCCCAACCTGCAGCAAACACAGAAAAGGAAAAGCACTTGAGAGTACTTGCCAGCCCTCATTGCTTGTAGATTGGAGTCAGTAAGGAACCCCAAGGTCTGTTTTATTCACAGAACAAGAGAGAAGACCTCCCACCTCTTCTCTCCAAACCTGGAGGATAGGCTTCAGAGCTACTCACAGCATCTCAGCCTCAGTGCCCAGCAGGAGGCTGGAGGCTCCAGCCAAGGTTCAGCCCATCCCCAGGGCAGCCCTGGCTGCATGAGGGATCAGCTTTACCACCTTTTTCACACACCTGTTTGCTTACAGCTGCAACAGTTCACGAGAAGCGTGACACGACTGGCGAAAGACAGAGATGCTTTACTGGGTTCAAGTACGGAGGAAAGGTTTTGCTCCAACAAGAGAAAGCAGCACCTCAAGGCTTCCACAAGAGAACAAGGCAAGGTAAAATTTTTTCAGCGATGCAAAAAAGCCTTCAGGAAGGAGCCCGGAAAGGTGAAAACATCACTGCTACTTAAATGCTTGAGAAGCAGGCAAACACCATAACCAGAGGCATGCAAGTTGTAAAATAGGTTAGGGGACTGTGTTCTGTTACGCTGTCCCCTCTTTTAGGGCAAAATTATATCAAAGTAAAAATCATGACCATTTTCTTCTGCCTCAGATGGAGCTTGAAAGAAAAACAACCATGTAGCTCAGGCACAGAGATGGTGTCTCCTGGAGTGACAAAGCACAGGATAAAAACACAAGGGATCTAGAGTCCAGAGAAGAGGACAGAAACCCAAGTAGGGCTGGGTTTGTCAGAGGGTGGGCAGACACAGGATCTAGAAGCTGTACATGAATTATAACGAAAGTGGGAGAACCCCAAATAGCAACTTAGGAAACAAAAAAAAAGAAGGCTGAGGCATATTAAAGGAAAGCAATCTTTTCTTATAATAGTTCACTACAAAAACATTTGGGGCAAACCAAGCATGCAGTTTTTCCCCCTCGGAAATAGGTAGTATCTGGAAGGACAAGCAAGGACAAATGTAGGTTGTTAGGGTGGTTGGAGGGGAAAGGGATAGCAGTGAGCCAAGGTGCAAAGGGGAAACCACTTCAAAGCAGTTGCTGTGGGAGGTTAAATTAGGTAAGAGCGTACTTTGCTAAGAAAGAAAAAGAGCAGGTGGTAATTGGGAGCATCTCTATAAATGGCTTTATTCCAACAAGAATGACAGCTACAGTACAGCAAATGTTTATAAAATAAAAAGGATCCATTTAAACCAGTGGCCAGCGGGTAACCAATCACTGCTGTGACACAGAAAGCCAGTAGCTGCAGAGACAAAGATGTGCTGGAGTTCAGCCTGCAGGAAGCACACGAGGCCCATCACTGCCTGTCTGGGTCTCCAGTCCCCTTCAGACCCCTATAATTTGCCACACATCCTTTGCCAGGCATCGACCACAAAAATAACATGAAAGGAATGGGGTGCCCTTATTTCTTGAACAAGAAAACCAAAACACAAGCTTGGGACAAAGGAACTTATCACTAAAAGACTCCCCACATTAAGAGGTCTACACCAGCTCATCCAGCATATGCCAGCATCTATGCTAACAGTGTGCAAAAGAATTTTAAGTTTTGAAGGCGTTTACCTTGCCTTAGTCATAATTTCAAGTTTTTACAGCTGGGGTTTAGAAGTGATCTTGTGATATTTTAAGCCAGTGACCTTTGTTTGCAGAGTGTATGTCACTTTCAGCAGTATCTATTTTAATGCAGGCTACAGCTTTTAGACTATACGAGCAGCGCAGTGTTCACACAGATGGCACATGGCTTAACTTCACAACACTTTGGTTTTAAGATGAGGTTGCATCGAAACCTACCTGATAAAACTCACGCTCACCCAGCCACCACATACTCATTAGTGAGATGTATAGGAGGGGTTCCTACAAGACTGCCTGGTGTTAGGGGACCATTTTGGGGCTCTTTTCTTTCTGCCAGCCTAAAGACTCTGAATTTGGGGTAAGCACTCGTCTTCCCCACAGAAGAGGTACTATATCAGAACAGGGGGTTGTTGTTGTTGTTAAGACTACTTGATCCACACATGGAGCTGGGTCTGCCTAGCAACAAGTTGGGAGTTTTAAACTTGTATCATCCTACTTGTGTTCCCATGGCTACTGTCATGAACAGCATGGTGGCAGCTGCAGAAATCAGCTCAAAGGTCCCAGGAGGGACATCTTTAAGATTCCCAGACAGAAAACAATACCTAGAAAGTACAAGTGCTACACCTGTTATGCCTGCCTTTACAACCTCTCCACCCCTCACCCCTAAAACACACGCAAAGCAGCCCCCTCATCAGGATGGGGAGATGCCAGGCAGGGAAATAGACGCATGCGCCAGTATCTACAGATCATTTGTGCTGTTCAGCACAAAAAAACCCTTGGATTACAGATGCAGCAATTCTAGCTTCACATGCAGCTGTTAGAAACCTAAATGCAGAACTGTATAGAAATCCAGCCAACAGCGCCTGCTACACAAGGTGGCCAGCTCTCAATACAAAGCATGGGAGGAGATGAAGAATCCTCCCTCTACCACCATTCACATATAGCCAAGACTCAAACCAATGTAACTGATGAGAACAGACAGAGAATAGAGAACCACCAAAGAGGGCAAAGGAAGTCAGAGGGAAGAGAAAAATTCCATGTTTCAATGCAAGCTGCAAGTAAAAAGCTGCTTCAAAAGCAATGTTATTATGTAAACCAGACTTTCCCAGTCTTGCCGCTTCAGTTCCTCAAGAGGGGAGGCCATTTCCTACTTCAGAGAGGTTTTTCTCAGCTTTTCTGTATCCCTAATCCCCATGTGGAACTCTGAGCTCTCTGCACCCTCTCCAGTGACTCTCACCAGGGAACAGCTTAGAGGGGAGGGCAGGCATTGTGCCCCTGGGTGCAAACCTTGTTTATACATATTCCTCAGGGATTTCTGAGGCTAGAAGCCACAACTTTTAATTAAACATTTGTTACGTTGTGCTTTCATACTACCGTTATAATATTAGGAAGCAGATCAATTCAAGGTCACTAATACATTAAATAACTATATTCTAATACCCAACTTACAAATCAAAGTCCTTATATGAACTAAACCCCAACTCGATAAGACATCTAGCCACCTAAAAGTATATGCACACATTATCATCATGGGCTATCACAGATAGCTACAGGCAGCAGAACTGAAAAGCTAAGAGATAACTACATGGTTAAATTCCTCTAATTAAACAGCTAGAAGTCATAGGTATTCCCATTCTTATTTGTGAAATCCATCCAGGTGAAAAACATAGATGAAAGGGAGGTAGCAAAGATGGCAAAATAACTTTAAGGACATAAACTCACCACCTTATCCTCCTGCCCCTAGTGAAGCAGGGAAATATTTTTCGAGAGATCTACATAGTTACACACATTCAGAGTACATATGAGACCCTGTTGATGTTCCCTAGAGGTACCTGCACGACAGAAGGACAAGGTTGAAGAGGGAAGCATAGACTAGAATTTCCTCCCAAGAGGAGATTTTTGCAATTTTATCACACTGCTGCAGCTTCCTCCCCTCAGAGAGGCAACATTTACCAACAGTTCTTTTATGAAGTTCAAAGAGCAAGCTGCTGCACAGAACTGAATTTTTGACAATACTTGGAAGGTCAGGTTAAACACACTTGTTTAGTCTCCAAACCTTACATGACAAGTGAGGCACGCTTATTGAGTTTGACCTACAATACTTAAAGGCAGTCACATCACAATCAACTTCATTTCAAAACAAACAGTGAAAGGAGCACAAAAGCAGGCCAATTCTAGAATATACTGGAGAAACTTTCACTGCCTTCACTAAGGCTGAGCCCATCCTCTTGCACTTTCAAAAAGTACAAAGACAAAATTTTCATGTGAAACTATACATTGTACTATATGGAACCACAGATTGTAAAGTTTAAAGAAAGAGACACTTAATCTAACAAGCCTTACAAATAAATTTCTTAAAACTAAGTTTAGTTTACAAATAAACTCCAAATTTTCAAGAACTGAATCTCAAACTGTTCTTTCAAGTTTCAGCACTGAAGAATGTGGGATTGTTCATCTTGTCATACTGTCAAGCCAAAGCCTCAAAACACATGGGCACCCAGTGCAGAATGGGGTACAGACTTCTTAGGAAGGGAGCTCAGTGTTACTAATTACCCCAAAGTTTCCTTTTTTATATGGTCTCTAGATCCAATCAGCCATATCTCAAAATCTTACCTTACACTAGGAACAGGTCAGGCAAGCCTTGGCCACGACCAGAAATTGTTATACCTGAGGGAAGCAGGAATGGCACCAACCACGAGTTTCTAAGGTGTCAGTTACTTCAGATTCACCTGCCTTACAAATATTAAAGATAATGTATATTAAAGTTACAAGAGTTAAAAAAAAATACACACACGTGCAACAGAGCACTGTCATTTATACTAGTCTGAAGGTATGTGACAGGACTAGAGCCCACTATAAGCCGCATTATACAGTGCACCTTGATCACAGAGGCAAAGATTTCCGAGCTAATTATAATGACTAATCACAGGGAGCTCTAAGCCGTCACTCGGCCAAGTCACAGACCTAACTAGGGCTGAAAACAAGAGTTTTAAGAGCTACTCATTAAGCAGCAGGAATCAGCTATGAAGAACAAAGCACTCACTCACTCTACCTAGTATTAATTCCAGTCCGGCCATTAATACACTTGTCAGTAGATAGGACAGCTATTACCTCCACATACAAATACCGCAAGTGCCAAGCACAGAAGGAAGTCACAGGCTTTGGCTGCCCCAAGACTTGCTTTTTTACTACAGCATTCAGGTTAGTGAAGGATGTTCTCAGTACTGTTTGAAAAACGAGAAAGCTCTGAAGCCAAGCCTTAGAATAAGCTGGAGCAGGAGCTGTGTTCACCACCTGCAGCCTCTGCACCCCTTCACAAAAGGAGTGAAGAGACGGACTGAAAGCTAACTACTACAAGCTTAAAATGGTCTACCCTCCAGTGAGATGCCCAGAGGTAAGATAGATATGGCACCAAATCAACAGCTATGCTCCTGCTGAGCTGGAGATATGGTTAACGAAGTCTCCCCTTTGAGCACAACTCTCTTTTTTTTTTTTTTTTTTTTTTTTTTTTGTTTCCAGGATGGATTTAAACAACAGATAATAAGATGAAGTGTCAGCATGTACAAGTCAGCTCCATTCTCTTAATGTGATGTAGCGAGACTGCACCCTCTCATGCCACAGTGACGGGACCTACAGCAGTACACACCAGTGACTGAACGAGACAAGACAGAGACACACACACAGAGTTGCCAGCATGGTAAGGAAACAGCAGCAGTTCCCCCCTGCCCCACTTCCCCAGAGCCTCTGGGAACCAGCCTGACCTTGAGGAACCCCCTTTGCTTTTACCTAAATGCTCATGTGGTTGATACAGCCCCAAAAAGCAAAGTTACAGTAACAGCTTTTGGTGGAGTGCCCATTAAGGAATATCTCATCTGCTCTACAGACCAGTACATAGAGAGCCTGTGACTTATGGAAGAAGGAAGGGAAGACAACTGCAGTCCATGAGAGAGTAAAGGGCTGAGCAGACTACAGATAGGGGGAAAACCTCCTCTTCTCCCACCAGAAAGTTCAACAGAAAACCAACAGTACTCAAATTTTCCACTACCGAATTAGGAAAATATACTTTTGTTATGGACAATGTATAACTCGTCAGACAATAGTGAAAGGACTGAGGCACACCAGGTTTATCAAAAGAGCAGGCAGCCTCTGTCAGCCCAATACGTGGGGCATTAGTACACTATAGTTTGGTATTTCTGATTACATCAAACATCCTTATATCTCTCCCTTCTTTCCCAAAGAGACTGTTGCACTGAGAGTTCTTGCCAGTTGCGTTTAAGGCAAAGTCATTTGAGATGAGATAGCTTTCCAGGACACCAGTATTTCCAGTTTCAGGAGTTTGATTTTGACTTTTCCACTTGCTTAGATGGAGATTCCAAAATCTCACCTGGAGAGCACACTTTTCCCCACCCCCTTTCTGGTGAACCCACTCAGTTAAACACCATTTTCCCTTACAGTCACTGGGTATTCAGACTATTTGCAAACTATCAGGACTGTTAGGAGCAGGACTATTTGCAAACAAAGAAACAGAACAAGCTGGCTGGGAGCTGGACTTGCCAAGTACAAGTCATAAAGAGGCTTTTAACAACTTCTTGTTAAAGGGTTACACTCCCTGTTAAATAGACCAATAGCTGCTTCCCAAAACCGTGGAGCTGAAAACAACCTGATGAAATATGGCCTTTACAATCATCAGAGAAATAGTTATTCTGGGGGTGTCAACCACCCAGGAGCACCTCCATTACTATATTTGCACTTTTGATTCTAAATAGACAGAGGGTGGGCACACTTTAACAGCCAGAGATGGATGGATGCCTCAGCTTCCTTCCCTAGGACATGGCCACACCACTACTTCCCTATCAGGCATACCAGATCAGAGACTACCTACACAGATACATATACGTATTTTAAGTTTTTTACCCTCTCAGACAACTGCACTGACAGAATTTCTGACTACATTGAAAAGGGTTGTTAGCTTCTTTTTTTTTCTTCTCCTTTTGTTTTTTGGTAACACTGAAACAACAGATTTTTGTCCATGAAAGGCAGCCACAGAACATCAAGTCTTTGTGCAGGAGCCCACAGAGAACAGCTAACAGTGTGGACCAGAGAAAAAGGTCTCAAGGAACAGTGACATTCTGACAGTGAGCACCTTCCAGTGGACTTCCCTGAACCTAGAGATGAAAGAACTACAGAGCATTTCCTTCCATCATTTTTACTCTAACAGTACAACAAAAAAACTGGGAAGAAAGCAGCACTGGGAGCAAGAGATTGAAGTCTCCCAACAGACACACAATCCAACTTTAGATCTCTACAAGATGACATTATTGCATCAAACCAGCGTTGCCTCATCTGTATGCACTGGAATTAGCCCCAGAAACTGCTTTCCAAAGATGACCAACACAACTGATGTCCAGAAGCAGATGTGGCTTGTATTTTTACTGCCATCACAACAAATGAGAGAATCAAAAGTTGTAGCGCTAAAAAAGAGTGAAAAATAAAAAGCTCACCTGCCCACAACACATGTCAACATCCAGGGGAGACCATCCTCTTCAGGGAGTTATTTAATACTCTTCAACACTATGGAAGCTTTAAACTTTACTTAAAATCACTGGCTGTGTTAAACTGCTAACTAATGTTTCTCCCTCATATCTGCAATGTTCCAACAGCATAAATTAATAAGCAACAAGTAAAATGGTCAAGTACAATATCAGGGCTTGCCCATATAAAATATTTTTATTTAGCTTTAGTACATGCAATGCTTCCTTCCACTGAGTTTTTGCATTAACCAGACATGTGGGTTTTATTTGTATGGATTATAAGAACCGTAATAGTTTTCCCTCTTCAAAACCTTCAACGTCTTGGACTGAGAACTCGCAAGAAATGCTGACCTACCAATACCAGCCTTTGTTCAACGCACACAGAATTTTCAGCTGGCAAACATTCGACTCTGAGCTCTAATAAGAGAAGAAATAGGAGAGACAATAGCAATTTTTCACATCACATCTGTGGAATGAAGGCCAAACAGTGAAACACAGCTAAAGTGCAAGTTTTACTGATTCTAGCAAGCTCCAGTATGGGATTTTCAGGACAGAAAATTTCACCTGTTCTCCCTAGTTGAATCAGCATGTTTAATAAACACATTGCCTCTGCAAAAGCCTTGCCTTTACTGTGCAACTATTCTTAATACACAAATAATAAGAGAGATATAAGTACTATACCAATACAGGTCTAAGTTTCTGAGAGAATAAAAGAAGTGGGGTCAATGCAGTGAGAACTTAATTTCCCAAAGTAAAGGAAGATCAGGATAGGTAGGAAATATAGCAACATTAATTTTGCCAAAGAACCTATAGGCTCTGCCAGTACCTGGAATAAGCCTTGCCACTAAGTCAGGACCATCTCCTAAAAAGACCCCAGACACCAGCGTTCTTAGTCAATGAATCACATCAGACCCTTTCTTGGCCACTGCCACAGCAAGTTTTAGCCACAAGAAGTATTAAAAACTTCCACCAAGACATTTTAATCCAGAATGTGAACTTCTTTTCCAGCTCCAAAAACTAAGCAAAAACAAAACAGTACAACCTAGAACACTTTGTGATTTTCCTCATACTCTGCTCAAACAGGAGAGACACACTGTCCTTCACACCAACCAAAAGATGTTGAGGTCCCTTCTCTCCCTAGACCTAGGCAACCACTCAGAAGACATTCAGGCCACACTTTTTGGTACTTTCACACTCTTCCCTAGCTACTTAATTCAAGAAACCCAGGCCAACATCCCACCACTACCTTCCTCTTTTCCCCCATAGTCTCACAGGTAAGGATTTCAGAAAGGCTCTCCTGCTCTATTGCTCTTTGCTACAGCTCACATGTGAGCTGAGAAGTGAAACAAAATCAAATGTTTTTTTCTGCCCCTATGCATGGGGACAGAGGAACACCCACGTAAGAATGCTGATGTAAGAACTGGCAGTTACAAGTATACCTCAGCCAAACCCAAGGTATAACTGAAAATTAAGTTTAAAAAAAAAAAAACACACATAAGGCCTAGCCCATACCATTTTGCTCCTAGACAGAGCTCAAGTGACATGAACCCTCCACAATTTACTAGCCAGCTAATCTGAAGGTAAAAGGAACCACAACTCTACACCAAACAACCTTCAAGCTTCAGGATTCCTTAGTCAACCAGTCTCTAAAATTTCCATCAAGAAACAGGCGCAGCATCTGTGGACTCTGATAACACTATTCCATCGATTGGACTTTGAAAGTACCAGTCAGACAGGACAATTTAACAGTTTCCATCAAATGGTCTTAGCACAGCATGTTAGGCATATTTAGGGCCTTCTTCTTTGAACAGGGAGACTAAGTGTGAAAAATAAGCACAATGTGGCTATTTAGCCTCTAGAGCCAAGAAGAGATCACAAAATTCAGGGGAAAATGTTATATTTCAGAAATATTCCTGAGAAACTCAACAGGCCAGAAACTCAACTCTTCAATACACAAGGAGACAAAAGTTCACCTCAAACTTATTTAACTAAAAAGTATACTTTAAAAAAAAAAAAAAATCCAAGACCATTAAAGGAGAGTCCAATGCCATTCAGGTCATCAGAATACGGATCCTTTACTTAAGGTGAATCTCCTATCTTACACTGTGTACTCAAACAAGAGCGCCTGCTGATGCTGCGTTAGGGTACATTTTACCAAGAAGAAAAGTGTTCTTCCACATCACACACTCCCTCCTCCCTCCCACTCCACACAGCACTGAATCCAATAACCTTTGTATAGGTCACTGTACATCTATGTTAAAACCAGAACAATGTAGGACTGAGCACATAATAGTGGGGACGGGGCACCTAGTGTTTTTTTCCCCTCCACCTATTATGTTAGGGAAATGAATTGTACAGGAGAGCGCAATTCACAGGGGTGACCGAAAAGCCCAAGTATTGTTGTGATACCTGGCTAATAGCCAGTGTGATGTGCACCGTGTTTTAACAGAATCGCTGTGTTTGACCTACAGATTGAAAAACAGTGTCAACTGCTGCCTAACAAACAGCTCCCCCTCCCTCCCCCCACTTTTTCTTCTCCTCCCCCTCCCCCCTTCCTCCTCCTGGTCAACCAAGAAATGGAGTTCCCATGTGCCAAGACCTTGTATCCTATTTTGTCAAAAAAATGAAGGGAGAAGGACTAGGAGAAAAAGATTCTGTAAATAAATACAAGTAATATTAAGACAAAAAAAACCTCTTTGACCCTCCCCAACATTAACAGTTAAGAACAACCATATATCTAATTAAAAAAAAAAAGACATCCAATCTATTAATGCACAGTCTGAAGAAGATCACAAGAATCCTTTTTTCCTGGATCCACACAATAGTAACTCTCAGGATTATTCAGCACAGAGACACCTTGTCTTTCCACACCATTCTTTTTGTTTTAAGGCAAGAGGTGCGGAGGATTCAATTAAGTTTGGGCTGGGCAGAGGGACAACTCCAAACGCTAGGAGACAGAAGGAGGGTTTTCACTAGCTTCAATCTCCACTTACAAAGAACAATACAAAAAAACCCCAAATCGCTTACATTTCAAACTAAGGAGGTCAACAGCCTAGCTCTCTATCCACCGAGATACATCAGTACTAACATGCTTCCAGCACCTGCCTTTCAGCAGAGCCCCAATTCCTTTGTTTGCTCAAAATTTGCTTCCATACCACTCTAAATTAGCTTACAAAGAACCGAAGCAGAATAACTGGAATGTGAATCATTTGGGGGTTATGGGTTTCGGGTTCTTTTTTATTTTTTTTGAGGGGAGAGGAAGGCAGCTTCTTCGAAGAAGAGAAATTAAAATACAGACCCAATATCTTAAAAAAAAAAAAATAATTATATATATGTAGATTTACAACTTGATGCCTTCAGTGCCCCCCCTACCACGGAGCCCATAGACACACGAGTCTAGGAGCGATTTAAAAAAAAAAAAAAGGGAGAAAGAAAGAAAGAAAGAGGAAAAAAAAAAAAAAAAAAACCCACCCAACTGCCATCTCCTGCCTCCTCTCGCCCTGCCAGCTTCCCTGTTCCTCACTGCCTGCAAAGCGCCCTCTGGAAAGCATCGAGACTTCTTTTATCAACCGTGTGTGGTGAAGTGGGAGAAGGGGGGGTCCTTGTTCTCGCTCTGGGTGTTGGGGGTTGGAACGGGAAGGGATTTTTTTTTTTTGGTGAGAGGAGACCCCTACCCTCCACCCCCTCACCCCCCTCCCCACCGGGGGGGGGGGTTCCCCCCCCCCCCCCCGGTGGGGAGGGGGGTGAGGGGGTGGAGGGGGGTTCTCCTCTCACCCACAGGCTCCACATGGATGGATGAAAGGTAGGAATCACAATCTTCTAAAACAGAAGAGACTTACCCGGGTCGAAATCAGGGACCACCGCCTGGTACTGCGGCCCGACCCTCATCCCGCCGCCAGCTGGGGGAGGCAGAGGGAGAAGCGTTACCCGCGTGGGCCCTGAAACCAACCCCAGCGCCCCCCCCTCCTCCCCCCCCCCCCCTCCCAAATGTCTTCTCTTCCTCCTCCTCTCACCGTGCTCCTCATCGCTGGAGGACCCCGAGCTGCCTTCCTCCCAGGAGTTGCCGCTGCTGTTGCCGTTGGGGGCGGCGGATAAACTTTTGCTGCCGCCGTTGTTGTTGTTGTTATTGGTGCCGGCGGCGTTGTGGTTCCTGCCCCGACGTTTCCCCGAGACCTCTGGGCCCTTCTCGATCATGGCTGGCATCGAAGGGAGGAACGGGGTGGAGGGCTTGGGGGTTTAGGGGGAAGGGGGGGGGGGGGGGGGGGAAGGCGTGCTGTAAGGGGTTAAAAAAAAAAAAAAAAAAAAAAAGGGGTCGAGTTTTAAAACTATGAGGAGCTAGGGGTCTGCGGGAGGTGCCGAGGGCAGTGCGGAACCGGGTCGGGGCGGGGAGCGGCGGCGCTGCTGCTACATCCCCCGCCACGCTCGCCCCGAAGTTTGAGGCTCATC